>OZ010796.1:155680072-156336846 GCA_963932465.1 Maratus speciosus | reverse complement strand
TTTCGGATAGATTTCTGCCAAGGACTTTAAGAAAAAGTTTTAGATTAGATAATACAAGACTGCGATTGTTGGGTTTTTTAACTTTTATGTATTTTTTAGCACCGAATCCGAAAATTACCTTAATTTTTAACCATCATGTCAAGATATTTCGCAAATCATAAATTTTCAAATTTAAAGAATAACAAAAATCGAATACTATAAAGTAGAGTTCGTGTGTGTTTTTCGTCGTGTGTAGAGTGTGTTTTTTAACTTTTGATAATTGATTTTTACGCACTTTTTAGCACTGAATCTGAAAATGACCTTCATTTTTAACCATCACGTTAGAATTTTTTTGAAAATCGCAAATGTGTAAGTTAAAATATAGCGAAAATCTCATACTATAAAACATATGTAAAACATTTTTTATTTTATTTTATTTTATTTGGTTAAAAAAATTATTCGATATTTTTGCTTATCCTGGGATTCTTACAGCTAAACAGCTGAGTGGTACGATTAGATGGGGGTGGAAATTCAATTTTAACATTGAACTTCTTAACTTTGAAATTTGCAATTTTGCGAAAAATCCTCATATAATAGTTAAAAATGAAGGTCAATTTCGGATTCAGCGGTACAGAATATATAAGAATCAATTATCAAAAGCTAAAAAACATGACATAACCCAACTTTTGCAGGCTTGTGCAATCTAATAATATTTTAAAATACGTATCATTTTGTAAAGAATTGAGGCTGTTAATTTAGAATCATTTTATTTAACAAAAATTCTGTTTTTTCTTTCTTCTTAAATGTTTATTACAAATTGTATATTTTCCATTACTATGCCAGAATAATTAAAGTTTTCAAATTTATATTGCAATGTTAATTTTACTCCCAAACATTTTTTATATCTGACGAAATTATATTTCGACTAAATTTGTGAATGACCCCCAATTTGCGGCAAAGAATATGCTCCAACTTTAAACAGCTATTACTCCGTCAATTTTAATCGTAGAATAACGGGACTTAATTTGTATTACTTGTCAGTGTAAAAGGAAAATTTCACTAAATATAACTTATAGGACCGGGGGACCGTATAAAAATTTAAATTTCGTAATTTTTTAAGAATTGTTTTTATTGACCCAAGTCGCTTTTAAAATATTTCTTTACCTGATTTAAAACATTTTTGTAATTGTAACTATATGTCTATGACTAACGGTTTAGGAATTAGCCATTGGACACCGTTGAGACCGGGCACCCTATATAGCATAAATACTTTTCCTCTAGAAAGTTAATAATAATACACGAAATAGTTTCGAGAACAATTAACTAGCAGCTGTTATCATCTGCTGAGCAAAAATAGTGAGTAGGCTTCCCAAAAAGGTTAAAACGCTTTCTGCCATTTTAATGTCAAGAGCGTGCATATAATGGTTTTGAGGAGAAATATATTTCATTATCTTAACAAATTCTTACAAGTTGTTTTGCAGTGTGCGTTTTATTGGCAAAGAGAGTAAAAAATGGTGAAACCAGTAATTTTACAAGTAGATAAGTGACAGTTTCCATATTTGAGACAATTGGTTTTGATGAATGCTGAGCTTGTGAATTATATATAAGGCGTAAAAACCTAGCCCAATAAGCGTTAGAAGAACAACGCTTTTTGAGAAATAGGAAAGCAGAGGGCATTTTATCTTTCTTGAGTTAACTATTCTCATTTACTGCTCACCTGATCATGATGGCTGCTAATTAACCCTTTGCACTCCTTTGTCGCATCTGAGTCGACATCATCTTTCTTTCCAAAATTTGTTTTTGGCACCAATAATAAAGGAAAATAAAATTTGCTTTATTTCATCAGAGCATTTTTGAAATTGCGTACTTGAAGGAAACGTCTTTTAAAAAAGTGGTGCCGACCGAATAAAATTTGTATAAGAGACGTCGGAGTCTAAAGGGTTAGTTGCTCTCAGAAACGTAGTCACGTGTGTTACTATCTCGAGGAAAAAGATGATTATGCCATGTAATTTTTATCTCCAGATTTTTAATTATCACATTTATAGAGTGTTGAAAGTTTTAGTAATGAGTTAAACCATTCAATAGTGTAAAGTAATTAGATTAACAAAAATATAGCTTTTGTAATCTTTCAAAAAAAATATTGTTTAGTCGTGAAAATGCATTGAACATTATCAAAAATGGAGCTATGACTAATGAGGGCAAATTATGCTATGCACTCTTATTATGATGTTTCAGATTTCGACGGTTTTTGTTAATGGTTCTATAGTGTTTAGAACGCTGGCAATAAGTAAACAAATGTCACATAGAATATTCTTTTATGTGTTTTCAGGGCGTCGGAGTTCTGCGTTAACAGAGGTATCAGTTAATCGTTTTTAAAAGGAAAACACAAAACCATTTATGGTTCAATATTTTATATTTTATTCTTTGACGTTTTTTCTAATTAATTTTTCAATCAACAGAAGTTTATCGTTCAGCCTGAAATAAAATTATACTTTATGTGAAGCTTAGACCACATAATAATAGGCTGAGAATGGCAACATTTTTTTATCATTTCATCAGTAGTATAACGTAACTCGTACCATAGATTAATATCCAAGATCGGACATTCCCATAGAGCGTAATGGTAATGCGATTGCGATCGTAGCGCCCTTAGTGACAATGGAGAAGAAACTCCCCATCCTTGTAGTATGCTTATTATTGAGTATCTACCTTATTGTGATCTTTCTTTTTTTAATGTTGCATGTTTACGTTTTCGATAGAATCGTACACCGATACATGAACATAGAATAGACATTCTATTTTATATATCTAATATCTATTCTATGTTCATGCACGGATATGTTTTTTTTTTTCTACATGATTAGTGAACGGTTTTAAGTGCAACGAATACTAGGTAAAAATTTCGTCTTGAATGCTATATATCAAAAGCAATGGTGTAACATAAAAATATTCCAAATGTTGAACTCTACAAGTCCCAGAAAATTTCATAATTATTCCCCTTTGGCAGGAAAATTTTTATAGCCCGTGTTTTATAAATTTATGAAGTTTAACGTATTAAACAATCGTTACAATAATCTTTTAAAATTTATGCATTTTCACTTCCTTACAGATAAAATAAAAATATCATTTTTAATGTAAATAACGTACAGTCAATTCAATAATGTTTATAATATTGACATATAAGAAATAATAATAATAATATTACAGATAGGGAAAAATTCCTTTCGACAAATTTTTAGAATTGTATAAATCTAAAAGTTAAAAATAAATAGAGGTACTGACATTACACTCAATAAAATTTTATTCGATATGAATAAATTGACACAATACCTGAATTTGATTTTTTACAACTTAATCTTATAAACTTACATATTTGCATTCTTAACAGAATTTTCTGGCGTCTTTCTTTTATATTATTAGTCTAATTATCATTTTGTAAGTTAAAAATGAACAATACAAGTACGGTAAAAAAAAGCAGCTAAATAAATAAAGCAAGCATGAATAGAATATCGTCTGACACCTGTTTCGTTTTAGGAACGAATAGATATTCAAACCATAGAGGATCAACATATTTCTTCAACATAGGTAAATTTCGGAGGTTTGTTAGTTCTTCCCCCTTGCCGATAGTGACACTAGTACTGTTGCCATTACAAATTTTGCCGTAAATGTCCCATCTTGGTCCTTAATCTATGACTCGTACTTCCCAACTGCATGAGACGGCATTAGACCAATGGTCCAAAAGTGAATTGTAATTTTTTATTAACTGACTTTCATAAAAAAGTTAGTATTTAATGAATATCAATGAGTGGATTTGGAACAAATGCTTCGATTTTGATATTTCTTTTTATCATAGAATAGCTTTGTCCTAGTGGTTATTAAAGAAGAACTAAAGCATCAATAAAAATGAACAAAAATAATCTTAAATTGACAATTTGTGAAAAAACCCTTATCCTTCGCCTGCTTTTAGAGAGCAACTTTAAATTAGCTCACTCTATTACCGATATCTTTCTGAATTTCCGCGATATTTGAAGGATTTTTTTTTATGAGTTGCTCCATAGAATTGACTATTAAATTATGTAAAAGAATATTTGTTATCGTTCGCGCATACGCAGAGAAATCTTATTACGTACAACTAACCATATTTCATAAAAAAATTTAAATTATTTATACTTCAATTGCACTGTATTATTTCTACTACGCTTTGCTAATTTTTCTGAAACTGGCGTTAAATTTGATTGCAAACTCTGCACGATATAAGCTAAAAACATGCAAGAATTTTTTGAACTTAAAAAAAAATCGCTATGTCTTCATGAATATACGTGCTATTCTTACACAAATCAGTAAACGTGTTGTACAGTATCCACACATTTGTATTCTACAGCGGTAGATAATGTCTTGCATTTTAATCTACCGGGTGATCCCAAATATTATTTTTCTTTGATTTTTTGTTACCACCCTAACTATCCTTATGAAATCGACGTTGATAAATATGTGGTTAAACACAGTGTTGCCAGATGGGCTACTTTTTTTAAAATTCAGATTCTTGATTGGCACCAATTTTTTGAAATGGTAAAATGGGCCTTATTTAATGACATATTAATTAAGGCGAAAATAAAGGTAATTTTACCATTTCAATCACCACTTCAAAATTGGTGGCAATCAAGAAATCGGAATTTTAAAAAAGTAGCCCACTGGCAACACTGGTTAAACATATTCTTTATAATCCTGAAGTTTCAGAAGAATCCACCAAGTTCATTGTTAAATATCCTACAAAATTTAAATTTAAAAGCAACGTTAAAAACGACAGTAAATTCAAACTTTTTGCAGAGTAGTTTCGGCAGCGTTTAGCGTACCATCTTCAGTGCAAAGAATACCGAAAACTTGCTCATTTATGTAGAGGAGAAGCGGATTCTTTAAACAATTGGGAAACAGGAAAATAACCCCATTGGTTAATGAACTTCTCAGTTGAATCCGCTTCTCCTCTATATAAATGAGCAAGTTTCCGTTATTCTTTGCACTGAGGACCGTACGCTAAACGCTACCGAAACTAGTCTGCGAAAAGTTTGCATTTTCTGGCGTTTTTAACGTAGCCTTTAAATTTAAATTTATATCATTCTGCAATAATCCTGCCAAGTATCATCTTAATAATTATTCTACAAAATGTCTAGGATTGAAAGTGTCCAGTGATTAATGGCTATATAGTGTATATTCCTTTTGTAGTATCAAGCGCAAGCCTGTAATTTTTTTAATACATACGTGACAAATCAAAAATAACAAAATGTTCAAACACAATGTCATTTGGAACAAAGTGACCATTTTATGCTCCAATGAAACCATTAACCCTTTATGTCCCAAATTATGAATTCATGAAAATTTCATCTTCTAAAGCATCTTTCCTGAATTTTCCAAACTACATTAGAACATTTACTCAGTCATTTAATAAATTTTAGAAGGCTTTTAGCAATTAAAATTGATTAATTAAATTTGAATTTATAGGGATTTTGTGCAATACTTACAACTTCACTCCAATCTTCTATTTAAAATATTTTTTTAGGATTTTGTACAGTAGAAAATGGGCAAATATAATGTTCTTACAATAGAAATATAGAAATATTTCCGAAATGAAAATTTTCTCCTCCCAATCTTTCAACCTCATGTAAGCTGAAAAGATGCAAAGGCAAAAGTAATCACTTTTTTAAAAATATTTTTGTTTTGTGCAACCCATAATGCTTTTGGAACAAGATAAAATAAAGTATCTATAACTCATTCTAAACTGCATTACTACTAATCGACGTATTAAATGAATTTTATTAACAAGTTACTTTAATAGTACTTTAAAGTACCGTCGGGGCATAAAGAGTTAAAAGCAAAAAATGCCTAACTGAAATATTTTCCGATTATAAATTTTGACCTCCTGCTATATTTAGAAGCCAGTATGGGAGAGTATACACTTTTAGAAAGGTGCAAACGTTAAAAACTATGTTTTTACAAGAATGGAATATTTCGCTACATGATCTGACAAGCCCGTGTTAATACGTTCACTAAGCTCCAGGTTTCACAGCAATACAAGCAATATTTAAAGTAATATCATTCTATTGATATAATATATTTTTAATACATTGAACAATGATTAATACTTCCAAGGATTGCATTCATATTCGTTTTTAAGTTTTTTTTTATAAAATGTTCAAAGAATTATTTTTTTAACATTTAAAACAAAATGTTGAAAAAACAACATTACAATTTTGCCCTTTTCCAAGACAGTCGGAGGGTTAATAGCCGATCGTTTTCCGGCATTAAATGTAAAGCTGTGAGATGCGCAACCAATTCCTATTACCATGTCTCTTTTAGAGATTTGATGTATCATGTTTTGGCCGATTCGATCTAATTTGAATAGCCCAAGTAAGTTAATCCCAATTCATGATATTTTCACTAAGTTCTAACCAAACTTTTATTAGAATATTTTTGTATATATATATATACATATATATCTGTATTTTGAGAATTTAAGACTGATTTATTATGCTGCTTTCGTAAAAAATCACAATTTCTTGTTTTTTTTTTTTTTTACTTTTATAAACAAACAGAGCATAATCCTCCTTATGAATCCCCCCCCCCCCCTACATTATTATCATACAAGCAAATTTTGTGTCTATGTTTGTGTGTGTGTGTGCAAATTTTATATAAAAAACGGCTCTAACGAGTTTGACTAAATTTTGTATACTACCATTTTGGAGTACGAGAAGAGCATTGGGCTAGGTTCATGTTCCAGAAAGCTCAATTAGTGGGTCCTCTTGACGGTCATTAGTGGGTCACTACGGGTCCAGTATTTCAATGGGAATTAAAGTTGAAACAGTTATTAAGTTGCTGAATAGTTGGAAGTAAACGAAATCACAAAGTTCGCAACACTTAGCCAAGTTTGGAGATATTTTGGGAAATGTTGACATTGGCATTATTTGGCGAAAAAATCAACTTTCAAGATTGCCAATACCAAAACACATGTTTGGCGCCAAATGAAAGGCTGTCGCCCAATTTGGCGATATTTGGCGAAGAAATTGGCTTTCTGTATTTGAAAGAATTTTCTAAAATTCCCAATAGCTGACGAGATACATGATTTAATTAGTCCATAGAACGCTCTCGAAAACAAAATTCAACCAATCAAGGCACATCGAAAAGAAAATGTGCAACGAACTAAAAATGTAGTTCGAAAGGATGCGCTTTCTTTGTATGTAAGTGATGTAAAACTTAGAAATATGTACGTAGCTTTAATATCGATTGTTTTAGTAAATAATATTGTTATATAATAAAATGCTTAATAGCAATAATACAGCGAGAATTTATTGTGACATCGAGATGAATACGAAGGTAATTTTAACCGAGCTCAGCTCGGTCTCCCCTCCCCCTCCCCGTTATGTAGTATCAAGCACAAGCCTGTATCTTTAGCAGACATTGGAAGGAGGCCAGAAAGTAACTCCTGTTTTTTGGTACATATGTGAGAAATCCAACAGAACAAAATGTTTAAAGGTAATTTCATTTTGAAAAAAGAGTATTTTTATACTCCAATCAGTCCATTACAAACAAAATGTGCCCTTTTTAGTGTTCAAAATCCTGCTTTTGCACAAAAATGGAATATTTCGCTACAAGATCGGATTCCTGTATGGATTGTAAAGCTATGAGATGTGGTAACATTTCCTATTACCGTAATTTCCGCTGTATAATCCGCGGATTAAACAATCATATTTGTGCCCAAAAATTTTATTTAATAAGACGTCGCTTATTAGATCCCGTTAAATATTTGACTTCAATTATTAAATAAAATTTCTGGGAACGAACATGATTGTTTGACCCGCAGATTATACGCCGGAAATTACGGTACTTTGCCACTTTTACAGATTTGGTGTATCATATTTTAGCTGGTTCGATCTAATTTGCATACCACAAGTAAGTTAATCTAAGTTTATTTTCTGATGCCTAATTTTTTGTTTAATAATGAGGCTAAAGCTTACATAAAAAAAAGTAGGATAAATGTCATATTCGAAAAGTGATGTCGTTCATGCTGAAAGAAGTCTATTCAATGGAATAAGTAAATCATCCGAAATATCTTTAGAATAATCAATGTTCAAAGTTTGTCGATATTAAAATGGAACCAAAGATTTTTATCACCGCTATGTCCAAACAAAATCATTCGTTGTCGATTTTTACAACACTGAATGCAAATATTCCAGCTACCAAATATACTAATGACTAATTATAAATATTTCCAATAAAGACATACATTTAAATATATATATATATATATAATATGCTTAAAATTAAAAAAAAAATGTTATAACAAAACGAATTACGTTTACACAACTGTCACTTTGTAACAAGTTTACGAAATTTTCCAGATATATAACACGAATATTTTCTGGAAATCTAGTAAAATATATAAAATTTTCTCAAAATATAGTATTATATATAAAATTTTCTTTATAAAGTTAAGGAATACAGTGGCATATAAACATTCAAGCAAGGATAATAAATAACATATATATTGAATCCTCAACGTATATATGAGACAGCAAGAATACTGCGTTCCTGCAAATAAATAACGTGGTATTTCTAAAACTGCTTTTTATTCCCGATAGCCAACAAGTGTAAAATTATTTATTTTCTGGAAGAGTTATTTTGGGTGTATATTAACCCATTTTCGGCCAAAGGTGCGTAAACGCACCATTTCAATAAATATTTTTTTATTAACACTGTGAGGAATATTTTTCACTACTTTTATTTTTCTGCTATTTTTAAGGGTTCTGGAGACATCTGTAAAATATCAGTAATTCAATTGGAGTAAACACTTTCTGTTGCGAAATTTTCAAAATACGCTAGTCTTTTAAAATTGAAACGGTTATTGACAAATTCGACTTTTTGAAAATGTATAATTATTCCACTTGAGATTAATCATATGTTTTTATAATTGATTCAAGTTGCAAGTTATGTAAATAAAGTAAGAATAAATCAAATGTCATAAAAATTAAAAAAAAAATTATTAATTTTAAATTTAATAGTGTGTTAGCGCACCATTGGCCGAATGCATACAAATGCCGAATGCATTTTATTTCTCAAATAAAATATTATTTTTCATGCACGAAACTTTTTTTATTGTCTTAAAGAATGTAATTTAAGCATATTTCAATGGAAAAAATACCACATTTTATAAAATTTCTATGCTTGTCCTAAAATGGGTGAAGTACTCCATGATTTGTAGAATTATTTGGTTATGTATTTGTTAATATTTCAATTCCACAATGTATTTTGTAGCTGATTATTACAATTATTTTTGCTTTTTCAAAATTTGAGAAGTTTTATTAAGTTAATCGAAAACTTGTGAAATATCTAAATGGTTTTCCAGTTTCTTTTTAATTTATCAAACTGAATATTGTTGAATATTTAAACATTCAAAGAACTCTTTTGTTCGATTCTAAAATTGAATTATATTATTTTTTCTAATCGGAAGTATTTCCAAAGACTTTTTATGTCAACTTATAAAAAACGAAGAATCGCACTAAATACATGAGAATTTGGTTTTAAAAAATTTGGAATGAACAATTCATTTGTATACTTGTTTTTTGTTTCTTAATTCATAACGGAAGAATACGAAATGAAACAAAAAAGAGATAACATAGTGATGTAAATTTAATTTTTTATTCTTTACGGTTCTAGAAAATAGAAACATTCCTCTAAGTACAGATTGTGTGACCCTTTCGAAAACAGAATGATGATTCTATTATTTTTAACAAAATCATACTGATTGGTAAAGTTATCATTCGATTTACATATTTCTAACTGAGCGAAAAAATGCCCAAGCTGGGAATCGAACACAGAGTCTTGGCTTACATTGCCAATACTTTACCGTTTAAGCTACCCTGGGCTTACCTGGGCTACCTGGGTTCGATTCCCAGCTTGGCCATTTTTTCGCTCAGTTGGAAATATATAATTCGTAAGAATGAATATTATTAACTATTTAAACACTGAAACAACGAATTTGTTTCATTCGAAAATTATTTGTTTTTTCTATTCGGAACTTTTTCATTCGGAAATTTTATGTCAACTTACAAAAAAAGTAGAATCAGATTTTATGAATGAAAACTTTGTTATTAAACAAAGTTTCGACCAAAAATTTTATTTATATATTTGAAGAATTCTTTGTCTCGAGTTTCATGAAGGAAAAAAAAAATAAAGCAAAAGAGAGATAAAAAGAGAGATAACTTAGTCAAGAAAAGTTAAACTTTAGCTCGTTATGGTTGCAGAAAAGAGAAATCATACCTCAAGTACAGATTGTGGGACAGAATTTCGACATTACGAAGAAAAAGATATTTTAAATTACGAAAATTCCAAAAGTTATTGGGTGCAATCGAGATGAGATATTTTTAAAATTATGTTATAGAAATACTACAAGAAATCGAGCTTCGGCCTGGTAAAGGGCATAAAAAGAACACAACTCGTTCCTTTCGGTTAATTTTCAGTCACGTGTGCATTTAAAGAACAACAATAAATGGAATAAAAAAATATTTATATTCACAAATATTAGGGTAAAGTGCACATATTTCGCCCCCCTTAAATTCTCCGCTTCTGTGAAAGTGGCCCAACTTATGACGCAAGGCACAGGGGACGGATGGTAAAGAGCTCGGTATTGAAGTTTTCGTTCGCCAAGACGCACACATAAATTAAAGACGCCGAATTTATTATTTTTCGAGATCTGAGTTCTTATTACGTCGCAGGTAGAACGTTATTTACTGTACTGTAAGTATTTATTTCTTATTGCTTGCATGTATTTTACGTAGGTAAGATGCTGACCGTAGCATACAGTGAGTTTTAGGACGCTCAGTTCATCTTACGGGACCTGAAGCTCCGCCATATTGGGAAATAGCGTGGTCCCAATCTCGCCCCCCTTGCAATTCTTATTTTCGTCCCCGGGGACGAATTAAGAATGTTTTTCAGGACAATTTTCTCCTCATGTTTGCATGGCTATTGTTTCGTTATGTTATTCTTCCACTGATAATTAGTACATTTCTTTGCATCTTACTTTAATGTAAATTAAATTACTTAATCATTTAGAAATAAATTTTCATTCAGTTAAAAGTTAATCATCGGCGTATTAGATTTTTCAGGGCGATTGGGAAAATTTCTCCGTCTTCTAGATTTCTATTAAATTCCAAGGTCTAATCTGGGGGTATTAACTTCAGTAAAATTGGGCAAAGTAACCCAGTGTATGTATCAGGTTTTACACCTAACGACTCTAAGTTTCGAATTTGCACTAGACATTTATCGTATAAATTTCTTAATCCACCAGTGTCAGAAGAACTTTTCAAACCTTTCATATTTAATAAATTGTTTAAGTGAGCATGTACGAGCATGTCATGTCTACCATACCTTTTCTTCAAAAGCGATACGGCCGCTGCATAATTATTTTCAGTTAATCCAAAACCATTAATCGTGTTTTCAGCTGCTCCTTTAACCAAACTTTTCAAATACGTAAATTTTTCGATTCCTGTTAGATTTGGGTTTTTATCTATCGCTAACTCAAACTGGTTCCAAAATTCTAAAAATTTGTCTTGTTCCCCCAAAAATTGGTTTATTTGTAGCTTTGGTAATTTTACTCTTTTTAGATCAGTAGCATCATGACATGTTCACACTGAATCAGTGTTATTACTATGTGTAATATCTGCATTAGAAGATAAACTTTTAATTTTGAAGTTTAATTTATTTCTGTAACTTACTATTTTCTGGTCATATTCATCAATATTCAATATTTCGTTTTCGACATTTTTAGCAATTATTAGGCTTAAAATGTTACTATCATGATCATTAATAGCCTTACATTTAACGTTTAACTTATCGACTAATTCTTGTAAATTTTCTAAAGAATATTCGTTACTAGCTAAATACTGTTCAATTTCTTCAAATAACTTATTTAATAAATTTCGATGCGTATCACGCATCTTTCGCTCTTTATTTTCGTTCATTTTCAAAAAATAAAATATAATAACAAAAATCAGCACTCACCAGTTCCAAATCGAAACAAAACAAAAAAATTACGCTGTTATCTTTTCACATCTAGACTTGACGTCGCGATGCACCACAAATAATCAATTTCTTTTCTACTTAATCTAAACATTCATTTTCAAAACAAATCTAGCATCAAGGTGTTTCAGTGTAACTTATTTTTACGAATAATCAACATTCTTTACGGCACAAAACAAACATTTAATTACAAAACGGAACATAAAAATCTATTAACTGACATTCGGCAGGTTACATATAAAGAATTCTAACATCAACAAAAAGATTAATTCGTTTCAGTTGAAAAGTAGACAGTTCAAAGAGAGCATGCTCTAGCTAACTAGCTGTTAGGAAATTAGCCGGAACAAGCTTTTCTTCTAGTGCATTGTATATATAATTCCTTTATTTTGGTGCAAATGTGGCATTTGGGCATTAAAATGAAGTGGTATATATAATATCCCCTGTGTCCTTAAAAGGATTAAATGAACATCTTACCATTCATCGAATATCTCTATTTTAAAACTGCAGAAAAATATATGAAATCCCACAAATGGACAAAAATAGTTTTAAAAAGTCTAACTATATTCACCATGTATATTTAACTATATTCATTCAGACATGTAAAAATGTTGTTTCTTTTCTAATTCAAAATTTCATTCAAAGAATAAAGGGAAATTCATTTATCATTAAATTAACTGCATTGGAATCAAATTAAAACACTTACTCTTCTATAAAATGCGTAAATAATTTTTATAAAAATATGAAATGTCAGCTAAAATTTTAGAAGATGTTAAAAGTTTTAATTGTTTCAAAGCAACGTTTTTTAATATTGAACTTTAAATTGCAGACCATTAGCTTTTATTTCAATTGCGAAAGAGATTGTTACTAAAAGTAAAGAGATTTGTTTACGGAGAATGGATGTCTAAAGCAAGAATATATTCATTAGAATTTTTTTTAAGTATTCTAAAACGTGACATCCAATAATAAATTCACGGAATATTTGAGATACAGGGTATCATTATTTTTTATGCAATAAAAGGGAAACATGCTGAAGTAAAAATTAATTTAAATATAGTCATTTAAATATTTAACATAAAATAATATATTTTACCTTTTTATCAGTGTTCTAAAACATTTGAGAAATTATTGGGACATTGAGGTAAACCCGGGTTCCGGGGTTAAAGAATATAGGTGAAAACCATCATATAGGGTAACTCTGGGAGAGTCGCCGCATACGGGATAGATGCCGCACTCCTTGTATTTCTTGTAATTATCGATAGTTGGTCGTCAAACGCACAGTATAGGTTCGCAATGAGATTAATTTAACCAGTGCATAGCGTGAATCGCATTTCGATGCTTACTTGTAGAAGTATAATCCTTAATTTGACGTAAGTGCATGATTTCACTGTCCAAACTTTTAAACCCGTTATGTTTAAATACTTTTCATACACTAATTAATAAATGCATGCATGATTTCGAAGTCAAAACTAAGTGTAGCGTTTTCATAGAGTACTGTTCGTATGGTTACGCCATTCCCCTTAGCGATGGCAGGAAACTGCGATGGCCGACGTCTGCATCATGCAAAATGGGATACAATTCACACTGCTATTCCGGTATACATGCCGCAGTTTCTTTTGTACGGGATGATTAAGTGTTATTAACTCTTCATTTTCTTTTTGCACACCATGTTAGGCATGTTATCAGGTTTACTAAAACCAAAGGAGAAAAAGGGGGAAATAAAAAATAAGAAGTGCAAGAAAGATGCAAATCAAGATGACAATGAAAAATTGGATTACGCGTAACGCAGACGTTCTTTGCAAACTACTCCAAAAAAGAGGAAGTGTACTTGGCTTCGTTGCATCATGTGTTTAAATGTTGTTACATAAAGACTGTACTTTTTCGACACTTTTTCTGTAGATTGTAGTCGAAAAAACAGGTCTCTTAACCCATTCGTGACCATAGGTGCATATAAGCACCTCCATAAAGAGCTTACAAAATTTGTTTCTGGCACCAGTAAAAAAGAAAAGTAATATTTGCTTTGTTTGATTAGAGAACTTTTATGATTACTTAAGTAAAGGTAACTTCTTTTAAAAAAGTGGTACCAACCGAGTAAAATTTGTGTTAAAGCCACCGATCCCGAAAGGGTTAACAAATAAATTATGTAAACGCAATTTTACTTTTTTTCTTTTCCCTTTCTAATACAATGATGTTACGTTGTTGTTGAAATAACAATTAAAATTTAATGTAAAAAAAAAAAAAAATAAGTCGATAATTTTAATAGTGAAAGTAGGCAACGATTATTAATTTGAATCTACTAATACGTTTCATTGTACTCATTTAGTTTCATTTTGTTGTTACATCGTCAATTATAATCCATATATGAATATATTTTTTTTTATATTTTTATTTATAATTTCATTCTGTTCTTATTACAAGCGCGGCATAACTACCGCACAAGTGCGGCGTCTCAGCCTGAATGTACGGGTGACGCGCCGCAGTGCAATGTTTTAGAAGAAATTGTTAAAAAATATTAATAATTTGTTTTGGATTTTTTTTTTTTTTGTCGCAGTACACACTTTGTATATTTAACATTAATAGCACAGCATGATTTTTTTCATTTTATGTCCACCATGGGACTTTATACACAAATTTTAAAAAATGTGCGGCATAAATCCCGGAATTACCCTATATTATTTCTGACGTTAACATCCTTTTTTCTCTTTACATACTAAAGGCACAGCGAAGAATGAGGTATTTTGGGAAAAGGTTCTATAAGCGGCTTTTGACATAGTGACATATATCGTTAAAGCACGTTGTTTGATAAAAAGAATGCTTTTAAGCAAAAATCAACGAAAAAACGCATCAGTAAATAGTCTCAAAGACTGCAGTGAGAAAGCCTCGCAATGGTCTACAATTTTGCTACAAATTTCTAAAAATCATATTTTTATGAAACATAATGCGTTCAAATAACGCTTTGAAACGTATTAACTCCTTAAGAGGTTATTTTTTTTTTGACACAATAAACTAAAAATAATGACCATACAACATTTTTACCGTACGAACATATTTGCCTTAAATAATCGAAATATGGCTGCAGTTAAATAAAGCGAATATTTAAGCTTAAAATTAGTGGTATCGAAAAGCTTTTAGTAACGAAACAAGCTAATTCTTCTTGCCCCTACACCGTACGGGCAAACCTGTTAAGGCGTTAAAAGCGATATTTTCATATAGGCCTCACGTCAGTAGTTAACAGCCGAAGAAATCTCCAAAAATTGCTATTTACAATCATCCTTTTTCATTCTTTTCATTTCAGTAGATTATGAGCAAAATTCGATTACATATCCTACATTTTTGTTTTATTTATATTTTATCATTTTATTTATTGATAGATGAATGTTTTAATTTGTTACGGAATATAGGCTGGAATAAAATGATGAGTGATTTATGTTTATTTAAGTGCAAACGGATTTGCCTTTCGTAATCATCTGCAGGTGACAGCGATAGATTTGAAAAATTTCATGTTTGAAAATTAATTTTAAAAAATTAGAAATTGAGTAAATTTCGATACAGTTTTCCAATAAATTGAGACGTACTTTTCTAGCAAATTGCATTTGAAAGTACATTTTTTTCTCTGTTCGACGGTGTAAAAATTGAAAATGTTCGGTATTTAAAAGTTTACAAAATTGCAATAAAACTTAACAAAAGTTAAATGTAATCGTCTGCTGTAGCCACTAGTGGAGTATCCAGGGTGGTGTGGGGTCCAGATACCACTAATTTTGTAAAGTCCTGTTCGCCTTATCTGATCGGAAAATTTTCTGCTATTAATCTAGGCGAAGAAAACGTTACCATATTAGTAGTATGAAGAGCATTTAGTCACTCTTTCTGGTCATGCCACTGGTTGTAATCGTCAAAATGACGTCAGTGTTGCGCACGGACACAATTGTCTATTATAATATAGATATAGACAGTTAATGTTTCGTTTTAACACTCTGACTGTCTTGGAAAAGGGCAAAATTGTAATGTTGTTTTCTCTGCATTTTATTTTAAATGCTAAAAAAAAAAAATGTTTCTTTGAACATTTTATAAAAAAACTTGATAACGAATATGAATGCAGTCCTTGGAAGTATTAACCATTGTTCAATGTATTAAAAATACATTAACTCAATAGAATTATATTACTTTAAATATTGCTTGTATTGCAGTGAAACCTGGAGCTTAGTGAACGTATTAACACGGGCTTGTCAGTGAGGGGGTTAAATTAAACTGCTACTTTGAAAAACGAAATAATTATTTCCCACAGTACTTGATAGAAGATAATAGTAACACATGTAATATAAAACTAATTAAAAATGTTTTCTTAAATGTTTTTTAGTTGCAATATAATGGATTTTAAGACTTTTGGAAGCTACAGAAAAAACACATCAGAGAAAGAAAAAACATTGATAAATCATTCCTTTAATATCAAAACTAAGATCAAACTTTTAAAAAGAAAGAAATCATAACTTTAAAAAATAAATAAAAAACGCAATAGAATTTATCTTATTCTATTTATATTTTTCCCGAAGAAATCTCTTTCTACAAGGTAACAAGAAACATTTCTTTTTAACTGGCAGGGAGAATAACACGGTATAACGTCTTATGAATACAATAAAATCGATACACTTACCCTAAATACCATCTGCTTGAAAAGCATTAATGGAATTGAAAATAAAATTCAAACCAAGGTGAAATATTTTGATTGGATTTTTATATATACAGGGTGTTCATAATTAAACGACCTTATTTTAAAGCTGTCTACAGACAAAACTATTGTTTATAAAGGTGTGAATTTTTGTGAAAGACATAATAAACAGTTGGTTGGTTGGTTGGTAATTTTTGACGGCCGATTATCTACTCTAGGGATATAGGCCCGAAGGGCAGTGCCCTCCGTGGGGGTCTTTCTAATGGACCCACACCCGTATTTACGCATGGAAATCCATGGCTCGAAGAAAACTACGAAAACTCCGAACGATTAGGCCGACGGGCGCGATTAGGTTCGAACCCAACACCTCCCGTCTACCAGCTTCGAGAGCAGAACGTCTCAGCCACTTGTGGAGCCCATAATAAACGGATGGGAATTTGTTTAAGCTAAAAAAAAAAATAATTTAAATTGTTCATAATTTCGCCACCAAAGAGTGATTTTTAATAAATTACACATTTAGCATTACGATAGTTTAGAAATTTTACATACGGGATATTCATAATTAACCTATTCTTTTTTAAAATTGTCCACAGAAGAAACTTGTTCAGAATGTTGTGAAATTGTTTGGAGGACATAATAAAAGTATGGGAATTTGAGCGAAAAAAAATAGGAAGCCGTTTTTTAACGAATTACACATTTAGCATACATTAACGATAGTTTAAAAATTTTTGTCATAACCAAACATGTTCTGCATGATTTTCGTCATTTTCAGATACCATCTGTAATTATAGGATAGCATGAGGAGCAGTTGGCAGCAGCGTGTTCCGGAAAATGCTAGGAACATGTTGTGAAACGCTTTCTTTACAATAAGGTTAAGTTAATAAATAAAATTTCTAAACTATAGTCATGCTAAATGTGTAATTTATTAAAAATCGCCATCTGGTGGCGAAATTTTGAACTAATTTTATTTGTATATTTTTTAGCTTAAACAAATTCCTACCCCTTTATTACGTCTTTCACAAAATTTCATAACTTTATGAACAATAGTTTTGTCTGTAGACATGTTTAAAGTAGGGTGGTTTAATTACGGATTTTTTATTATAATTATGGATTTAATTATCGTTTAATTATTTTCTATTTCATATGAAATGAAAATTTTTCCATAAAACGGCCATTCATTAACATAGCTGCCAACCTTTTTCCTACCGCTATTTTTAAACAGAAAATATGCCATACTTAATCTTAAAATTTCGACGATCAAATAAGATAAATTTCAATGTTGATACCCAGCGGTATGAAAAAGCGTAAAAAATGGCAGTTTATATATTTTTCCAAGCTAATTTTGTGGAATTTATTACACTTCCCTGTGCCAATGTCACGTCCCATTCGAGTGATATCTTCCTTCCTGTTGTGTGAACTATTTTCTTCAACAGTTATTTTGGAACTAATTCTATGCAAAATATATTACATATGATCTATAATCTACTCATATAAATACTATAAAACCATGAAGATCTTGTGTGTTTTTTCCATCTAGCTATTTAAATTCAAAGAAAAAGGGAGTAATATAAATATTACAAATATTACCTGGATTTAAAAAAAAATATTTTTTTTTTTAATGGACGTTTTTTATTCTCCTTGCAAATTGAATTTCACTTTATCTTGTAACACATTGCCGAATGGGAACTTTTATCAAATCTGAATTTTAAAACAGTAGAAGCTCCTTCCTGTTCTGAAAGTCTTTTGTAAATTGGTGTTCTAGATAGGTTTCCGAAGTTTATGCATCGGTAAATATCTTTCAATCTACGAATTTAACATAAAATGTCTTACAATCTAAAAAAAAAATATGGACAACATGATATAAATGCATTTTCTGTAAGGTAGAAGCCACGCCCTTAATCAATGATATTATTTGCATTAAAACGAGAATTCTCGTTTCACGCCGTGAATGTGTTAAAATAATGTATATTTTCAAAGCAGTCTTTTTTTTTATATCTGCGCGACTAAAACCGCCAAAATTTTGTAAAACTATTGTTAATGTTTGATAAAATATGATATCTGAATTGAGAGAGGAACTTAGGGGTATCTGGCATGCATTAAAATTACCTGAGGAAAATTAGCCCAACCTCCCTAGATTCGAACCTGATGGCGCTTATTTTATGTTTTGCTTAAACTGACGGACGTCGCAAGATAATGTTCAACCAACAAAGTTTTTTTTTTTTTTTTTTTTTTTTTTTTTTTTAAAGAAGAACCAATGACTGGTTTTTAGGTGCGCTAGTAATTATATAAATACGTAGCACCTATAATCTTCGTCTGGTCCGTCCGTCTGGCTGCATATAACAGCGCAAAAACTACCCAACCGATTGGTTTGAAATTTAATCTAAATAATCGTTGCAGAATTGTGTCGAGTCATTTCAAATTTTAATAAAATCGAATCAAATCTTAACCCCTTAATTCTCGCTCCCGTCAATATCACGGGCTGAGGTGTCGCTCGTTATTTTTCGCTTCCGTCATATTTCCGGGCTGGAGATTTATTGCTGGAAAAAACTTCTGAAACCAGAAAAATTTAACTGGCATTTCGGTGTGAAGTCTTTGAATTCTTCCGTTTGGGTTCGGCTTTTGCGCTGACTGTAACGTTGGGCTTTGTATTGCATTTTTTGAAATATGTAACACTCAAAAAATTATTAATAATCAAAATTTAATGTATGTATATTATTTCAAATATTATTTATAAAAATGTGTGTGATGATGATAAAGATCTAAGATGTGAAAAATAAAGGTTTTATTCGAATTAATTTGTACGGTGTAAAACAAACATTAAGACACAGAATTTACGCGTGATGGCTTTTCTACAAATATGAATTTGTTCTATAACATCTTTTTTTTTCACCTTAGAAAAAAACTAATTGCATATTTTATTTAGAAACCTTATAATTATTCAATTTCTGTAATAAAATAAATAGGTACTCTTTTGATGGTTTTTCCAAATATTAAGCGACCGTGAAGGGGTTAAAAAGAATTAATAAAAATTTTCTTCATTCTATTAAATCTTGTCCTACGTAATTAATTCAATTATATCCCATGATAAGTAATTATTCTGTGTTGCCATATTGATTATTTCCTATTTAAGATGGAGTCATATTATTTCTCTATTAATGAATTTAATATTATATAATCTTAATAAATTTTGTTATCATGCATTTTTGCATAAAAGTGCAACAACTATTGCACCAAGATCTGAATATTTATAAAATTAGTTATAATATGAACGCACCTCATTTGCCACCTTTGACATACAATTTCCGACTTGGTTTCTTTCTGAGATCGATATCTAACGCTGTACCTTTGTACTTTTTTGATTTTGTTGCAGTTTCTTGCAGTTTTCATTCTGTGGGTGCTCTCAATTTCAGAAAAAATGGCTGATTGGTTCCGAAATTGAAATCATCTGCAGAATGCAGCTAAAACCGGAAAAATGGAAATGTATAACGATAGACATCAATCTCGGATATCCTATGCGAAAATATGTTTCACAAATATTGGAATTCAAAGGAGAAATTGTCAATGAACGCTTCCCTTGGTTTAACATTAGTTTGCAAATGTAGACGTGTAACTAGATTAGACTAGGGGCAGTTTTACTCATCTTGACAATTCATTGTAAAAAACTAGCTTGACAATCAGTTGTTTTTATTTTTAAAACTTTACAGGCATCGTGAAATTTTCATGCGAAACTGCACTGTAAAAAGAACTGAGTAATAAAACGGAAATACTACTGGCAATCTAGACGCCAGTACTATTTCCGTTTTTCTACGTAAATTTTTACCCGTAAATTACAGAAAAATTTCCGTTTTTAATCAGAAAAACGGAAAATTTTCTGTAATTTATGGGTAAAAATCCCCGTAAAAAAACGGAAATAGTAGTGGCGTCTAGATTGCCAGTAGTATTTCCGTTTTTTTTTTTTTTTTTTTTTTTTTTTTTTTTTTTTTATAGTGTTCAGCGTTTTTTTTTTTTTTTTTTTTTTTTTTTTTTTTTACGTATTATAAGTTATAAAAAGTTAAACAAAATGAATTTTTATAACAACAGTGGTGTTTTTACATGATTGTCTTGGTCAATATATCAGTAAATATATCATTTAAATAATTATTTTTTATCTCAATCTTAGAGATTGGTGAAGAAATTATACGAGTAAAGTATACGCGGGAACTAAATGGCCCCACATCATCAGTTAAAGGTTACTGTTCTAAGAATTTGCTAATAGTTGTTACGGGGTCGCCAACTGTCACGATCTCCGATCGGATGTCATTTTTGAGATACTTTTCTCGAAAGTATACAATAGATAAAAACAACAATTCGAACGTTCGAAGAAATCAGTCTTAAAGTTTATTCATATATTTTTGTGTGTAAAAATAATGAAAAATAGTGAGTTATGGCTCGACTCCGAGGACTCCTTTAAACATGGGTGGCTTTGGTGGACACGATAACTCGAAAGCCTTTTATCTGAAACAAACGAAACCGATCGATTTTAATAATATATTAAATAATTTTGTCTTGGAAATTTATTTTTGGTGATTGTAAACAAAATGGCGAGCGTTTGAAGGAGTCAGCTATTTTCTGGTTCAAAATTTGGATGTTCTAAATTGCATAAAAAATATTTTGATTATAAGAAATTCCTTCGTCCGAGGGCAAGATAATTCTAATAGCTACAATTTCACAAAGTTTTATTGAAACACTTTGTTTGTAACCATCACCATCGACTTAAAAAATCGTTTTGAGAAAAACCACATTAAAGTTTAGAAATAAAATAAAATGCATATAACATCCATAAAAAAACGATGCTATATAACGAATTTTTCACATTTTAAACAGGCCAACTTGCTTGTGGAATAAACAACTTGTTCCTATCAGGTCGACTTAAAATTTTGAAATTGAATAGGCTACGGTTACATTTGCCCCAAAGGCAGTTTTACAAAATTTATGACTGGAGGTAACCCCCTTAAAAATATTTTAACACAAAAGTAACTCTCGGATTTCTTGTAATAATTAGCATAAAAAGCCGTGACTGTTAAACCTTTGACTACGATACGGGAGATATACATCACTATTAACTATTTTTAATTGTATTCGTACCACTTTTTTAAAAATAATATATGCAACTCAATTATACTAGGATAGTTTTAAGAGAAATCAACCGAAAGAAAAAAAGTTATGACATGTGTTACGATGAATATAAAAAAGTTGCCATTCCTGGCCGTAATTAAAACGTTAAATCAATTGAAAACCTCTATTCATTTGACACGCATTGCTTGCACTTAGAAAGTTTTTTCTAACTTTTTTTCATGACACAATATCAAGATTTAAATGAAAACAAATTAAAGGAAATGTCGGCATTAAATTATGTATTGAAAATATTCCAAGGCTCATAACTTACACAAATTTATTTCTGCATTATATTTTTGTATTAAAGTAAAAGTAATTATACAAAATAATCAAATGAAAAACTTTTTTAGAAACACAGAATATATATTACTATCACGTGAAGAGGAGAGGTCAAACGCCAGAGAAATAGGAATTGCGGAATTATCTAATATTTTCAGGTTTAGAACAGAAAGATACAAAAATGAAATCGTGACGTAAAGTCTATACAAAAGTGAAGGAAATTTAAATATAAAATCAGCTTTAGAGTATTTGAAAGTATTGGGATGCATACAAATGACATGCATTTCCTATCATATTACTATTTTGGTTTAAATAAAAGTTGTCATAAAATAGAAATATGTAACAAACTTCCTTTGAAATTCACTACGCCTGTTATAAATATGTGGAGAGGGCAGGCCAGATGCTAAAAAAATATATACTGCGAGATTGCACAATGCCGTCAGGCTTAGAACAAAAATAGAAATAGAAAATACAAAAGTCTTATCATAATATCAAAAATTGTCAGAATGACCGTTTGTTTCTGTTATGAGAGTTTACAGGTACAATCGTCTAAAATAAAGAAAACACCTCATACATTTTAATTGTCAAATTGTCACAGAGAGATAAGAGAGGTACAGTCGTGGAAAAAGAAAGTAAACACCCCCTTACTAACACCTCAACAAATTATCGTAGAAGAAAGTTACTGGTATCGAACGATTGGAAATAAAGTCTAATTTTAAATGATGCATATAAAATTTTCTTAGGGGGCCATCTACACATTAAAACGAAACTAAACTTCATTTATTTTTTCAACGGCAATACCCAATTTTAACAAGATATTTCAAATCTTCGGTTCAAATTATGTCTAGACACCAAATTTCAACTCATTTGAATGCTAAGTTTTTGTATTATAAACATTCAAAGTTTAGTGCTTCTAAAGTTAAATTAAATTTTCATATTTTTATTTATATCTCCTGAAGTTATACTCCTAATGTGCTAATTGTATGTGTAGCAATAATACCAAAATACCCAAGCATAAATACGTTGAATTTGCAATTTTTATAATTATATGATATGAATTAAGAATTATGAAATTAATATTCGAAAAAATTATGAATAGCAACCTACAATTTTTCTGATGGATTTAGATTTATTAAGTCCTGCTTTATGAAAATCCAAAATTTCACATTTGTTTTCCAAGTAGTTTTCAAACTATGCTTAAAAAGCGGCAAAATGAGGGTTTAAGGGGCCGTCTGTGACACAAGTGTCTAGATATTTTGAAATTTATTATGCTATCGTTTAATCTAGCAGTCTTCAATGACTGTTTGAGTAGCGCTTAAGATACCTTGATCAAGAAGGGGGCTCTCTCGGTCAACAATTGAGTACCGGACTTCAATTTGGTTACAGTCCCTAAAATACGCTCGTTTTAAAATAATTAATTTCTCGGAAACGTATCGTACGAATTGCATAAAAAATTGTTTTTAGGCTAATTCAAGGGTATAGAGTTCATTTATGCTGTCAGAATTGTGTACTGCTATTTTTTTTAAAAACAAAGTTATAGTTCGTTTTAATATGTAGATGGCCCCCTAAGCAAATTTTATATACATCATTTAAAAGTAGACTTTATTACCAATCGTGTGGTACCATTAACTTTCTTCTACGATTTTTTTTGCAGAGTTAGTAAGGAGAGCTTACTTAGTTTTTCCACGACTGTACCATTTCCTCTGGTTATTGTGTGTCCCTTCCGAATACAAGCAAAAAGTTTTGAATTAGGTGACACTATTTATTAAAAAATTGTACTAAATTCGAATTTTAAAATAATAATAGTCACTTTGAAAACCCTAATTAAGTTCCTTCAATCAAAGTAGCCCAGAAATTTTTATAAGTTTATACACTTTCTGTGAAATCTAGATATAGTTAAACAAATTCAAAATTTAAAAATGCGATTGTTAAATAAAAGTGGGAAATTTCCATTTATATCGTCCCACAAATTCATACTATGTTTTTAATCGGATACAATGAATAGACCCAAATGTATATAATGTTTTGGATTTAAAAAAAAAAAAAATATTTTTAATTATGGAAATTATTAATAAATTCAAATAAAAAATGAGGAATCATGACCTAAAAGAAAACTGCATAAAGTATGGGTGTACAAGCTTACATATTGCTCATCTGCAAGAAATGTGACACATCTCGACAAAAGTAAAGTTTGCAGGAGAGGCAAAAGAACAGGTAAATTCATCATTGCCTTTCAACGCATGCTGAAGAGGAATGTACCAAAGATCTCGTCGAATATAGCAAGATCTTGAATTTACAAGACTAAAATATTGAAAATTATAAAAGTTTAAAAACTCAATAACATAGCTGCCAAGATTTACGCTTTTTTCTTACCACTACTTTTTAATAGAGAAATTGTTCTTATTTAATCATCGAAAACATAGGATTAAATAAGGCAAATTTTTCTGATTAAAATAGGAGAAAAGCGTAAAAATTGGCAGCTATGCAATTAATTTATAAAAATGTTCACAATATTGCTCATCAGATGATCAAAATTACAACAATATAAAAACTGAGCTTGCATAAAAATGAATTTCACATTATTCATTTTTGCTTTTGACCTCTATTTCCTACTTTTCCGACACATTTCCTTCTAAAAACGGTGCTAAACTGAATGTAACGGGAAAAATATATATACTATTTCTCATGCTTTGGGAATTATAGAATAACTCCACACAGTTGACAAACCTTGATTAAACACATAAAATTTTCATCTATGTCATGGAAATTCGTCATTTAGCAGACAGTGCGCCACAGTTAAAATGATTCCTCTTATCTCCAATCCACGCAATCTACGTAATTTTTGTTCAAAGTAGTGCTATTAACCCTATCGGGTCCGATTTTTTTTCAATTTTAAGAAAATAATTACTTTTACGTTAATAATGTTTTAATGGTAACTACCCAAAGAGATTTAGTGAACTTTAATGAATATGTCCTGTCTGAAATCGAAGAAATGTAGTTATTTTGCGTACTATGCAGTTCATGATCCGCTAAGGAAGCGTTTTTGTGGTCGTTTGGAAAATATCAAATTACAGCAGGATTTGACAGATATTACAACTTTCTAATATTTTTTGCATTTTATTTCACATGATTCGTTTAGAAAAGGAATCTATATTTAAAATTTAAACAGTGAAATATATGTTTAAAACAAGAAAAAATTAAATTTAAAAAGTCAATAAACCCGTCAGCGTAAAAAGCGAATTAATTATTTCTCACCATTGTGAAACTATTTTGTATATTACTTACCTATTTTTTTTTCATTTACTTGCATTGATGACTTTTAAGTTGTGTTTAATTGTTAGTTCCTATCTATAAACACTATTTTGATGTGGCCAATATATGTCTATGAAGGTTAGAGCTGCAGTAAAGCTAGAGATCCTACCTACACAACTTCCAGGTTGTGTAAAATTTAAACGGAGCTTCTGACTGTAAAATAGTCAATGAAATATCGTCTTCATTTTTGAAAGCCCTATCCAATGATACGCTACTCAATACGGTGCGTAAAAAGTTGTTTTCGTGTCTACCGCAATTTTGAATTTATAAAAACAAAACCTAGCCTATAACCATCGGACGTTTAAGACGAATCGATAAAGCCCTCATTCATCAAAATCCATCCAGCCGTTAGGATGTTTCGAGGGTATAAAATATCCAGATACTCAGATACGCGTGAAACACATACCCCTTCTTGGCAGTCGGGTAATAAAAGAATCGCCAACTTTGCATAGAGAATTAAGCAAACTTTTATTATTATTATTATTACTAAATACCAAAGAAAAAATTAAGACATAATAAGATATGCATAGATATGTACTACTATGTATGAATTTGAAATTTCGGATTAAAATTGTATGCCAATCTGCTAACTCTGGGTTAAACAAACAACAATTAATAGAACTATATTTATGTATAAACGTTATTCAAACAAAGTAAAACAAATATTTCAAATTTACAATACATGGAAAATTAAATTAATTAGTCAAGACCATGAAATATGAAACAAAAAGTAATTTAGAGAAAATTCTATTACACCTTTGCGATATTTAATTTCCGAGAATTTAGAGATTTTCCGCTTTATCTGAGAATGTTCCTACCTCTTCAAACGTAGTTAGCAACTAATGGAAGCAGAAATAATAAAATCTAAAATAAGCTATTCTCGGAAACATCGAAATATCATAAAATGCGCTTCGAAAAATATATTAAATGTTTAAATTTGTTGGATGTCTTTGCAAGTTATTATTAATAACTTTTAAACAAAGAATTTTCAAGACATTATGGAATTATTCATTTAGCTTTCTGATTAAAAACTGAATCCAAATGAAGATTCTTAATAGTTTATAATAGTAACTAGAAATTTTATTATTTTACAGAAGGTGCGTAGAGATGATTGTTTTTGTTACCACTGCTTGGAAATTGCAGTGCTAAATATTAGCACCTTTACGCATTCTGTTACAGAATCATTTTTCTAGAAACTATGAACATATAAATAACTGGATATATAATCAGTTTTTATAAACTAAGTAGATTATTTATGCTTTACATTGATAGATTGAGAATAGAATCCTCAGCGTTCAATAGCTAGTTGTAAATTCGAGATGTTATTCCTTTGCATAATTATTTTAATGCATTCTTTCTTAAGCAAAGAGTGTTCAAAATGTGAGCGAAAAAGTAAACGTTTCAAAAAGTAGAACACCAAAGAAAGGGGCATGTTGTAGTTTTCACAGGTTGGTTGTGTTTATGACGGCCAATTATCAGCACGAGGGATATACGCCCTAAGGGGGAGGGAGTGCCCTCCGTGGGGGGGTCTTTCTACTGGAAACTAACCCGTATTTACGCTTGGAAAACGAAGGTTTGAAGAAAATCACGAAAACTCCGAATGATTAGGCCGACGGGTGCGACTGAGATCGAACCCAGCACCTCCCGTCTACCAGCTTCGAGATCAGAACCTGCATTAAATTCAAATGCAACTTTTAGCTGAACCTAATGAAACTGACGCTTGTCAATATATACACAACTTACACAGAATGCATTTAGAATAGGACGCAAAGGTCAAAATCTGTGCAAGTCTATATCGTTTGTGCGATATGAGTTTGATAACAATGTCAGTTGTTGACATATTTGTGACCACTTTTTATTTCACCCATGTTTAATAATTTTATTATAATAAAGCTTCTTACATATGAACATAAATTAAATTTAAATGCCATGATATATTTAATTATTGAAAAACAAAACTTATAGTCGCCGTATAACCTGTTTAGACAAAAAATAATAATAATAAAAAAAAAATAATAATAAAATAAAGCGTAATCTATAGCTTAAGAAGATATCTGAATAAAAGATTTTTATCAGTGTTTAAAGATGCTACAAATATAAACGTCTAGAATTCTTACACTATGAAAAACATATAGAAAAACAAAACAATTCTGACAACAGAAGCTGCCAGACTATTTCTTTTGTACTAGAAATATCTGTACGTACAGAAAACGTCGATATGTACAATTTTCCCTGCATGTACGTGTGCTTATGGTGCACATAGAAATTTCTTACCAACATTTTATAACATATTTTTTTCTTTTTTTTATCGCTAAAAATGCTAGTGTTAACAATGCTAACAATATAAATTGGTGACATATTTGTGACCACTTTTGAGTTGATTGATGCTTAATCATGTTTATGTAATAAACATAAAAATGCTCAATAATTGCTATAAGTGATAAACATAAATTTAAAAAAAGACAAACTACCTTTATTTTATATATACCTTACCTGGCAGAGCACTGTCGGCTTCAGCCAGGAGGTCCCGGGTTCGAATCCTGGTCCGGACATGTTTCGCCCAGTTGGAAATTTACATCTAATATACCTTTATTTATTTGCATTTCAACATTTTTCATTGCATCAGACGGCTACATTCTCAAGAAAATAAAATGATAAAAATATTTTTGCAGAAATTCAGATTGAAAAACTAGTAAACAAGAACAAAAATCACGCGAACGCAAGCAGAATGAAATTAACTGCAATATTGGGTTGGGTTGGGTTGGGTTGATTTTTGACGGCCAATTATCTACACGAGGGATATAGGCCCGGGGGGAGTGCCCTCCGTGGGGGTCTTTCTAAGGGAACCTAATCCGTATTAACGCATGGAAGATCGACGGCTCGAAGAAAACCACGAAAACTCCGAACGATTAGGCCGACGGGCGCGATTGGGATCGAACCCAGCACTTCCCGTCTACCAGCTTCGAGAGCAGAACCTCTCGGCCACTGGTGGGGCCTGCAATATTGAAAATGGAAATTTGTGAACGTAAATTATTTTACATTATTGTTTCATTATTCTGTGTAGCATTTCTTTCCAAATTTTAGGGGTCTCCATGGATGCCGAATCATTGCAAATATTCTCATTGCATAAGAAGACCTCTATTGATTCTCTGATTCTGTTTTTAAAATTTATGTTTATCACTTACAGCAATTATTGATTATTTTGATATTTTGAAGTGATTTTTTATATATAGTTTATAATAAACATCAATCAAACGCTTCTCTCCTACAAAAAATATATTAAACATAATTATTGTAATATATTTAAAGATAAAAAATGGGAAAATATATTTGCTGTATAGACTGTTTAGGCAAATATAGCCTGAGAGTGTGGTTATAGCTTAAAATGCTTTATGAATTAAAGCTTAGTATGTTAAGTATGTTCAGAACATAAAGTAGTCTAGAATTTTTACACTGTAAAACTTTATGGAATAAACTAAGTAAATATTGGCAGCAAAAGATGCCCGACAATTTCTCATATAACAAAAATATCTCTACGTAACCGAAATAATAGTATACTAATTTTCCTGCAAGTAGGTATATTTACTGTGTACACAGACAATTCTTACCAACTTTTTTAGTCTGTTACAAGTTTCTTTTTTACACTGCATGTTATTCATTTATAGTTTAATTTTTCATTTAATTTATTATCGTTTTTTGTATCTGATCCATCTTTCAAATTATATTAAAATATATAGCATATAGCCATTATTCACCGGATACTTTTAATTTTAGACATTTTGTCGAATATTTAAAAATACACTTCTCTGAGTCTTCTGGAACTTCAGGATTATAAAGAATATGTTTGACCCAATATGTATGACCATCCATTTCATAAGGAGGACAATTAGGGGGCCAACAAAAAAATCAAAGAAAAATAATGTTTGGGATCACTCAGTAAAATAAAATGCATGAAATGATCTATTGCTGCAGAATACAAATTTGTACATACTGTACAACATGGTTACTGATTTGTGTTAGAATAGCGCGTATATTCCGGGAGATATGGCGATTTTTTTTTTTAATTCAAAAAATTCTTGTACGTTTTTAGCTTATATCATCCAGGGTTTTCAACCAAATTTAAAGCAATTTTCGGAAAAATTGACAAACGATAGTAGAAACAATAAAATGCAATTCCAATATATTAAATATTTTATGAACCATGAGCAGTTGAATGAAATACTGTTTATGTGCACATGCGCGAACGATAACAAAGATTTTTTTTACAGAATTTAATAGTCAAATCTATGGAGCAACTCATAATAATCCAGTCAAATATCGTGAAAAATCCAGAAAGATATCGTCGATAGAGTGAGCTGATTTTTAATTCCTTTCTAAAAGCAGCTGAATCTCCTTGAATTTCAACCTGGGACTGCGCGTTTCGAACGGAGCATCTTAACCTCTCGGCCAGTTAGCACGTAGCAGACAGCGAGTTTAAAATGAAGATATGGGTTCTCTTCAAATGGTGGATTAATAAGGCTTGTTAAATTTCTTGCTCAGAAAGCTCGGAAATTTAAACTTAATTGCAGGAACGTTTCGTCGTCATGAAATAGTTGTTGGTGTTTTAACACTTATAAAATAATACAGTAAAATTATTACATATTAGACATATTTTTAATAATATATAATTTGATTGTTAGATGTAAAATATGAATATTATATTTTTAATTAAATCCGAGAAGAAATGTTTGCTTTTTTGAATAAAATCGATTTTGTTTAACTTGATTGAAATATTATATATTTTTTTAATGTGTTCGTTTAGAATATGTTTTACATGCGAATATTTTTTTTTAATACTCTAAAAAATAAATTGCGAATAAGTTTAAATGAATGAGAACATTTCTACTTTATTAAATTGGAAGTATTATTTTTGTTTGTTTGTTTGTAAATAAATTCGAAATTTTAATTTGTTGAATTTTCGGTTTTTCATTAAAAAAATAAATTCGAGCATTGGTATTAATACAGCCAATATGCATACTTGCAACTAATAAACAGAATTACCTCCTCTTATTCAGATTTTCGGGAAGAATTAAAGAAAAAGCATGTTTTCTAGGAACACGGAAATTAATTGTTTAAAAAGGACGAATAATTTAGTGCATAAAGACGACTTTTTCTAACGTATGTTAACAAGTGGCGAAAAATACATCCCTTATAAATAAAGCATTAAACTGGCAAAAATGTGGTAAACTTACGAATGTAGTTTTAATTCTTAGAAGCATTTATTTTATATATAACAGAAATTAAAAAGCAATTTCAAGGTGTTTTTTTTTTCTAATCTACAGTATATTGCTAAACTATTCTAATAATAATTCTGTAAATAATTTGTAATTTGTCACTACTCGTTTTGTTCCAATAATCGATAATTTTTTTATGGTCAGCTGCATATGTATTATCATTGGTGTTCTCGTTTTTCTTAAATCATCTCACAGATTGAAATTTATACTTTGAGATATGTTCGTTATGATATGTTCGCTATGATTTGTTCGCTATAATTACTCTAATTTTAAAGATACATGTGGGCATCTTTTTTGTATTATTCTTGTTTAAAGTAAAAGACAAAATTTTCTAAATGTCCAATTTTTCATAGAGGGGTTGTAAAAAAAAAATTAAGTGTACGTCTTTGAAAATTAATGGGTTGGTTGTATTTATGTCGGCCAATTATCTGCACGTGGGATATAGGCCCTATGGGGGAAGGGTGCCTTCCGTGGAGGTCTTTCTAAGGGAACCTAACCCGTATTAACGCTTGGAGAACCAAGGTTCGAAGAAACCCACGAAAACTCCGAACGATTAGGCCGACGGGCGCGATTGGGATCAAACCCAGCACCTCCCGTCTACCAGCTTCGAGAGCAGAACCTCTCGGCCACTGGTGGGGCGAAAATTAATGGGAGAACTGTTTCATGAAAATAGTATTATTTCATGAATTATTTTGAACATTTTTGAAATTTACACAGCTGTACTTATCTCCAACAGGTAAATAATTAACACCAGACATACCGGGACATTTTTTCAAGTTTTATCAAAATATTTCACCCCAGAATTTGTATTTAAAACAATTTAATTTTTATTTAACATATTTTTGTGTAATTTATATTTTACTTATTTCATGAGGCAATTTTTAATTCGAATCGAAACATTTTCATTTGTTATCTGACAAATGACTGGCATATTTAGTGTTAAAGCGTATTTCAATTTTTTTGAGACACAATATACACTATCCATCCATATATTTTCCGTTTTATATAGTGTACATTAGAAACAAATTGTTCTTTAAAAAGAGAATGGGAATCATTGGTATGTATATTATTCGATAAGAACATGTTTATAAAGTTGTAGGAGTCAAAATCACGTCAATTAAAAGCTGCAACAAACGTAAAGGACTATAACAGGTCATCCATGGTAAAAACGTATTGTATTTTTAATAATTTGCTATTAATTTGTTATTCGTTTTTATCCGACTGCCAAGAAGGTTATGTGTTATACGCGTATCTGGGTATGTGGATTTCTTTATACCCTCGAAACATCCCAATGGCTGCATGGATTTTAATGAATGAGATCTCTATCGACTCGTCTTAACCGTCAGATGGTTATAGGTTAGGTTTTTTTATAAATTCAAAATGGCTTCCGTAAAATATAAAATGGAGGTAGAAACGCAAAAAAATTACGCACCATATTGAGTGGTATATCATTGGATAGGTCTTTCAAAATGAAGACGATGTTTCATTGACTATTTTAAAGTCAGAAGCTTCGTTTAAATATTACACAACCTGGAAGTTGTGTAGGTGGGATCTCTAGCTTTATTACAACTCTAATCTTCATAGACATCTATAGGCCTCATGATAACAGTGTTTATAGATAGGAACTAACAGTTAAACACAACTTAAATGTCATCAATACAAGTAAATAAAAAAAATAGGTAAGTAATAAAAAATAGTTTCAAATTGATGAGAAATAATTAATTATTTAGCTTTTTGCGCAGTCAGGTTTTTTGAATTTTTAAATTTAATTTTTAATATTCGTTTTTATTGATTTGTTATTTGATTATTTTAGGGGAAAATCTATGCAAACTCGACTGTTCTCTCCTATCCGAAACAGTTATAGAAGAGTGCGCTTAATAAGAGTGCGCTTTTAAATAAACGGTCAAGTGCGAGTATTACTCGCGCTCTGAGGGTTCCGTACAATAAATACGTGAATTATTAACTGTATTATTTAAAAAAATCGTTGCTATAAGAATAATAAGATTTTACAAAAAACTATACAACAACGTAGGGTTGGATATAGCTGTAATACTAGAAAAGTATGAATACGTGTACCGTAAAAGTTCAAAGAGGTATGAAGCCTAAATAATATGAAACATTGCTATTCTGTAAAACTCTTTTCTTAATCTTATCATAATTTGTTTATGATGAACTTATTTCGGTACTGACAATAAAAATAGTGCATATTTAAACTTCATTTGGTATTTAATAAAGCTAAATTCAGCTTGGTAATACTCTTTTCTTTTTACAGTGTATCTAAAACAAAACCCTTGTTCAAAGTTTAAGCTTGGCTTTGTGCTAAGCGCGCTTCTGAAGGAGGTCGCAAAGTTGCAACGCCTCCTTGGTCCGTGCCGCGTTTTTCCAGATAGGTTTTTAACTAACTTTTAAAGACACGGGAGGCGTCTGAGGTTGAGAGATCCACCCAGTGCAAACTAGTCGCGAATCCCATAGTATTTATATGTTTAATTCTAAGAAAATTAGTCTGTTTTTAACAATTTGACGTTTATTGCTTTAATACTGCTACCGGGCATTACACAAATATATCATTAAAAGTTGTTATCTACGCTTTAAAAGCCGATGGTACATAGAGTACGCCGCCCCTGTCTTTATGTATGTCCAAACACTGCGTGTCTTTAAGGGTTAATATCTCGGCTAATTACCGACGATTTTTTTCCGAAAATCATTATCAACAATGCTTATATACTTCTACTAAGAAAGGTACCATCAGCGCTCCTCAGCACCTTTGCTGAATGCCCGCAAATCGAAATTTGTGTTTAACGGTAAAATGCGCTTTTCTCGAAAACTATGTGACCTAGGGTAATCGCTACAATTTTCCTGCAATGTTTTCGTTAACGTCTACTACCTCTAATTTTTTCATTAGTTTGAGTAGATTCGGATATAGAGGGGCAGGGGGGGGACATATTTTTGCACTACATTTTCGATGATATCTCTGCAACTCCTAAAATTAAAATATTTGTATTTTTGAGTTCAGCGTTACGAAGGCTTTCACACGATACCTCACATGATGTACAAAGAAAAGATTTTTTTTCAAGTACCTTAGCTTCTTTAAATTTTTTCCTATATTTGTGAATGTTTAATAATCTGTAAATATGTGGGTCAATAGCCTTTATTACTTCTCCAATTTGAACTTTCCACGTTCCATAGTTTAGGAGTAAATTGACTGTGACAGACGGACAGACAGACACAAGAGTGATCTTATAATGGTTCCGTTTTTACTTTTTAAGTACGGAACCCTAAAAAAGCAAAAAGTACTACTAAAAATTACCAACGGATGGAGATGCCGTATAGTACAGATACACACCAAGACACCGAAGTTAAGGTTGTTAGTCAGTCAAATTCCGAAATCCGCTCGCTAACGTTAAGTATATGGCCGTAGGATGCATTGGTGTATTTAAAACATCACCTCAGGGAATTAATATTTTTAACTGATTTTTTTTTTATACTAATCTTAAGAGGTGTTTTTTTTTTACTCTCAAAATATTTCTAAAATCTATGATTAATTTAATATTTTGGTGTGTAAAAAGCTGACGAGCTATAAGTAAAATTTTAACACTTTATATAAAATGAAGTATACATTTTAGAAACATTTTGGCATTTAAGAAAAAAAGAAACAGTGTTTAAGAAGAGTACACAGAAAACAAGTAAAAATTAAATTTAAAAAATAAAAAAAACCCGACCGCGTAAAAAGCGAGCTAATTAATTATTTCTCATCAATGTGAAATTATATCTTTATATTACTTACCTATTTTTTTTTTATTTACTTGTATTGATGACTTTTAAGTTGTGTTTAATTGTTAGTTCCTATCTATAAACACTGATTTGATGAGGCCTATAGATGTCTATGATGGTTAGAGTTGCAGTAAAGCTACAGATCCTACCTGCACAACTTCCAGGTTATGTAACATTTAAACGCAGCTTCTGACTGTAAAATAGTCAATGAAACATCGTCTTCATTTTGAAACACCTATCGAATGATATGCCACTCAACAGGGCGCGCAAAAAAATTTTTCGTCTCTACCGCCATTTTGTATTTTACGGCCTCCATTTTGAATTTATAAAAACAAAATTTAGCCTATAACCATAGGACGGTAAAGGCGAATCGATGGAGACCTCATTCATTAAAATCCATCCAGCCGTTGTGATGTTTCGAAGGTATAAAGAAATCCACATACCCAGATACGCGTGAAACACATAACCCTTCTTGGCAGTCGGGTAAAAAAGAATTTTAAAATATTAATTTCCTGAGGAGATATTTTAATATACGAATGATTCACACACCCAAAGACTTAACATTAACGAAAAGAATCCGAAAGGCGTGGTCATTACTTTGAAAGGTGGCTATTGGGAGTACAGTACTGCTGCTCACGTGATTTTGAACCCACAAACAGGCACCTGAAATAGTGGTGTGGCATGCCCTCTCGCTGGAAGGTATCTAGGTGTAAAATATGTACAGCGCCTGGAGATTTGATCCCCTACTTCTGATAATCAAAACTGTAGGGACTTTTTGATGCTTTTGCCGATCCTTTCTGAAAAGTGATCGGGTACTCATCTGGACAAGACAGCAACTAAAATACATAATACAACTCGATTAAAAAAAATTAGCATTCGCATTTTCTTTTAATCATTGGTTTTTAATGAATATATATAATAACCTGAAACCCCCCCTATTCGGAATTTCCAATTTAAGTTCATTTTTATAAACGACTTATGATTATATAAAATTTATAAATGATCTATCTTTACAGTAACTCGTGCAATAACTAAATAAGTATAAATTATCTCTGCTTACAACACCCGTTGAAGATAAAATATAATAAGTTTATTTTTAAATAAAACTTGTATAACGCATTAAAACATTCTCAAAATAGATCATGAAAATGAAATTTGCAAAATAAATAGTTTACGAACAAAATAATTTCATTTAAGGCTAATTAGAATTATAAACTAAACGTGTGTTTTGGACCAATTAGCAAATAGTTATGCACTTACATATAAAATGTCTTTTGGACGAAAATAACGAGTATGATTTAATTTTTTCTGTAAAATAATAGTTATGAAGATGCATGAATAATTTTTAAAAGCAAAAGGGATGTTTAAAAAATCATTTAATTCTTTTTTTCATTTAATATATTTAGAAGGAAACTAGTTTGGAGTTTTCAATGTATTTTTAGTTATTCGCTTAAAAAAAAAAAAAAAAAAGAGAATAAATTCGAAGGTCATTGTGCCTAAATCTGACGACCCTTAAATGCGGTAACCCGTAAATGCGACAATTTTCTTTTACATAAAATATTAACGCAAGAACCTTATATAAATGCTATATAATGATACATCCGACCTTCAGGTACAAAACGTGGAACATTTCACTGAATTAAAAACGTTTTCTTTAAAAAAAAAAAAAAAAAAAAAAAAAAAAAATTCCTCATTACAATACACACCATTCGTTATTTATCACTACCATATCTATCTAAATGCGACAAAATTTCCAAAAATGGATGAAAATTTAGCTTTTTTAACTTTGAAGATCAAATAATTATATCAACGCCAAGGCCTTAAACGTCTGTTTCATTTGTCTGAAGTGGAAGCTTGTTCAAAGGCGACAAGTTTTCAAATTAGAGTTCTAAATTATTCTGCGCCTTTTCGTGACTGATTTTTTCAGAGACCTTTTAGCGACGGACTGAATCTTTCAAATGAGTAGAGACTTTCAACAGATTTACTGAAGTAAGTATATGTGGTATTTTCATATATTTTATTAAAATAATTTTTAAAGCAGAAATTGTGTTTAATTAAGCTGTGTTGAGTTAATAAATTAGGAATTTCCACATGACCATGCAATAGTGTTTTTCGTTGAGCGAGTACTTTAATATGAGTTTCCAAGCGTGTATATCTAAAACTGACTGTATTGAACGCCTTTAACCTCAAAATATTTGAAACATCTCTCGAAGGCACTTCCAACCTTGTGAAAGTATTAATATCCCAAATGGACATTATTGGAGGCAGTGGACTAAATTCTTATGGCTCTGGTGCAGGCGTCATACACAGTGGATAAGCATACATTATAAAATAAATTTAAAATTTAAAAACTGTTTGTACTAGAAATTATAGGTCAGGGAAAACCCGCTAACAAAGAAGTGCATTATGGTGTGAAAGAAAATTGGCTAATTAAAATTGATAAAGACGATAAAAGGAATATACTTTACGTTAAGTCACCTTACCAGTTTAAGACCTGTGGAGTTCTTATGCGCGGTATGTTAAACGGGACTGGAGAAAGAGGGAGTGTGTTTCCGCCAAGACACATTACTACCGACCAAGAAGGATTATTGTCCAAAGCGCGTCACCCTCCCTGCAACCCGAACCGCAAAAGATTACGGAGCACGCTTTAATTACCTTTTCCTCCCCAAAGGTCAAGTTGGGTGGGGTGTGAAAGTTGAAGGGACAGATATGGCGCATTCGCGTCTTGCTGCCTTTTTTTTCTTTGGCGGTCAGCGAACGGGGCTTCGCCAAAGCACTGAACTTTCCAATAGGACGTAAAGCAGAATTAGGACAATTTTTTAAACGAGCCGGGCCGACATAAAAATTTAAACGAAACCGATAAAATATGCAGGGACCTACTAAGAGTATAGAAGACCCCGGGGCAAGCATCATTCTGCTGGTGTTGGTGGTTGGGGGAGAGGGGGGGGGGGGCTTCTATCTATCTATAGAAATTTCTTGTGAATAATGTGGAAGTGGCTAGTACTAAACTTCATACATATATGTATGCATAAATTTTCTACCCGGTACTGCTCACATCTACATACAGGGTATCACAAAAAGAAGGTCACAACTTTAAGGCTGTTCTCAACTGTTCTGCTCAACAAGCGCAAAACGTTTTGACACATTTATAGATTCGTTTTTTAACGGAAAGATATAAAATTGGAAGACCTGACTATGGAAGCGATTTAGAATCGAACTGTGTTTTCGATTTCTTGATAAATAAATTACCTATTGAATTATAAGCGATTTTGATCACGTGACAAACACGCTTTTCACCCTTTCATGAGTGATTATTATTCTTTCGCGCGGAAATTCGGTTCAAAACGCCCACTGGCCCACTTTGACACTACTTTCTGAAAGATCTACTGCGTTTGCAAAAAAAGGGAAAAAACAGCTTAATTACATAGTTTCTGAGCAACAACATCTGCTCGATTCATGCATTTCCGAACAAAAATAAGTTAAAACTTATGTCATAAAGTTGTCCGTTTGGATTTGAGAACAGCCTTAAGAAAAAATACTAGTCGGACAATAGTAGAAAAAATGATAAATTGGTTGACACGAATATTTGTTTGCAAACTTTTACCTTGTATGTTATAAGATGTCTAAAAGAGAATGCCACAAATTGGTCATCATTAATGATTTAACATGACACATTACGAGGAAAACGTTAAGGATGTTCTCAAATCCGAAAGGGCAACTTTCTGACATAAGTTTTAATTTATTTTTGTTCGAAAATGCATGAAACTAGCTGGTGCTGTTGTTCAGAAACTATGTAATCGAGCTCTTTTTTTTTTTTTTTTTTTTTTTTTTTGGAAACGCAATACATTTTTCAGAAAATAGAGTCAAAGTGGCCGTTTTGAACCGAATTTCCGCACGAAGGAAGAATAATAGCTCAAGAATGGGTGAAAAACATGTCTGTCACGTGATCAAAATAGCTTATAACTCAATAGGTAATTTATTGATAAAAAAAAAATGGAAAACACAGTTCAATTCGAAATCGATTCCATGGTCAGGCTTTCCCATTTTATAGCTTTCCGTTAAAAAATGAATTTGTAAATGTGTTAAACGTTTTGCGCTTGTTGAGCAGAGCAGTTAAGAACAGCCTTAATGGAGAATTTCTTTTGAAAACAATGGCATACTAATAAATTTTAATCATTAGTTTTCTAATGATGTAGTTTGTTTTTTGCATGGGTGTTGTGTGTGTGTGGGGGGGGGGCGTGTACTGGAAGCAGAAGGAGGGGAGGAAGGGGACCACATTCCCTTCCTAAATGCTTAAAATATATGAATTTTGGTCACTTTTGGCTAATTTATATCATTTGACACCTTTCAATGAAAATCCTGATTACTCTCATGGGCCCCGGGCGGCGGCCCCGCATGCCCCTGCATAAGTCGGAAAATATGAAACTGAACATATGAATATACTGACAATACTGAAAATATGAAACTTTTGTCATGGATATGACTTGGATTGTTGATTATAACATAACTTGGATGTTATGATATGACTGATATGACATGGATATGATATGATATGACATGGATATGACCGTTCTCAAATCTAAAGGGCAACTTTATGACACAAGTTTCAATTCATTTTTGTTCAGAAAGGTATGAAAGTATGCATGTAGAATATAATTAATATAACTTTTATTATAATATTTTTATTTCATTTCATTAAAACTTTACAAACAATAATTATTAAATACAATATGTAATTATTTGCCGCTGGATGTAATTGAAATTTTAAGTGAAAATTCCCTGTTAACTTTTACATAATATTTTATAAATATAGATTTATGTTTCTTTATTGTACAAAAAAAAAAAAAAAAAAAAAAAAAAAAAAAAAAAAAAAATACAGTTCTTTTTATGCAATATAATATATTCGTTTATCATACATTGTATATATAAGGTAAGTTAACTTTTATTATTTAAATGTTAATAATGCATTGTAACTTAAATAATGATATTTAAAGCAGTAGTCTATTACTTTGTTTTATGTTACTAAATTTTTTTCTCATTAAATTATTAATGCAAATTGCTTATATAACATAATATTTTGAAATTAAATTAATTTTTAATTATATAAAAGTTATTCGCGTATTCTGTGATATTGGAACTTTTTATACCTCCTCCATCCTCCCTTTTTTGTTTGCTTGCTTCCTTAATTTCTTTATGTTTATTATTTCTGACTTACTAATCTGAAATTAATTCAAAGGGAATTTAAATAAAGGTGAATGTCTTATATGGTGAAAAACAATTCAAAGCAATTTTATTAAAATAAGTATTAATTTAATTTCTGTATATTTTTTATGAACAAAAGTTTTCATGATTCAGCCATGAATCATTTTTATTATTTCATTTAGGAAAAAGAAGTATTACATATACCTAGAATAAGGCCTTATACTGTAAGGCCCAGAACATAGAGTAAAGCTGTCTTTTCATGACAAACATATCTCAAAAATTAGTTTTAAACATCCATTTTCTTAGAATTTTTAAAGATTACTTGCAACCTCAATAAAATTATTTCCATAAATAGTTTACAAGTTTTTTTAAAACTGCAATATTTTATTTCAGTAATGGTCTACTTTTTATCTGATGAAAGAAATAAAAATTATGCTCTGTTTGCATTTCAAAAATCTCAACAAAAGGTCCTTATAAAAAGTATCCCTGTATATCTAATAAAAAGAATAAATTTATATAAACTGAAATGCTACACAATCAATAACATGGCACAAACAGATATGATAGAATACATGTAAAATTTATTACCACCTTTTTCCAGTCCCCACCCCTCACCCACTCCCGCCCACACACATATTTTTTAATTAATCAATATTTTTGTAATAGCATAAAACATGCCTGCAGGTTAAAAAAAGGGAGGCACTTGCTTTAAATTCTAATTTCTACTAAATAAACATCCCTAATGTCAAATACAAATTAAAAATATAAAAGTCCTCTCCTCAAGCCCTAACTTTTCAACGGTTCCCATAACTGTTTTATTGCAGCGCATAAGATTTTATTTGCCTCTTTAATGTAAATCATATTTTTAAAATATTTCAAAACAAAGGTGCTCAATGATAAATTCAGGAGGTAACCTTGGTTCGAGTGTGTGTGTATGTATGTATGTTGGGCAGATCCAGGTCCATATACCGACACCAACTTAACTACCCAAACATACATGGGATTGGGGACAGCGTGAACCCCAATTTTGAAGGTGGGGGAAAGAGAAGATGGGGTAGTGTGCATTAATTACCCCAATAATTGTAGGTTAACTACTCCTAAATTACTGTACCTGAATTATTATAGTGGGCATTTAAAAAAACATTATAATTTATAAACAAACATTTGTGATCGTAATAATTGAATAATGGTCCTGGCTATTCCTGATAATTAGACTAACCATAATTATCTTAAATTGGGGAGGGGGGGAGGAAACACATCTCCAAAACTGCACCAAACTGCGTTGTGTAATTTTAGTGAAGAAATAGCGTATAGACCGCGCAGTTATATCTAAACAAAACTTATCGAAACTATGCATATTTAACATACTAAAGAAGTTCATAATCTGAAATAAAATTTACATTAAAATAAAACAATGGACTCATGTTGTATTAAAAAAACATTGGCAAAATTTAACAATAAACAAAAGGTTTATTTACAGTTAATTTACATATTTACAAAAACAAAATGGAATTGTGTCACAAGACACCTGCGTTCCAAAGAACGAAATTGAATTAGTATTTGCATTAAGTTTATCTTCTAAATTATCATTACAAATATCAATTAATTGCTTGGATACCATAAATTGTACATCCCTAGCACAACATAGATTATTAAAACAATGGGAATACAAAAATATTGAATAACACATACATTCTGTAGTAGAGGCTTACTCATAACTTTAAGTCACACTTATATCCGTGGCTCATTGAGTGTTTTTCCACACTCCAGAAAAAGTTCACAAATTTATTTAAAACAGGTGATGTATCAAAGTCCACGAACTGCCCTTCTTAGGGCCGTCCCTTAGCGGGGAAACACGACCCGAATAACTCGTAATCATCGTTAGAAGCATCGTTGAAGCACTTAGGAAATCTGGGTTTAGCTATCCCTGCTGCGGAATACAACTCATCTTTATTAAACTATCATAGTTGAAAATTGGAACAACCTTGTTGAGAAACAGCACAAGTCTTTTAAACGCTCATAGTTGAGGAATCGTACTAATCTCTTTATTAAACTATCTCTATTGAGACATCTAACGAATCTGACTATAACTTCATTCTTCGCTTACGACATCACCTCGTAATAACAATATGGAGGATGGTCCTTTGCCCCATTCGTCAAATGGTCGGTCAGTGTTGCCGACCCCCTCTTCTTCCGTCTTCTCGCAAACCTCTGATTTGGTATTACACTTTTCCGGGGTATACCGTGCCCCGCCCACTGAGCGTCAGCGATCGTGAGATCTGGAAACCCCGGGCCTTCTTCCCCGTGTGGTCTATCTTTTACGACTTCTTTATTAGGACCAATAAATAATCTTACATCCAGTCGTAAATACAGCTTGGCATTTTATGTCAACCTTTTGTTAAACTTGGAGACTTCGTGTCTATCTAAAAAGATCCCCTTTAAAGATAAGATCCAACTGTGCAGTCGTTCTCTTATTAAGGCTTTAGAACGTAGATACATATATGAGTATATTTATATCAAATATCAACAATAATAATCAAAATAAATACATATAAGAACACACTCTATATATACATACAAACTTTATAAAATAATAATAATAATCAAAATATATAAATAATAGTATTTTTTTATGGCATTAAAAAAATAACAACCTGCTGAAGTTGTATCAAGGGTGTTTATATCAGTTATATGATAACACTTCCAGCAATGTATGTGTGTGTGTGTGTGGTGTTGGGGGTAACCTCACTGGAAGATTTTTAATTTAACGCTTATTAATATTGTTAAGTGCAAATACTTCCCGGAGCTTTAAAAATTCTTCCTCCAGAAAAATGCCTGATTTCAACATTTAAATAAAATAAAAAAATTATTAAAATTTCAAAATTATTTATCATACTTACTTTTTACTTATTCTCGTATTTAAGGTGGAAAAAATGAATCCATATAACATACTGTACGTATGTTATATGGAATTAATTGAAATGAGTTAAATGGAATTTTCAAAAACAGAATTGCTAAAAAAAAATTACTAAAGCTTATAAATTATTTAACAAATTCAGTTAATACCCACCTCTCCATTAATCTCTTTTATACATATTTTTCATATCAATTATATATAAGACAGTTATATATGTTATAAAAATCAGACTGAAATTTTTTCTCAAAAACCAAACAGATAAAAAATGATTTCGTTTTCTAAACTACTTAAGCCTCTTTTTTACTCGTTTATCAATTGTATATATATATATATATATATATATATATATATATATATTATAAATTTGAGATGTATTAAATTTTGAAAACAGAAAACTCTAATAAGTACTCAGTTTTAATAACATGCTAATCAATAAGTACTTTACTTGTTTGCTTACAATTCTAAATCCAGAATTTCAAGTAAGATTACTACATCTAATCAATAACATTTTTTAACTACAGATTATCTTAAATAAACCTTCTTTGGAACTTGTTCTTTCTCAGTTTATTTTTACGTTATTAGAGATGAACTATTTATCAGGAGAGAGAAAGACAGCCAAACGAGCGATAAACTCATACGCTGTATCTTCTCACACAAATGTAACCCATCGGTGTTCCGAGTTGGAGAAAAATTAAGAAAGATGTCCTATTGTTAAAAATGACCCGTGCGGTGCGTACCTAAACCGCCCCTAACACTATTGGAATGCATGATCGTTACGCCAGTAAAACCCAAAGACTCGAGCCTTAAGCTTGATGTTATTAGGGGATCACATATCCGTTTCTTCCAGGAGCTTTGGGCGTACCGGGCACTCATAGGAGGGCCGGAGTGTCGGCCATTACCTCGGGATTCCCAAATGTACTGATGTTTTACCAAGAACTTACGGATGTGAAAATCTACAGAGATAGTTACAGGCCCTTCTGATTTGGCATTATAAAGATGATAGTCCAAAAATGCTTCTTGTGATATTCAGAGAGTTGTGATATTCATCCTTGTTCTTAATGAAGTACTATAATCAATCGAAAAATGTGCCTTTGTGTGTCATAATGCGTACTTTTTAAAGAAGGTTAAGACAATCCTTCAAAAAGTACAATATCCAACTCATAGCATCCATCCCAACTAATCTTGTATATTTAATCAGTAGAAAACTGGAATCGATAACCCCTGCAAATCAAGCAGGAGTATACGAAATGCGATTCCAATTAAATAACAACGGTCTTATGTATTATATAGGAATTACAGAACGCAAATTTAGCGACAGACTTACAGAACATAAAGGAGATATTAAATTTAGTAATCCAGCGCAGATCTATTAAGACTTTGCTCCAATGGTGAGATAAAATCAATCGATTTTGACAGTGCAAGGAATATTCCTTTGCAAGCAAATCCCTACCAAGCCGAGAACCGCGAATTGCTGGAAATAATAACAAGAAATAATCAGATCTGTAACGATGGAGTATCTTATGTTATACCAAGTGCATGAACAGAATTTCTCAAAATTGTAATTACCTTTCATTAAACTTTTAAATGGAATTTTATGCAATAGAAGACGCCACTATTGCCTTTATAAATTGATTTTGGGAAACCCCTCTAGGAAAATGATACTATTGGTTTTGAAACTGGTAATGTACATATTGTACAGATGAGACCATGTTAATTTCTCTGGATGCTAACTCTGAGGATAGGCAATCACCTGATCACCTGAAACTATCGGGAAGTAATTGTATTGTATTATTGTAAGCAATTTATGGGGTTTTATTTATGAATTTAAAAAAAATATTAACATACACTGATTAACCTTCACGATACTTTATTCATTTAAATACAGTGCAATGTCTTTTACAAGTAACCTTACAGTCATTTTTGCTCGTCGAACGCAATGTCGCAGCAGCCAAAGAATGGCTTTCTACGAGAACCTGTACGCTTGAAGTTTATTCCTTTAATTTTTATTTTTTTTAATTCATTTTAAAGCATGAATTTTTGCCAATCTATCTCTATTGCGTGCAGACGATTACGAAAGATAAAACCGTTTGCACTTAAATTAATACTTATATAAATATCTCATCGTTTGATTCCAGCTTATATTCATAACGAAATTAAAACATTTATCAACCAATAAACAAAAGCATAAAATATAAATAAAACACAAATTTAAGCCACGTAATCAAACATTGCGTTTCTTTCCACTGAAATGAACAGAATCAAAAAGATTGATTCTAAATTGTGATTTTTTGAGATTTCTTCAGCTGTTAACTACTGAGGTGAGGCCAATATTAAAATATCGCTTTTGATACATTTCAAAACAATATTTGAATGTATTATTACTGTTTTTCAAATAACTATGATTTTTAGTACTGTTAGTGTGTATACTAAAAAATATATTAAACGATGTACAAAATCTATTAGAGTTAGCAATAAATAACTAAATAAATAAGTAAATAAAACAGTAGATCCAAGGGAGTCTTTATCACCGCAATCCTTGTGATTATTTACTCATACGTTTTTTTATTAGTTTTTTTATCAACTTCAATAATTTTTATCAAACAACGTGTTTTAACGTTGCACGTAATAATTTTAACGATGTACGTAATAATTTTAACTTCGTCCATTTATTCGTTTTAAGTATAATTTGTCAAAAGCTGCTTGCAGAACCTTTCAAAAAATACCTCATTCATCGCTGTGCCTTTAGTAAGTGAAGAGAATGAAGGATGTTAACATCAAAAATAGCATATATGATGGTTTTCACCTTTATTCTGTAACCTGGGAAGCCCTTGTTTAAGCCCTTGTATTCATAAAAGTAGAGGAAACATTTATTTATTTTGTTTAGTTAGGATTCTTGATGATTAGGTTCATGATATGATGGTTCAACTGTGCACATCCTACATAACTTGTTCGAATTATATATTCTAACTCTCTCGTTCACAAATTCTTAAAAAAAATCATTATATGTATTCTAAAATATGTTGTAATTTTTTCCAACTAAATGAAAAAGCGTTCAGTCCGGTAAACGATTCCAGGAACTTTAAATTAAAAGAAGCACCTGTGTTACCTTACCGACACAATTCACCCATATAACATTTTGGTTAAGAGATGCCACTAAAAGTAAAAGATAGTTGGAAAATACTTACAAAAATCTTTGTGTATGACTTAAGCTAGGAGCGTCATAGCAGGTCTAGAGGAGCAAGTGTAATAATTAAAATTATTTTCGAGAAATATATTATTTATATAACAGTAATATTTGTTTTTATGAACAAATATGAATAGCAATAGGAAAAGGTATTTTTAAAAAATCGAGGTTTAAAAAGATGCTTTGTGATTTTTTTTCTTTTTACCCGACTGAAAAGAAGGGTTATGTGTTTCACGCGTATCTGTGTATGGGGATTTCTTTATACCCTCGAAACATCCCAACGGCTGGATGGATTTTTATGAATGAGATCTCTATCGATTCGTCTTAATCTTTCAATGGTTATAGGATAGGTTTTGTTTTTATAAATTCAAAATGTCGGCCGTAAACTACAAAATGGCGGTAGAGACGAAAAGAAAAATGTACGCACCATTTTGAGTGACATATCGTTGGATAGGACTTTCAAAATGAAGACGATGTTTCATTGACCATTTTGTAGTCAGAAGCTTTGTTTAAATATTACACAACCTGGAAGTTGCGTACTTTGGATCGCTGCCTTTACTGTAACTCTAACCTTCATAATAGACATCTATAGGCCTCATCAAAAGAGTGTTTGTAGATGGGAACTAAAAATTAAACACAACTTAAAAGTCATCAATACAAGTAAATAAAAAAAAAAAGTAAGTAATATAAAAAAAAGTTTCATATTGATGAGAAATTATTAATTAGTTCGCTTTATACGCTGTAGAGTATTTGATTTTTTAAATTTAATATATTATTACAAGAAATTAGAATTAAACATTTAAAAAAAAAACTCATTTACTTATACAATTATCTGGCGCATCTGTATTTTTATAAGTAATTTTTGCCTCGGAACTGCAACACGGGACCTGTTCAGCCCGTGATTATGCTATTGCATGCACAATTTGAGAACACGTGATTTTGTTTTACCTTAAAAATGTCCATTAGATTCTTCTGTTATTGTAACATGGGTTTGAAAATAACCTATGATTCTGAATATTTTAATAAATGATAATTTAGAAATTAAATTTCCTCATTCAGCCACATTGAACGCGGAATAAAATTATTCTTCTGGAATGAATTTTAATTATCGCCAAAATATTTTGCATACCTCAAGAAGAAATCTTTAAATGGAAACTGCTTAATTTATTGGCTTTTACGGGAAAAAAGAATATGATTAGCAAAATCTTCCTTTTGGCATCGGTGGGATTCGAACCCACGCCTCCGAAGAGACTGGTGCCTTAAACCAGCGCCTTAGACCGCTCGGCCACGACACCTCGATTGAAGTGGATGTAATATCTAGCGAATAAAAAAAAATCTATAAAACGATTAGATTTTATTATTACCCGACTGAAAAGAAGGGTTATGTGTTTCACGCGTATCTGTGTATGTGGATTTCTTTATACCCTCGAAACATCCCAACGCCTGGATGGATTTTTATGAATGAGGTCTCTATTGATTCGTCTTAATCTTCCGATGGTTATAGCATAGGTTTTGTTTTTATAAATTCAAAATGTCGGTAGAGACGAAAAGAAAAATTTACGCACCATATTGAGTGACATATCATTGGAGAGATCTTTCAAAATGAATACGATGTTTCATTGACTATTTTACAGTCAGAATTTCCGTTTAAATATTACACAACCTGAAAGTTGTGTATGTAGGATTTCTAGCTTTACTGCAACTCTAACCTTCAAGGACGTCTATAGGCCTCATCAAAACAGTTTTTATAGATAGGAACCAATAATTAAACACAACTTAAAAGTCATCAATACAAGTAAATAAAAACATAGGTAAGGAATATAAAAAATAGTTTCACATTGATGAGAAATAATTAATTAGTTGGTTTTTATTCAGTCGGGCTTTTTGATTTTTTTAAATTTAATTACTTGTTAACTTGGCTTTTTATGTCCAACCAGCTTCAAGTAAAAGATTGGGGTGACATATTTCTGAAATTGAACAATTTTCCATTCATTTGCAAACTAGCTATCCAGCGATATATATATATCAATAACAGTAAGTTACCCAGAGGAATTGTACAATCGTGGAAAAAAGGAACACCCCCCCTACTAACGCTGCAACTAATTATAATAGAAGAAAGTTACTGGTGCCAAACAATTGGAAATAAAGTCTACTTTTAAACTGTGTACATATAATTTGCTTAGGATGGCATCTAAAAATCAAAACCAGACCAAATTTTGTTTTCTCAATGACAACACTAAATTTTGACAATATATTTTAAATCTTTGGTTCAAACTATGCCTAGAAACGAAATTAATCATTGGATGAAAAACTTTTGAATTATAAACATTCAAAATTTTGTGCTTCTAATGTTAAATTACATTTTATATTTTTATTAATATTGCTTGAAATTATAGTAATAATGTGATAATTTTTTTGCGTGGTTATATTATTAAAACACCTAAACATAAATACATTGAATTTGTAATTAAAAAAATTTTTTATATGTCTTAGGAATTACGAAATTAATATTCGAAAAAAATATGAATTGCAACCAACAATTTTGTTGATAGATTTATATATGCTATGCCCTCATTTATGCGAAATCTCAATTTCAAATTTGTCTTCCAAGTAGTTTCCGAATTACGCTTAAAAAACATCAAAATGATGGTTTAAGGGGCGACTGAGATCTGCAGGAAAGCATAATTAAAAAATATACATATATTACTCGTTTTATTAAAACATTTGTGTTGGCAATATTCGATACATATTAAGCGAGTGAAATTGTCATATTGGAAATTGGCAAGAAATAATAAATTAATAGAAGTGACATAATCATTCGGTAGCATTTCAAGAATCGAGTACCGAACTTCAATGTAGATACAGAATCGAAAATAAGCTCAAAATAATCAATTTCTCTTAAACTAATCATGAATTTCATGAAAATTTGTATTTAGGGTAGTTGAAGGGTGTAGAATTTGTTTATTGTGTCAAATTTGGGTATTGCTATTGAAAAAACAAAGTTTGGGTTCGTTTTGATATGCAGATAGCTCCCTAAGGAAATGTTATATGCACAATTTAAAAGTAGACTTTATTTCCAATCGTTTGGAACCAGCAACTTCGTTCTGGGGCATTCCACATCAAATCAGGCAGTAAAATATCAATTTGTAACTCACATTCACAGATTTTAATGAAACTGCGTGTGTTTGTTCTTACTATTAAGATATGATCACCAGTAATTTTTTTTGCTCCTTGGTGAAATAGTTTCTGAGAAAAAAATTGTCAAAATTTTGAAAAACTGCCGTCAGTTGGCATTCTTGACAGCTCGGTTTTCAAATGTAGCATCTCATATATATAACCATATTTCAATATCTACTGTACGAATCATCTTTAAATAATTTAGGCATAATATTTAGGGTACGCAGCTTATGAAAAAAATATATTGTTACGTTTATAACATTTTAAGTGTGTCTAAAAAAATATTTAAACTTTGAAGTCGTGAATTTTTTATGAAAAATAATGCATTAACAAAAAAAGCATTATCAACAAAAGGCGGTATTTTTATTAAATTTATTTTTTATGGGAGATATACTTAAAGGTGTCCTTTACTTGATTCTGAAATAAAAATAGTGGGATTTTGGGTGTTTTTGGTAGTATTTCCTATAAAAAAATATTTTGAGGTGCATTTCAAATCAAATCAAGCAGAGTCATTCCATGTCAGTTCCCCTAAGCCATTTAATCACTGTCACAAATTTCAATGAAATTGGGTTTGTTTATAGCTTATTTTAAGACGTAATAACCCTTTAATTTTCTTGATCCTAAGTAACACATTTTTTAAGATAATAAACATCAAAATTTTGAAAAATTGTTAATTTTTTTTAATGACAGTTCAATATTCAAAGACTGCATTTAAAAAAAAAAAAGTCATTTCAATATAAAATCACTAAATAGGTTTCAAATAATGTATATGTGACAAATAATGTAGGCAGATTATTATTTCTTGCTTCTTATCATGTTTAAACACTAAGAGTGTCTTTTATCTTGTGAATTTTTAAAATCAAGAATTTTGTCAAAAATAATGTGTTAATCAAAAATTTATTATTAACCGAAGGCAGGGTGTTATTGCTTTTTTTAATTGTACGTAAAAATATCTTTTAAATGGTTATAAAATAAAAATAGTGAAAATATGAGAAAAAATTATCAAAGTTTTGGAAAAATGCCACGAGTTGCCATTAATGATTGTTCAATTTTCAAAGGCCTCATTTTATATATAAAATCATATTTCAATAACTAATAAAGAAATCTTCTTCGAATAATTTAAGCAAGGTAAATAAAGTATGTAGATTATGAAAACAAATATTGCTGTAATGTTAAAAAATATTTAAATGTGTCTAAAAAATTGTATAGTCTTTGAAATCAAGAATATTTTACAAAAAATAATGAAATTATTAAAAAATCTTTATCAATCAGAGGCGGTGTTTCGATGACTAATTTTTTAATTTTAAATTGTACATAATACAACATTATAACTGGATCTGAAATAAAAATAGTGGGATTTTGGTTGGTTTTAGTAGTATTTAAATCATATTTAAGATTATCAATATTTTCAGATGTAAAATCTATCCAATGTATCATCCCTGGAAATATTTTTATTTATACATTTATTTTATTTTTCAAATTATCTTTTATGTTCGTTTCTTAAGGAAAAAAATAAGCAATATTGTTTTTTAGTAAAACTTCTAGGGCGAAGAGCAATTATCCCTTTCCAAAAAAGAGAAAAATCACTAGCTCCTCACCGCCCAACAGAAAATTTCAAAATGACACTCCTAATCTTTAAACTCATATTTGGCTGTTAATATTGAAAATTTAGCATTGAGCTGCTAATATTGAAAAAAAATACCAAATTTCACTCTTTTGAAGAAAATTTTGACGTATTGTGCTTTAAATATATGCAAAAAATGCATAATCTATTATATTTATATCTTTCAAATAACTATATCTAAAAAATTATTTAAAACCTAATGAGTTGCACTTTTGTAACTTTATTCAGTTTCTAATGATACGTACCGTAATTTCGGGTGTATAGCCCGCAGATCAAACAATTCAGTTTGTACACAGAAATTTTATTCAGTATTTGAAGACCAATTTTTACTATGATCTGAAAAGTTACATTTTATTTTTAAAAATTTCTGCGTCGAAATACGATTGTTTGATCCGCGGGCTATACACCGGAAATTACGGTAATTTGATTTATTTCATCACAATATTGCTGAAAGATGGATTTTCAACATATATATGTGTGTATATATATCCCTGTTCTCAAACAAATTATTTAAAAATTATTCATTTATGTTTAATAAAGCAAATATATATTGTTTATACACTTATAGAAAATACATATAGTAAATTTTATGATATTATGTCAATAATGTCTAAAAGTAAAGAACTTATCTAATAATATGTAACGAAAAATTTAACATCTGGTGTAATGACAACAAAATTTTATAATTGTTTTACTTAAGTTGGATGAATGAAAAAAGCTTACATGTTTATATTTCATTGAAGTACAGGTGAAAATGTCACAAAAACATTCCTATCTCAACAACCACTGAGTATGTCACATTCACACTACAGATGATTTTTTTTTTCTTTTTGATCTTTCGGGTTTATTTTCAGATGGTAATGAATTAATTAGTTTTGTTAGAAGTGTCATTGCAGTCAGCATATTAGGTTCACTATTTTTTTTTTATAATTTGTTTTGATTGACATTTAAAGGGACCATTTCATGAATTTTCAATTAAAAGCTGATTTATAAATTCATTATGTTGTTTAGTTATTATTATCGTCTTAAGATAATAAGTTGATATTAAGATTTTTAAATGCAATTTATTTATTATTTGAACAGTTGAAAGTATTTTTCAATAAGAGTGGGCTGTTGATTTTAAGTCGGCTGTTGAGCAATGTAGTGTTGGTAAAGGAGCTGGTACTATTTAATTTAATTTTTATTGCTGTAAATAATATTTGTTATTTTATTATTGTATGTATTATATTTAAGCAAGAGTAGCAATATCTATGATATCGCGGCATGATATCGTAGTCCTTATAGTACATCTTAGCATGAAAAGCTTCAATATTTATCATTAAACATTCACATTTTATGAAAATGTTGTTAAAATTTCTCATATTTCACTATTTTTATTTTATAATTATTGAAAAGATATTTTTACGTGCAATTAAAAAAAGTAATAACAGTCTGCCTTCGGTTAATAATAAATTTTTGATTAACACATTATTTTTCACAAAATTCTTGATTTTAAGAATTCACAAGATTAAACACACTCTTAGCATTTAAACATGACAAACAACAATAAATAATAATCTGCCTACATTATTTGTCACATATACATTATTTGAAACTTATTTAGTGATTTTATATTGAAATGAATTTTTTTTATGCAGTCTTTGAATATAGATCTGTCATAAAAAACATTTTTTTTTTTAAATTCAAAATTTAGATATTTTTTTTTATCTTAAAAAATATTTTACTTGTAATCACCTTTAATTTCCTTGATCCTGTCTTAAAATGAGCTTTAGACATACCCAGTTTCATTGAAATTTGTGACAGTGAATTAAATGTCTTAGGCGAACTGACATGGAATGACTCTGCTTGATTTGATTTGAAATACGCCTCAAAATATTTTTAAATAGGAAATACTACTAAAAACACCCAAAATCCCACTATTTTTATTTCAGAATCAAGTAAAGGACACCTTTAAGTATATCCCCCACAAAAAATAAATTTAATAAAAATACCGCCTTTTGTTGATAATGCTATTTTAGTTAATGCATTATTTTTCATAAAAAAATCGCGACTTCAAAGATTAAACATTTTTTTAGACACACTTAAAATGTTATAAACGTAACAGTATTTTTTTTTCATAAATGGCGTACCCTATATATTATGCATAAATTATTTGAAGATGATTTGTAGAATAGATATTGAAATATGATCATATTTATGTCATGCTACATTTGAAAATCGAGCAGTCAAGAATGCCAACTGATGGCAGTTTTTCAAAATTTTGACAATTTTTTTCTCAGAAACTATTTGACCAAGGAGTAAAAAAAAATACTGGGAATCATATCTTAATAAAAGGAACAAACACACGCAGTTTCATCAAAATCTGTGATGGTGGGTTACATGCCTGCCTGAACTGACATGGAATGACCCTTCTACAATAATTTGTTACAGAATAAGTAGGGGGTGTTCATTTGTTTTTTCCACGACTGTATCTGTCAAAGGCTGCGATGCTAAAATAACCTACTTTTTCATTCCTGATAACATAGTGTAACTTAAGGCTGTTCTCAAATCCAAAGGGTCAACTTTCTGACATAAGTTTTAATTCATTTTTGTTCGGAAACGCATGAAACTAGAAGGTGTTGTTATTCAGAAACTACTATGTCATCGAACTGTTTTTTCCGTTTTCTTGTAAACGCAATAGATTTTTCAGAAAATACTGTCAAAGTTGGCATTTTGAACCGAACTTCCAAACGGAAGAAGAAATTCCAGTCAATAAGGGGAGAAAAATGCCGTGTCACGTGAACAAAATCGCTTATATCTCTATAGGTAATTGATTGATCAAAAAATGGAAAACTCAGTTCGATTCCAAATCGCTTCCATGGTCAGGCTTTCCAATTTTATATCTTTCCGTTAAAAAATGAATTTGTAAATGTGTCAAAACGTTTTGCGCTTGTTGAGCAAAACAGTTGCCTTAAAATCAGCACACTTAAAATTAAAATGTTTTAGATAATTCATGTATAAAAGGCATACCTTCAAAAATTCCAGCTATTTGAGTAGCAGTATTTTCGTATATAAAATATTCGTTTATTTAATGGGCGAATTCTGAGATTCAATAAAGCAAAATTTTTTATACGAAAATACTCGTATTCATATATCCGGAGACTTGTCAGCTCTTTAAGGATAAACTATTTCTTCTTTCTAACTTTCAAAAGACACATGCAATTTTATGCACACTTCATGAAATTCAATCACAGGCAACGGGATTGCAAGAATTTTTATTTAGCTGAATTACTAGTTCTAGACATTTTGTAATATTTCTCGCCCGATGCCATGAGGGACTATCCCTTAAATACAATAATCCAATTGTAGAGACAGGGCGTTATTAGGGAGTTCGTAATTATATAAATACGTAGCACCTACAGTCGTCGTTTGGTTCGTCCGTCTGTCTGTCCATCTGTCTGCGTAAAACAGTGCAAAAACTACCCAACAGAATGATTTGAAATTAAATCTGTATAATCGTTGCGTAATTTTGTCGAGTCATTTCAAATTTTATGAAAATCGAATCAAAACTTAAAAAGATATTAATTAATGTTTTCTCCATTCTATTAAATCCTATTATACGTAATGAATTTAACGATATCCCATGACAGGTAATGATTCTAAGGTTACAATGGTGATGACGGTATTATTTAATATAATATATATAACTGTAATGCATTTTGTTTTCATGCATTTTGTTCATAAGAGTGCAACAGCTATTGCACCAAGATCTGAATATTTATAAAACTAGTTATAGTACGAACGTACCTCATTTGCCACGTTTGACGTAGATTTTTTTTTTCTTGTTCTTAAAATATAACACAATTTCCTTAAAGGGAATAACTGCAAAAGGGAATAACGGTTATTTCCGGGGACGGTGGAGTTTAAAATCCTTTTTTTTTTTTTTTTTTTTTTTTTTTGTAAATTTCAATTTAAATATTATTCAAGGGTACATCATATATTATGGCATGTATTTATCCCAAAAAAATTAAAAAAAAATGGGATTTTACGCGTCGTGTTAGAAATCTTCGAAATGCCCCATGAGTCTTCCATATCAATGAAAATCTCCAATATTTTTTATAAAAGTTTGGTTTATACATAGAAACAAAATAGAGCATCGAATTTTATATATTTGAATTTAAAGGTTAAACAAAAAAATTTTTTTTTGAAAAATTTTGAAATTTTTTCGAAAAAATTTTGAAAATTTGATTTTTTTTTATTTGATTGAGTAAAATTCCATTTTTTTTTTCAAAAATAATTTTTTTTTTTTTTTTTTTTTTTTTTGTGATAAATGCATGCTATAATGTATATAATGTACCCTTGAATAATATTTAAGTTGAAATTTATAAAAATAAAAAAATATATATAATTTTAAGGATTTTAAGCTACACTGTCCCCTTAACGTGATCAAGAGATCACAGAAGTAATATAGCAATAGCATTCCACAGAGAAACAAGGTATCATGAAGTTTATTAACAATAGAAAACGCAGAAAAATCTACTCTAAAAAGTAGTGTAAAAAGTAGTAATCTTTAACATCCAATTGGTTAAGATTACAGGAACGCGAAATTTTAGTAAGACTGGAACCGGTTTATGTTTTGTGTATTGAGAAAATGGGAGTAATTAGTCTCAAAAGAGTGCGAATCTATTTCCCGCTGAATTGGCCGTTGTCAAGGGTTACGGATTAAGAAAAACTCGTCTGCGTAAAAAAAAAAAAAAAAAGAATTTTGCTATTGAAAAATGAGTTTATTAGAGGAATATTTTCGAAAAAAAGCATTTAAAAGAAAAGGAAATTTAGAGAGAGATAATTAGAATTTGGAATAGGTTGTTATTGAAATATAGCTCCGATATTGAGCCAAGCTTGTAATAAAATTTTTAATTTATTATATTTATATTTATATAGATATCTATATCGATATCATTGGCAGAAGTGTGAGTTGTAGAATTATTGCTTGCATTGCAATGAATTGCACATTTTTTTAAAAAGAAAATTCAATGGATCGCAAATTACCCACGATTCCAGAAGCGTTTCCTATATCTTCAAAAATCTTTTGGAAAAGAACCAATCAGAAACTAAAGAAGAAAAATGTTGTCGCGTTTTAAGGAAATGTTTTCGAAATATAAAAGATCCTTCGCGGCCAGTACATTTAAGAAAATATATTTCTGTTAATTTCAGATTGCTTTTGTTTTCTAGATTTCTGATTGGTTCTTTTACTAATCTTTGAGGATAAGTTAGTTTCTCGCGGCAGACATCACGTGACCATGGATAGATTCCTGCCATTTTACATCTTTAAATATGCTTTGCTTCAAAAAGAAAAAGAAAAAGGAGTACCTGATAATATTGCACTGAAATGAAACATTAAATATTAAAACTAGCTTTAATGTAAAAATTTAACCGCATTTTGTTGTATTTAAATAAGTATTATATTTTATTAATAGAAATTAATCTAATTGTTATTAATATCAAAATTAACTTTTATTAAAATATCACATGCATAACATTTTAAAGTGAAAAAGTAGCAAACAACCCCCCCCCCCCCCCCACACACACACACACCCTAAAATCTAATATTTATGTAAGTATTTTATTTTAAAATTAAAAATCTTACACTATAATGCGAGCAAAAATTGTGTGTGTGTGTGTGTGTATGTAAATTTTATTTTAAAAACGGCTCTTACGATTTTGACGAAATTTTGTATTTTACCATTTTCGGGCACGATAAAACCATTGGGCTAGGTCACATGTTCGAGAAAATTGGATTAGTGGGTCATTTTAGGTCATAATGGATCAAGGTGAAGCTAATTACATCTAAAAAACGGCTCAATCGATTTTGACTAAATTTTATATTTAACAGTTTTTCGGCACGAGAAAACTATTGGGATAGGTCACATATTCGAGAAATTTCGATTAGTGGGTCATTTTTGGGTCACTATGAGTCAAGCCAATTTTATCTAAAAAACGGCTCTAACGATTTTGACTAAATTTTGTATTTTGTCGTTTTGGATTACTAGAAGATCAACGGGCTAAGTCACATATTAGAGAAAATTCGATTAGTGGGTCATTTTTGGGTCATTGAGGGTCAAGCAAAGTTTATCTAGAAAACGGCTCTAACGATTTTAACGAAATTTTGTATTCTACCATTTTCAGCCACGAGATTACCATTGGGCTAGGTCACGTGTTCGAGAAAATTTGATTAGTGGGGCATTTTTGGGTCACTGTGGGTCAAGCAAAGTTTATCTAGAAAACGGCTCTAACGATTTTGACGAAATTTTGTACTCTATCGTTTTCGGGCACAAGAATACCATTGGGCTTGATCGCATGTTTAAGAAAATTCGATTAGTGGGTCATTTTGGGTCACAATGGGTCAAGGTCAAGCTAATTTAATCCAAAAAAGGCCCAAAACATTTCGACAAAATTTTGCAATATACCGTTTCCGGGCATGGGATGACCATTAGACTAAGTCACATGCACGAGAAAAATTGTTTAGTGGATCATTTTGGGTCCTAATGGGTGAAGGTGAAGCTAATTATATCTAAAAAACGGCTCAATCGATTTTGACCAAATTTGATATCCAACCGTTTTTCGGCACGAGAAAACTATTGGGCTAGGTCACATGTTCGAAAAATTTTGATTAGTGGGTCATTTTTGGGTCACTATGGGTCAAGCCAATTTTATCTAAAAAACGGCTCTAACGATTTTGACTAAATTTTGTATTCTGTCGTTTTGGATTACAAGAAGTCCAATGGGCTAAGTCACATATTAGAGAAAATCGATTAGTTTTTCATTTTTGGGTCACTGTGGGTCAAGCAAAGTTTATCTAGAAAACGGTTCTAACGATTTCGACGAAATTTTGTATTCTATCGTTTCCGGGCCCGAGAATACCATTGGGCTTGGTTCCATGTTCAAGAAAATTCGATTAGTGGGTCATTTTGGGTCACAATGGGTCACGGTCAAGCTGATTGAATCTAAAAAAGGCACAAAACATTTTGACAAAATTCTGTAATATACCGTTTTCGGGCATAAGATGACCATTGGGCTAAGTCACATGTTCGAGAAAAATAGATTAGAGGGTGATTTTGGGGTCGCTGTGGTCAAGCTATTTGTATCTAAAAAAACGACTCAAAGGATTTTATAAAAAAATTTTATTATACTATTTTCGGGTACGAAAAGATAGGTCACATGTTCGAGAAAATTCGATTAATGGGTCATTTTGGGGTCACTGTGGGTGAAGTTAACTTTATCTAGAAAACAGCTTTAATGATTTTGACTAAATTTTGTTTTCTACCGTTTTCGTGTTCGAGAAGACCATTGGTCTAGGTCGCATGCTCAAGAAAATTCGATTAACCAGTCATTTTGGCTCACTATGGGTCAAGGTTTAGCTAATTTTATCTAAAAAATGGCTCAAGTGATTTTGACAAAATTTCTTATTACACTGTTTCCTAGCACGAGAGTAGTATAGAAAAGGGTGTTCGATTGCGAGGGTGGTGGTGTGTGGAGGAGGAAATCGTACTATAGTACGAGAGGGTTTGAGAAGAGTGTTAGGTTCTTATCAGTTGGAAAGGAAATAAGAAATGATAATCTGATAAGATAATCTGATAGTGAGATAAGAGTAAAGTGTGGAAAGATCATGCTATAGTAGGGTGGTATTAGTTTTAGGAAGAAAATTATAGAAAGTGTCTTCTGGCAACCCGCTTCTTTCTTCTCTGCTATGCAACCTGAAAAAAAGAAAAAAGAAAAAACGCGTATTTTGACACTAGCTATGGATTCCCCGACATAGATTTAAAAAAGTAATATATGCCGTATTAGCTGCTCAAAGTCAGGGATATCATGAAGGCAAATTCATTCGCTGTAGCCCACATTGCGTCGAAAAAATCTGCATTTTGAATTAGTAGCAGATAAATTTATATATGAATACATCAATAATGTAAAATTGATATAAAAAACTTTTTTTCTTAACTGTAAGTCGTGATTTTATGTGTTTCAAGACAAAAAATTGTGTTCCTCTCATTTATATGTTTTCGTTTGTCGGTTACTTAGGATAAGTCAATAGTATCTATTTGAACTACTACAGCACTTTGAGAATTAATTTAATGTATACGATTTTATCGATTTTGCATACGGGAGTGTGATCATTTTACTAGACCTTAGTTTCGAACTTCGTATAAAATTTCATTTTTTTTTTAACTCATATGTCATCCGCTGTTAGAGAATTACTTTAATGTATACGATTTTTATTCTTAGTTTAACTTTTTTTATAGATTCTGCGCGCGAGAGTATGTTCATTTTTACCAAACCTTGGTTTCGAACCTACGAACTATTATTCAAATTTCACTTAGTAATTTTTAAAGCGTTTAACTGTAACCGACATCAATTTTTAACATATATTAGGAGATATGCTGTTTGCGAATATTCAGATATCAATTGATTTTTGTTCTAACTTTATCTAATGCTACCTTTATTTTTTGAATATGGGTTCTATAGTAAATATGTTAAAAAGATCTTGCGATAAAGTGGCTACTACTTCAAAGTATCAACGTTTAGAAGAACCTAATGAATCTACTTACGTAAGTGAATTAAATATATCAAGATTGGAAGTTCCTAATATACTGAACACTGACAACGTGACAATATCATGCGATTTATCTACTACTGATTACTCACCGAATGTGAAATCTGAAGACGATGTGAATTTTACTATCCCTACCTTTGGTGATGGTACAACATCTTTCGAGAATTCATGCCAAGAGTCAATTTCTGCTAAAGACTATTTGAATATATTTTTCAAAGACATTAATTTTGAATCTGCTTTAACCTCGACCCAAGTTAGTAACTTAACTTCCCAAGATGAATCCCTTCAAGAACCTACTATTAGCCGAGAGATGTCTGACTTACAAGCAAGCAACCTTTGTCAAGCAAGTGATGGATTACAAAACACCACCCCACCCGTGAATATTATTTCACAATCTAAAAATATCAAATCCAGTAATCCTGTTATATTTCGAGATGAACTCACTGACTGTATCTTTTTAACTTTAAAATTTCATAATAGACAATTTCATATTCATATTAGAGAGTTTAAACGCAGCGGGCTTACTAGTGAAGAAATGTTAACGAAAAATGGAGTTATTATGGATGTTAATAGCTGGTACGAAATCTACAATAACGTTTTTCATTTAGTTTAAGGTATAAAAGTTCCTCATTTGTCGCCAACAACATAATATTAGTGTTAAATTTTAATAATTCTATCATGCGAATTAAAAATTTAGAGAATTATTCTCATATTGACTTAAATGAGCATCAGTTAGTGAAATTAAAAGAAAAAGCACATGATTTGAATAAGGAACTTCTTCAGCATATATATGAAAAGCATATACTAAGCTTAATTAGACAGAAATGTATTATTAGTTCTATATCTCTGGAAAATGAACTCATGTTACAGTCTAAACTTATAACATGTATTGAGAATAATATATTGACTGTACTAAACCGTATTTTTAAATGTGATGGATGTATTTTTAATCAGAAATCTCAAAGCCTTCATTCCTGTTATATATTAAATAATCGACAAAAATTTGAAGAACTAGGAGAGATCTTATTAACACTTATAGATCTCGATTTTGTGATTTCCACGTTTTTAAACGGGTTGGATTGTGTTAGTGAAAACTTTTTATCTAACATTCATGTAGAAACAATTCAAAACGAATTGTTTAAAATAATGAAATGAAATGTATTGCTATCCTTTCTGATATGTGTGTTTGTGTGTTTATTTTTCCAAAGTGCATGTTTACTTTGTTATGCCTTTTAGAACTTTTAATAGAGTGTTAGAGTATAATTTGCATATGTATAACTTAAGAAATACACAATTCTTTAATAATTAAAAAATATAACAGAAGTTTAAAATATTGAAACTAATAATCTTAATACTTTTAAAAATAAGAAAATTTTCAAAATTAAAAAAAAATTAAAAAGTTTACAAAATGTAAAAAATTAAACTTTAAAAATGTTTTAAAAAATAAAGTTATCAAAATTTAAAAAATATTTAAAAAAACCTTCATAAATTAAGTTTTCAAAAGCAAGTTTACCTGCCTGTACATGTATATGACTTTCATTATGTTATAGTTTAATAATATGTATCCTCTTTTTATTATATAAAAGCATTAGATTAATATATATATATATATATATATACTTAATAAAAATATTTATAAGTAAAAAGAAAAAAAATTAACTTTATAAATTAAAACTTTGAAAAAATAAATAAATAAATAAAATAAATAAATAAAAAAATTTAAATAAATAAATAAAAAAAGTTTAAATATAAAAAAAAAATTAAATATAAAAAAAATTTAAAGTTTACAAAATTAAAAAATTAAAACTTTGAAAAAAGTTTTAAAAAAATAAGTTATCAAAAATAAAAAAAATATTTAAGAAAACTTCATAAATTAAGTTTGCAAAAGTGAGTTTACCTGCCTATACATGTGAGTAACTTTCACTGGATTTTGAGTTTATGCATCATCATATCAAAATGCATAAATGAAAACTTTGTCTAAACATATAAATTGATTTGAATATCTATATATTTTTTAAATTATTTGTCTGTATATAACTATTGAAAATGATTAATAAATATTATGCAAGTGAAACATCTTTTGTCTTTTTTATTTTTGGTCTAACAACATTTAAAATTTTATCTAAGAAATTGTATTCAATTAAGTGAATAGTTACTAAGTATTCAGCTAATATTATAGTAAAAAGAAAAAATAAATATCATATTTCAAATTTTGTTCAAGTAATTGCAAAATATTTAAAAAACATTTAATAATATTACTACATAATATCTACTAAGTATTCATAAAATATTTTACTAAAAAGAAAAATAAATATCATATTTCAAATTTTGTCTAAGTCATTATATGCAATTAAATAATAGTTGCTAAGTATTCAACTAATATTGTCTAAGTATTCAACTAATATTATACTAAAAAGAAAAAGATGAATTTCATATTTCAAAATTTTATCTAAGAAATTGTATTCAATTAAGTAAATATTTACTAAGCATTCATATAATATCATACTAAAAAAGAAAATATATATATATAATATTTCAAATTTTGTCTAAGTAATTGTGTTCAATTAAGTAAATATTTACTAAGCATTCAACTAATATTGTACTAAAAAGAAAAAATAAATATCATATTTCAAATTTTGACCAAGAAATTATATTCAATCAAGTAAAATATTTACTAAGTATTCATATAATATTATACTAAAAAGAAAAAATATATAATATTTCAAATTTTGTCTAAGTAATTATGTTCAATTAAATACTATTTACTAAGTATTCATATAACATTTTACTAAAAAATATATTCAATTAAGTAAATAGTTACTAAGTGTTCAACTAATATTGCACTAAAAAGAAAAAAAATAAATATCATATTGCAAATTTTGTGTAAGTAATTGTGTTCAATTAAATAAATAGTTACTAAGTATTCAACTAATATTTCACTAAAAAGAAAATAAATAACAAATTTCAAATTTTGTCAAAGTAATTGTATCCAATTAAGTAAATATTTCAAATTTTGTTTAAGGGGTCTCAGGACTCTTAAAGCTTTAAAATTTTCAAAATTTTAAATTTTTTTAGATGTTAAACTCCTATCTTTTCTGAACATTTTGATATAATTGTTTCCTTGAAATTCTTATTAGAACGGAAGTTATGGCTTTTGCATTTATACACGTTCAATACCTGAAGCATCGTTTCGGAAACTTTGAAGCCATTTTTCTCCAAATGACGTTTTTGGCATAAAGCGCATAATATCTCAAAAACTTATGAATATTTTTTCATGAAATTTTCAAAACATATGTTTCATGTTAGTCTGTATAAACTGAACCTCAAATTTCCTTTTTATTGTTCAAAACAATATTTTTTTAGGTGATTATACTGTTGAAATTTTCTTAATTTTGCATTAGCTAAATACAACTTTGTATTAAAATTATAAAAAATTCTTAAAAACAAATTTATTTAGATTCAGGGTAATTATTCAAATCTTAAGTATATGTAGGTACCAAATTTTTCATTCTAGATGCAACACTTCTTTTGTAATCGTGCGCGTAAACTGTTATGCCGATTTTTTGTTCAAAAAATGTCTAACAGTTTGTAGCCCCCTGTAAATGCTAATTCTGCATCTTATATATTTTTAAATACATGAAATGAAAGAACACGCATATATATTTTATTCCAATTAAAATTGTGTCTTAAAATCAAATACATTTTAAGATATTAAATGTTGAAAATGGTCTTTTTTTTTTTCATTTTTTCCAATTTTAAGAGTCCTGAGACCCCTTAAGTAATTACAAAACATTTAGTAATATTTCTATATAATATTTACTAAATATTCAACTAATATTATACTAAAAAGTAAAAAATAAATATAATATTTCAAAATTTTGTTTATGTAATTGTATTCAATTAAGTAAGTAATTACTAAGTATTCATATAATATTATACTAAAAAGAAAAAAATGTATAATATTTCAAATTTTGTCTAAGTAATTGTATAAAATTTATTGATATTTCTACATAATATTTACTAAGTATTCATATAACATTTTACTAAAAATTGTATTCAATTAAGTAAAGAATTACTAAGTATTCATATAATACTATACTAAAAAAGAAAAATATATAATATTTCAAATTTTCTCTAAGTAATGGTGGTCATTTAAATAATACTTACTAAGTATTCATATAAAATATTACTAAAAGAAATCATACAATAGTGAAGACATCAGTCAAAGTGTTTAAACACGTAGTTTAATTACATTACTCTTGAATCAACTTCACTTAAATTTCTTTTTTTTTTCCTTCAATTTCTTATCAAATGAATCCTGAGTTAACCTTATTTTATTAATTTCACATCAAATTCCTGAACTTATCCATTAAATAAGTTAATTTTGAATACTTTTAATATATTAGAACGTTTAATATATCACCCACCGTTTGTATAAACAAATGTTATTCGCTTATTAATAATGAATATTATCATATGTTACCATACAATTATTCAAAAAGGATAAAACCATTAACATAATATATATCATTCACCCTGTATATAAAAACTATTACCTTGTGTTACCATACTATTCTTCAAAAAGGGATAAAACCATGAACATAATATATATCATTCACCCTGTATATAAAAACTGTTACCTTGTGTTATCACACAATCCTTCAAAAGTCCTTCCGGCCAGTGCCGGGAGGAAGAGGTAGCTTTCATATTCCTTATTTTAAAAAAGCCAACTTATATTATTCAAACACACGAAGCTGAATTTTGTGGAAACCGAATATAGGAGATTCAATACTAATTTTTATCAATACTAAATCATAATGAATGAGAATTTCGCGAAATTAGTCAGCTTTATCCAAGCTGCTTTTATTTAAAGTAACTTATATTTAGCTGCCAAATTCGGCGATTTCATAAAGTCCCTGCCATTTTAAGACAACATGATGGATGAGGCTAACCAGTGAACTTGGTCGAGACCTTAGTAATTGCTGTGCACATGCACACTCACATCGGAATCGGTTGATATATACGAGTGCTGTCGCAGGCAAGAAATCAGATTTTTCAAAATGTCACCCACATTAGAAATTGAAACTGCTATATCTGAGCCATTTTTTAAGATAAAGACAAACAAAAAATGCTCCTGAATCCTTATATCAAGGTCAAATACTTAAGAAAGAAATCTTTTTCAATTTCTAATTTTTTTGCACCTCACTTTAAATATATATATTTTTAATTTAATGGCCGCCATTTTGAAACAAGATGGCTGATGAAGCTGGCCAGCGAACTTGGTCGAGGTATTGCTTATAATATCCACATGCCTTCTTCCATCGAAATAGGCGAATACGTGTGTTATCGCGTGACAAATACAAGATCATTTCAAAGTGTTAGCTATGCTAGAAATTCAAAGTGCTATAATTCAACCATTTTTTAAGATATAAACAAAAGAACAAATTTTCAGAAACAAAAACTGCTCCAGAATCTTTGTATCAAGGCCAAACACATAAAAAATCTTTTTCATTTTCCAATTTTTTAATACTTCATTTTAAATTTTAAATTACATTTTTTAAAATGGGAACCCTTTTGAAACAAGATGGCTAATGAAGCTGGCCAACGAACTCGGTCGAGACATTGGTATGCACTATGTACAGACCAAATTACATCCAAATCGGTTCATAAATACGCCTGTTATCACATGACAAAAATCAGGTCGTTTTTTAATGTCAGCGACAATAGAAATTCAAAATGCTATAACTCAGCCATTTTTTTAGATATAGACGAAACAAAATCTGTTCCGGAATCTTTGTATTAAGATCAAACACATACAAAAAAATCTTTTTCATTTTCCAATTTTTTGGTATCTCATTTTAAATTTTAAATTTTTAAAATTTTTTTAAATGGCCGCCATTAGGAAACAAGATGGCGGATGAAGCTGGCCAAAGAACTCGATCGAGATATTTGTATGTACTATGTACACACCAAGGTATATCCAAATCGGTTCATAAATACGTCTGTTATCACGTGACAAAATTCAGGACGTTTCAAAATGTCAGCCACGCTAGAAATTCAAAATGCTATAACTCAGCCATTTTTTAAGATATAGACGAAACAAAAACTGCTTCCGAATCTTTTTATCAAGGTCAAACACATAAGAAAAAAATATTTTTTCGAATTTTAATTTTTTGGTACCAAATTTCAAATTTAAATTTTTCTTGAAAATTTAAATGGCCGCCATTTTGAAACAAGATGGCGGCTGAAGCTGGCCAACGAACTAGGTCCAGACATTGGTATGTACTATGTATAAACGAAGTTACATCCAAATCGGTTCATAAATACGCCTTTTATCGCGTGACAAAATTCAGGACGTTTCAAAATGTCAGCCACGCTAGAAATTCAAAATGCTATAACTCAGCCATTTTTTAAGATATAGACGAAACAAAAACTGCTCCGGAGTCTTTGTATAAAGGTCAAATACATAAGAAAAAAATAGTTTTCCATTTTCAAATTCTTGGTACCATATTTCAAATTTTAAATTTCTTTAAAAATTTTAAATCGCCGCCATTTTGAAACAAAATGGCGGATGAAGCTGGCCAACGAACTCGGTCGAGACATTGGTATTTACTATGTACACACCGAATTACATCCAAATCGGTTCATAAATACGAGAGTTACAGTGTGACATATGTCAGATATATATATATATATATGGATATATATATATATATATATATATATATATATCAATTTTGAACGGAGGGTGGTTTCGGGATCTGGGGGTCATGATCGATGAAAATATACCAAATTTTTTTGAAATCGCTTTCCTCCGAACGGCTGCAATAGGTAGCTTTTTGTAATGAAAGCTACCTAAAAAAGGATAAAACCACCATTCAAAATGGATTGTTTAAAACAAATTGCATTCCTATACTCTTTAATCTATGTATTTATTTTTTTTTCAAAGTGATAGAGTATGATAACCCTATTACAAATTTTAATGGAATGTTATAATTTGTATAATTAAAGGAATAAACAATCCTATAATAATTATAAATGTATAGCATACCTATAAAAATCTTAATACTATGATTCATACATTTTAAAAATTAAAAAAGCTAATACTATTCTTTGAAAAAGAATAAAACCATTAACATAATATATATCATATCAATCAATTAATCAATCAGTCATATCAATCAATCAATCATATCATTACTAATATGTATGTTTATTTTGCTATACCTTTTAGAACTTTTAATAGAGTGTTAGAGTATAATTTGCATACGTATAACTTAAGAAATCAACAATTCTTTAATAATTAAAAAATATAATATAAGTTTAAAATATTAAACTAATAATCTTAATACTATAATTTATGCATTTTTAATTAAAAAGTTTAAAAAAAAGTTTGTAAAATTCAAAAATTAAAACCTTGCAAAAAAAAAAAAAAACTTTATAAAATTTAAAAATTAAAACTTTGAAAAAAAAACTTTATAAAATTTAAAAATTAAAGCTTTGAAAAAAAAAACTTTATAAAATTTAAAATTAAAACTTTGAAAAAAAATTATAAAGTTTACAAAATTAAAAAAATTAAAACTTTGAAAAAAGTTTAAAGTTATCAAAATTAAAATAATATTTAAAAACTTCATAAATTAAGTTTGCAAAATCGAGTTTACCTGCCTGTACATGTACATGACTTTCAACATGTTATAGTTTAATAATATCTTTTTTTTATCGTATAAAAGCAATAGATTAATATATATATACACACACACACACACACATACATATATATACTTAAGAAAAATATTTGTAAGTAAAAAGAAAAAAAGAAAAAAAAAGTTATCATAATTAAAATTAAAAAATAAATAATTTTTTTTTTCAAAATTTAAAAAATAAAAATTTAGTTTAAAAAAATAATTTTTAAAGTTACAAAATTTTCAAAAATGTTTTTAAAAAGTTCAATCAGATTTCAAATAAAAGTATTCATTCATATCAATCAATCAATCAATCAACCAATCATGATTTCAAATACAAGTAATTAATCAATCATATTAAATCAAATTCAAGTCAATTCAAGTATTACAAGTTAGCAGAAAAAATTACAATTTATCAAAAGTGAGTTTGCGTATCTATCTATCTGTATATAAGATTTTAAAACTTTCACTATGTTTTCGTTTAGTATATATGCATGTAACTTTCACTATGCTTTAGTTAAATAATTATAAATCTCCTTTATGTTATCATCCTACCCTCATTATATCCTATAATTATACACTTCGAAACGTTAAAAGCAATATATTAATAAGTTCTTCAGTTTAAAAAATTAAAAATATTTAAAAAATTAACTTAATAAAGTATTTAAAATACTATAAGATAGCAAAACTTCGATATATGCATACCAAAAAAATAATAAATTTACCATGCCTGAACTGAGAAAAAAAAACGTTTAACTTATCGCATTGCACATAGTGACGTAATCGACATTACGTGCCCCCCTTCATACCTTCTAAATGATCTATCTACAATCAGGTTGTATTATCAGTCATGTCATCTAACTAATATGAGTTATTAACAAGACACTAATCCTTTTCATTTCACTCTGCGAATATTTTCTTCAAAGTCTATTATTTTGTAAAATCTTAAGTAACATGTTATTATATATTTGCAAACAAAATCCTATTAAATAACTTTCTTACTCTAGTGAACAAAGATTGATTTTTATACTGCTAAAGTATAATCATTCATTGTTTAACTGGATAATAATATATTTAGAAGTTACTTAAATTTCCTATAAAAGCGAAGGTTTTTATTACATCATTCATAGAATTCAAGTATGAGTATTAACCAAGTTTTATATAATATAATATGCTATACCATCCCTATACCAACATTACAAAACTTTTAAAACATCTATACTTAAACATTCATATAAAAGCAACAAATTATATATTCATACAACATATTATTATTCGTTATATACATATCGAAAAATAGTGGGACTTACCATACTTAGAGTCAGAAAAGAAATACTCAGTTTATCGCATTGCAGATCATAACGTAATCGATAATATATCATGTGCTTCCACTATGCCTTCTGGAATGTTCAATGTACAATCAGTCTATCAGTCCAAGTCACGAGGTCTAACTGATATGAGTTGTTAACACGACGCCAGCCATTTTCAATTTAGTCTTTGAATATGTAGGTTGGATATTTTCTTCACTGTTATTTTGTGAAATCTTCAGTACCAGGATATCACGTATTTGCAAACAAAATCCTATTAAAAACTTTCTCACTATTGTGAACAAAGATTGATTTTCATAGTATTAAAGTATAATCATTGATAATATTTGATTGATTATTTAACCGTTATTAATATTATTATTAATATTAAATATAAAAGCGGAAGCTTTTATTGCATCATTCATAGAATTCAATTTTGAATATTAAGTTTTATATACTTATAAAAACTATTTATACTAGAATATATACTAGTATACTAGTATATACATAGAATAAGTGTTGTTGCAGTTTCATTATGTGGGTGCTCTCAATTTTAGAAAAAAATGGCTAATTGGTTCAGTAAGTTAAAACCAAAAAAATGGAAATGTACAGGGTGGTTATAATTAAAGTTACCCATTTGGACCTTCTTTGAGTCTGTTCTGGTATACAGATATTGATGAAACTTGGAAAATACGTTTGTTGGACCAATGGTGAAAAAAATCTGCAATAAAAAATAGTAGTTGAAATCTGGACCACCAGGTGAGACAGATTAAGACCAAAAACTCAAACTGGAAACACAAAACTTTATTTCTTAACAGCATATGTTCCATTTGCGTCAATCACACGTTAAAAGCATGTTATAGCGTGTTCAACAATAGCGCGAAGGGTTTCTCGATTAATTGCAGCAACATGACGAGTTACGCTTGCTTTCAAATCAGGCAGAGTTGATATTCTTCCTCCATAGACACGATCTTTGAGGAATCCCCACAACCAGAAATCTCAGGGATTCAAGTCTGGTAAACGAGGAGGCCAGGTTGCAGGAAAACTTCGCGAAATTACCCGATCATCTACAAAGTAGGCACAAAGATGCTCGGGATATGTGAAGTGGTGCACCATCTTGCATGACAAATTACTGCCTTTCTGATAAAAGATCGCCAGTGACGTTCGTTCTTTCTTCTCTAACAGAATGGCGCAGAATGCATTTACGGCAGCGACTACTGGCTTTTTAAACCGCTGCAAATTTGCATAACGTCATTTCTCGTAGGCAAAACCGCCATCTATCGGTCAAAATATGAACTACTATTTTTTATTGCAGATTCCTTTTCCCATGGTTCATATAATGTATTTCCCAAGTTTCATCGATATCTGTCTAACAGAACGGATTTTAGTAGGTCTAAACCGGGTAACTTTAATTATAACCACCCTGTATAACGATAGACATCGACCTAGGCAGAGTTGTGCAAAATATTTATCCAGGCATTTTTGTATAAGACTGCAACATCTAATGCACAAAGATCTGAATGTTTATAAAGCTGGTTATAGTAAGAAAGTATCTCATTTGCTACGTTTGGCATACAATTTCCGACATTTCGTAGGCTGTAAGATAAATGGAAATAACTTTTGCAATTAAGAAGTTTTACGAAAATATAATATAAGAAGCATTCTCATATAATTTTAGATTTTAAATTCCTGAATAATAATTTTTATTTTAGTAGATATTCTTTCTGTTTTTTTCTTTCTTTTTTTTTTTTTTTTTCTTATACAGGAAAATATGCCATTGCATAATTGTATAACAACATTGACGAGATAAATAAGTTTTATACGATGTTGTGGTTCAAAATGCACCTTGATATTCATTACCTTCCCGTGTTACTGATGCTGATTTTGAAGTTTGGAGCTATCTGTATAAAATTGTTTCAATAAAAGTAACTCAACGTAATTTATTCCGAAACTGGGACTATTGTTTTATATAAGTAAGTAGCAAAAAATTAACGTGCACGTATTTTTATGGTTGTTATTATTTTTTTAACTCAGTCCCTGGATTTTAGATTCCTTGCCGTCCCTCTTCCTACAATTATACAGAAAATCACTCCAGATGCAGCCACATAATTCTTTTCAACTTTTTTCGTATGCAGAAGTATGCTAGAGAAAAAAATGGCGGCAGTTCTTTGACAGGAAATGTACTGCAGAATTTAAATCAGCTTTTAAATATCAAATTCAAGCATTATGACTATATTGGTAGTCTTACAGTCCCCAAAGTTTACTCCTACACTTTTCGAGGTAAATTAATTTTTTTTTAATTTAATCCAATGTAAATAACATTTGCTAAAGATCAATTAACATTGTGGTTATCACTTAGTCTTAACATGATTTGCTTAAAAATAGGTGATAATTTTCCTTGCATTCCCATCCCTGTTCTATTTCACTATTAAATGAATGGCAAGGGCCTCACTGGGATAGTACGGTATTAAACATTAATACTAAATAAGAACAGTTTCTAATTATAGCTACAAGAGCATGAAAGTTTAAAACTGGATGTTTAAAAATGCTGCTTTTTTTTTAAGTTGCATTTCCCATGTTTCTTCTTCATGAAAGTTAAAATTATCGGAGAACGGCTCACATGTATTTTGCTATAAGTCTAATTATTCATAAAAAATGTAAATAGCCTATTTTATTATACAGTTTTAATGAAATCTTAGTAACGGATTCTTTCAAAATAATGATAATATATATTTTTTATTCCTTACCTTTATGGAAAGCATTTTCTTCAATAGTAGCATCAAAATCTAAATTAGGTGAAAATATTTTACTTCTGTGTATTTCAAATTTAAATTTACATGTAGTGAAACTTTCAATCGATAACTAAATGCAATCCTACATTAATATATATGTAATATTTGAATATTATTATTGAATGACAGATATTTCTTGTACATAAACATTTTATTTTTTCGGATTAACTTCAGCCTCTTGTTATCTGTTCGTCAACAACAGTTGGAGAAATAATGTTCTAAATATTTGATTGTAATTACTTTCTACAGGGTCCTTACCGTCCCTGTGATATTCTTACCGTCTTTATTTTTCTATTTCTGTTTGCAATCATGAAATTCTTACTAAAAGATTTTGAATAACAAAATGTATTTATTTCTTTGGAACCCTGGTAGGTATATATAATAAATTATCATGTCTGGAACATGTGTGTTACAAGTAAATAATAATAAAATAAAATAACTCAGCATAAAATAATATAAACTGCTAAATTTCAGCATTTAAGACAATGTTATACCAAAAATTTGTACTAAAAATACTACATTGTTATTAATTCTTAGTTAAATGTTCTTTGGGTACTATGTGAATTCATTATAAGTAAAAAATTAGAAGCAAATAAAAAGTTGGAGAGATAAAATGTCAAGAGGACGTTAAGGAAAATTAAACTCGCAAGTTTGAGTTTGTTCTACAGTTGAATAAAATATTATTAAAAAGCATCGCTGCTGACCATTTTTTTTCTTTATTTTGAATCATTTAGGCATTATTCTATAAGTTTAAAGTTTTATTTTATTAAGTTTAATTTCACCAGAATATTATTCTTGAAAGTTAAAATTATATGTGAATGCCTCATAAACTCTTTTGAGTTATCCACTTTTCCGAAAAGAGCCCTTATTTTTCCAAACCTAATAAAGCAATTTATTTCCGAGATTTGAAGTAGTATTTCTGAAACAAGTCTTTTTTACCACCCGTAATTTTATGAAACGTTCGAAGTACTTCGTGGAGTTAATTAATTATCTGATCCCGGTATGAACAGAAAATACCGGTTTTTTGGATACTTTCATTTGCAAGTAAACATTTTTATGTTCAAAAACATATTCAAAAGACATTTATGCTTAAATAACAGTTTAAAATGCAAGTTACTTTTTTCCTCTTGCATTTATAAATTCTGTAACGCAGATTAAAATGTTTACTTGAGAAATGATAGCAGCAGACAAAAATCATATTTCGAGTTGATACACTGTTGAGAAATTGATTAATACATTGTAAAAACAAACTCGGCTATATATTCAGCAAATGGCATCAAAGGGGACATTTGTTTAAGAAATGCGTCTTTAAACCTTTGAAATTTATCGTTTTCTGAGATTTCTGAAAATAAAGGAACGTTTTTCGGAATCGTGGGTTACTCGTAAGAGGTTATATTATATTTTCGTAAAAGTTTTTGTTAGCTCCAAAAACTTCTCCCTTTTTTACAGTGTATAAAAAAAGCAGGCGAACATATGTTATCTGATTTGCATGCAAAATAAGGGGAAAAATAAAGCCACTCTGCGCTCATTTTCTTATTCCGCTGGTGAATATCGCAGAGTATGAGGTATCTAAATATCAAATCTCATTTCAATAGACCAACTACTATTTTAAATTTCATTGAGTGCTTTCAGCGAGTTTGTGCTACTCATTAAGATATATATATATATTTAAATAATATGCAATAATTTTGTTTAGTGCAATGGGACAAAAAATTCAAGAAAATATTACTTGTTTTGTTTAAAAGGCACATATTTTGGAAAAAATAACGAAATTATAATAAATAGATAAAAATATATATAAAAGCTTTTCATGTACTGTCTTTGTTGTCAAAGTCGTAATTAAAATTTTAAATTTATTTATTTTGGTATCAATTTTGTAAGTTACGTTATATTTAAATTTATATATATAAATTTCTGTGAAAGATAAACTTATAAGACTTTCAGGGTTCGTACGCATGAAGGGATTCGGGTGATTTTACTCGTTTTAGAACCAGAAATTTCGTACAGTACTGATCGCTATATGTGAAGATAGATTTTTGTCTCATTAAATAAGGCAAATATTACTTTACGAAAATTCTGGTGACAGGTGCATGGAAGTCCTTGAAGCGTACGACTACTGAATTTGTACAGTTATTATGAGTTATATATAAATTAAATTGTCTTCTTTAATTTTATTTAAAAAAAATAAAAAATATTAATTGATTCCCGTACCAAAGAGTACTTAAAATGTTTTTTTTTTCATAAATAATTTTATAAACACTGAAAACAAATTAATGTTTTCGCTTGTCTGTATTCTAAAATTACAAAGAAATTGCAATGAAGCGTTGTATTTTCATAAGATAAGTACATTTTTAAACCTGGCAAAATTAATTTTTTTTTTAAATTTAGTTTATCTTTTTAAAGAATTTCAATTTGAAAAGGAAATTATATAAGAATCCGAAAAAATAAAAAGTTTGTGTGTACGTGTGTGTAGGTGTCTGTCACACGGCGATGGTTAGGGCAATAGTCTTCGTAACGTTCGTGATTAGAGGTCTCGTTGGATAATGATAGAAGAAGGCAGATCCCAATGCACCTGAGACTCAGATTTTTCATTATTTGACAATTTCTCGGGATATAAATGAAAACCTACCATCGAGCGTTAATGAACTAGCTTCAATTTTCCTCACTGTACCGGCTTAGAAAGAAACCATTGAGGCCATTTTCTTCTCGGAAAATACTACTACTATATGTCTCGCGTAGATAATCGGTCATAACTAACACCACGATCTCAGTCAACCGGCGTTATGATTGCTTACACGTACACAGTAAATGGAAATGCCTGAAATTCAGACACTAAAGTGTCTGAAAAGGAGTGTTCAATTTTCAGTCATTTTAAAATGTCAATTTTTTCAGACACTTTTTGCGCCCTAATTTCAGATACTTCAAACATTTGATGCTCAGTCATTTAAAAAAAAAAAACATTATATGTAGCTATGTTTGACCACATTGTATGCTGGAAAAATATATAGTCATGGTCCTCCCCTCCACACACACACACACACTGCCTGATTTTAGGGACACCTACATTAGGTATGCAATTATTGTAAAGCTGATAATTGAAATATTTTTAGACCTTGTACTGATTATATTCAATATTTTGAATTTCTAGAGTAGAATAAATTAAAAAAAAAAATATTTGTTATACTACACAGTAAAACCTCTCAATAGCGGGGACCTCGGAACCGTGGAATTTGCTCGCCATTCGCAGGTGTCTGCTTGTCTGAGGTAAAAGTTTATAAAAAATGTGGTTGTTGTGAATAAAATATGTTTTTCTGAAATAGTGGTGTCTTCTATTTAAGAGTGTCCGTTACGGAGATTTTACTGCAAGACTTTCATGCGGACAAATTTGTTTTGCGAACACATACATTTTTCAACAAATAAATATATAATTACCTCAGAAAAGTGAACACCTTCGAATTGCAGACAAATTCAGCATATCCAGATGCCCGCGATTGACAAGTTTTACTGTATTAAGACTATTTTTTAGTTAGTTTTTAATGTTATTCTACTTTAAAAGACAAAAAAAAAAAATTGCTTATAATCAGTACAATGTCGAAAAAGATTTAAAATATAATCCTTACAAAGTTTGCTTAGTTAATTTGGGGCCCCCAAAATCGTAGGGGGGGGGGTAAAGGACACTGCCCAATTTGCCCATGTTTTAATAAATTCCTTCTGCAAAAAATTTAAACCTGCATTCTAGTTCGCTAAATAGAGGTGTCCGGTATTCGGGAATGTCAGTTATGGAGGTTAATGGATATTCTATAATATTAGACACTTTTTTAATGCAAAACGTATGCATTTGGTAAAAAATTGTTGGAAATGAAATTATGTATGCAAAATTTGTATAAGCTCATAATGTGTTTACCTGTGATTCTCAGTCGTTAAACTTACTAAGAGAAAATAGCCTACTTTGAAAAGAAAAAAACGTAAGTGATAAACATTTAAACGCAACTTTCTTTTTTTTAGGCAGCCATTTTCTGTTCTGCTCGAAAGTACATTAAATTGGCGGACATGTTTTATCAGATTTTATTAAATGAAAGGGCCACGGAACTTTGCATTAAAAAAGAAGATTGTTCACTTATTAAATTTATAGATCATTAGTAATTTATCTTGATCACTTGCAATTTATCTGTTTAGAAATAAAGAATCGGTAAAGGAAATGCATAAATCGCTCATATTGCATTATATTTATTCCCGCAACAGCATACAGATTTGTTTATTTTTTTGAAAAGCATTCAAATAAAGTTTTAAACACCGCAATTTTAAGCGTGGTTATGAAGTAAATATGTAGTATATACAGTGCGTCCACGTATAACCTGACCGACCTTTATTTTCGCAACCGTTGGTCCTAGATGCATATTTCCAATTACAAAAAGGGTTTAAATAAGGTAAAGTATTATTTTTAAAGCGATTTGGGTCAAGAAAAACATTTATTAAAAAATTACGAAATTTAAATTTTTATACGGTCCTCCGGTCCTATAAGTGATATTTAGTAAAAATTTACTGTGACACTAACAAGTAAGACAGAAAAAGTCCCATTCATCTAAAATTGAAATTGGCCAAGTTATAAAACTTTGAAATGCATGACTTATACCACTTTTTTGCATATCAAAACAGATGATTTCGACCATGCTTTCAGGGGTCGCATATAAAGTACTTAAACTTATTTCAAGATATCTGCGGTTTGAAAGATATCGTACAACTATTACGATTGAATTAAATTTATTAGTTAAGTTTCAGGTTTGTTAAACTAATTGTATTTTAACATATGTTGTATTTTGTAAGGATTTGAGGCTATGATTTCTTTTAATAAAAATTATGATATTTTCATAAGGTTTATTTAACTTGTAACGATCGTCTTTCCAGTTTAAAATTTGTACTCGAACTTTAACTGTCTTTTAAATGTCCGATCGAAGTTAATATTTTGCATACTGACTTAAATCCGATTACAATGTAATTTTAGTATGATTTTCGACGCTTACCATCTTATACATACTTATATTAGAGAACAACACAAAAAATTTCGGATAGATTACCGTCAACAAGTTTAAGAAATGGTTTTAGATTAGATAACATAAACCTGCGATGGATGTGTTTTTTAACTTTTATAATTACTTTTATGTATTTTTGAACACTAAATAAAAAAAATACCTTCACTTTTAGCCATCATGTCAGGATTTTTCGCAAATCGTAAATTTCAAGGTTAAAAAATAGCAAGAAATCTGATACTATAAAATAGATGTAAGACCTTTTTATTCAGTTTAATTTTATTTAATTCAATAATTTATTCAATTTTGTGGCTTATTCTGGGTTTCTTACAGCCAAACAGCTCAGGGGTCCGATGAGGTTGGGAGGGGGAGGATGGATCAATTTTAACTTTGAGCTTTTTAACTTTGAAGTTTGCGATTTGAGAAAAATCCTGACGTGATGGTTTAAAATGAAGGTCATTTTCGGATTCAGCGCTAAAGAATACATGTGAATCAATTTTCAAAAGCTAAAAAACATGCCACAACCCAAAATTTGAAAGACGGTGCAATCTAACAGCATTTTAAAATATGTATCATTTTTGTAAAGAATTGAGGCTGTTGTTTTTCATCCTTTTATTTAACAAAAATTCTGTTATTCTTATCCTCTTATATGTTCAGTACAAATTGCATATTTTGCATTAATATGTCAGAATGATTAAAGATTTCAAATTTATATTGCAATGATAATTTTACTCTCAACCATTTCTTTAATATATCTGAAGGAATTATATTTCTACTAAATTTTGAATGACCCCTAATTTGCAGCAAAAAATATGCTCCAAATTCAAACAGCTATTACTCGGTCAATTTTAATCGTAGAATGACGGGACTTTTTTTGCCTTACTTGTCAGTGTAACAGAAAAATTTTACTGAATATAACTTATAGGACCAGGGGACCGTATAAAAATTTTGATTTTGTAATTCTTCGCTAAATTGTTTTTTCGCTTCAAACTCTTTCTATCTTAACTCTGCACCTAATTTTGACCATTTTTGTAATTGGAAGTATGCATCTAGGACCAACGGTTGCGAAAATAAAGGTACGTCAGGATATACGTGGACACACTGTATATATATATATATATGTGTGTGTATAGAAGTAAATAAATAATTATGAAGTAAATATATAAAATTCTAGCTTTTTACTGATATCCATCTTTATTTTCAAATTACTTTTTACTAAAAAAAATAAAAAATCAATATTAGAATTGATTTCAAATACATGTATGTAAAATAGAACATTTAAACAAAAACTTACTTAAAAAGCTTCGCAGACGGTAAGGGAAATTCCTGGATTTGAAATTTAAAAAACTCACAGTGAGCGAGAACGACTTGCATCTTTTTAAACGGAAATCTCTCTCTATATATATATCCGGCTTGCTATATGAAGAGAATGTTTTTCATCCTCAAAATATAACCCGCCCGACGAAAGATTTTTTTTTTTTTTTTTTTTTTTTTTTTTTTTTTTTTTTTACCAGCTTTTACAAGACGAAGACGAATAAAACAGTATTTCTGATATAAAATAATACAAATAACATTAAGTCCGTAGCATTCTGTGTTTGTGGAGTACCCCGGATGTAATCTTCAAACATTGTTACTTCCTTGTGTTTATCCCATCTTTATATCGACGACGGCATATTAGCGACATTTGATGTCAAGCACACAAGTCACATGTATGCATATAACAAAATACATAAACTAAGTAGATGCGTATTAAAATCACAGAACTTTACATTCCGCAAAGCATGAAACACGTCAAAATAAATAAATTAATTAAAATCTACGCGTACATAAAAATAACGTCCGTTTGAATTCGTCCGCAAACGACGATCACGTTCGAACGAAACAAATCTATAACGTATGCTCAACTAAGAGTGCCCCATGGTGCCTAATACGAACAGAAGTAAGAAAACGTCTTAAAATAAGATACCTGCAGATTTTTTAGACACGATTTTTTGATTCGTTTATACCACGATCATAGCAAGACACTTATGTGTCTTAAATTAAGACAGTTCTGATTCAGTCACTTAAGTGTCTAAATTTTTTTTTCAGTCATATATGTGTCTAAATTTAAGACGCCTTTGTTTGCAGTGCATATCCGGGAAAAACGTGTTTTTTCAACCACATAACTCGCAGATGAGAGAAAACCATCCCATTTGTCTTAGAGTCTAAAATCGTCATAACTTTGTACCCGGGGGAAAGGAAGTCACCTGAGAATAGCCACTACCTTCTCTCTACAGATAGTATTTTTTATTTCAAAAAAGGAGGATATTTATTATTTCAAAATAGATATTTTGTGATTATCTTTTTCATATTTTCCGTTTTGTGCATTGTAAAGTCACAATCACTATGGCCCATATTGAATTATAACAAAACGAATATACCTACATTTAGACGATACTTTTGTGGTATTGAGGGTATCTTTAATTTAAAATATAGCACTTTCTCACAAAATATATTTTTTGGAAGTCATTTTCGTATTTTTCGTTTTTTATGCATTTTAAATTCGCAATCGCAGCTACTTGAGTTGAGTTTAAAAAAACACCAAATACATTTATCTGCTATTACGTTCGTGGTACTGAAGGTATCTTTCATTGCACAAAATATGAAAATTTATTATTTCAGAAAAAAAAATCTGAAGGTCAATTTTAATCGTTTCCGTCTTTTGTGCATTTTAAAATCGCAATCGCCGCCTCTCGGAGGAATTATAAAAAATACGTTGTCGATACACACGTGTTACTGAAGGTACCTCTTATTAAAAATAATGTGAATATTCAGTAATTCAAAAATATAATATCTTGGGGTCGTTTTCATATTTTCCGTTTCTCCTGCAGTTTTAAATTGCCATTTCCGTTGCCCGGATAAAAAAAAGTATACCCACGGATACAGGGTACCTCTCTATGACACCGGATAGCGCAGGATCAGTTTGCTAGCATATCCTTTTAAGACTGGAAGATTTTTATTAGAAATGAAAAGTTTTGGTGGTTTATACTAATTAATAGGATCATATCTGATTGAAAAATTTTTTTAAAAAATTACCCGATGGCAGGTTATACCAAGGGAGGATGCACGCAATTCTGTGGGTACAGGCTCGACTTTAAATCGCACAAATAGAGGATTTTTTTTTCTTTTGCTGTTAGGTCACTACACAATTGTGTAACCCATGTCTTAAAGTGTTAAATAGATAATAAATATGCATAGCAAGTAAAAAAGAAAAAAATATCTATACCAATAAAAGAACGATGTTTGTGTCTGTGTGTGTGTGTGTGTGTGTATGTGTTTGTCAGCCTGTGTACGCGATGGAAATCGCATGCAGAATTCTACAAATTTGATGCCGGATAGACAAAAAGAGATCCGAATATACTTATTTTGACTAGATGTTTTTTTTTTATAATTTATATTTAACGGAAAGTTTCCGCAGTACCCCGATTTTCCAAGGTCCTTGGAGATTTTGATCTAGTCGTAAAATTAATCAAAATTCAATCTTTTTGCCGCATCCAGTACATTTTGTCCACATTTCAAAAACTTTATTCTGAATCATAATTCCAGTTTATTCAGTCATAAACTTTATTCCGAAATAGTATGGCGATTTTTTAATTTTTCAGGGTTTTTCTTTTTTAAGGAAAGTCTCCATTTCGCCGAAAATGAGACTTTTTTTTTTTAATCACACACACACAAGAGATGTTTATTTGATTCTTTATCCATTCAATCTCATATTTTATGTCCCTGAATGGAGTAGACTTTCGGGAATCGATTAAAAAACCCCCAAAATATTAACCCTTTCAAGACCGCATTTTTATTTACAAGAGGAAAACTCCGAATTTCTGGAATTGAGGTTATTTTTAGCTGAGATGAACATAAATATAATTTTAAAAAAATATTTTACATTTTTTAATAGTTTTTTTTTAAACGATGCCATTTGGCATCATTGGGACCAAAGAGGAATTGCAGACGAAATGCTCATGATGCCATTTGGCATGACTCGAATCAAAATAAAAGAAAATATGCATTCAATTTTTAATGTGTATTCATTTTTTAAGGTATATTTCATGTGTAATTGTATTTACTGAAGTTTCAGGCTTTTGGCAAGAATACAGATTTGTTTGATGCACTAAGCTGATGTTCTTGACGGTCGATTACCTACACGAGAGATATATTCCCGAGGGAGGGCTGCCCTCAGTGGGGGTCTTTCTAAGAGAACCTAACCCATATTTACGCAAGGATACCCAAGGTTTGATGAAAACCACCTTACACTCCGAACAGTTACGCCGATGAGCGCGATTGGTTCCGAACCAGCACTCCCAGTCTACGAGCTTTGCAGCGGAACCTCTCAGCTGCTTGATAAACTAGGTTATCTATAATTTATTCATCACAAAATAATTTAAAGTACTCATAAGGACTAAAACTTTGTCAGTTGGCAATGAAGAAGTTTATCTAAATGTCGTGTCAAATGAGTCAATATTCTTACCTTCCAATTGATCTAAATTTTCAACTTCAACTTTTAATAGATACCTACGGAAATAGTAACAGGACCGACTGAATTATTTTTATCCAGATCAAGAATATTGACAATTTAATTGGTCGCCTCATCTGCATTTGATAGATTACATGCACTTTCAGCGTCCTGTTTGTCAGATTCTTTAATTTCTGTATTGAAAGATCACCATACCTTAGTAAATAAATAGCTCTTTCTAATGATACAAACTCTTTTTTTCACTTTGGCATGATAAATAGTAAAGGATTTTTTTCCTTTCAAAAAACTATCAAATCATATAAGAAATCAAAATAGAGAGTTAAGTTGTAACTATCTATCTAGTCTCAGTGATGCCATTTGAAATCATGTATATTTACTATGCATTGTTACTAAAATAGAAAATACAATTGTTGAATTATAAATACATAAATATGTATTTCATACATATTAAAACTTATATTTAAAAAATTGTAATTTTTAAAAAAAGGAAAAGTGGGAATAATATATTTTTCCACAGTCATGTTTTCACTTCACGTTTTAAAAGAAAATCAAGCAATACTTTTCAGTTCCTAGAACCTCTGCTACCATCTATTGAGTAAATAAAAAAATAATACTGAAAAGACAGAAAAAGTATCTTTTGAATGTTACCAAACAGAATCTCCGAGATTCAGTTTTTAAATGTAAAAAAAAGAAAAAAAAATCCGTGAAAGTCATGATGACATTTGGCATCACTGGTCCCGAAAGTGTTAAATGGGTTTTATAAATTAACTATTGATGAATGTAATGACATCGATTTTTTTTTTCTGAAGCGCAGCTAAGAAAGAGAGGAACGTTTTAGCGTTAGCTTCCTAAGTAACATGTTTATCACTAAAAACCTTTAGTATGTTGACGCTTGTGGAGTCGCGTTCGGTAGTTTTTTTTTTTTTTTTTAATTCGGCGCGTGTGAGATATATTTAAACAAAGTGTTCCAAGGTAACTGTAATTAGTTTTAGATATATTTAAGGTTATTATACTAGACCGTGACAACGCTGGGCAGGTCTGCCAGTTTATAAATAAAGTAAAATACAATTTTGTGTCCCGGACCACTTTAAGAAAACTATTTGTGCGAAAATTACTAGAAATTAAATTTGTTCATTTCGTATTTTTCATATTTCTATTTCTTTATGTTTTAAAATTCGACGAAAATTGCATTAGAATATGGAGATTCTTTGTCAAAACGTTTTAAAGATAATTACGTTTGAAGAGTTTTGCACTTAAAAAAGAGCATTTACCAGAATTCATTCTTTTTCTGCATCAGCTGAACAACGACACACTTTTACATCAATATAGTTGGACTCATTTGTCATCCTATTTTTAAGAGAGATAATTTTCCTAATTAACACTGCAATTATATTTAGAATAACTAATTAGCTCTCTACGCTGGTATGAATTTATTTAGTTAGATATGTGAATAAAATTACCTTTCAGAACTGTGCCTTTTTATAGGCTACGCTATTTAAGTATCATTTTAACTAAATGATATACTTTTAAATGTTTTGTAATAATAAATAGATTATTTGATAATTAAAGATTGTGTGTAAGTATCTTTATTACTCTTTATTAAATAATAACTTGAAATACAAATTAAATTCATTTAAGGCTCTTCTCAACTGCTCTGCTCAACAAGCGTAAAACATTCTGACATATTTAGAAATTCATTTTTTAACGGAGATATATAAAATTGGAAGGCCTGACTATGGAGCCAATTTGGAATCGAACTCTGTTCTCCATTTTTGATAAATAAATTACCTATTGGGTTATAAGCGATTTTGATCACGTGACAAAGACTTTTTCGCCCTTCATATTTGGTTATTCTTCTTTAGCGCGGAAATTCGGTTCAAAACGCCCACTTTGGCACTCTTTTCTGAAAGATCTAGTGCGTTTGCCGAAAAAACCCCAGAAAAAACAGTTCGAATACATAGTTTCTGAACAGTTACACCAGCTAGTTTCATGCATTTCCGAACAAAAATAAATTTAAACTTATGTCATAGAGTCACATGTTGGATTTGAGAACAGCCTTAAACTACACAAAGTAAATTTGTATTCATTTGAAAATGGCTAGTAAATTGCAACCTTTTTCATTATAAGTGAAAAAGGCATTGGACTGACGATTATTAAAAATATACATTATAAACCTTCTTTTAAAGAGGCGGAAGGGGTTGTGGCAGAAACCTTCCCCTTCCAGCCTACACCCTAAAAAGAAATCTTTATTTCTCACATACCTAGAAATGAAGTAACGAAACTTATGCCTAAAATTCTATATATTTTTGAAATTTTAGAAAAATAAATTGCATGTTCTTCGCATAGTGTGGAGATACATATTTCTATAAGATATACATATACATACATATATATATATATATATAAGTTAAAAAATTCCAAAAGTAATTTCAAATATGCCCACAAACTGTAAACTTTAAATGAAGTACTATATATATATATATACATACATATAACAATTAAATAACCATTACCAACCATATATATATATATATATATATATATATATATATATATATATATATAACCATTAAATAAACGTTACCGACCACCAACAAAAACTGTGAAATTATGAATAAAATGACATTAACAAATACAGTGCCCCCCCCCCCCCCAACACACTTAACATAGATTCAAAAAACATAGTAACAAACAGCAGAAATAGAATAACAGAAATGAAAATATATATATACCAGATGTTATGTAAAAAGTATAGTCCCTTGTAATATCTTATGAGTATTAAAATGGAAGAATAAAAGAAAAAAAAGAAAAATATGGATACCGATAAAAATAAATGAAATGCTTATATATTGAATTACTTTATCAAGGGTACAGAATTCACATATATAAGCAAGGCAGTCATTTTCTGTAGAGAAAAAAGCTAAAAGCTTATATATATATATATATATATATATATATATATATATATATATATATATATATATATATTCAGAATTGCCGAACTTATGCAATGCTCGTAACAGTGAGTATTTTGAAAATCTCAGTTTTTATGTATATTTCTTTATTATTTGCATTAAAAAATCATTAAAGCATAATTTAAGGCTTAAATGCTTTAAAACAACGTGCTGATTCAACCTAAAATCTATACAGACTGTTAAGTTCTTTAGTGATCGAAGTTTATAAGAATTGTTTTTCTCTCACTTTCATAATATTATTCTTTTGAATGTGAGTTGTTACAGAAATACTGGAGACAGAATCAAACTAAATCTTTTCGGCTTTCTGCATTATTATGTATAGTAATGAATATGTTTATTGAACGTTAAACTGAAAAGAAAAAAAAAAAGAATAACATATTAACAATCCCCCACCCCTCTCAAAGAAAAAAAATCATTCCGGTGAATTCAAAAGATTATTACATAATTCTCAAAATATAATTTCTTTCAGGGTATAAGTAGAGCATAAATACTGTTATTTATAAAAAAATACTTCTTTTTCCAAAAATACCTAATTTTTGCAAATGTATGTCACTGTTCCAGAAATTTTAACGAAATACCGTTTCTCACAGTACATTGCCAGTTGCCTATAGATTTGTGGGTGCTAGAAAATATTTAAGGTATTTTTAGAAATTTTCTATATCCATCCTTTTTTACCCGGCTGAAAAGAAGGGTTATGTGTTTCACGCGTATCTGTGTATGTGGATTTTTTATACCCTCGAAACATCCCGACGGCTGGATGGATTTTAATGAATGAGGTCTCTATCGATTCGTCTTAACCGTCCGATGGTTATAGGCTAGGTTTTGTTTTTATAACTTCAAAATAGCGGCCGTAAACTACAAAGTGGCGGTAGAGACGAAAAAATTTTTTTACGTACCCTAATGAGTGGCATATCATTGGATAGGTCATTCAAAATGAAGACAATGTTTCATTGACTATTTTACAGTCAGAAGCTCCGTTTAAATATTACACAACCTAGAAGTTGTGTAGGTAGGATCTCTAGCTTTACTGCAACTCTAACCTTCATAATAGACATCTATAGGCCTCATCAAAACAGCGTTTGTGGGTAGGAACTAATAATTAAACACAACTTAAAAGTCATCAATAGAAGTAAATAAAAAAAAGATAAGTAATATAAAAAATAGTTTCATATTGATGAGAAATAATTAATTAGTTCGCTTTTTACGCAGCCGGGTTTTTTGATTTTTTAAATTTAATATATTTATTTTAGATTTTACTTTCAAATTTCAGACAACATGAGCAGTAACATTGCGGAAATTACTATATAGCTAATCGATATTAAATTACTATAGCTATTTAAAACAAGCGAGGAATGAAAATAAGATCAAAGATTTTTGTATAAACATCACACTTAACTAGACAAGCATATGTCAAGATTTCACATTCTTTACAGTGCTATCCCACGACAATTGTCAAATAACTTTCAACTGAATTTGTGATTTATGAATTTTTTATTGTAAACAGAATAAAATACAGAAAAATAAAAGTCTATGTAGTTGAACATTAATTAAATATATTTCCTTTGATATCCTTCTTTTAAACTACCACCTTATGCATTCTATAAACTTCTTTTAATCAATAAATCATTCCGTTAATATCAAAACTTCAACAAAGAAAAAACCGTAACTTTGAAAATTTTCAATAGCAATAAAATTTAACTTATTGGATTTATATTTTTCTGAAAGAAAAGTCGCCAGGTAACGAGAATTGTTACTGACTATTTTACGCTTCGAATAAAAATCGATAGCAGTTATAAAAATAACTTGTGAGCTTGAAAAAAAATGAACATTAATGGGAATTTCGTAAAAACGGTAACATATTTTTTATGTTATAAGTAATTTTTTATGTATCGATATTTTTATATAAAAAAATAAAGCTTTCAGTAACAAAATGCAAGGAAACTGAAAATCTTCCCTAAATTCCGATAACCTATGACTATTTTAAATAACCAAGAACACAAAACAAAACTAAAGAGGATTATCAATACATTAAATTTTAAACAAGTCGAAAATTGTACGTCAAACGTGGCAAATGAGGTGCGTTCGTACTAGTAATATACATATATATATATATTACAAATATTCAGATCTTCGTGCAACAGCTTTTGCACTCTTATGCTAAAGTGCATGAATAGAAAATTTATTTGATTATATATTATAAATTCACTAATACGGACATAATAGGACTCCATCTTAAATGGGACTTAATCCCCATGGCAACCTAGAATCGTTCCCTATCATGTGATAGCGTTGAATTAATTAAGTGTGATAGGATTTAATAGAATAATCATCATGGCAACCTAGAATTATTACCTATTATGGGATATCATTGAATTAATTACGTATGGTATGATTTAATAGAATAATCTCCATGGCAACCAAGAATTATTACCTATCATGGGATAGCATTGAATTAATTACTTATGATAGGATTTAATAAAATGGAGAAAACTTTTATCAATATCATTTTAAGTTTTGATTCGATTTTCATAAAATTTGAAATAACTCGACAAAATTCTAAAGCGAATTATTATATTAAATTTCAAACCATTCGGTTGGGTAGTGTTTGCACTGTTATATTGACCGGACGGCGACTATAGCTGCTAGGTATTTATAGAATTACGAACGCACCTAAAGGGCAAGCATATGGTAAGATTTCCGATTCCTCATCGTGGTGTCCAAAGAATTTCTTCAAACAGTTGCCGTTCATTTTGAAATTAAATTGTTGCTTTTTCACTAAAAGTACCAGGTGGTCCGCGTTATGGATTGTGGATAGATGAAAGCTTTTAAGAGTGTTTATCACCTTTAATTTCAAAAACCATTTCTCTTATTTCAATCGCACAGGTGTGTGATTAGGGGAAGGTGGCCTAAAATCATCCTAGCGGGCAATACGATCCACATAGGTTTTCTTCCAGACAGGTCGCGCTATCTACAGCGTAACATATAAACTGTTGTGCCAAGTGAAGAATAAGCAATAGTGGTATTCAAGCAATCGCAGTATTACGCGTCTGAAAAGAACTCTTTGAAAAAGTGGTTTTTATAACATCTGTTATAAGATAATCACTAACTTTCATATTTATTTAGATATACAGTCTTTGATGTACAGCAATATGACTTGGTTTACATAATAGAGTATGTTTTTAGATGGAATTACACTTGCTAAGTTTACTTATGTTTCTCGGCGTCATCCAGTTATATAACCTAAAATAGATGGCCAAGTTGCCGGGTAAAATGATCCATTATGTGGATCGTTTTACTACCACTTCATTGGCTGAAGAAAACCCGGTACCGCGTCCTAGCTATCATGGGAGCCAAATGTGTGACTGTCCCAAACCTTTCTCTTTGAGTCCACGTGTTATCCTATTGATTATAATTTTTAAATATTCCATTTTATTGTTTTTTTTTTTCAAAATTATTTGTGACACTTTTGTATTTTAAGATTTACTTAACATAAATTATGCATGCTATTTGATTGCAAAACTTATTTTATTTCATTATGTATTGTCATAAATACTTTTATGTCCTTTATTTTGCCGATAAAAAACAATTTACAATTATTTTTAAATGAAGGATAATTTTGCCCTGGGGTGAAAGTAAAATGATCCCTTGGACACGTTTTCAAAAATCTATTTTTTTTCATTACTCAGTTGGTGTTTTAAATATTATTAAAATATGTTTGTAATGCAAAATATAGTGTAGACGATATTAGCATATGGCCAAAGTTTCATTTAAACAGTTATGTTATTTTACACAAGTTTTTCCCTTAAGGGGATCATTTTAGGCCACCTTCCGCTACATCTGTTTTTAATAAAGTGAAGATTTATAATAGCGCTGACATACACTCGTAGAAATTTATTAATTCAATGCAAGCGTAAAATGATACTGTCGCAGTAGTTTAAGTGTTAAAATTATATCAAATCTGTTCCGCACAAAATGCATTTAAATAATTCCTGCCGGCCCGGCCTACAGGCGGAGGTAGATTTCGAAGTTAAGTATACTAATTTCACAAACAAAAACCAAATCATGATTAGAGATAAACCCACTTTAACAATTTTATCTGGCCGCTTTTGACGAGTTTTTATTTCATTTTTATATAATAACTGGTTTTATCAGAATCATGTTAGGGCGGTATTCAAAAAAATACATTTCCATGCTCAACAACTCGAAATTTTCTGGCATAACTCCAGATTAATTTTTAATAGGAAAAACATGAAACTTATTGACGTGATTTTTAAAGAGATTTATAAGCGACCTGTGTTTTTAATTTTCGTCCAATTAATTAAAACTTGATATATAAACAATTATTTTCTCAGTAAGACAATATTTTTCGTTTCTAACACAATCGCTTCGGGAAATTCCGTTTAAAATGCCCACTTTGACATCATTTTTTGAAATATATTCTGCCTCTGTCAAAACATCGATCATTACGGTACATTATATAGTTTCTGAGTAAGCGAATCTACCAATTGGATGTGTTTGAGAGCAAAAATGAATTTAAAAATGAGTCAGAAAATAAGCAGTTTGGATTTGAATACACCCTTACTAAGATGATTTTTTTCTTCAACCGCTATGTATTTTTAATTTGTTTTTGCTGTAAGAATTGGTCCTATCCAAAACTTGTCTATATAGATGTTGTAGACAATATTAAGAAGATATATGATAAATTCATGGGGATTTTATATCTTTTGAATTGACGGAGTTGTGGATTTTTTTCTTCTTCAAACGTCCTTTTGTTTTCGTTTTTAATTTTTCTTTGCGGTACGAATTGGTCCTATCAAAAACTTGTGACTATAAAAGTTGTAGATAATGTTAAGGAAATTCATGATAAAATTAATTGGATTTGATATCTTGAGAATTGACGAAGTTATGAATTTTTTTCTCCCAAAAACCCTATTTTTTGCGCTCCTTGAACCCATTTTTAACTTTATCAAAAATCTGTGATACATAAATCTTTGGCCCTATTTTTAGAAGTAATAAAAACTTTAAACTGATTCGATATGTACAAAATTTAAGAAGTTATGGGGTTTTTTCGGTTTTCACAAAACCCCTCCCTATTTCCATCCCCTTGGTTCGATTTTGCCCATTAACGAACTTGACCGAGATTTTATGCCTCTTGATTTTATGTATCAGTTTGGAAGAGATTGGTGCAGAATTGTGGAAGTTATCGTGTTCAGAAGAAAGTGATATATATATATAGATACATACATACATATATTTATATATATATATATATATATATATATATATATATATATATATATATATATATGAAATTTTTTACTGAGGGTGGTTTTGGGCTTTAGGGGTCATGATCGGTGTAGATCTGCAAAAATTTTTAGAAATTCCGACATAGGAAAGACGCCAATAGGTAGTATTCCATACGAAATCTACCTAAAAGCAGAAACCCAATTAATTATATTCTTATAAAATGCTTCTTTCAAACCCCTATCTAATGCATTCAGGCACATTTGGAAATCGTCATAAAAAGAATAAAGAAAACAACTTTTAATTAATAAATCATTGCTTTAATATTAGAGTTTTAACAAAGAAAAACCGTAACTTTGAAAATTTTCAAAAACAATAAAGTTTAATTTATCGGATTTAATTCTCTTTCCGACAGGTAGCGAGAATTGTTATTGAAGAATAGAAGTAATAAAAATATTTTGTAAGTTTGAAAAAAATGAAGATTACTGAAAATTTAGTAAAAAAATGATATAATTGCAAATGTCGTGATAAAGTATATTTTACTTATGCATGGATTTCTTCTTATATAAAAAGACAAAATTTTAGAAAAAAAAGAAAAGTAAAAAATTAAAACAAACTTTAGCTATGTTCCCATATTCTATAACTATTTTAAATAAAGGAGAAAATAAAACAATACTTTAGATGTCTATGTATAGTAAAGTGAGGGCAGACGCCGCGGTTGGACAGATGCCGCAGAGATTGTATGGGTGACACTAGCGCTCCCTAAACCAATTTAAGATGTTGGTAGTGTTCCTCTGTGCTCTATGTTGTGTTGTATGAGTTTCCACCGCTTAATTGTCAGTATTTACATATTTATTCTAGTTTTTATGGTTCAAACCTGCGTGGTGAGTTTCTAAAATTATTCTACTACAGTTTTATTACATATTTTAAGCCAAATAAACAGAGATTTCATCTCAAACCCGATTGCAACTGTAGACTAGATCCTCATAGAATACAGACATGTGCTTGCATTTCTCTCGCGTCGCTCACATGGCACAAAATGGCGGCGCGGCATCTTACCCGCCACTATGGGACAGATGCCGCACAGAGGTTGAGGGACAGATGCCGGAAAATATACTTTTGTTTTTCGGTTTAATAGATTCATCACTGCAATTTAAGTAGAACTTACATTTAAATGAACGTATATTAGCGCATTCTGCTACTTATCAAAATACTCTTAGCAGCAATGTTGGTTCACCATATGTGAATAAGGAAACCGTAGACCGTTTACAATTCTCGCCATCTAAACTGTTAAACAAAATATCTCCTATCCCAATGCTCAAAAGACCTATACAGACAAGTAAGAGAAAGCAAAATGATGCAAATATTACAAGCACAGAGTTTATAAACAAGAAAAAAGAAAAGAAAAGAAAAAGCAAATGAAACTAGAAAGCGCCAAAGAACGATAGATTGGAGGAAAAAAAAAGTGCAAAAAAAGGGAGGGAAAGATGAACTTGAAAACACCTTACTTGAAGAAGAAACTAAACTATGATTCATCTTCTGAAAGTGAGTAAATAACTCCTCTTATGGATTTTGATGGCAGTATTGGATTGGAATTTGATGACTCTGAATGTGCTGAGTGTCTGGAGGTCTTATCAAGAAACAAAGTCTAAAGCAGACAGGATTCAGTGCATCAAATTCAATCGATAGCTGCATGAAAAAGGTTCACTTGACTTTTGCAACGGGAAGTGTGGTGTGATTGTGGGCGAACGGAAATACAAAATCAAAGAATGAGAAGAAAAGCCAAAAATAAACAGGCGAGAGCCTAACTAGAATAGAACTAATACTTACATTACGAGCAAACTTCAATATTTGCCTGGATGTAAACCGGGGATTTATACCTTTTTTTGTATTTATGCTGTCTATTGTTTCAGTAATTATGCTGGCCATTTATGTAAATTCAAATGTTTTCCTTTTCCTTTTCATATTTTTGTCTTAAGTTTTATTTTTTAACTTACACTTTTTCATTTTCGTTAAACTTTTCCCAATTTAGTGATATATATATAATTTTTGTAAGTTTACTGTTATTTATTTTCATTTTAACAAGTTTGAGAAAATAAAAGTGTGATTTGCTTAAAAAAATAAACAGCTTAGCATTTGTCTCCATGCGGCATCTGTCCAACACCCCATGCGGCATCTTACCCAGCACATAAAAAATGATGCAAAAAAAAAAAGATGTTTGGGAAAATAATTATGGGTACTTTATTAAAAGTGTTTTAACTTATTTAACATATAAATTACATTCTAAAGGGTTTGATTAATGATTTCTGGTACTTAGTTTGTTGTTTTTTGCTTTATTGTACATTTTATAAGAAGAAAAGATAAACTGTGGCATCTGTCCCCACTTTACTATACGCATTAAACGTTAAAAGACGAATTAAATTTTAAGATTTCACAATTTTTATCATAGTATTTCAAGAATTTCAACAAACTGTTGTCAACAAACAAATCTAAATTCATGCTTTAAAATAAAAATCCATGTATCCATCCATCCATAATTATCGAATAAAATTCCATGCATTAGATATCTAAATAAATATATCCCTTTGAAATTCTTCTTTTAAATTACCACCTAATGCATTCTAACACTTTCGAAGTCGTTATATCAGTAATACAGAAACAATTTTAATCAATAATACATTGCATTATGTCAAAACTCTGATAAGATATTTTACAACGAAAAAAACTGTGAGAAATTTCATAGGCAATAAAACTTAATGGATTTATATTTTTGTCAACAAAATCTCTTTCCACCAGATAACGATATTTGTTTCTAAATATTTTACGCAAAAAAAATCAATAGGTACAATTTCAATATTTTGAGAGCTAGACAAGAAATAAATATTAATGGAAGTTTAGTAAAACTTATAATTTGTTATTCAATGAAAATTTTTGTTTTATTTATGCATCGATTTTGTTATATAAAAAATAAAGGTTTCAGTAAAAAATATATATATATATATATATCGAAGCAAACTGAAAAAAGTTCGTTATTTTCCAATATTCTCTAACTATTTCAAAAAAGATAGGCATGGAAACTAAACAAGATATTTATCTTCATATCAAATATAAAAAATGAGTGTATGTTAATATTCTTTACCATGGAATTCCGCAAATTTTGTCAATCTGTTATCGTGCCATTTCGAATTAAATTAGTTTTTCTAAGTAATTTGTAATTTCTACCGCAAAAAAATGAAAAAAAATTCCCATGCATTAGCAAAGTAAATAAATCATTCCTTTGAAATTCTCCTTTTTATCGACAATCACATGCATTCCAGCACCGTTTGGAATCCTTTGTAACAGCCATAAATGAAGCTAATCAATAAATTATTGTTCTTTTAATCGATAGATCATATCATTCATGTTAAAACTGTGATTAGAATTTCAACAAAGAAGTAACTCTGAAACTGCCGAAATTAATTAAAAAAATATAGGAAAGAAACCTATGAAATTTGTTACAGAAATCGATTTCTAGTATATGATAATCCAAAATTACAATTTATTGAGTTATGCATAAAATATTACCCACATTGTAATTTGTTTTGCAACGATTAAAAGTGAATTTTAGTTTAGGAGTTTTGAACTGGCATAATTTCTAAACCATTAACTCCTTACGCTTTTTTGTACCACAAAAATTTTATACCAATCTAAATATAAATACGAAAAAAAGTCTTAACTTTATTAAACAATTTATAGTAAATTTTACGTTTCTAAATCGCCGTAATCTGCCGATTAAATAAGGCAAACATTTCTATTAATTTTTTCTGGTACAAAAAAGCGGAATAGTTGGCAGCTATGCTAAACTAATTCACCGAATCACTTCACGTTTAGTCTCTTACAATCAAAATTAGATTTTAGTATTGAAATTTTAATGCTTATTATAGTTTCCATATGTAGTCGACCCCTTATGATAAATTTTACGCAAGGCTGAAATGAGTAGACGTTAATAATGATTAGTGACAGTCACATGTTCTGTTCATGCGATGATTTGAGGCAGAGTTAGTAAGGGGTATTATTTTTTTCACAACTATGATAAATTTTATGCCAGGCTGAAATGAGTAGACGTTATTAATGGTTAGTGATAGTCACATTTTTATACGATGATTTGAGGCAGAATTAGTAAGGGGCATCATTTTTTTCATAACTATGATAAATTTTATGCAAAGTTGAAATGAGTAGACTTATGATTATAATGATTAATGACAGTCACGTATTTATACGATGATTTCAGGCAGAGTTAGTAAGGGGCATCATTTTTTTTTTTTTACAACTATGATAAATTTTATGCAAGGCTGAAATGAGTAGACGTTATTAATGATTAGTGACAGTCTCATGTTTATACGATTATCTGAGGCAGAGTTAGTAAGGAGCATCATTTTTTTTCACAACTGTAATAAATTTTATGCTAGGCTGAAATGAGTAGACGTTATTAATGATTAGTGACAGTCACATGTTTATAATATGATTTGAGGCAGAGTTAGTAAGCGGTATCATTTTTTATCAGAACTGTTCATATGTTTTGTTTATAATATTTTCCATCAATTAAAAAATTATATTGCAAATAGCTTTTTTAATCGGTTATTTACATATCGCGCACTTGCCAGAAAAGTGGCACATCTCGACAAAAGTAAATTTCACTGGAGAGGCAAAATAAGATACGCATGTTTTTTACTGTAACGTGGAATTGTAGCACTTAACTCTGCATGCAGCAATAAAAACGTGCATAAAAGTGTAAAGCCGTTAAGGCTGCTAGTCAATCAGCTTCTGAATTCCTCTCACTCATTTAAAGTCTATGAGAGTTTGATGCATTCCTATATTTAAAATATTTCCTCCGGAAATTAATATTTTTAACTCCTTTTTTCTGTGTATTCTTCTTAAAGGATATCTCTTCTTTTTTTGGTTCTCAAAATATTTCTAAAATATATGCTTAATTTTAGATGAAGTGTTAAAATCTTACCCACAGTTTGCCAGCTTTTAACACATAAAATATTAAATTAAGCATAGAGTTTAGAAATATTTTCAGAACTAACAAGGGAACCACTTTTGGTGTTGCTCGCACCTAGCATGACCTGGTGCATTTTAAAGCCCTATATTATGAAGTTTGAGAATCGATAAAATTTTTCTGTTAAAATAATATTTCTTGATTATACAGCAGCATAACTTTCTGAAAATGCAATTTTCGAGACCTCTTATCGGACTATTAACAATGAATTTTTTTTTTTAAAGAAAAGCATTTAAAAATAAAAATTAGTTAATAATAAGTATAAAATATTGAAAAAAGTTTGAAAATTCCTTACAAAACCAACGAATTTGATTTTGAAAAATTGCAACTTTATATTCATATTTTTGGCGGGGAAACAGTTGGCGTTTATTTTCAAAAGTAGTGCTTTCGGCGACCCTAGCCAAATGCCATAGCTGAATTTGTAATAGCTAGAAATTTCAATGTGCAATCTATTTCGCCACAGTAATTTTTCTAAATTGTGTAAAAATATTAATTTACTTTATGATTACTTTTACCGAAGGACCACTTAATACAGCAACATTTCATTTTAAACATTCCAAACTTTATTTCATTCGATTTCAAAAGAAAATAATTTACTTATTTTGTATTTCACTAAAAAATTGTTTTCAATGATCTTCAAAGCTTTTATAGAATTATATTTTATATATATATATAGATATTTATTCCTTACATATTTATCGTCTGCATAGAAAAAAAATTAAAAACCTAATATTTGTTTCTTATGCTATCAATTATTTAAAAAAAAAAAATAAAAAAAAACCCGCAATCTGATATAATTCTAGTAATTTGTTCTGCACATTTTCTCTTTGGATAAAGCGGGCGGAAAAATTGTAGCGCCATATTTGGTGACTTAACTCACTTTTGGCGCGAAATAAACAAATAAATACGTAATAATAAAAAATTAAAAGTATAAAAAAGTATATAAAATATTATTTTAACAGAGAAATTTTTTCGGTTCTCTAACTTTTATGTATAGGGCTACAAAACGCACCAGGTCTCGATGCTAGGTGCGAGCAACACCAAAAGTGGTTCCCTTGTAAGAAAAAAAGGGACATCCTTTAAGAAGTGTACATAGAAAAAAGGAGTTACAAATATTAATTTCCCAAGGAAATAATTTAAATATACGAATGCATCAAACGCCCATAGACTTTACATCACTGAGGGGAAAGCTGAGTGACTAGCAGCCTTAAGAATGAATACGTAGATGAGGCTTGCAGGGTTGAGTAATTTTACCTCTCAACACAATTTGCTTCCTTCTGTGGTCACGAATGGACATATGATGTAATAAATCTATTAATGCGATTAAGTCAATAATGCGATTTTCCGGATAACTACACTTACGAAACTTCTCTTGTAGCATAACGCACCTGTGGCAGACCTAGTAATGGAATAAAACATTAAATGAATTTATGCGAGTTGTGTCACTTTTCTTTTTCGGCGGGTGAGCGATATGTGTATCATACTGGGCACTACCGCAACGCAAAATTTAATACTTATAAAAATATAATACATATAAAATCATGTGAAATGTAAATCGGTTAAATCAGTTTTAATGAGTTTTTGAATGTTTTTTTTTTTTTTTTTTGTCCATTTTTGAAGACAGAAATTTTACTGAATCGCAGCAATATTATTTAAATATACGTTTATTCTAAATAATTGTATACCATCATTGGAAAAATTGAAAAACAAAATTCAATTTAATATAAAATACAGTCTTTTAATGTTATATTGGAAGTGTCAAACGTTATATTCTAAAAAAAGAATATATTAAATAAATATTTCTTTTTTATTTAAGAATTATACGCAAATAAATACGGTTGTTTATGTAAACTTTATTTACTTATTTTTATAAAAATGGAAAGAACATTGTACCTTTAAAGTAAAATTTAAAACTTAAATTGGAAGTAATAGAAGTTACAAAGGAAAAATGCATTTTCCTCAAAAACTCGAGATATTGAGTGAAATTTTAAACTGTAAAGAACAAAGGCAATATGAAACCACATTTGTTTCGGAAGTATTTTCCATAAAGCAGATTAGTAGCGTATTTTGGAAGTTGTTATGATTTATACTACTAAATATCAATTCGGTAACAGAAATTATATTTATTTTTCATGGAAAAATGATAATTTAATTGCATGGAGTTAAAAAAATATTAACCTTTTGCGCTCGAAGTTTTTTTTTCAATCGTATTACCAGCAACTCGAAATAATTTTAGTTATATCTTATTATTTTTTAAATTCTTTATGAATACAAATGTTATGATATATATATATATATAAATAAAATTATTACATTTTGTAATCGTCCAAAGTGTGATACCTCTCGAAGCACTTGCCAATATGTCATTTTTGATTTTCTAGACAGGTATCACATAATTATCTGCATTGTCTCCGTAGCGGAGCCCTCGAGTTTGAAGACAAATTTTAAATGGCTCCGCTCCGGAGCCCTCGAGTGCAAAGGGTTAAAATACTAAAACTGTTTGTTAAATTAAAACACATAATTATATAGACAGATAAAGAAACGTTTTAAGCACCAAGAATTGCCAAACTATTGTAGACAATTCACGGAAACATTCAACGTACCGTGATCAGTTCAAAGAATGGTGGGACTTTGCTCATATATATTGAAGAGCTCTTAATTGGAAGAATATTTTATGGGCCAATGGAACTACAAGAAAATACAGGGGACGACTAATAGGAAATTACATAGGAAAAGAAACTGAAAAATTGGAAAAAATATTAGAAAAAATTAAGAAAAAGGGGATTTTATGTAAGGTTTATAACAAACTGACAATGTTGAAGAGCGAATTTACAATTAACAGGCTTTTTATGATTTTTGTAGCTATGAAATATTTCAGGAAAATCAAGTATAAACGTGGGTTTAGGGATAATTTTATTTAAATCAATGATGTAGTTCATCTTCCAGCAATATTTTGCAATGGCAAGTTTGATATTTTTAGGGTTCCGTATTTAAAAAGTATAAACGGAATGATTATAATATCTGTCATGTGTCTGCCTGTCCGTCTGTCACAGCCATTTTACTCGTAAACTATAAGGACCGTGGAAAATTCAAATTGGCTGACGTAATGAAGACTATTGCACCACATAAGTTACAGATTATTAACCATTCACAATTATTTTTAGGAAAAATGGAAGGGGGGGGGGGTAATTAATTTACTTGAAAAAATATTTTCCTTGTATATCTTGTGAAAGCTTTCGTAACGACGAACTCAAAAATACATTTATTTTTTATTTTAGGTATTATATTTTCAGAGATATCGTCGAAAATGTAGTGCAAAAATATGTTCCTCCCACCGTCTATTTCTGAACCTATTGAAACTAAAATTATGAAAAAATTAGGGGTCGTAGAAGTTAATTTAAACCTTACAGAAAAACTAAGCAATATAATAACTATAGCCCTAGTTTCGTGTTAAAATTAGACTGGTTGGTTGGTTGAGCCTGTACCATTTGGCGTTTATTAAGAGTCGATAATTGTAAATCAACTTAAAAAGTGAAACATGCATTCGTAAAATGCGAAGAATGGTTGGTTAAATCAGCTAAGTGTTAACTCTAGGTTAACTTGAAAGGATGATCTAAAAAGCTGTAAAGTTGCAATACTTTAGTTAAAATTGATGGCACTTGACCGCAACCTATAGGATATTTCTGTTACAAGAATCCAATGAACTTGACGTATAGTGGAATTAAAATGATGCGGTTTTTTTTTTTTTTTTTTTTTTTTTTTTTTTTTTTTTTTTTTTTTTAAATAAATATCTAGTAAAAATAAACTAGGTAACTGGGAAGTTTTACTTTCCTGAACTGATATTATAGCAATCGTTAAGTATAAAGTGACTGGAAACCAATAGTTCATTCGAACATCAATGTTTATTGAAACTTCAATAATAATCCAATATATATACACTCATTGCCATAAAAATTTGCGCACCAAGAAATAATTGTGGGATCGTAACGAAATTTGGCATGAAGGTACATATTAGGCAGATATGCAAATGATTTGAAATGCAGCGTGATTGCGCATTGCGTAATACCATTAGAGGGCGTTGAACTTTGTCCTCATTGGAGTATAAAACTGGTAAGCAGAACGTGTCTGAGTGTACCTTTTCTTTTGCAAAGGAAACGCCGAGGTAGACATGCCGTTACGGAGCCATCGAAGACAATATGAGCAGTTGTCAGAGCTTTAGAGCGGAAGAATCATCGGGATGATGGAAGCTGGGTGGTCAGCTCGGCGAGTAGCTCGTCAAGTAGGTCGTTCTGATTTTACTGAGAGGAGGTGTTGGGACCATTTGACTGAAGAGACGTCATTTACACGGCGACCAGGCTCGGGACGAACTCGACAGACCAGTCGTCGAGAAGACCGTCACATCATACGAAACGCACGCGTAGAGTCAACTGCTTCAGTGGCCGCTATCCAGACACAGGCAGAATCTTCACTACGGATCCCTGTGTCTTTCCGAACCATCGCAAGGCGCCTGGCCGAAGGACATCTGGTATCGCGGCGCCCATTACGTGTGCTGCCAATGACACCCACTCACCGACGCCTCCGTTTGGATGGTGTCGCTTACGACAGGATTGGACTGTAACGAATGGAACCAGGTCGTCTTCAGCGACAACTCTAGATTCAATTTGAGCAGCGATGACAATCGTGTTCGTGTGTGGAGGCTCCGTGGTGAATGCCTCAATCCTGCCTTCGCTTTACAGCGACACACCGCTCTCACAGCTGGTGTGATGGTATGGGGTGCCATCGCTTACGATTAACGGTCATCCTTAATATTGATCCGTGGCAGAATGACAGCCCAGCGGTACGTCCAGGACATTCTTCAGCAACGTGTGTTGCCACTCGTGGCAGGGCTCCCAGGAGCCATTTTTCAGCAAGACAATGCTCAGCCACACACAGCAAGGATGTCATAAGCCTGCCTCCGCCACATTACCACCCTTTCCTGGCCTGCTCGATCCCCAGATTTGTCAACAATCGAGCATAACTGGGATCATTTGGGACGGCAAGTTGGCTACCCTAAGAATTTGGTTGAACTCGAGGCGCGTTTACAGCAACTGTGGAACGAGATGTCTCAGGACATCATGCGGAACTTGTATGCCTCAATGCCCGCTCGTATCGCATCGTGCATTCGCTCTAGAGGGGGTCCAACAGAGTACTAAAATTCCCGTTCAGTTGTACTTTTTTCTGCAATAAATGATCCTTTTTCTTTGGTTTTCTACTCACTTACTTATATGACAGTAGTACTTACGCGTGTAAAATTTCGTTTCATTTGGACATCTTTTTCTTGGTGCGCAAATTTTTATGGCAATGAGTGTATATTAGGCATCGTGGTGGGACTAATTCAAGGGGGAAACTAATGTCAGAATATATCTGCCTTACTGCTGCTAAATTCTAAGTCTATCGACATGTGATTATGTCAACATAAAATAAAATACTAGACTGCAGGAATATATCTATATTGCAATGAACTTGGTAAGGTGTTATAAAAAATATAAAGCAATACATTTAATGAAAGTCAGCATATCACCATTTCTTATAGTCATCTTCACTGTCATTAAGTATCCATCGTAACACAGCGGCATCCCAAACGCATTCTCGAAAAATACGAGGCACTGCAAACAGCTCTCTGCATCCCGCAAGATCCCGTTTCGACACTAGCGAAACCCGCAGATGATAAGCACTGCAAGGGCTGCCAACACAAAAAGGCAAACCGCTACATTGTGTGCCAAGGTACTGATGAAAATCCATAGAAATACGGGAAAAGCCAACCTTGCAAGAAAACTATAGCGATGACCCTGGATCACATAGTTTTTGAGAAAGTCGCATTTTCCGTTACACACAAATTTCGATTTGTGGACTTTCAGCAAAGAGGTACCTATCGGCGCAGAAATATAAAAGCATTGTTGATAATGATTTTAAAAGTATTGTCGGTAATTAGCCGAGACAGTAACCCTTAAAGACACGGGCGGCGTACTCTATACGTCATCGGCTTTTAAAGCCTATATAACAACTTTTAGGTAGTTTTCTTTACAAAAAAGCTACCTATTGCAGCCGTTCGGAGGAAAGCGATTTCAAAAAATTTTGGTATATTTTCATCGATCATGACCCCCAGACCCCGAAACCACCCTCCGTTCAAAATTGATATATATATATATATCTGACCTATGTCACACTGTAACTCCCGTAATTATGAACCGATTTCGATGTAATTCGGTGTGTACATTGTACATACCAATGTCTCGACCGAGTTCGTTGGCCAGCTTCATCCGCCGTTTTGTTTCAAAATGGCGGCCATTTAATTTTTTTTAAAAAATTTAAAACTTGAAATGTGGTACCAAAAAATTAAAAATGGAAAAATATTTTTTTCTTATGTATTTGACCTTTATACAAAGATTCCGGAGCAGTTTTTGTTTCGTCTATATCTTAAAAAATGGCTGAGTTATAGCATTTTGAATTTCTAGCGTGGGTGACATTTTGAAACGTCCTGAATTTTGTCACGCGATAAAAGGCGTATTTATGAACCGATTTGGATGTAATTCGGTGTGTACATAGTACATACCAATCTCTCGACCGAGTTCGTTGGCCAGCTTCATCCGCCATTTTGTTTCAAAATGGCGGCCATTTAAATTTTTTTTTACAATGTAAAAATTGAAATGTGGTACCAAAAAATTGAAAATGGAAAAATATTTTTTTCTTATGTATTTGACCTTTATACAAAGATTTCGGAGCAGTTTTTGTTTCGTCTATATCTTAAAAAATGGCTGAGTTATAGCATTTTGAATTTCTAGCGTGGCTGACATTTTGAAACGTCCTGAATTTTGTCACGCGATAAAAGGCGTATTTATGAACCGATTTGGATGTAACTTCGTTTATACATAGTACATACCAATGTCTCGACCTGGTTCGTTGGCCAGCTTCACCCGCCATCTTGTTTAAAAATGGCGGCCATTTAAATTTTTAAGAAAAATTTAAATTTGAAATGTGGTACCAAAAACTGAAAATTGAAAAATATTTTCTTCTTATGTGTTTGACCTTGATAAAAAGATTCGGGAGCAGTTTTTGTTTCGTCTATATCTTAAGAAATGGCTGAGTTATAGCATTTTGAATTTCCAGCGTGGCTGACATTTTGAAACGTCCTGATTTTTCTCACGTAATAACAGGCGTATTTATGAACCGAATTGGATGTACCTTGGTGTTTACATAGTACATACAAATATCTCGACCGAGTTCGTTGGCCAGCTTCATCGGCCATCTTGTTTCAAAATGGCGGCCATTTAAAAAAATTAAAAAATTCGAAAATTTAAATGAGATACCAAAAAATTGGAAAATGAAAAAGATTTTTTTTGTATGTGTTTGACCTTAATACAAAGATTCCGGAACAGTTTTTCTTTCGTCTATATCTAAAAAAAAATGGCTGAGTAATAGCATTTTGAATTTCTCTTGTGGCGGACATTTTAAAACGACCTGATTTTTGTCACGCGATAACAGGCGTATTTATGAACCTATTTGGATGTAACTTGGTCTGTACATAGTACATACCAATGTCTCGACCGAGTTCGTTGGCCAGCTTTATTCGCCATCTTGTTTCAAAAGGGTTGCCATTTAAAAAAATTAAATTTAAAATTCAAAATGAGGTATTAAAAAATTGGAAAATGAAAAAGATTTTTTTTATGTGTTTGGTCTTGATACACAGATTCCGGAGCAGTTTTTGTTTCTGAAAATTTGTTCTTTTGTTAATATCTTAAAAAATGGTTGATTTATAGCTCTTTGAATTTCTAGCATGGCTAACATTTTGAAACGATCTTGTATTTGTCACGCGATAACACGCGTATTCGCCTATTTCGATGTAAGAAGGCATGAGGATAGTATACACTCTCAGAAATAAAACTCTCAATTTTGACGATTCAGCAGTCCTCGAGCTATATTTCGTTGTTTTTGACAATCATTTCGTATCAAAATCACGTGACTTTTAACGACACGTAAACTCTCAAATATTTGACGAAGATGTTTCTTCACTCACAGCCAGACTCAATGCATTTTAAGGAAATCGCACCTCCTCAAATCCTGCGACTTTAGCAAGCAAATATTTGCTTGTTTATGTTATTCCTGTCATAATTTATTTAAAAAAAATATGTTATTCCTGTCATAATTTATTTAAAAAATTGCACTTTTTAGCGCTTTTCAGAAAATGCTGAAACACGGGTAGTTATTGTTTCTGCATTAGTTATTTTTTTAGCTGTTAAAGTTTTTAAGAATGTTTATTATTATTTATATTATTATTATTATTATTATTATTTTACTTTGCTCGCTATGGTTTAATTCGAAAAGAATAAATTTCATGTGTTTTACAAAATCGTTCAAAAAGAAAATTTGGTCAATAAAGTTTCAAAATTCCAAGATCTCTTTTTCATTTAAGAAATATATTCACATAACTATCAAATTAAATATGCATAATTGATCCCTCTCCCTTCTCTTCTGTAAACAGTAAAGTGTTAAAATCTTAACCAACTACTCAAATTGATAAAATCTCCCCCATATATACTTTAAAATTCGTTATTTCTGAGCAACAAATTAACCAGACCATATTTTAATCATTCATCGAGCAAAGAAAATTTTCCTAATAAATTATATTAATCAAGCCATATTATAATTATTCATATTAACCATAGGAAATAATAAATTAGTCTTACTAATTAAAACTTGCAAGAATTATAAGTATAACACCATCGATAAAATTACAACCAACCTTATAAAAATATTAAATATACAGTAGATTCCATTACATGCATGTAAAATCGTATGTGTTCCAGGACTCAATAGCGTAATAGCTAGAGTGACCGTCTGCCACACAGGAGGTCGTGAGTTCGAATCAACCCGAAGACCGAAGCTATTATTTTTTTCTCCTGTCGATACAAGAGCTTCCAAACTGTTCAATAGGTGGCACCACCAGCCCTCTGATTGCACTTTTCAAATAAGCACTTTTGACGAAATTGTTATCCTCAAACAAGCGAAGAAAGTAATTTTCTCAATATGACGAAATATTCGCTCGGAGCATACCCCAGGAAATGGTTTCGTCAAAAATGAAGAAAATTTCGTGAAATCTGAGTATCCATTTCTGAGAGTGTACATCAACACCTCGACCAAGTTCGCTGGCCAGATTCATCAGCCATCTTGTTTCAAAATGGCGGCCATTAAATTAAAATATATATATATATTTAAAGTGAGGTACAAAAAAATTAGAAATTGAAAAAGGTTTCTTTCTTAAGTATTTGAACTTGATATAAGAATTCAGGAGCATTTTTTGTTTGTGTTTACCTTAAAAAATGGCTCAGATATAGCAGTTTCAATTTCTATTGTGGGTGACATTTTGAAAAATCTGATTTTTTGCATGCGACAGCACTCCTATATATTAACCGATTCCGATGTGAGTGAGCATGTGCACAGCAATTACTAAGGTCTCGACCAAGTTCACTGCTTAGCCTCATCCACCATGTTGTCTTAAAATGACAGGCACTTTAAGAAATTGCCGAATTTGGCATCCAAATATAAGTTACTTTAAAGAAAACAGCTTGGATAAAGCTGACTAATTTCGCGAAATTCTCATTCATTATATTGATAAAAATTAGTATTGAATCTCCTATATTCGGTTTCCACTAAATTGAGCTTCGTGTGTTTGCATGATATAAGTTGGCTTTTTTTAAATAAGGATTATGAAAGCTACCTCTTCCTCCTGGCACTGGCCGGAAGGACTTGTAATGATATATTTGTGTAATGCAATGCCCAGCTACTAATTTATATATTTATTGTACGGAACCTTCTGTACTCGAGTAATACACGTGCTTGACCGGTTATTTTGTTTGCCTATATTTTGTCTCAATAAATGCTAAAGAAACTTCTCTGCAATGCCTGGAAAATTTCTAGTTTTTAAGATGTTTCTTTAGATACCTATATTATATAGCTCCAAAATTCATCACAATTTTCGGTTATAGAATGTGTCACACATGTTGTTAATAAACAAGGTATGTTTGAGGTTACTTGTGTAGTTGTTTGGGCGGATTATGCCTAGGGAAACAAAAATCTCGAAAAATCACTTTTTTACATTTTTGGCTTAAAATACGCCAATCTTTTAAATAAAACGCCCTAAACTACATGTAAATACAATAATTACATGAACATCTGTAAACGCCTTTTATGTTGTAATGTTTGTGATAGTCAATTCTTTCTCCATATGATTTAAATGCCTTTTTTCTGAATGTATTTTCTCAAAAGTTCTTATATCTAAATTTCTATTCTATATCTATGTTTCAATGATTGTAATACTATGAAATTTAGTACAATGTTTTCTGTACATTATCTTTTGGGATGTTTTATTCTGACAGGAAATGTTGAAAATATGATTATTGTATTAGTAAAAAAAAAAAAAAAAAAAAAAAAAAAAAAACCACAAAAAGAGTTTCTTTTTTCAAAATTATTATTACTTTTCGATAAATATTTTTGCAAATCTACAAAACAAATTGATACTTATTGCTTTATGTATTACTAAAAAAATGAAATATTTAAGATGATGAATTTAAAATTTCTATTTTTAAAAATAAATTTAAAATTTTTGTAAGAAATTGCATTTTAATAATATATATGCATGAATATGCATTTCAAGAAAAAAAAAATCTGTGCAATTTTTTCTCTATTATTAAAATTATGAATAAAAAAAAATATATTAATGTTATTTAAAAAATATATTAAACGAGAGTGTAATTTTACACGAATGCGACATTTTGTGTGATATTTCTCAAGTTGGAGAAATTTCTTTCTTTCTTGTTTCTTTTCTCGTGTGTATATATACACTATATGGACATTAATCACCGAACACTTTCAATTTTAGACATTTTCTCGAATATTTAAAGACATATTTGCCGGATTTTTCTGAAACTTGAGGATTATGAAGAATATGTTTGACCATATTTATGAACGGGGATTTGATCAGAAGAACAATTAGGGGGCCAACAAAAAAAAATCAAAGAAAAATAATAATGTTTGGGTTCACTCTGTAAAATAAAATGCACGATATTACCTATCGCGCTATAGATTACGAATATATGGATGATTTACAATATATCTATTCATTTGTGTAAGAACAAAACATATATTTATGGAGATATATTTTTTTTTATAAAATTTCAAATTATTCTTGCTTGTTTTTTGCTTAGATCATGTAAGGTTTTTTACCAAATTTAACACCAATTTGAGAAATTTTGACAAAATGTTGTAAAAGTAATATGGTGGAATTTGAATGTAAATAATTTTTTTATCAGCGCATGCGCGCACGATAAAAAAATATTTTTTTCATGATTTGAATAATCAACTCATGAAAAAAAAGCCAATCAAATATCGTGAAAATTCAGAAAGATATCGCCGAGAGACTAAGCTGAATTTTAATTGTTCTCTAAAAACATCTAAATGATAAGGTGTTTTCCATAAATTGTTGTTTTCAATTTTTACTTTTTTAAATTTTCATTTTTCATTGATGCTTTAGTTCTTCTTGGAAAACCACCAGAAGGAGCTTAATCCAAGAGAAAAAGGAAGTATCATAATCTAAGCATTTCTTCTAAATCTACTCGTTGACAAAAGTACGAATTCCTTTGCTGAAAGCCATATAATAAAAAATGACGATTTGTGGAAAATCCCTTATCATTCAGCAGCTTTTTTAGAGCCACTAAAAATTCGCTCACTATATTGACGACATTTTTCTGAATTCTCACGATATTTGACTGACTTTTTTTAATGGGTCTATGAAATCATGGAAAAAAATCTTTTTTATCGTGCACTTATGCACAAATAAAATATATTTCGTACAACTGCTCATATTTCATCAAATATATTAAATATTTACATTCCGTTTGCGATATATTATTTCTACTACATTTTGTGAAATTTCCTGAAACTGGCATTCAATTTGGTAAAAAGCCCTGCATGATATAAACAATTCATATGCAATAATTTTTTTAACTTTAAAAAAATCGATATATCTGCATGAATATACGTTCTATTCTTCCACAAATTGAATACATATATTGTACAATATCCATATATTCGTAAGCTATAGCGATAGATCATTTCGTGCATTTTATTTTACAGGATGATCCCAAACATTAAATTTTCTTTGATTTTTTGTTGGCCCCCTAATTGTCCTGCTGATCAAATTGCAGTTGATAAATATAATCAAACATATTCTTCTTAATCCTTAAATTCCAGAAAAATCCGACAAATATGTCTAAAATTGAAGGTGTCCGGTGATTAATGGCCATATAGTGTATTTTGTGTTGCATAGTTTTTACTTTGCTAAAAATCATCGTTTGTTCGTTTTATTTCGTAAAGAATCCAGCGTCCCATTAAATTAAGGCCGAAAATGCATGAAAAAGAAAGATATTTTCCTTTATATAATGGTGTTTTAAATAGAGTTCTAAATTTAAACTTGCGTCAAGTCGATTTTCATATTTTACATTTGCAAAAGAAAGAAAATAACTCTTGAACCAGCAAAACACTCTTATTTCCTAAAAGTAGAATATATTTTCCAAATGGGAAATAAAAAAGTGTTATAAACACTGTAACTAAAAGAGATTTTTTTCTTAACCTAGAAAAACGTTATATATTCATGAACGAAATTAGAAAATAACATCTTCCAAGATAACTATGATTCCAAAAAGCGTTATTTATCCTTTGAAACATCAGAAAACAATACATTTTCGATATTTAAAAAAAAAAAACATTCTACACAAATAAGTATTAATACTTTATAAAAACTACTCGGAATGTTTTCCGAAAAGCAGTGTCAGCAAAAGAAACTTTGCTTTTGTAAATGCTTCTTTAAACCTCCGAGCGTCTTGCAAAAGGGTAAAATTGTAATGTTGTTTTCTTTGCATTTTGTTTTAAATGCTAAGAAAATATAATTCTTTCAACATTATATATAAAAAAAAAAAAAAAAAAAAAACTCAATTACAAATTTGAATGTAATCCTTGAGAGTATTAATCATTCTTCAATGTATTTAAAATTCATTAAATCTATAGAATTATATTATCTTAAATATTGCTTGTACTGCTGTGAAACCTGGAGCTTAGTGAACGGAATATTACGCCCCAAACACTTAGAGGGTTAAATTTTGAAAATATAATGTTTTCTGATGTTTCTAAAGATAAAGGACGCTTTTTGGAATCGTGGGCAGCTTTGAAGGGATTATTGTATATTTTCGTAGATTTAGAAACATTTGTCTTATTTTTATAGTGAACAAATGATTTTTCCGAAACTTGATTTCAAATATAAATTAAATTTAGTCAGTATAATAGAGAATAAAAATTTATATATTTCAATTGATTTTCACGCATTTCATTTGAAAAAAAATTCTTGAGCCATCAAAACCCTAAGTTCTTACTTCCTGAAAATAGAATATCTTTTCCAACCAGTTAACAAACTCATTTTATCATTTTAAGACTAATTTTAGAAACAATAAAAGTCAACTTTTTATTAGGAATTTAAATTTTATGACTCTTCCTGATGTGTGTGTACTTTGTATATTGTATAACAATAATTTTTATAGTTTGTGAGATTTTACTAAAAGCTTGCGAAAGCAAAAAAAAATGAAGAAGTAGATTTTTCTGAACATTACTCGATTTCATGCCTGATGACGGATACTGCTAAATGGCTAAAATATAGTTTACAAAATACATTAAAAAATATTTAAAACTTTAGTTTCTATAACATTAATTCTAACATTAGCTAAAATTACCATGCACTTTCTTCAAAATAAATTGTCATTTCTTCTGGCAGATGTGCAGGTGGCGCTGCGGATTGATATACTTATATTTTTTAAGTCAAAATTACAGCCTAATATGATAAAGATGCAATAAAATTATTTCTGTGTCATAAGATTTTAGATAGAAACTATTGCCCATTTCAAATTATTCAGAACCCCAGCTACAACTCATGAAGATCAAATAACTTAATTTCCTACATAAATTTTAAGTTACCATTATGTGAATAAAAAATTTATTCGAAATATGTAGAATTATTTTTATATATCAAACGCAAAAATTTCACGACTTTAATATCCCTTTATTTTAAAGTCAACACCAAGGTGAAATCTTTTAAATCAACATGTATTTTCGTAGGTTAGGAAGTTATTCATAAGCCTTTTGCCGATATCATTTTATCCAATTCACAGTAACGATTCACTGCCAACAGATAACTTGTTTCAGTATAAATTGTCATTACACCAATTAGAAAACTATAACAAAAATTCGAGACATCTTTAAGCATGCTGTACAAAATTTGACGATTGTAATTTCCTTATATTTTTATTACCCTTATTGTTTATTATGCTTATATATTAAACATTTAACTCATAAATCCTCATCCACAAACATAATCATTTATAAATAACTTCATCATTGAAATCTAGTGAATAACCATAAATAATCAGGAGCTATAATTTAGAAAAGAAAATTTATTTACTGAGATAACTGTTTGTGTTAAAAACACATTTAATCTAAATAATTGTTGTAATTTAGAATAATTTCATGTTTATTGAAAGAACTGAAATTGAAACATTATGGTTGTTTTGTTTGTGAAATAACTCTCTTTATTAAATATATCTGCCATCTATTGAGTGTAATATCAACAATTTTTTTTCAAGGCCACTTCCTGGTTTAGAGCGATCTCCAGTGCAGATACACTAGAGGATGCAGATGCAATTCAACCGCTGTGCTGAGAACATCAACACATCGGAATTTTAAATTCGCACCCGAGTATCCAAACCCCGGTTACTGTCAATTAACAAACACGCATTCTTGTGAATATGCAGGAAATTGTAAATAGTTCAATATATAATTTTATTTTAATCTCCTGTTAACTCACTTCATATTTCTACACGCGACACACGCAGATTATTTACACTAATATTTCGATATATCCTTATATTTCTTATATAAAAACAACATAAATTTCGTAATATAAGACTATTTGAAAAACGTTTGGCGATGTGAATATATTCAACTCACAGTAAGGGATTCCCTGCACAAAAATAACTTTTTGCTGTATAAATTTTCACCATATCAATAAGAAATTTATAACAAATAATGCAGGAATATCTTTAGAAATCAACTGCAAAAATTTCCACAATTGACATTTCTATACATTTTAAGTCAAAAATATGGTTAAATTTATAAAAGCAGCATAAAATTATTTCTGTAAAGTTTAGGTGACAACTGTTGACGATTTATCAAAATGACAGAAACGATTAATTCACTGCGCACAAATACATTTCTGCATTATTTGAAATTATAATAATGTTACTGATAAATTAATAAAGAATATGTTAATATTTAGAAATTAACTTCCAAAAAATTTTATGATGTCATTTTCATCACTGTTCATGAAATTGACAGCACAACAGGTAAAAATTGATTTATAAAGCAAACATGAATCTGTTTGAACCTAGAATATTTTTGATCAATAAATGGAAGAAAACTAACTTTTATTCTCCATTTTATTTTTGATTCCCCTTTCATCATATGGATGTGTAGTTCTTATGCAAGCTATTGCAGTACAAATGAAGAAAGAAAAAGTATATTTTTATCGGATGTTTTGATTTCACTCTTTTAAACGGTAATTATTTATAAATTTAAATATAAGCAACCAGTATGTGGGGATTTTGTTTTATGGCGTGGTAACCTTTTCAACTACCTTTATTTCCAAACAATAATTTACTTTTTCTTGCAAATTTTGTAGAAATCTTCCACGAAGAATATTGAGAGAAACAGCTGTAGACAAAAAAGTGACCGTGCCAAGCAAGGCATTCTCTTTCTTTCTAAAAAAAACTGAAAATATATACTTTTAATTACATACAATAAATGCAAATTCTTAAGAATATAAATCATATTTTCCTATATGTCTAAAACTGCCTGAAAAAAATTATTAGTTAAATGAAAAGAAATCTTTCAAAATATAAGGAAAAATTACCTTAAACTTTTCTACTAAGGTAATACACGAATCATTGAAACTTCAAAAACATTTAAATTTGGAAATGTATAGCTGAAAAAAGTTCAAATAAAAACTCATTTTTAAAGAAAATTTTAGTTTCAATACGTCTACCTCCAAAAGGCACAGCTGGTTTTGCGAAACACGACATACAATAATGATTTACTATCTATACTGGCCGCTGACGCATTTATGCGCCATTTATAAAACTATCTTTAAGAAATTCTAAATTCTCCCTAGAAAGTTTCAATAGTTATTTTTCATTGTTATAATGATAGATATTTCGTGAATAAAATAAAGAAAAATTCGTATTAAAAATTTTCTAGTGTGAACTGAATAAATTTCTGAATTAAAAACCCGCCGGATTTGGCAACACTGTTTGCGGCTTGTATAGTATTAATATTTTACTCTTTTTAGTTTCTTTAACAGAAACTACAGATTTAAACTTGTTTTTTTCCCCTTCAAATAAGGCATAACTTTATTTAAAAGAATATGAAACACAAGGAGCTGTTATGCACAAAATTTTAATATTAGGTTGAGCAAAAAGTTCTGCGAAATTTTTAATGTAATAGTTACCTGAATTTGTATCGTATATAGGAATACTAGTGGTATATCTATAGGAGTTCATGAATTTCGTCTCCAAAATGCCTATTGAACAGTATGATTTGCGTGTGTTGATCCGGCATTATTGGAGAAAAGGTCTAACTATTCTGAAAGCCGTCGATGAGTTTGGACAGTTGGACGGCGTCGAAATTCTTCCACACCCCTCCTATAGTCCAGACGGGGCTCCATCCTATTATGGCCTCTTTCGATCAATGCAACACTTTTTCAAGGGTAGTCGATTTGAATCCTTTAATGAAGTTGGAGAAGCATGTCAAGAGCTTTTCGATTCCAAGGAGCCGTCGTGGTACTTCCAGCAATTACGGAATCTGGCAGAACGATGGCATAAAGCCGTGGACTATGATGGTCTCTACTTTGAAGAATAGTCCTTGTTTCTTTTATTGTTAATTTGCGCATAACAACGCAACTTTCACAAATTTCCCACAACTTCTTGCTCAACCTAGTATTTGCTCGCTGCATATTTGAATATTTACTCCAGTTATAAATGATTTACAGACCAGTGTTATTATATTGGGGACTTTTTAAATTCAGATTATTTGACTGTCATCACTTTTTTAAAATAGTATAATTCGCCCTATTTTTCAGAATTTTTAATGTATTTTTAAATAGGCCGAATGTTTCTATTTTAAAAAAGCGGCGAGAATCAACAATCTGGAGACAGAAAATTCCCCAATCTGGCAACACTGGTACAGACTATTCCAAGATCTTTCCTACTAAACATCAACTCTTAAATTCTGAATTGCGAAGTTTTATAAAAATTAAAGTAAAAGCGTTATTTATATACATATTTCTATATTAATAAAAGAAAGATATTTTTGTGTGTTTGTTTGTGGAGGATGGCTAGGAAAATGTACTGCACGTAGCGATCTGAAAATTCGGATGAGGATAGTTCAAAGCAGGTCCGAATTCCCCTCAGGTTTAGGTTTTTCATTTTTGTTAATTAGCCCAGATTTTAATTGAAAACCGGAACGAATTCTTATCAAAACGTATCATATACGCTTTTATACGCTTTTTTTTTTTGCAAAATAGCTCGCGTCAGCTGTTCCGGAGCTGGAAACGTACCTTTTTTTCCAAGTGTCTTTCGATGCCTCCATCAGCCAAACCGTTCGAAATACGGAAGAACTAAAAATACACGCCAAATGATGGTACTTTTATCTTTCTAACGGTGAAATCCGTTATAAAATATATATTTAATCTCAACCCATTAAAACTTTCCTTCCGAAGCGTCATTTTAAGTGTTCCACCACTTATCTTTCACAGCCCGCGCTGTAATATTCGTAATACACGAACACTAAAAATGCCAAATAATATCTACGTACTTTTATCTTTCTAACGATGCAAACAATTTCAAAATTACGAATATTAAGTTTTTCAAAAAAAATTCTCTTCAAATCACGCCGTTTCAAGGTTTTTTTTTTTTTTTTTAATTTTTTTTCTTTCTGCAAAGTTTAAAAATTGGCATTCGCTCCGGAAATGAAACTACGAAAAAAGGGAAAAATACGAAGATACGTATCGGTTATTTCTCTTTCGAGCGGTGGTATACGTTTAAAAATATTAATACTAACCCTCTCAAAAAATTCTTTTCTTAAAGTCACGCTCGTGCTTTTAGTTTTGTTTGTTTCTATCGTCGATAGGGTTAACTTTCGGCACATTTTGTTTAAAAAATTAAACTTAATTTTATACAAACGTTCTGAAATTTTAATGCACTATACTATACATTTAGCTAATGATTAAATACGAATTTGCTTCAGGAATTATTAGATTTAGAGGGAATTATTAGACTTAGATTTGCGCACGCTTATTTAAACTTCTAACGTAAACTTTTTTGTACTAATGCTCAAAAACTTCAGTACTAACATTTTAGGGCAAAATAATAAGTTTTAAATTAAAATGTTTTCCCATAAAATTTCAATGTGAAAAATTAAGTGAAAAGAAAAACACTACTTTTTAAAACTAAATACAGTCAAACCTCGTTATCCCGGCATTCTAATGGCCAGAAAAAAGTGTCGTCATAAGCGGAGTGTCACGGTAACCGGAGTTGGAGAAAAATATGTTTATAAGAGCTGTATTTTTAATTAATTTAAGACAATTTTAAATTCATAGCTGTTCTTGCAGTTTTAAGCAATAAAGCATTATTATTAAACAAAATAAACACAAAAATAAAATTGAAAATAATAAATATTGGATTTATGGCTTATTTTATTGTTACATAAAATATTGATGAATTAAGTTTTGCTTATCCCTAGATGGGTTTTCTACAATTCTTTTTCCAATATTAAACAATGAATTGCAATCAATATTCTTTGTTTCAGAAATGGATCTTAGATAATTTCTGATCATTTCCATGCAATGCTTCGGTTTTAATCAGATGGAAAACGCCGTATAAACACAAGAAAACGTCCACATTGGAGTATTTGACCCCAAAAACCTGGCCAAAAATGCAAAAATTTAAATTTCGTCAACAATTGCAAAAATCATATTTTTTAACAGCTAACTAATTGGTGCATCGATCTATGTCTATTTTACGAACCTGAGTTATATTCGGTGGCTCCTGGCCTCAGCTGAAGAGCAAGTTTCTTTCTGAGAAGACTAATAATAGGCTCGAAGTAGCAGGTGTCGTTCGGTAGCTTCATCGCCCCAGGCCCTCCCTTTCCGATTTTCGGTGTCTTTAATTTGTGTAATTTTCCTTTTAAATTTGTCCGGTTTAAATTTTTGATTTTTTTTTCAACCTGGCTTTCGCTAGAGTGTCTTTCACTCGGGATGTGGCTGGGGAACTACGGACCTTGCTTCCGCAAAAGAGTCGGAATAAGTAGAAGAATAAAGGGCTGCGGACGAAAAGAGGCCACTCGCCGCGGCGGTGTAGATAGACAAAGATAGGATCGATATAGTGAGTTGCTTACTAAAAATAGTTTTATTATAAGGGATTTTCCACAACTTTTCAATCAGTTCTAAGTTTGCACAACATTTAACTGGACTTTTTATAGAAGTTGCCCCAAAATGCAGACTACCAAATTATAAAATAAAAATTTTGAAAACTTTCGCGCATGCGCAGTTAAAAATCATCTCATAAAAATGTCCATGTCTCATCAAATATTCAATATATTTATGTTTTAATTGTAGTATACTGTTGCTACTATTCTTTGGCAAGTTTTCGGAAAGTTGTGTTAAATTTGGTTGAAAACTCTGTATGCTATAAGCAAAAAACTTTTGAATTTTTCACAGACACAATAGCATCTTCACGAATATGAGTGCTATGCTTACACAATGCACACAAACGTTGAACAAGACCCAAATAGTCATTTAATACAGTGACAAGCCATTTCCAGCATTTTCTGTTACATTGGTGATCGCAAATATTATTTTATTATTAAATTTATTATTAGCCCCCTAATTGTCCTCCCGACTAAATCTTCACCTAGAAACATGAAATCAAACATGTTCTTTTCATCCCAGAAATTCAAGAACAATTCGCCAATAATTTTTGTAGATATTCGACCAAACGTTTGCAATCGAATGCATCCAGTCCCTGTACCTTAACAATTGGAGGACAGTGTATTTAAATAATTAATGTACCCGATGATAAAAAATGAGTGAAGAAATCACTTTTTACAAGCCCTTTTACCACTAAATATCAGTATTTTAATACCGATTTTTTGATGACAGAATACAAATTCAACACTGATTTTATGTATGTTTAAGGTTATTATCATCGGTTTAAGGTTATTATTATCAATTCCTACGCCGGTCTTTCCTTTATAAATATAAAATAAAAACAGACCAGCGTGTTTCTAGCAAGCCTTGTGTAGGCTGCCGAAGGCAATGTCGCTCGCAAATCTTGGTTCGTTTCGGTAGACTTTTGTTTAGAAAATTAAAATTATTCAAATTCGAAGACTTACACTGCCGAAGGCAGTGGTGCATCGAGCTCTAGGTTCGGTTAGACAGATTTTCGTTTTTAAATATAAAATTATTCAAAACTCATTTTAGGTATAATTAAGGTTATTATCATGCTTGTGGGTATTTCCGGGCGGATCAGCATGTGCTCCATCGTAAAAATGGAATAAATCGTCTAGCTCAAGTCACATCTAAATTAGAGCGAAATTTTTAATCATTACCTTTTTAACTACCAATAAGTAATAATAATAATAATAATAATAAAAACAGCTTTAAGTACGCCACGTGATATACACGCAAGGGTGGTCTGGTATGATAGTGATTTTTTTACTTTACTTAATTGTTATCGAAATTGACTCTAACTCACATTGTTACCAGAATCGTTCCTGTTTGGCACGTTATAAACGATATTATGCAGAATTTGTTTGTCTGTCTCTGAAAAAGACTGTACACAGTATGACGGCTATGTTTAAATCGAAAAACAAACACTGCAAACCATAGTAACATATTTAAATTTAATGACAATTTATCAATTTTTTAAAAAAATTAGATACATGGTAGTAACAAGTCGGAAATTGTTCGTCAAACGTGGCAAATGAGGTGCGTTCGTACTATAACTAGTTTTATAAATATTCAGATCTTTGTCCAATAGCTGTTGCATTCTTTTGCAAAAATGCATGAATACAAAATTTATTACGATTCTATATATTAATTTCAGTTATACGGAATAATAGGACTCCATCTTAAATAAGGCGTAATCACCATGGCAGCCTAGAATCATTACCTATCATGGGATACCATGATATAATTACGTATGATAGGATTTAATAGAATGAAGAAAACTTTTATTAAAATCCTTTAAGTTTTGATGATTCGATTTTCATAAAATTTGAAATGACGCGACAAAATTCTAAAGCGAATTATTACATTAAATTTTATGCCATTCGGTTGGGTATTTTTTGCGCTATTATATGCGAACAGACTGACGGAGCAGATGACGACTATACGTGTTATGTATTTATATAATTACGAACACACCTAAAGATAAGAAATGAATCTGACAGGTGGAAAGGCATAGCTGCTAACTTTTACGCTTTTTTGTTACCACTAAAAAATTTTATTAGTGGATCCGTGAAAGTTTACCTATAGTAAACAACCAAAATGTGGTTAATTTATCTGACTTTGAGTTAAATGATAATCATATTAATGCTTTAAGGCTAAACAGCAATTTTGCAGTTTATAAAAATCCTGAGATTCCAAAAATAATTGCTCCAATTGAAAAGGTCTGCTCTCGAAGCTGGTAGACGGGAGGTGCTGGGTTCGATCCCAATCGCGCCCGTCGCCCTAATCGTTCGGAGTTTTCGTGGTTTTCTTCGAACCTTGGATTTCCAAGCGTTAATACGGGTTAGGCTCCCTTAGAAAGACCCGCACGAAGGGCACTCCCCCCCTGGGCCTATATCCCTCGTGCAGATAATTGGCCGTCATAAATACAACCAAACAACCAACCAACCAACCAATTGAAAAGGCTTTCAAATTCAGTGCTTTATCTCCTATGCAAAAAGATTCCATTAGAAATCTTATTAAAAATAATGTGAATTTCAATGCAAAGCTGGATCAGTCAAATTTGAATAATTCAGCGAAAAATTCCCACAAAACTCTTAAATCTAATCCAGATATCATTATAACTAAAACGGACAATGGAGGCCAAATTGTAGTACTAAATAAAACTGACTATGTTCAAAATGTTATGAAATTAATAAATGAAGGGCCTTACATTAATGTTAAAAAAGATCCATCCACCTCTGAACTTAAAAACATAAAATTTGCTGTGAATTCCTCCCCCCTTATTACTGATTCTAGCAAGTACTCTCTCATACCTTCTGTGGCAAATTGCACCCTAAGGTTCATAAACCTGATATTCCGTTTCGCCACATCGTTTCCAATATTGCTACTGCCTCCTATAAGCTTGCAAAACATTTAGTTTCCAAGTTTTCCCCCCTCATGGTTAACAACATTTATACGTCAACAAACTCAGTTCAATTTGCTAATAGAATTCGTAATTTCAATCCAACAGGCTACACTATAGTTTCGTTCGATGTCAAATTTCTTTTTACAAATGTTCCTGTACAAGGTGCTTTAGATTGTTTGAGAAAAAGATTAAATGCGTTTCATTACTTTCAATATGAAATTGAGAACCTTATTTCTTTAACCAGCGTTGGTTTGTCACAAAATACGTTTGTGTTTCAAGGGAAGGTTTATAAAATGTCGGAAGGTTTAGCTATGGGTAACCCTTTAAGCCCTGTTTTGAGTGATATTTACATGCATTATTTTGAAGTTAAATTGTTTGAATTAATACAATTTCCATTTTATACACGCCACGTAGATGATACCTTTGCTTTGCTTGATTTGTCTAAACATAATATTAATGCTGTTTTTGATTTATTTAATTCAATTGATCCATATATACAGTTTACTTTTGAAATTGAAACTCAACAACGTCTAATCCTTCATGATATCCTGGTAATTCGTAATGATTGTGAGTTTTTGACGACAGTTTACCGTAAACCTTTTGCTGTAAGTTTACCCTCTCATTATAAGTCCAATCATCCCCCACATCAAAAACTTGCAGCTTTCAATACTCTTATTTTCCGTGCACGTAAAATTTGTTCAAATTCTGATTTATTTAATATTGAAATTAACTATATAAAAGCAGTTGCCATCGATCGTGGATTTAGTTTGAATATCATCAACCGCATTTTATCTACACCTCAGCTAATCACCGATTCTGTTCCAGCAAATAAAGAATTTAAAAATGTTGTTGTCTTACCTTATTTTCCTAAAATCAGTACACAAATTTCTCGTATTCTCAATAGGTTTAGTTTTAAAGTTGTTTTCTATCCAACCAATAAAATTTCTTTCTCCAATCTTAAAGATCCTATTGAGGATCATAATACCTGGGGCATTTACAGAATTTTTTGTGTGTGCGGCCTCTCTTAAATTGGGCAGACGAAGCGTGTACTTAGAATTAGGCTGAAAGAACACCAGAATTACGTTAGAAAGCAGGAAATTGAGAAATCTACAATAGCGAAACATTGTTGGAATTCCAACCACCAGTTCAATTACCTAGAGGCAGAAATTACTCAAAAATGTAACACAGTTTTTGATCTAGACTTTTACGAAGCTCACTATATTCATAAACATACTTCCATCTTAGTAAATTATATGACCAGCACCCCTTTTCTTTCACCAGTGTAGAGAGATCCTGCGCAGTGACTCTTTTTCAGGTAGTTCTGTTCATTTACGTCATTTCTTTGGGATATATGAACTCGTACATCTGTGTTTTCAATCAATCCATAAGCCAGTTCCCGGGGCTATAGCCGGGGGGTTCTTTGAACCCATTTTAATTTTTTTTCCTCACTGAGGAAGGGGATCGAAGTATCCTCGAAACGATCGTATGAGTATTTTTATCCTTCTGTACGTTATTTGCGCGTAAAAATCGTTGTTTAAGATTTTAACTTTTTATCACTAAAAATTAATAGAATTTTTTTTCCTTATCTAATTGCAGGTGTAGGCTAAATTTTTCCATTAAATTTTATTGGTAACAAAAAAGCGTAAAAGGTGGTATCTATGATACCATTTTTATATCACAATAAAACTTCTATTAACCGAAACGAAGAATTTTCAATTACAAAAATAAATATCAAACAAGTAAAAATAAATTAAAACAAGTGGATAAGTGTGATCACAGATCGCACAGAGGGTTTCGTTTAATATTCCTTTCAAAACACTTTATCCTTTTGAAAAACCTGTTAGTTCCATATTTCAAAACCAGGGGGCGCACTTGATTCTAAACAAACCTGTATCCGAACGAAAATCCGTTTTACATACTATCCGTAGATATATTAGTCGAGGGGATTGGGTCCATAGCACCCGAGATAAGTAGGCGCACCTGGCGGGAAAAAATGGAACTAAAATATGTAAGGCTATGGTGCATAATATGAAAGAATGGTCAAAGGGGTGTCGGCAAAAGTTGGAAAATTTCTCCCTGGGTTAAAAGGGCGCAGGTTAGAAAATTTGCTTAAAATACACAAGTTAGAGCCCAGAGGGGTAAATAATAAAAGACTTTTTGAAAATTTTATGATTTGTCGTGTGGTCTAAGGCATTCAGCTATACGTATGCAAAATTTCATGTCACGAACTTAATTAGGGGCTCTCTTAGAAAGAATTGCTTCAAATACATATGTGGTATCTCAAAGGGTTAAACGTAAGACTTGTTCAAGATTTTATGATTTGTCGCCTGGCCTCAGGTGTTCTGCAATAAGTATGCAAAATTTCAAATCTCCAATTTAATTAGGGGCTCAGTTAGAAAGAATGGCTTAAAATACACAAGCTGGAGTTGAAAGGGTTAAACATAAAACTTTTTCAAAATTTATTATTTGACGTGAGATCTGAGGTGTTGAGCTATAAGTATGCAAAATTTCAACCTAAATAGGGGCTCACTTAGAAAGAATTGTTTAAAATGCACATGTGGGAGCACAAAGTGTTAAATGTACGACTTTTTCAAAAATTTTATGATTTGTCATTTGATGTGAGGTGTTCAGCTATAAGTATGCAAAATTTCACGTCTCCAAACTAATTAGGAAGCTCACTTAGAAAGAATTGTTTAAAATACACATGCGCGACTCCAAAGGGTTAAATGTACGACTTTTCCAAAATTTTATCATTTGTCGTATGATGTGAGGTGTTCAGCTATAAGTACCAAAAATTTCATGTCTCCAACATAATTAGGGGTTCACTTAGAAAGAATTGTTTAAAATACACGTGTGGGACCCCAAAGGGTTAAATGCACGACTTTTTCAAAATTTTATGATTTGTCGTTTGATGTGAGGTGTTCAGGTATAAGTATGCAAATTTTCACACCTCCAACCTAATTAGGGGCTCACTTAGAAAGAATTGCTTAAAATACACATGTGGGACCCCAAAGGGTTAAAGTACGACATTTTCAAAATTTTATGATTTGTCGTTTGATGTGAGGTGTTCAGCTATAAGTATGCAAAAGTTCACGCCTCCAAACTAATTAGGAGCTCACTTAGAAAGAATTGTTTAAAATACACATGCGAAAGCCCAAAGGGTTAAATGTACGACTTTTTCAAAATTTTATGATTTCTCGTTTGATGTGAGGTGTTCAGGTATAAGTATGCAAATTTTCACGTCTCCAAACTAATTAGGAGCTCACTTAGAAATAATTGTTTAAAATACTCATGCGGGAGCCCAAAGGGTTAAATGCACGACTTTTTCAAAATTTTATCATTTGTCGTATGATGTGAGGTGTTCAGCTATAAGTACCCAAAATTTCATGTCTCCAACATAATTAGGAGCTCACTTAGAAAGAATTGTTTAAAATACACATGCGGGAGCCCAAAGTGTTAAATGTACGACTTTTTCAAAATTTTATGATTTGTCGTATCATGTGAGGTGCTCAGCTATAAGTACCCAAAATTTCATGTCTCCAACATGTATAGTTTCTGAGAACGGGCTCTGTGACGGACAGACAGACGGACAGACAGACAGACAGAGGAGCGAGACGAATAGGGTTTCGTCAGATGAACGAAGCCCTAAAAATCAAAAACCCGACTGCATAAAAAGCGAACTAATAATTTGTTTCTCATAAATGTTAAACTATATTTTATATTTCTTACACATTTTTTATTTACTTGTATTGATGACTTTTAAGTTGTGTTTAATTGTTAGTTCCTATCTATAAACACTGTTTTGATGAGGCATATGGATATCTATGATGGTTAGAATTTGCGGTAAAGCTAGATATTCTACCTACACAACTTCCAGATTGTGTAATATTTAAACGGAGCTTCTGAATGTAAAATTGTCAATGAAACATCGTCTTCATTTTGAAAGATCTATCCAATGATATGCCACTCAATAGGGTGCGTAAAAATGTTTTTTTCGTGTCTACCGCCATTTTGCTTTTTAAGGCCGATTCTGAATTTATAAATATAAAACTTAGCCTATAGCCATCGGACGGTTAAGTCGAATTGACAGAAATCTCATTCATTAAAATCCATCCAGCCGTTGGGATGTTTCGTGGGTATAACGAAATATACCGAGATACTCAGATACGCGGGAAACACATAACCTTTTTGGCAGTCGGGTAATTAGGAGCATCTTTCAAAAATTATGCATGGAAACACATTAAAATAAACAAAAGAAATGTATAACTTCCTTTGTTTGAAATTTTTTTTTAAACTTTATTAAATGATTGTAAGACAAAAAAAATTAACTTTACATTTCTCCAGTGATTTCTCTGCTTCTCTACATTCTCTGCGCTTCCAACACCGTATTTGAAAATGGCGACATAAGAAATAATGCTGAGATAAACACATCTCTATTCTTTAAAGTTAATTCCTTAAGGATAAGTATTTCCTCAATTAACTTTCATAATGAAGGAAAAGTATGTAAAACGTTTATGTCTGTCTAATGATTTTTTTTTTCCAGTCGGGGATATTCTATCGCAATATTCTAAACTCATAATTAATATTTGTTTATTTATTTATTTATTTATTATGAATTTAAATTTAATATAAAAATGTTAAATTAAAAAAATAATTTCAGTTAAATAAGATTTTCTTTTTAAACTGGCCTGATGATTTCTTGACTTAAATAATTTTCAGAAATTTTAACAAATACAATATTAAATACAAATAAACATAAACGATGGGCAGTATTGGAAAATTATAACATCATAATGAAACAGTAAACATAAAGGTTTATCGGGTTTATGCAGGAAATAAAACAAATATTGGATATAAAATTAAGTAGTAATTGTACATAAAATTAATCACTATGACCTTAATAATGTATTACACAAAATAAACTCTACAAAATTGCAGCTAATATATCCATAATTTTGAATAGATGCATGTTATAGGCCATTTTAACAAGAAAAAGAAAAAGAAAAAGTAAAAGTAAAAAAAAAAAAATCCGTGCTCTTATCGAAAACATCTCCGCAGTTGTGAACGGTCCATTTTTTTTTTTTTTTTTTTTTTTTTTTTGATCTTAATGCAAAAAAAATATTGTAGTATTCGCCCATGGAACTTCAGACAATTTATTTCGTTTTTTAAGAGAAAAAAGTTTTGTAATCTCAGGGAGGGGGGATGGGAGGGGTTTAGAGGGGAAGAGAAGAGAAAATAATTTTTGAAGCAGACGCCATTTAATTTTTTTATACATTGATTTTATTTTATTTTTTAATCTTTGCAAATTAGGACATAATCTAAAATATCAGTGTTATTATTTTTTTTAATAAATTTTGTATTAAAATTTTTTAGAACATAGTTGCTCCTTTGATGTTTAAAGAAATCGATAAAGGTAAATGTATAAACATCAGGAAGACGTCAGAATAATGAAGATATATGTTTTTTAATGTTAAAGATTTAAAAAATCGTTTTTGAACTCTGATAAATTAGTTTTCGCAGATATTGATTTATTTGTGAATTTTATTTAAGCTCATTATTGAATAATTAATTTAGAAGAGAGTGAAAATTTATTACCCAAATAAAATCAATGTCACCATTATCATTTATAAAAAATACTAATAGTGTATGGCATTTTGGTAATTTGCACATTAAATTATTTTTTATAATAGAATATGGAGCAACGTAAATTTTTCAGATTTCCGAATAGCGAAACGAATTAAGTGACAGTAATGCGATTTTCTTTAATGCTCTTAACTTCTGCATTAGGCACAATAAATATCTTAAGTGGAACTGAGATGTCAAAATGTTAAAGTTGTAAGATGAACAAACGCTCCTATCAAATTCTTTCTTTGTGATACTTTCAGCGTAATTAAGATTAATTGAAACCTTCACATCATAGCTATTTCAACGTGATTTGAATATGAAATCAAGCATTAAAATATTCATCAAAATTGCGAATCGAAGGAAAATTTGTATTTTAGAGCGACTAATTAAAGAATTAATAAGAGCATAATATATGCCTGAATCTTTTCTTTAACTTTGTATCACTAATTCAATCTTTATAATTTTATTTCATTAAAAAAAAAAAAAAAAAAAAAAAAAAAAAAAAAAAAAAAACATTAGCACTTACCTTCTGGCAAAAACTTTTGGATATTTGATTTTATATAGCGAAAGTTATCAAATTCAGCTGATCAGTGAGAAGTATGAAATACTAAATATTACGTTTGACACACAAATAGGTCATGTTTAAGATGTTAATAAATGAATAAAAACAATATACCTAATAAAATCAAATACAAATATTTAAGTTCTTAAAAAATCACTAATCCGATATTTTATAAATGTTGACTTAAATATACAAACCGTAACCGAATAATTCATGATACATATTTCAAAGGTCGAGGGTAAGAGAAGAGAAAAAAAGAGAAAATATGTTTTGAAGTAGACGGCATTTAATTTTTTTTATATATTGGAATAATTTATTTTTTATTTTTCGCAAATTGAGACATAATGAAAACTGTCCAATATTAATATTTTTTAACAAATTTCTTATTATTTTTTTAAAGAAAATAATTACTTCCGTGGTACTTAAAGAAATAAATAGCAATGAATGTCCAATATTGAGAAAAATGAAGATATAAAGTTTTTAAATGGTAAAGATTGATAAAAATGTTTTTAACACTGATAAAGAGAGTAATAAAACATTTACACCATGAAAAGTTCAATATTAACATGAAAATAAAAAACATAAAATTACTGAATGGTGTATATAAAATAAACTAAAAACTAAATAAACAAAAAAAAAGTAAAATAATCAATGCTTTAGTAATCCTCTATGACCATCGTCAGGAAAGAGTTTTACATTGCTTTTAAAGAACAAAGCCCAATTTATAAAGTAGTTATGTTTCCAATGATTTACCACTTAAACCAATCTTATTCCAATGCAATTCTGGTTGGTTAAAATGTTAAATGATTGGAAACATAACGAAATTTTTAAATTGGGCGTTTTCTTTTTAAAGCAACGTAAAACTCTTTCCTGACGATGGTCATAGAGATGACTGAAACGTAGATTATTTTAAAATTTTTAGCGTTTTTTTAGTTTTTAATTTATTTTATATAAGCCATTTAGTAATTTTGTGGCTTTTATTTTCCTGTTAACACTGATAAATTAGTTTTCGCATATATTGGCTTATACGTGAATTTTATTTAAACGCATTATTAAATAATTAATTTAGAAGAGAGTGAAAATTTATAACCGAAATAAAATCAATGGCCCCATTATTAAATATAAAACATACTAATAGTGCATGGCAGTTTGGCAATTTGCACATCAAATTATCTTTTGTAATAAGTTATGAAACTGTGTAATTTTTCAGATTTCAAAATAGCGACACGAATTACTTGACAGTAATGCGATTTTCTTTAATGTTCTTCGCAACTTCTACATATGGCACACTAAATATCTTATGTGGAACTGACATGCCAAAATGTTAAATTTGTAAGATGGGCAAACGTTCCAATCAAATTGTTTCTTTCAGATACTTTCAGCTTAATTAAAATTAATTAAAACCTTCAAATCATGGCAATTTAACGTGATTTGCATATGAATTAATCATAAAAATATTCATTAAATTCCTGAAAACATTTTTTTTTTGTTTTAAACTGAATAATTAAAGAATTATTAGGAGCATAATATGTGATTTAAACATTTTTTATCAATAAAAAATGTTAAAATCAATCAATTTTAAACAATATTCTAAACTCATAATTAATATTTGTTTATTTATTTATTTATTTATTATGAATTTAAATTTAATATAAAAATGTTAAATTAAAAAAATAATTTCAGTTAAATAAGATTTTCTTTTTAAACTGGCCTGATGATTTCTTGACTTAAATAATTTTCAGAAATTTTAACAAATACAATATTAAATACAAATAAACATAAACGATGGGCAGTATTGGAAAATTATAACATCATAATGAAACAGTAAACATAAAGGTTTATCGGGTTTATGCAGGAAATAAAACAAATATTGGATATAAAATTAAGTAGTAATTGTACATAAAATTAATCACTATGACCTTAATAATGTATTACACAAAATAAACTCTACAAAATTGCAGCTAATATATCCATAATTTTGAATAGATGCATGTTATAGGCCATTTTAACAAGAAAAAGAAAAAGAAAAAGTAAAAGTAAAAAAAAAAAATCGTGCTCTTATCGAAAACATCTCCGCAGTTGTGAACGGTCCATTTTTTTTTTTTTTTTTTTTTTTTTTTTTTTTTTTTTTTATCTTAATGCAAAAAAAATATTGTAGTATTCGCCCATGGAACTTCAGACAATTTATTTCGTTTTTTAAGAGAAAAAAGTTTTGTAATCTCAGGGAGGGGGGATGGGAGGGGTTTAGAGGGGAAGAGAAGAGAAAATAAGTTTTGAAGCAGACGCCATTTAATTTTTTTATACATTGATTTTATTTTATTTTTTAATCTTTGCAAATTAGGACATAATCTAAAATATCAGTGTTATTATTTTTTTTAATAAATTTTGTATTAAAATTTTTTAGAACATAGTTGCTCCTTTGATGTTTAAAGAAATCGATAAAGGTAAATGTATAAACATCAGGAAGACGTCAGAATAATGAAGATATATGTTTTTTAATGTTAAAGATTTAAAAAATCGTTTTTGAACTCTGATAAATTAGTTTTCGCAGATATTGATTTATTTGTGAATTTTATTTAAGCTCATTATTGAATAATTAATTTAGAAGAGAGTGAAAATTTATTACCCAAATAAAATCAATGTCACCATTATCATTTATAAAAAATACTAATAGTGTATGGCATTTTGGTAATTTGCACATTAAATTATTTTTTATAATAGAATATGGAGCAACGTAAATTTTTCAGATTTCCGAATAGCGAAACGAATTAAGTGACAGTAATGCGATTTTCTTTAATGCTCTTAACTTCTGCATTAGGCACAATAAATATCTTAAGTGGAACTGAGATGTCAAAATGTTAAAGTTGTAAGATGAACAAACGCTCCTATCAAATTCTTTCTTTGTGATACTTTCAGCGTAATTAAGATTAATTGAAACCTTCACATCATAGCTATTTCAACGTGATTTGAATATGAAATCAAGCATTAAAATATTCATCAAAATTGCGAATCGAAGGAAAATTTGTATTTTAGAGCGACTAATTAAAGAATTAATAAGAGCATAATATATGCCTGAATCTTTTCTTTAACTTTGTATCACTAATTCAATCTTTATAATTTTATTTCATTAAAAAAAAAAAAAAAAAAAAAAAAAAAAAAAAAAAAAACATTAGCACTTACCTTCTGGCAAAAACTTTTGGATATTTGATTTTATATAGCGAAAGTTATCAAATTCAGCTGATCAGTGAGAAGTATGAAATACTAAATATTACGTTTGACACACAAATAGGTCATGTTTAAGATGTTAATAAATGAATAAAAACAATATACCTAATAAAATCAAATACAAATATTTAAGTTCTTAAAAAATCACTAATCCGATATTTTATAAATGTTGACTTAAATATACAAACCGTAACCGAATAATTCATGATACATATTTCAAAGGTCGAGGGTAAGAGAAGAGAAAAAAAGAGAAAATATGTTTTGAAGTAGACGGCATTTAATTTTTTTTATATATTGGAATATTTTATTTTTTATTTTTCGCAAATTGAGACATAATGAAAACTGTCCAATATTAATATTTTTTAACAAATTTCTTATTATTTTTTTAAAGAAAATAATTACTTCCGTGGTACTTAAAGAAATAAATAGCAATGAATGTCCAATATTGAGAAAAATGAAGATATAAAGTTTTTAAATGGTAAAGATTGATAAAAATGTTTTTAACACTGATAAAGAGAGTAATAAAACATTTACACCATGAAAAGTTCAATATTAACATGAAAATAAAAAACATAAAATTACTGAATGGTGTATATAAAATAAGCTAAAAACTAAATAAACAAAAAAAAAGTAAAATAATCAATGCTTTAGTAATCCTCTATGACCATCGTCAGGAAAGAGTTTTACATTGCTTTTAAAGAACAAAGCCCAATTTATAAAGTAGTTATGTTTCCAATGATTTACCACTTAAACCAATCTTATTCCAATGCAATTCTGGTTGGTTAAAATGTTAAATGATTGGAAACATAACGAAATTTTTAAATTGGGCGTTTTCTTTTTAAAGCAACGTAAAACTCTTTCCTGACGATGGTCATAGAGATGACTGAAACGTAGATTATTTTAAAATTTTTAGCGTTTTTTTAGTTTTTAATTTATTTTATATAAGCCATTTAGTAATTTTGTGGCTTTTATTTTCCTGTTAACACTGATAAATTAGTTTTCGCATATATTGGCTTATACGTGAATTTTATTTAAACGCATTATTAAATAATTAATTTAGAAGAGAGTGAAAATTTATAACCGAAATAAAATCAATGGCCCCATTATTAAATATAAAACATACTAATAGTGCATGGCAGTTTGGCAATTTGCACATCAAATTATCTTTTGTAATAAGTTATGAAACTGTGTAATTTTTCAGATTTCAAAATAGCGACACGAATTACTTGACAGTAATGCGATTTTCTTTAATGTTCTTCGCAACTTCTACATATGGCACACTAAATATCTTATGTGGAACTGACATGCCAAAATGTTAAATTTGTAAGATGGGCAAACGTTCCAATCAAATTGTTTCTTTCAGATACTTTCAGCTTAATTAAAATTAATTAAAACCTTCAAATCATGGCAATTTAACGTGATTTGCATATGAAATTAATCATAAAAATATTCATTAAATTCCTGAAAACATTTTTTTTTTTTTTTGTTTTAAACTGAATAATTAAAGAATTATTAGGAGCATAATATGTGATTTAAACATTTCCTTATTTTTTTAAATCACTAATATAATCTTTATAGCTTTATTTCATTTTAGAAAACATTTAACTTTCCTTCTGAAAAAACGTTTGGATATTTGATTTTATGTAACGAAAGCTATCTAACGCGACTGGTCAGTGAAAAATTTGACAGACAGAAATGCTGAATATTGCGTTTGTCACATAATAAAGTCGCGTTTATTATGTTAATAAATGAATAAAAATAATATGCCTTGTAAAATAAAATACTGATATTTAAGTACTTAACAAAGTACTATCGCAAATCAGAAATTTTATAAAAGATGACTTAAATATACAAATCTTAAACGATTAATTCATAATACATGTTTCAAAGGTAGAGGGGAAGGGAAGAGAAGTAGAAGAGAAAATATGATTTAAAGTATCCGCCATTTAAATTTTTATTATACAATGTTATATTTTATTTTATTTTTAAATTTTTGAAAATTAAGACTTAATGGAAAAAGTTCAATATTAATATTTTTAAACAAATTTCGTTTAAAAATTTTTTTAGAACACATTTACTCCCATGGTGCTTAAAGAAATCAGCAAGGACCAAAGTACAATAATGAGAATAACGAACATATGAAGTTTTTAATTGTTAAAGATAAAAAAAAATCGTTTTTAAACACTGATAAATTAAAAAGTAGTAAACCAACGTTTAAGATGCACAAATAATGAGTGAAAAGCAGCAAACAGCTGTTTCGAATCTACTAGCGAGATTATTCTTCCGTGAAACATAGGGGAAAAGGGACAGAGTGCTAGAAAAAGCAAGGCTGAGCACTGAAGAAGAATCTCGCTAGTAGATTCGAAACAGCTGTTTGCTGCTTTTCACGCATTATTTGTGCATTTTAAACGTTGGTTTACTACTTTTTAATATTCCTGCACAAAGGCTTTAATTGCTATTTTAAAACTGATAATTTAGTTTTTACAGATATTGGTTTATTTGTGAATTTTATTTAAACGCAATATTAAATAATTAATTTTAAAAAGAGGGAAAATATTCTCATCAATATATTTTTTCTAATAGGTTATGAAGCAGTGTAAATTTTTCACATTTCGGAAGAGCGAAACAAATTAAATGACAGTAATACACAATTCTTTTAGCATATGGCATAGTAAATATATTAAGTGGAACTGATATGGCAAAATGTTAAAGTTGTAAGATGGGCAAATGTTCCTATCAAATTGTTTCTTTCAGATAATTCAAGTGTAACTGCGATAAATTGAAACCTTCAAATCATAGCTATTTTAACTTGATTTGCATATGAAATTAAGCACTGAAATATTCATAAAGATTTTGAATGGAAAGAAAATTTTTGTTTTAAAGTGACTAATTAAAGAATTAATTTGAGCAAAATATGTGATTTAAACATTTTGTTAATTTTTTATGAATCAATCAGAAATCTGAACAGAGAGAAGTACTAAATATTACGTTTGTTACACAATTAAGTAGTGTTTAAAATGCTAATAAATAAATAAAAATAATATACCTAATAAAATCAAATACCAATATTTATTTACTTAAAAAATACTATCGCAAATCAGATATTTTATAAAAATTGACTTAAATATACAAATCTTAAACGATAAATTCATGATACATTTTTCAAGGGGAAGAGAAGAGAAAACGTTATGAAAATATGTTGTCAAGTAGCCTCCATTTAATTTTTTTTATACATTGGAATATTTAATTTTATTTTTAATTTTTTGCAAAATGGGACCTATTCAAAAATTACATATTTTTTAATTTTCGCATTAAAATTATTTAGAACATAATTACTCTCTTGGTGCTTAAATAAATCAATAAGGATAAATGTACAATAATGAGAATAATGAAAATATGAAGTCTTTTATTTAACATTTAAAAAATCGTTTTTTAACACTGATAAATGAGTTTTTGCAGATATTGGTTTATTTGTGAATTTTATTTAAACGCATTATTAAATTAATAATTTAGAAATGAGTGAAAAGGTATTATCAACATAAAATCAATGGCACCATTATCAAATATAAAACATACTAACAGTGCCTGACATTTTGGCTAATTGCACTTTAATTATCTTTTGTAGTAGGTTATGAAGCGGTGTAAATTTTTCAGATTTACGAAGAGCGAAACGAATTAAGTAACAGTAATGCGATTTTCTTTAATGCTCTTAGCAACTTCTGCATATGACGCAATAAATATCTTAAGTGGAACTAAGATGCCAAAATGTTAAAAGTTGTAAGATGAAAAAAAGTTCCTATCAAATTGTTTCTTTCAGGTACTTTCAGCATAACTAAGATTAATTGAAACCTTCAAATCGTAGCTGTTTTAACGTGATTTGCATATGAAATTAAGCATGAAAATATTCATCAAAATTCCGAATGGAAAGCGAATTTCTGTTTTAATGTGACTAATTAAAGAATTAATATGTTAATAAATGAATAAAATCAATTACCTAATAAAATGAAATAACAATATTTAAGTACTTTAAAAAATGCTATCGCAATTCAGATAATTTATAAAATGTACACTTAAATATACAAATCTTAAACGATTAATTCATGAGACATGTTCAAAGGACAGAGGGGGAGGGAAGAGAAAAAAAGTGAGAATACGTTTTGAAGTAGCAGCCATTTAAATTTTTTTATACATTGGAATTTTATTCTATAAATGTTATTTTATTTTTTATTATACAGCTGTAATTTTATTTTTTAATTTTCTCAAATCGGGGTTTATTTAAAATTGTTTATAGGACATAATTACTCTCGGGGTGCTTAAATAAATCAATAAGATTAAATGCACAATAACGAGAATAATGAAGATATGAAGTTTTTAAATGTTTTAAAACATTAAAAAATCGTTTTTTAACACTGATAAATTAATATTTGCAAATATGGTTTATTTGTGAATTTTATTTAAACGCATTATTAAATTATTATATTAGAAAAGAGTGAAAAGTTATTACCGACATAAAATAAATGGCACCGTTCTCAAATATAAAACATACTAACAGTGCATGGCGTTTTGGCGATTTGCACATTAAATTATCTTTTGTAATAGGTTATGAAGCGGTGTAATTGTTTCAGATTTCTGAAGAGCGAAACGAATTAAATAACAATAATGCGATTTTCTTTAATGCTCTTAGCAACTTCCGCGTATGGCACAAAATATATCTTAGGTGGAACTGTTATTCCAAAATATTAAAGTTGTAAGGTGCGCAAACGTTTCTATCAAATTGTTTCTTTCAGATACTTTAAGCGTACTTACGATTAATTGAAACCTTCAAATCATAGCTATTTTAACTTGATTTGCATATAAAATTAAGCATGAAAATATTCATCAAAATTCCGAATGGAAAGCGAATTTCTGTTTTAAGGTGACTAATTAAAGAATTAATATGAGCATTATATGTGACTTAAACATTCCCTTAATTTTTTATCTCTTATTTAATCTTTATATATTTTTCATTTTAGAAAAATATTAACACTTACCTTCTGGAAAAACGTTTGGATATTCGATTTAATATACAGAAAGCTTTCTAACTCAGCTGATCAGTGACAAATTTGAACAGAGAGAAATATTGAGTGGGGTTAAGTGTTCATATTTCGCCCCCCCCCCCCCCCCGTCATACTGTAATATTCAGTGAAAACCTACCAAATTTGGATTTTAATAGACTAACTACCCACGCACATAGAAACATAGGCAAATATCGTACAAAAAATTTTAAGATTGCGTAAAATTGTTTTTCAAAAGTATCTAAAAAATGCAAAAGAAAAAAAATTGTCCTAATTTCGTCACCCCCAAAAAATCTAATACGCCGAGGCTTAACTTATAACTAAATCAAAGTTTATTTCTAAATGAGTAAGTAATTTAATTTACATTAAATTAAGGCACAAAGAAATGTACTAATACTATCAGTGGAAGAATAACATAATGCAACGTTAGCCATCCAAACATGAGGAGAAAATTGAAAAAATTGTCATGAAAAAGCATTCCTAATTTCATTCCCGCGACGAAAATAAAAACTGCAAGGGGGGCGAAATATGGATCACGCTACTTCCCAATATGACGGAGCTTCAGTGCCCGTAAGATGAACTAAGCGTCCTAGAACTCACTATATGCTTCTGTCAGCATCTTACCAAAGTAAAATACATGCAATGATTAAGAAATAAATGCTTACAGTACAGTAAATAACGTTCTACAAACGACGTAATAAGAACTCAGGTATTCTAAAAATAGGAAATTCGGCGTCTTTAATTTATGGATGCGTCTTGGCGAACGAAACGTTCAATACTGATCCCTTTAACTTAGCGTCCCCTGTGCCTTGCGTCACAAGTGGCCAGTTTCGCAGAAGTGGAGAAGTTAGGGGAACGGAATTAGGAAAGGGGACGAAATATGGGCACTTTATCCCACTACGCTTGTCACACAAATAGGTGATGTTTCAAATGTTAATAAATGAATAAAAACAATATACCTAATAAAATGAAATACCAATATTTAACTATTTAAAATTATACTATCACGTATGAGATATTTTATAAAAGTTGACTTAAATATACAAATCTTAAGCAATTAATTCATGATACATGTTTCAATAAGTAATAAAAAATTTATTACTATAACCTTCTAAAAATTTCTTTTTTATAAAAAAAAAAGATTATGATACAAACTAAAAGTAAGCTGATTTGATATAAGAATTTGTAAGGCCACGGAAATTGTCATCTTTCGATATGTAATTAAAACATGCTGTAAAAAACAAACACCCCCACCCCCCTTCAAATTGTCTGTTTGTAACGTTCGACAATTTGACTTAATATAACAGAACTAATTTAACCCAGCTAATCAACAAGTAATTAAAATTTAAACAGAATTCACCCTGAATTTTGAGTTTGTAAAATGAATATATAGAGTTAAAATTTGTAATGGATGAATTAAAACAATATACCCAATAAAAATTAAACCGTAAAATTTTAGCACTTTTTCAAAAATAGTATCTCAAATCAGATAAGTTACAAAATTTTGATTAATAATATATAAACCGCAAACAACTAATTCATAATACATGTTTCAATAAATAATTAAAACTTTGTCCCTATAATCTTTATAAATTGAACCTATTAAGGAAAGAAGATAATGTTACAAACTAAAAGTAAGTGATTTCATATACCAATTTCACTGTAAAGCGAAGGAAATTGTCAGGATTCGATATCTGAAGAAAATATATTATAGAAAAATATATATAGTAAAGAATATATATATAGTAATATAAAAGGAAATATATAGTAAAGAATATATATATAGTAATATAAAAGGAAATATATATAAGAAAATATATATAGTAAAGAACTAAAAAAATACTCGAAGATTTGTTAAAAATTATTCAGGAAGTGCACATTTCATTAAAAAAAAAAAAAAAAAAAAAAAACTGGAAAATTATCTCAATACTTAAAATAATGTTATGCGATAAAAACATCTTTCACAGCGAAAATTTTTACAATGAAGTTTCAGATTTTTTTTTTTCTAACTCGTTAAAAAGCTCTGCGATTTCCGAATTCAAATTATTTCTGATACGCACAGTTCCAAGTTTTAAAGATATTGACTTAATAATTATAAGAGAGCATATATATATATATATATACATTATATATATATATATATATGAAATGTTAAATTATTCCTGTGGTGTCGACAAATTTGTGTGGTTGCACATAAAATATACTAAATATATGATTATTGATTAAAAGCTAGAATATCAATTTTTAATGTAAAAGTTTATAAAACCAGTTTTTAAAAGCTTTTTATTCATGATTTTTACGTATTTTAAGTAAGCATATCTCAAAAACGTATACTATTTCATGTGCAAAACATTTCTAAACCTTATCTGTCAAAATTTTCTATGTATCTAGATATATGAATAGCTTGAAGAATATCAAGTAAAACATTTTTACTTCAATAAAAATATGCTAGTTTTATAGGGAAAATAACTTCTACCTTTTGAAATTTTCTTTCAGAAATACCAACTTTCAGTATCTGTACTTGAAGGAAAGAATTTTTTCCCTTATAAATACAATATGTACATAACATATATTGTAATGTGTTATCGTGGAATATTAAAATTTGTTCTTTTAATTAAAGATCTCTTAGTTTTTTTTCTTTTTATGTTCGATGCGATTTGCGATTGGCATTTTGTTTTTCATTGGTTCACGTATTTTGAAACATTTCTGCGTCGAAATTTCTAAAAATTTAACAAATTAAACATGCAATTTTTGTAGTAGAGCTGTGATTTTTTTCATGGCTAAAAGCTATTTAAAATTCAGTTTATCTGAATTATTAATAACTAGCTGGTTCGACCGGCGTTGCCTATGATCGAATATAATAACTTGAATGCACGTTGAGACATAATTATCTGATCTATTAATTATCATTCTCTCATTGTCTCTCGTATTATCACTACATATTATCTCTCATAATTATCTTATACTAATTAATGTTATCTCTGGGAAGGATTTGATGTTGGAAGCCCCCACTGCTGCACTGACATAATTATCTGATCTATTATTATCATTATCTCATTATCCTACATATTATCTCTCATAATTATCTTATATTAATCAATGTTATCTCTGGAAAGGAATTGGTGTTGGATGTCCCCACTGCCTTCGGTAGTACCCTGGAAGTTGTAGGATTTTGTAGTTTAAAAAAAAAGTTTACAAAATGAACTTAAGGATTGAGTCTCACCCTCTTCGGAAGCCTGAACTCTTCGGCAGCCTGGACTCTTCGGCAGTTTGAATTAATTGACCGCCATTATAGCGTTTGCAATACTTCTGGGTAAACAGGCTTTCCGACTATTATACCATAACAAAATTAAGATTTCTTAATAAAACAAAAACTTAACAAATATGCAATAAAACTGTGTATTCGAAAAAAAAAAAAAGTCTGCCGTGCTCAACTATTGAAAAAATACTAATAATTAATATTTTTTTAAAATAACACTTTGAAAATGAATTTTTATCATCCCCCCCCCCAAAAAAAAAAAATAAAGAAAGAAAAAATAAAGAAATAAAAGTCTCAGTGTGTTTTAAATCTGCCAATAAAACTTGTAAGCAAAAGACGAAAGCTATTTTTATTCAAGGATAAGTTTTATAAATGCCTTTCAGTGTTTTGTAATCTTAATTTTTTTATATATCAATGTAGTTTTTAAATTTTTGTAATACAAAGAACAATCAAACATAGTTAATACCTATTTTTAATAACTGTACAAAACGTTTTTTGCTCGAAAAAGATGTTACATTAAAAAATATTCAGACTAAAATTAGCCGCTCCCTTTTCAAATTATTTAAATGAATTTGAATAAATGACTTTAAATATATGCCTCTTCAAACTTTAGTTTTATCAGTCATATAAATGTTTATTTATTATTATTGTTATTTAAATATTTTTAGTATTGTTTAATGTAATATTTTTTTATCAATGTAATTTTGTTATTTTATACAATATTTATTTAGACAACTAATTTTTATAAAATTATAGACTATTATGTGTATCTACATAATATTTTGAAAATAACACATAGACTATATAACATTTTTAGTGAATGGAAAACTCATATGATAGCTTTATAGTTTATAATTTTAGTATGTATAGATCTCTTCACAATCAGATGTTCTTTTTCATTTAAATATAAATAATAGTCTAAATGAAAAATATAAATAAAAATAACAGTCTAAATGCTATATATAAATAAATAATTTTTTATGCTGAAATAAATATTTAAAATAATATTCATGGTTATTTATTTTAATTTCATGCTTTCACATTAAATTATTTTTAAATACACGTAAGACATTCTGCTGATATTACTCCCCCCCCCCCCCGCCTCCCTCGTTTGTTTTGCTATCAGAAATCAATGAAAAATTTCGAAAGCGAAGGTGATCATCTTATTATTTTTGCTTACTCTCATCTGACTGACTATCAATTATTCTTAAGTATAACACAACTAATTTTTTTAGTAAATAAATAAATGCAAAGAATTCTAGTAATATTGAGCTAAACTTTAGACAGACATATATTAAAGTCACTACAGTAAAAAACAGGCATTAACTATTTTTTCTTCTTTGTATTACAACTCTTAAAAACTACATACATATCTGAAAAATTAAGATTTTTGGGAAACAGTGAAAAGCATTCATAAAACTTACCTTTGAATAAAAATAGCAATTGATATCCTTCTTTGTTTATAAATTTTATGCAGATTTTTATGAATTTAACCATTAAATGCCTGATTTTCCAAAAATCATTTTAATAATGCTTTTCGGCTTTTATTTTTTAAATAAATCATGGGAAAAATACTTAAAAAAATCATATTTTCTTTTAAGTATGGTTTACGGCTAAAAAAAGATTTGTTACTAATCGGCAACACTGGTCTTTAATTGAAAAAATAATTTTCTCTGATAAAATTCTTAAGTATTAAACACACAAGAATTTTTAGGACTATCATAAGAAATAAATTTTACTTGCTCACGGCAGAACAAAATAGGGTATTTCGCAAGCTTCCAAACAAAACAAAAAGAACATGAAGCAATATTTGAAAAAATAAATCTATCTTTATTCTTAAACAGCACAATTGTTGCCATCTACATGTTGAAAATCTATTTAATAATATTTTCAGAATGTATTTTATCGGTAACATTAGGCGTTATAGCTCAAATATTATTCTAATAGTATTTTAGAAGCCTAAATTGGGTATGCTGCCTAAAAGCAACAGCCGGCATTTAAGGGTTAATGCTGGTAAATTGTACTTAATGTTTTACTGTATCAAACGAAAATAATCGTATCCTTCCAACGAACAACATTTGAACTTTGAAAACGACCACCAAAGAATCTTTTTCAGCCATTTTGACCTTGTCCATTCTAGAGAACCTGTTTCTCTAGTCTATTCTAGTTCTGGGGGTGCGAGAGGGAGCGGGATTTCCCTCGCATGTTTTTTCTTTGTACGATCTTTGGGTCTGTTCTTGTTGCCGGATAGGGGGACCGTAGTTGAATTGTTTAGAGAAGTTTATTTGCGCCGAGCGAAGAATACCTCCATGGTTTCATTTTTTTCAATGAATCAAATGAATGACTCGCTACCGCTTGTTTACGTTTTACGCTAATGTATGCTTTTAACTTGATTTCTGAAATTGATTTTCAACTGCGCAAGTCTTTGAAATTTTGTTAGTTTTGAATCTTTTAAAGAAAATTATGCTGAACAGGAGGGATTTCAGGTAGAAAAGATTTGTATTTAGGCAGATAAGTTTTCCCTTACACATCTAAAATCGAAATTAAGCCTAACGTGGCACCATCTTATCGGAGATTGGCAAAATCGATGGGTTCGCCCCGGATGCGTTACACTGCTTTTTCTTATACAGGGATTGAGCTAAAAGACGTACAAATAAACAATTTAGAAAATGGAAAACGCAGTTGAAAACCCAATTGCTGCAACTATCATCAATTGTCGGGAAAATATCCGACATTTTTGCACAACCCTGCATATGATCTATAGATTTGAATATATGCTACGAAGTATGCTAAAAATTAGTTCAATTAAACGCGTAGAATTGTTCAAAATTTATGTTCAGTAATTTCCGTCAATAAATAGAAATTTATTTGAAATCTTATGTGTAGCCCTGTATATGTTCTGTAGAATTTATACACACCGAGTAATATGTAAAAAATAGTTAAATTTTAGAACGCGTACCATAATTAAAAACGCACTTCCAACAATTATTGTTAAGGCTCCTGCTACAGTTATGTTTGTGTAGTGCGACAAAGCATAAAGAACTATTTATTCTATTAGACATATAACTAAGGAGCAATTCTACATAAGAATGCATAATGAATTTATTTGGAATGAAAAAAAAAAAAAAAAAAAAAAATCATCTCCTAACTGGAGCTTCATTTCATCACCCATCTTTTATGTTATTCAATTCTTCTCTTTTAAAGTTTTAAAACAATCTTTTTTGATTTACAGTCATTGTAAATAAGAATAAAGAATTTTTCTCTGAAATATACATTTTCAAAATTAAGAGATTCACGAAGGTCATAATCACGGTGGTGAGGAACATGCTCTAACTATTAACCTATACATTTATTTTTTTGAGATTTTTTTTTTTTTTTAATCAACATCTGTTAATATAATTACATAAGCAATATATAAGCAAATATCTTAATTTAGTCATCTTGAATTACAGTTCATGGAGGTGAGAATCTCCAATAACATTGTTGCTTTTTTTATAACAAATTCAAATACCTGTGTATAAACACAAATTTCTGAGTTATAATTTAACAACGGCAAACATACTGACCAACTCTGGCATAATGGGAAACAAAATCTGATGATAGTTTTGCTATTTTTTAACATGAACATGCAACTTAATATTTGGTTCATGGAGGTGAAAATTTATTGTGTGTCACTCCTTTTGTACACAGAAAACAAACAAAAATACAAAGAAAGTAATTAACTATGCTAAGTTACTTTGCTCTTGAGATAGTATTAGCTAGAATAACAATTATTTAACTATTTTATTTCAATTAAATATGTAATCAATATTTTTCCTTAGTAACATTGGGTGTGTGGCATGACAGGAACGTGAGATCTCACATACCATGTACCAAGAAATAAAAAATATAAAGTAATTATAAAAAATGTATGCACACAACACGTTTAATCTTCTTTCACTATCAATAGAAAACATAAATTAATGGAAAAATGTTCATGTCAAATACTGAAAAACTCTTTGTGACTGGAATAGCACACTTTTTGGAGAATGACCCATTTACGACAGTTAGAGCGCGGAAAACCAGACTGAGAGACAGACGGACAGACAATCCGAATTAATAAATACTTTTCAACTATGTTGGAAAGTGTTAAAAATGGGAAATAGGAGTCTCAATTTCATTTGGACTTGTCTTCATCTATCCAAAAGCAAATTTCAAGATCTATATGTGCGATAGTTTTCCCTAACCATTGCCTACAAAGACATGCAGACACGCAGAGAGAGGGCGAGAGGGACAAACATTTTTCTTTTATATGGATTTTTTCTAAAATTATCTATTCCATAATTAATTTTTGCTTGTTCATTATATAAAACAGAAAAATAGAAGTAATACTTAATTGGCTTTGAATCTACCACTTCAGATAATTTACTTTTACGTTGAGTGAGGAAACTTGTAACAAGTTAACTGAAAGGAACCTTCTAAAACTTTTTTTATTAAAAGGCAGAAAACTAACGTTTAAAAATGCACAAATAATGCACAAAAAACAGCAAACAGCTGTTTCGAATCTACAAGTGAGATTCTTCTTCAGTGCAAGATAGAGCAAGGCGTGTTAGAAAAATCAAGGCTGGGCAAAACGACAGAGAGGCGTCGATGTATCTGACGTTTTGCCCAGCCTTGCTTTTTCTTGTTTTTTGTGTAGTATTTGTGCATTTTTAAACGTTGATTTTCTGCCTTTTGATATTCTTGCACAAAGGCTTTATTTGATAATATTATAAAATTTTATTGTTTTAATTTTATATTCAATAACAACATAATTATTTTCATTCAAAATATTAGGATGTTGTATGCATGTTTAAATTTCAAGAAATCACCTTGCTTAACCTCTTCGCTCCCTGGGTCCCCAAATGAGGACCTCCGTTTTGTCCCATTTTATTCATGGTACTCGAGCATAATTACAATTTCGATATCAGAATGATATGTTTCGAAGTCTAAGATTCGAAGGAATGCAAATAAAATAAAAATCTTGCTCTGATGTCAAATGGGAGAAGAAATAATTCAGTAATAATTAATAATACTGCATTAATACTCAGTAGCGAAGAGGTTAAGAGAGCGACTACGATTGAAAATCAAAAATCGTCGAATAAGCAGCAATGTAATCGGGGTTTTCACATTTCGGAATTTTCACAACGTGTAGACAAATAAAGTTCTTTTTTTTTTTTTTTTTTTTTTTGGTTAAGCAAACAGCGATAGGAGCTTAGACTCTGTTAGAATCTTTAGTACTTTTCCCTGTATACTTAGGTTTTATTTTTTTCTATTTATTATTTTCTTTTTTAAAAGAACACATTAAGTAATTTCATTATACATTTTTTAATTGTATTGTCGATAGCTAATTTATAATTTGATCGTTTAGAAAAAAAAAATAAAACATGCAATAATTATACTATTTCGCAAACAAAAACTTGTAGATTTTTTTCTAATTAGCTTTATTAGTCATCAACGAATTTACCAGAGAAAGAAAAGTTTCAAACTGTATCTAATCACAATATCAAAAACATAAAATTCTTCTCACACTTCAGTTAACATGTCCAGAGTAATTGAAGTAGTAGCATTTTCAATCCTGTGTCTCAACCCTCCCAAATCAGGTAGCGGCGGAACATAGACAAGATTTTTTTTTATAAATCCCCAGAGAAAATAATCACATAGCGTTACGTTAGGTGAATGGTGAGGGTAGCGAAAAACAGCGCTGTCGCCATTTTGCGTATGTGGCATTTCAAACGAGTAAATAACAAAGCAGTACTAGCTTATCTAAAAGTGTTTGGGTTACACTTTATTTGCGACCTTGAACCAATACTCTATAACGCTTACAGTTAATACTATTAATATTTATAGCTGGGTAATTCTGTGATGGACACCCTGTATATTAATCTCATTATTATTATTATTTTCATTCGCGGCGTAAACAAATGGCCACGTAACGTGAAAAAATCGCATTAAAATTTAAAAAATATCGCGAAAAAATGAAAAATCACTGTACAAATTCTGAGTAAGATTTATAGGAAAGATGGCGAACTTTACTAAATTGAGCTGAAAGATTGAAACAGGATTCCTTCTACTAATGTGGAAAATTAGCCACGGATCGGAAAAAATTATTTATAAAACATAGAAATAAAAAATTCAAAAACTGACTTCGAGGTGCGCAATTTCTGATACGCAGGCAACATCCTGCCAAATCACGTAGCTCTCAGTGTTGCCAATGGGCTATTTTTTTATAATTCAGATTTATTGATTGCCACAACTTTTTTCAAATGGCAAAATTCCCATTGTTTTTTCCTTAATTAATATTTTATTAAATAAGGCGAAATTTACCATTTCAAAAAAGTGGTGCCAATCAACAAATCAAAATTTAATAAAGTAACCGTCTGGTAACTCTGGTAGCTCTGTGCACAGCATTCTCTTCAGAAAACAGCACACTGGATTGGTTGATTTTTGACGGCCGATTATCTACACTAGGGATATAAGCCCGAGGGAGGAGTGTCCTTCGTGGGGGTCTTTCTAAGGGAACCTAACCCGTATTTACGCATGGAAATCCATGGCTCGAAGAAAACCACGAAAACTCCGAACGATTAGGCCGACGGGCGCGACAGCACACTGGAAGACAGACACACAAACATCTGTCTACATTATCGCAGGTAATCACTCTTTTCACTGAATTTTCTAGAAACTATTTTTATGAGGTTTTCAATCATTGTTTTCAAATATATATTTTTTAATACCACATGTAGTTACTCGAACATTATCCGGTTTTACCCAAACAGAATCTGATTCTCAAAGCTAGTCTTTGTTGGAAATAAATTATTTTACAATTTTCTACAGAAAATGACAAAAAATGTTTCTGGAACTTTAAATGTGTTTATACTAGAGAATTTTCAAAACTAGTAAACTTTAAAACATAAAATCTAAAACAAACAAAAAAAAAAAAACATTCCAGCACACAATTACACAAATGCCTGTATTGGAGATTCCATATTGGCTGCTTCTTCTTCTTGTCCAGAGCTAAGTATTTCAACCATTATACTGCAGAGGGTTGCTCAAATTGAGGGAATTGTATTATCAAGATTACGATTTCAGCCCACTATAAGTTTTTACATACATTTCCCCTATATTTTTCATTTAAATAGCATTTGTTTAATATTTGCAAGCCTATCATTTTTAAATAAGTTTTTATTCTGAACTTCAGTCAAATAGCCTTCTTCTATATTAAACAAATCCAAACATTGATAAAAAAAATGTGAAATATATTTTGAAACTAATTTAAAAATAATATGATTATAATGTAACTAAATAATTGAACATTCTAATTTATTCCTAATATACAGTTGCGCTCAAAAGTATTTTGACAACCTTATATTCTCTCTTATTTTATTTAATATAAAAATTTAAAAGAAAATATATTCCCTATAATTGAGAACACTATGACTGCACTTATTCAAATGTATCAAGTTTCAACTTGTTTGTTTACATTCGGCGCCACCGAAGAAATATGACTCCTCCTTAGCTCAAAAGTATTTTGACAATTAGTTTCCATTTAATTGTTGAAGGTGTCAGTGGCGCTATAGCTTCGATTAGTGTTTATATTGACTTATTGTGATTATTTTTAAATGCCGAAATGTAAAAAATATTGAAGTGATTCTAGAAAAGCCGCTGTAAATGCACTTAAGAATGGTAGACTGCAAGCAGAATTAGCTCGTTCTTTTAACGTGTCTCGACAGCTTGTTATTACATGGAATAAAGTTTTTAATAAACAGAAATGCATCGAAAATAATCCTGAAAGTGGACATCCGAAAAAAAACAACTTGCAATGTTGACAGTATTATAAAAATGATATCTACAAGTGATTATCGTAAGACCGCTGTAATAATAAAAAATGAATTGAAAGAAAATTACGGCAGAGACATACACGTTTTATCAGTCAAACGACGCCTAAACCTCTATGGTTTATATGACAGAAGACCAGCAAAAACACGTTTGTTATCTACTAAGAACAGGAAGGCTAGAGTCGCATTTGTAAAACGGCATAACCCTTTCAGGGACAAAGCAATTCCATTGCTAAAGTGTTGAAATTAATGATTGACACCGGAATTCGAAAACAAATTTATTTGTAAATAAGAAAAAGCTATATTTCACACACATTGATTTCACACACAATAAACCGAATTTTTTTAAAAAAAAAATTCTGGTGTCAGTCATTAATTTCAACACTTTAGCAATGGAATTGCTTTGCCCCTGAAAGGGTTATGCCGTTTTACAAATGCAACTCTAGCCTTCCTATTCTTGTGTTTTTGCTGGTCTTCTGCCATGTAAACCAAAGAGGTTTAGGCGTTGTTCGACTGATGAAACGTGTATGTCTATGCCGTAATTTTCTTTCAATTCATTTTTTATTATTACAGCGGATTTACGACAATAACTTGTAGATATCATTTTTATAATAAAGTCAACATTGTAAGTTGTTTTTTTTTCGGATGGCAACTTTGAGGCTTATTTTCGATGTATTTCTGTTTATTAAAAACTTTATTCCATGTAATAACAAGTTGCCGAGACACTTTAAAAGAACGAGCTAATTCTGCTTGCAGTCTACCTTATTAAGTGCATTTACAGCGGCTTTTCTAGAATCACTTCAATATTTTTTACATTTCGGCATTTAAAAATAATCACAATAAGTCAATATAAACACTAATCGAACCTACTGACACCTTTAACAATTAAATGCAAACTAATTGTCAAAATACTTTTGAGCTAAGGAGGAGTCATATTTCTTCGGTGGCGCCGAATGTAAACAAAAAAGTTGAAACTTGATACATTTGAATAACTGCAGTCATAGTGTTCTCAATTATAAGAAATATATTTTCTTTTACATTTTTATATTAAATAAAATAAGAGAGAATATAAGGTTGTCAAAATACTTTTGAGCGCTACTGTATATATGAAACAAATTTATATTTCATAAAGTAGGAATAGCATAAATAATATCGCTATTAGAAGAAGTAATACGATAAAACACACATACATAGGAGAAATAAATAAATAAATAAATAATGAAAAAAAATAGCGTTTCAATTATCCTATTTACAGCATAGCTTTCTGTAAGCTAAACGAAACCCACTCTGTAAATGAGGAAAGTAAACATTTCTATTAAAAATTTTTACTAGTAATTTTTAAATGACCGGTGACAGATAAAATAAATTAAATATCAATTAAAAAACGGAAATACGTGGATCAACATATTGGAGAGTCCTCCTGATAAATCAATAATTAAAGATTTACTAGCGGGGAAGATCGAGTTAAGCTCTGTTAAAAATTGATTTGTGTTCTACTCGATAAAAAATCCAACGTTGATGTGACAGTTGTTCTTCTTCAGCAGATATTCATTGTACGGAACAATGTCACTGTTTTTCAAGAACATTCTATGATTGGTTCACTCATGTATATCGGCTCCTATAGTGAATTTCTGGAAAATTCCTTTAGATTTTAAAAGCCAACTTTTTCGCCAAATGTCGTCAAAATATGGCAAAAACTTGCAAACTTAGCGACTTTCTTTCATTTGGCACCAAACATGTATTTAAACATTGGTAGAAAGTCGATTCCCTCTCCCCCAATCTCGCTATTGTCGCCAATAGTTTGTCAAATATCACCATATTTAGTGAAATGTTGCCAACTTCGCGCATTCGTTTAATGTCCCTGTTTAAAAAATTAATAACTATTTAAACCTTTATTCCCACTGAAATGCACTGACCCGTACTGACCTCGAAATGACCCACCATCCGATTTTTCTCGAACTCGTAACGTAGCCCAACTTTCTTCTCATAATCCAAAACGGTAGGACACAAAATTTTATCAAAATAGTTAGAGCCGTTTTTTAAATAAAATTAGATTGACCCGTAGTGACACAAAAATGACCCACTTATCGAATTTTCTCGATTATGTTACTTAGTCCAATGGCCTTCTCGTAATCCAAACCGGTAAAAAACAAAATTTAGTCAACATCGTTAGAGCCGTTTTTTAGGTAAAATTAGCTTGACCCTTATTCGTAGTGACCCGAAATGACCCGCTAATAAAATTTTCTTGAAGATGTGACTCAGCCAAATGGTCTTGTTGTACCTCAAAAGGGTAGGGCACAAAATTTAGTCAAAATCGTTAGAACCGTTTTAAAGATAAAACTAGCTTGACTCTGACCGGTAGTGACCCAAAATGACCCACTAATCGGATTTTCTCGAACATTGGACTCATTCCAATGGTTTTCTCATAACCCAAAACTGTAGGTTACAAAATTTAGTCAAAATTATTTGAGCCGATTTTAGGATAAAATTAGCTTGACCCTGACTCATAGTGACTCAAAATGACACACTAATCAAATTTTCTGGAACATGTGACCCAGCCCAATAGTCTTCTAGTAATCCAAATCAGTAAGATACAAAATTTAATCAAAATCGTTATGGCCTTTTTAGATAAAATTGGCTTGACCCGTTGCGACCCTGAATGACCCACTTATCGAATTTTGCGAAACATGTTACTTAGCCCAATGGCCTTCTCGTAATCCAAAACGGTAGGATCAAAATTTTGTGAAAATCGTTTGACCCATTTTATAGATAAAATTAGCTTGATCCTGACCCATACTGACCCAAAAGGACCCATTAATCGAATTTGCTCGAACATGTAACCTAGTCCAATGGTCTTCTTGTGCCCGAAAACCGTAGGATACAAGATTTAGTCAAAATCATCAGAGCCGTTTGTAAGATAAAATTTGCATACACAGACACACACACACATTATTTCCTCGTCTTATACGCTGTTAAAAATTTGCAGCAAACTGTCCAGTCATTCAACCGTTTTTATAGAAAAAGATTACATAACCGTAATTTAACTCTATTCCGGCCATATTATAGTCAGAATAGAGTTAAATTGCATTTATGTAACCATCATCAGTTAAGTTTTCTATAAAAATTGTAATATGTGTTTATTATGGGAAAATACTATAAATATAAGTTATAAATATAGATACTTTTTATACTCCTATTTAAAAAATTTTCCCATAGGATATTTCGTGGATGCAAAATTTTGATTTATCTATCCCATTCTTTCGTTCGCTTTCTGAATAGGCAAGTTGTTTTCAATAGTTAAAAGGTGCAGAAAATAGTAGAAATTAATGTTGTGAGTAATAAAAGAGATTAACGCAAATGAAACTTTATCTGCATTAAAATTTAATGTATTATAAATTGAACATCAGTGTAATATTTTACTGTATTCATCATGGCACACCTGTAGCTCTCTTGTAGCACACTCATGTGTCACAGATAGGTTAAAATAAATTTTTCTAAACTAAAAAATATAGTATGATTTTCACTCGAATATCTGTTTGTATATTTCTGACGAGCTAATTAGTTCCAAATATTCATATCATGTATGTCATTTCCTTTGTTCTATCCTTTTTAAAAGTTTCCTATCCGCCGAAACACTTATGTTTATTTTCTCCTTTGAAACATTATCATTTGATAATAGTAACCTACATTTAATATAATAAATGAGAAAACCAAGGGTTAAACTGATGTCATATTTAAATGGAGCTAAGAGAAGATTATCGAGATGAAATCTTATTGAAAGTTACTATATTGTTCATTCTAACGTGAACTTTCTATGCAAACTTTAAAAACTAACGTCAAGTCGTAGACCATTAAAACAACTATGTTTTTCCCCATAAAACTCACAAGAACTCTGAAATACAAACATTATCTTAGAATTACTTTTTTAAAGAATGACTTTAATGTTCGGTGTTAAATTAATCAATGTAGAATCTAGGGAAAAAAAGTAAACACACCCTACTAACTCTGCAACAAATTATTGTAAAACAAAGTTACTGGTAGCAAACGATTAGAAATAAAGTCTACTTTTGAATGATATATATAAAATTTGCTTAAGGGGCCGTCTACATATCGAAACGAGACCAAACTTTTTTTTTTCAATAGAAACACCCAAGTTTGACACCGTAAATAAATTCTACACCTTTCGATTAGTCTAAAAACAAATTTTCGTTAAATTCATACGATTAGTTTCAAGAAAATAATTATTTTAAAATGAGCCTATTTAAGGGATTGTGTCCAATTAGAAGTTCGGTACCCGATTTCTGAAATGCTACAGAATGACTATGTCAGTTCTATTAATGTATTATTTCTTGCAATATCACCATTTCATTCGCTTAATATGTTTCGACTATTGCCAGCTCAGATGTTTCAATAAAATGAATAAAATATTTTTTTTTTCAAATTATGCTTTCCTGCCCGTCATAACGACTTCTTAAACCATCATTATTGATTTTTTAAATCATAATTCGAAAACTACTTAGAAGAAAAATTTTAAATTGAGAATTCTCATAAAGCGGGACATAATAAATATAAACCTATCAAAAAAATTGTAGGTTACAATTCAAATTTTTTAATATCAATTTCATAATTCTTAATTCATAATATAAAAATTTTAAAATAGCAAATTTATGTTTTTTTTTTTTTTTTTTTTTTTTTTTTTTTTTTGTATTATAATCACACAAAAAAAATATCACATTAGGATTATAATTTCAGGAGATATTAATAAAAGTATGAAAATATAGTTTAACATTAGGAGATCTAAAATTTGAATGTTTATAATTCAAAGACTTATCATCCAAATGACTTGAATTTTCATTTCTAGGCTTAGTTTGAACCTAAGATTTAAAATATATTGTCAAAATTGGGTGTTGCCTTTAAAAAATCTAAAGTTTTGTCTGGTTTTAATTTGTAGATGGCCCCTAAGCAAATTTGATATACATCATTTAAAATTAGACTTTATCTCCAGTCGTTTGGTACCAGTAAATTTCTTCTATTATAAATTGTTATAGAGCTAGTAGGGGGTGTTTATTATTTTTTTCCATGACTGTGCTTCTAAGATTATTTGATACGTCCAGCCATTTCAGCATCTATTTTATTTATTGAATCCCGGTTCTCAAAAATAGGGGATGAAAGGTTCCCAGACTAATCCTCGCTAAATCATATTTAACTGTTTGAGTAAATTTCTTACAACCGCAGTGTATATACAGGGTGATTCAAAAGTCACAGAAGGAATAAAAAATCAATATTTCCAAGAGTACAAAAGATAGTAGTTTTCCTAGAAACATACATAAACACATAGGATTTTATTAATAACGAAAATTTTAATGCCAGATAAATTATATGTATTGCCTATAAGTGACGTTTCATTTGTATTTTATGTGCCAATTTATAGTTTATTATTTTCCTTTTATTCGACTTTATTGAATCCTGGTTCTCAAAAATCAGGGATGAAAGGCTCTCATACTAATAGACTAATTCTCGCTAAATCATGTTTAGCTGTTTGAGGAAATTTCTTACAACGACAGTGTGTATACAAGGTGATTCAAAAGTCACATAAGGAATAAAAATCAATATTTCCAAGAGTCTTACATTAAAAAAGTGTTTAAAAAATATGCTGTATTGAAAAAAAAAATACGCTACGATTAATCAAACGCAAAACATTACAATTCAAATAGTGTTGAATTCAGGGGATTCCCCCGGGAGTTTTGAAATAACCACTCCCCCCACCTCCTCCCTCGCGCAAGGTTTGAAATGTTATGCGAGTCCGCCACTTTAAATAGACCGTTGCCATTCAGCCGTTAATTGCAGAAAGAGACGCCATCTACCGCTGAAATCTTACTCATCAGAATAACGTCATTTATGATTAGACGTAGCACCCGCCTACCACGTGCTGCTTTCAGACAATTTAAAAAAACCTAAAATTAGCTGTTTTGATGTAATTTTTCCCCGTTAAACGTAAGCGAATACTTTAAAACGTAAACTGTTATGTTTTCATATACATATATAAATTTATCTGTTAAATGCGCATATTTTTCACGCGGATTTGTTTGATTTCATTTTTGCTCTTAGTCTTGAGATTATCTGTTTTAAAAAATGGCGCAGTTGCCTTAATTGGGCAAATTTAAGTTGCTTAAATTGGACCAGATATACGATCATAAATTTGAAAAGTAAGTAATGAATTTCGAGGGCTGTACGCTTTGTACACTATTTTTTTTTATTTTTTAATATTTTATAATGGATTAATTACTATCTGCATGCAAGTTTTTGAATATATTTTTTTTGTATATCTGGATCAATTTCTTTATACAGTTTAGGCCTATATAAAGATCAAAATATTTTTACTTTGTATGCAATAAATTTTGTTCGAAATAGCTTTTATCTTGCTTGTGTTTGTATTTATTTTCTTTGAATTCTTTATTCCTTAAGGCGTATTTGAATTACAGAGTTAAATTCAAACATTTTCCTCCTAGATGATATTTGCGGTTCCTTGAGAGAGGAGGGGGTGCAGACTTTTTACAGTTATGGAGGGTGTAATTACACTTTTTGCCATTAAAATGCATAACATTTCAAACCTTGCGCGAGGGAGGGGGGGGGGGGTATCTGAAAACTCCATCCCCTGAATTCAACACTATTTGAATTGTAATGTTTTGCGTTTGATTATTGAAAAATATTGCAAACGACACAGACAAACTGTCTGGAAGGAAAACACCCTTGACAGCAAAAGCTGTTAAAAATATAGGAAACGAAAAGGAGAGAGTAAGTTGTGAAGAAAATGACCTGCAAGAAAGCTGCAGTTACAAATCAACCCAAAAAGCCAAAGATTCATTATAAATGTTATCTCTCTTGCTAAATTCAGTTAAATCAAAGTACAGGTGGAACCAAAAAACAGCTATGTTAGATAGTTCTTAAGTAGTATGTTAGAAAGATAGTAGTTTTCATTGAAACGGAAATAAACACATAGGATTTTATTAATAACGAAAATTTTAATTTAAATATACATAAAGCACAAATAATTGTACAAAAATTTAAGTGCATAAATATAATATAAAGATATTTAAAATACAAATTTAAAATATCTCAAGATACATGAGAAAAATCTAGAAAGTTTTCAACCATTACAAGGCCGTCTTCAGTAGGATTTAAATGTTGTTATTATTTTCTTTGCGCTTAATCGAGAATTACCCAGATGATTTTATCATCATCTATCAATTAAATTATCATCTATCTATTTCATCTATTGTTGAAAATTTGAATAACTTTATCTAACATCTCATCTGACGTACAACATTTAAATTTAAATTATAATGTTTTCTTCTGGATTTACATCAAAACGTATAAATGCCTTTTATGTTGTACTGTCTGTGCTCGAGAACACTTTTCCAGGATTTAAAAGCTTTATCTCACAATGTATATTTTTTTTCAAATCTAAATTTCTCTGATCTAAATTTCCATTTCAATTATAAATTTCTGTCAAATGTAAAATTATGAAAGTTATTACAATGTTTTTCAGTCATATATTCTTCAAATTCACTTTTGGGATTTTTTGTTTTTACAGGAAATTTTGAAAGTATGATTCTTGGACTAAAATATACTCATAAATAGACTTTTTTTCGTTTAAAAATTATTAATTGTTTAAAAAATAAATTTTTTGTTAATAGTGAAAACAAATTGATATGAATTTGCGTTGTGTGTTAAAAAATAATAAATAAAAAAAAGTATGCAAAAATAATTATTTAACATGCTAAATTAAAAAAAAAAAAATTATCTTTTGTATTAAATTTACATTCTTTAAGAAGTTTTACTTAAAATAATTCATACATAAATATGTATTTCAAGAAAAATATGCGTAAAAAATATTTTATATTTAAAAAAAATAAATAAACCTTTTTGTACGGACCGGACCATCGTATTATTATTATTATTTGTAAATAATAAACACGTGTGTAATTTTACAAGAATTCAATATTTTGCTTAATATTTCTCAAGTTAGAGGGGTTTGTTTCTTTATTTCTTTTTGTGTGTATATTTATAATTTGTGTTGTATAAATATTTAGCTTTTACTCTGCAAAAAATCATCGTTTGTGTGTTTTAGTTGTTAAAAAATGTTAGTGCCTCTGTCCAAAACATTCTAAACAAGAATTGGCTGAAATGCTAACATTTGTGATTTAATCATTCATTGTGACAGCTACGCAGCTGTTTTTGGCACAAAAACTAAAATACGAATAGTGAGTAAGTTTTTCAGGCAAAGTATATTTTCTAAAGAATTTTTCCGTGAAATAAAGACGGAAAATGCAAGAAAAAGTAAGACATTTCACTTTACATAATGGTCTTTTAAAGAGAGTTCTAATTTTAAACTTGCGTCAAATCGTATGTTTCGTGTATTTCATTTGGAAATAAATAGCACTTGAGACAGCAGAACTTACACTCTTACTCCTTAAAAGTAGAATATTATTCTAGAATGGGAAATAAAGAAAGATATAAAATAAACAAAAGATTATTCCGTTACTTGATTTTAAATATAAATGAAATCTGATTAATATTTTAGTGTATAGATAGGGAAGAGTAGCCATATTTGGACCGCCAAATTAAATAGACCGTTGCCATTCAGCCGTTAATTGCAGAAAGAGACGCCATCTACCGCTGAAATCTTACTCATCAGAATAACGTCATTTATGATTAGACGTAGCACCCGCCTACCACGTGCTGCTTTCAGACAATTTAAAAAAACCTAAAATTAGCTGTTTCGATGTAATTTTTCCCCGTTAAACGTAAGCGAATACTTTAAAACGTAAACTGTTATGTTTTCATATACATATATAAATTCATCTGTTAAATGCGCATATTTTTCACGCGGATTTGTTTGATTTCGTTTTTGTTCTTAGTCTTGAGATTATCTGTTTTTTAAAATGGCGCAGTTGCCTTAATTGGGCAAATTTAAGTTGCTTAAATTGGACCAGATATACAATCATAAATTTGAAAAGTAAGTAATGAATTTCGAGGGCTGTACGCTTTCTACACTATTTTTTCATTTTTTAATATTTTATAATCAATTACTATCTCCATGCAAGCTTTTTTTTTTTTTTTTTTTTTTTATCTAGATCAATTCCTTTATACAGTTTAGGCCTAGATAAACATAAAAATATTTTTGCTTGTTAATGCAATAAATTTTGTTCGAAATAGCTTTTATCTTGCTTGTGTTTATATTTATTTTCTTTGAATTCTTTATTCCTACGGCGTATTTGAATTAGAGAGTTGAATTCAAACATTTTCCTCCTAGATGATATTTGCGGTTCCTTGAGAGAGGAGGGGGTGCAGACTTTTTACAGTTATGGAGGGTGTAATTACACTTTTTTGCTATTAAAGGGCATAGCATTTCAAACCTTGCGCGAGGGAGGGGAGGGGGAGTGGTTATCTCAAAACTCCCGGGGGAATCCCCTGAATTCAACACTATTTGAATTGTAATGTTTTGCGTTTGATTAATCGTAGCGTATTTTTTTTTTTTCAATACAGCATATTTTTTAAACACTTTTTTAATATAATTGAAAAATGTTGCAAACGACACAGACAAACTGTCTGGTAGAAAAACACCCTTGACAGCAAAAGCTGTTAAAAATATAGGAAACGAAAAGGAGAGAGTAAGTTGTGAAGAAAATGACCTGCAAAAAGGCTGCAGTTACAAATCAACCCAAAAAGCCAAAGATTCATTATAAATGTTATCTCTCTTGCTAAATTCAGTTAAATCAAAGTACAGGTGGAACCAAAAAACAGCTATGTTAACAACTTCGCCATGTAAAGTAAACCTTGAAATGAAAAACAAAACAAAACAAAAAAAGCGACAAAAAATAAGCTCTCACGACACAACAGCAATTGGAACATCAAGTTTTAAAAAATAGGCGTAATACAATTGGAAAGAAAATGATGGAAGGGAAGAACTACAAACATAATGTAAAGAAAACTTATGTTGCAAAAAAAAAAAAAAATGTCTAATGATTCAGAATCTAAAAAGAAAAACCAAGAGAGTGATGATTGATTTTGCCTAACATGCAAGAGAAATAAAATAGCAGAAATGATTCAGTGTTCAGATTTCCAAATATGGTTCCATGCTGTATGGCTCTGGAATAAAAAATGCATATACGATATTCACGTGTAAGCTTTGCATCACTTCTTACATGATATTCAAGTAACTGGCAATTAGTTTCATAATTTCTATTCTTAATTACTGCTAACTTTAATATATATTTTGAATACATTTTGATTTAAAACAATAACACTTATTTTCGGATATTTAATTTCATTATATTTCATTGCTGTTATTTTGTTTGATTGTTTCATTAATAGCAAACTGTGCTTTTAATAAAATTAGTTATATTTCCTAGTCATTAAAACAACCTGATACTGTTTGGTCCAATTTAGAAGACAGGGGGTCCAACTTAGGTGACCAATTGCTTAATTTGGACCACTTTTGACAACTTTTTCAATTTAAAATAAAACTTAAGATTTTCAAAAAGAAATTGATCTGAAAATTTTGTTATTAAATGAACAGATAAACCCCGTGATGTGATGTTTTGCAGATATTCCACAAAATTAAGTGAGTTACACCTGAAAATAAGTGTAGTAGTCCAAATTCGTCTAGTATCCCCTTATTCTATTTAAATTGATTCTCATGCAGTTCCTTTGAAAAGAAATAAATCTTTAGAAAGCAAAACCTACATTATCTCTTTGTAGAGTATCTTACAGTTGATTAATGTGTTAAACACTTAACTATCTCGCTTTATGATTTTAACCCTTTATGCCCCGACGGTATTTTAAAGTACCACTGCATTCTATCCCAATTAAAACACACTCGTTGAATGTAGTCTGAATGGTAATTTTAGGAAACAATAGTAAATACTTCTCTTGACCATCACTAGATGAGAATAGCAGTTCCAGTAAGTTGAAAATTGTTTAGGAAGCTATTAGGAGTGTGTGTGTCTGAATTTTAGTTCCATTTTGTTGTCTTACATGGTATCCCGACTTTTGTTTGGAAACATCTGACATTTTAAACGTAAGGCGTATATTTTGTTTTCCGTTTTAAATAAATCACTTGACACCATGTTATGCGAAATAAAAATTGATTTACAGTTTGTTTACTTTACGAAGCACTTTTCAAAGCAGTACTTTTGAGTAACGTTGGGAATACATTGATCAGAATTTTTACTTAGATTTTTAACTTTTGAATACATATGGTGCATTAAAGCGTATATACTTACTAGGGATGCATGATTGCTAGACAGATGGATTTTCATACGATGTATTGGAAGATATTGCATGATTTACTTAAGAAAAAATATTGTGTTTTTATAAAACAAAATGGAAAAAATTACAAATTAGAAAAAAAAATTAAAAATATGTTTTAGCATTTTTATGAATCCTTTTGAGTTTTCTACAACTAAAAGTTTAGAAATACTGTTACAAGTGTAGAGTATTTTTCTGATGGCGAAATACTCACTAATGATGCACCAACAGCAACATCGGATAGTCATATATACACCATAGACATAGAGATATATGCATAATAAGCCACATTAAAATAACAAGAAAATTTGTATCTAGTTTTTTTTTTTTTTAACCTAAATCTCGATTTTTGTCCAAGCGTAATAACCCAACAGTATTTTGAAGTACCACCTTAAGTAATTAGTCGTAATTAACAAAAAAATGAAATATTTAAGTAATTTTTCAACTATTTTTCAGCAGTGAAATTACGCTTGAAAATATTGAATATTAACCTTCAGACTACCAAAAAAAAGTATATGCAAGAACTACCATTCGGGTCCATTGGACCCATATGTAAAATATATAGGATTTCAAAATATACAAAATACCCATTTATCTACAATGAATATATTTGTTATTAATGCACCTTATACAATATATAAAAGTGATATATATAGTAATAGAGTAAGAAAGTAACACATAAAGTAAGAAAGTAATATATATAGTATATTATAATGACTACAAAACGTTTTTCATCATAATAAAATTATTCTGTACATGAAGTACAAATAACGACGGAATGTTCTCCGCAAACATTTTTCGTACACTTCTTGCATAATGTTCGTGTTTTTCGATCTTTTTTAGAGGGACAAATATGACATCTTGATTTTTTTCGTGGCGGTTCAAAACTATTTGCGTAAAGTTGTTCTGAAGTAGATGTTGAGACGGCGATACCTCCTTCACCTACTAATTCTTCTGCAAGTTGAATAATGAATTTTTTTTTTTTTTCATTTTCGGATCACATTCAGCATTCAGTGACAACCATATTATGTATGCATTCATCGCACTTATATCGATCATATTATAAAATACAATCAAAGGCCACCGACGTGTCATGCGTTTCACACTATATGCTCTTACCATTTTGTCCATCGTATCTACTCCGCCTTTGGTTTTATTATAATCTAGGATTATTTGTCGCTTTTTTTCTAAGCTGTTGTCAATATCATAAGTGTTATGCATTGTGCTTAGTAAAGTAACAATTGTACCTTTTCTGGGACAGTAAGAGATGATGGTCGCCTTCTCTTGAAACCCAAATAAAGTAGAATATACAGAACGATGTTTTGGATTTGTGAACACAGCGGGTAATTCAGGTTTATTTTTTCGAATTGTTCCAATAAGAGATAATTTTTTTGAAGTAAGATGTGTTGCTAATGCATATGACGTAAAAAAGTTATCACATGTAATATTACGACCAGAATTTTCAATTTCCTTCGTCAATCTTTTAACTACATTTTCTCCCTGATGAGATTCTCTTACTTCATTTTTGCCTGTATATAGTTCCAGTTTCCAAGCATACCATGTTACGCTGTCACAAATAACCCAGAACTTCAATCCATACTTTCCAGGTTTAGATGGCATATACTGACGGAAAGGACATTTTCTACGAAAAGAAACTAATTGCTCATCGACAGTCATAGACCAATTAGGAATATAAGGGTCTTGTAAATAGCTATTCCACAATTCAAAGCATTCTCTTATTGACTCTAATTTATCAGTTCATCTTCTTTTACGCCTCTCAGCAGCATCATCAAATCTTATGACACGTAATATACTTGTGAATCTATTGCGACTCATAATGTCCCGAAATATTTGTCTTCCATTTTTTATGCTCCAAAGTTCGCTTACTGTTTCATTTTTCGATTTATATACTGCAATAAGTAATAAAAGTCCGATGAATTTTTTAAGTTCTATAATATCTATAGGTTTCCACTCTTTATCGAATACTCTATTGCCTTCCGCGTTTGTCCATTTTACTATAATTTCCAAAAGTCTTTTTCGGAAATAGATAAGAAATGAGGATGATATGGAATCCACTTCACGATTTGAAATTCTTGAAGGTCCAGATTTTTCACGTAAAATATTGATTTCAGTACGTCTTCCTTGTGGTCTGGCAACTTCATTCTTATACCAGATCTGTGAATTATTTTTGGAAACAAAAGTAGAATTTGAAGTACTTGTGGTTGCTACATTTACTTCATTGGAATCATTATCAGATTCTGAGTAGGAATCAGAAATTTCATTATGTATTTCAACATAATCTACTTCACCTTCATCAGACGACAGATTTTCATCATCGGTGTCGAATTCTATATCGTCCGGATTTTCCATAATTTTTTGAATTTCCTCTTGAGTCAATACTTTTTTTCTGTTCATCTTCAATTCAGTTTTTAACAAAAAATAAGTTAGGAAATAAGAAAATGATGAATATTTGTAAAATAACAAAGCACGTACAAACTACACTTATTACTTGTCTTCAAATATCAAGTCCTATTTTCAATGAAAAGACTCAAAAACATCAATAGACACCATTCGCTCACTAACTGTGTCTGTTGATAAATGACTCTCTGAACCAGAAGTAACCTTTTATATATAGAGCACGAAGTTTACTAGATCAGTCTAGAATGTTCTCAAAACTTCATTATAAAGTCGCCAAATTTGGCGAGATTGGCGCTAAAAATCCATCGCCAAATGGGCGATAAACAGCCAATTATGGTAACCCTGTTCCTCCTCATGATTTATGGCAACCCTAGAAAAAGAAAGCAACAGTATATTACGTTTGTTTTAATGTTGGGTCCAATGGACCCGCGTGGTAAACAATGAAACAAATTAAAAATAGGTAAAAAATTTCGAACAAAATTTTAATCGCAATTGCATATACATAGAGGAGACAATTGCAGGAAAAGTCATGTAATCGCGAAACTTTGAATGCTATTTTTCATGAGAAAAATTTACATTAAATATTGCTGTCGGGTCCAATGGACCCGTCTGGTAGACGGAAGGTTAACGACGTGAATTCACTGCTGAAAAGTAGTTGAAGAATTACTTAAATTGTATATTCACCGATGCTGGGTTCATTTGCGTCTCATGTTATGCCACAAGATTTTGTGCTCATGAAGACTTTCCATCTAATAGCTGCGGTTGCAGTCTTACCGACTTATGTGAGTGAGGGATGCCAAGCTGGGTATCGTCCTTGTGGCTTAGTGGTAGAGCACTGGAGCGCTATTCCAGGGTCCCGGGTTCGATTCCCTGCTTGGACATTTTTCACTCTGTTGGTTTACGCTTAGTTAGCAATGTGTAATTCACGCTGTTAATATTCAAAATTAAATATTTTAGTTTTGAATGCATATAACTTCTAATGTAGCACAGTAATGCATAGAAAAAAAATTCGAGGATATAGTTTTTAAATTCATAATTTGGGATATAAAGGATTAACCCTGCTGTTCTCTTTGGGTCTATACGACCCAAAATAAAATTAAATTGCTCATAATCGTTCTACTAAAAATTGTCTTTGTTAAAATTTTGACGAGTTTGTTGCCTGGTATGCCTAACATTTTGAGCTGTAAATTTTGAGCAAAAACAATTTTTAGTAAAAATAGTTCTGAGTACTTAAAATTCAATTCGGGTGATATAGACCCAAGTAGAGCAGCAGGGTTAAGACTATTTTAGTGACTAAAAAAGCAATTTTTTAAAAAATCAGAAATCTTAATATTATGACTCTTTCTGAATGGAAGTGTGTGTGTAATATGGAGGTGTATAACAATAAATGGAAGTGTATAACAATAATTTTAGTTCAGATGATATTACTAAAAGCTTGAGAAAGTAATGAACAACAATGGGTGAAGAGAAGTGTTTCCTGACAATTACTCGATCGAATGCCTTACGACGGATAGTGCTAAATAGTTAAAATATAGTTTGCAAAATTACAATCCAAAATATTTTGCAAAATTACAATCCAAAATATTTAAACTATTTTTTTCCGCATTTTCGACAAAACGATATTTTTAGATCTTCTGACAGCAATGCAGATGTGATATCTAAAATTTTGCTTAAAAATTGGCATGATATACCTTTATTTTTTAATTCAAAACGACGGTCAGACTTGGTAAAGATGAATTAAATTCTTACATATTGTAAAAGTTTCGGCAAAAATTATCACCGATTCCAATTTATTTAAACCAGAGATACAACTCATTTAGCAGAAAAACTTCTTGCACTATAAATTTGAAATTGTCATTGTGTGAATAAAAAAATAATTAGAAATACGAAGAATTATTTTTTTGACGTCATCTGAAAAAAATTTGACGATCGTAATATCCTTAATCTTTTAAGTCAAATTTATAAAATCAGCATATTTTTTTTTTAACACTAAAACGACCGGAAATTTTACTCAAATTTTATAAAAATATTTTACACCCGAATTTTTAGTTAAATCAGTTTAACATATTTATTTAACTTTTTTCTTCTTTGTGTCTTTTAAACTTATTTTACAAAGAAATTTCTGGTTCGAACCAAAATATATTCATATGGTAGGGGCCAAAATGACTCCTCGCGGTCTTTTTAGTGTTAATTGGGGTTTATTCAGGAACAATTTATTCAATTCACATTAACAATTCAATGTACACAAATAACTTTTTAAAGTAAAAAATACCATTACTTCAATGAGAAATTCATATCAATTTCTTAGAAACATCTTTAGACATCAATTGAGAAATTTTCACAATTGTAATATAATTATGCTTTAAAATCAAAACTACGGCCAAATTTATAATAGCAACATAAAATTCGTTTCGAAAAATAAAAGTTTATTTAGAAACAATTGCATATGTCAATTAAACCAGAGCATTTGAAATGATTCGCTGCACAATAATAACTTCTTACAGTATGAATTGTCATGACATTAATAAGAAATTTATAACAAATATGCAGAAATATCTTAGTCATCAAATGTAAATTTTCCAGGGTTGAAATTTCTATATATTTTAAATCAAAACTTTGGTTAAATTTATAAAAGCAGCAAAAAATTATTTCAAGAAAGTATGTGACAGTATGTACAGTAACGACTAATTCACTGCACACATATAAATTCTTGCGCTATCAATTTGAAATCCTTATTACGTTACTAATAAATTTATAAAGGATATGTCGGTCTTTAGAAATACAAATGAAAAATTTTATAATCTCATTATTCCATCACTGCATTTGAAAATGACAGCACAATAGGTAAAATTTAATTTATAAACAAACACGAATCTGTTTGAATCTAGAATATTTTCAGTCAATAAATGGAAGATAATTAACTTTAATTTTCAGTCTCATTTTTGATTTTCCTTTGATTATATGAATGTTTAGATCTTATATAAGATATTGCAGAACAAATGAAAAAAGAAAAAGTATTTTTTATAGGATGTTTTGGTTCGTGAAAATATAGGAGAATATCTAGAATAGGTGAATATCCTTTTATGCGTTTTATTTTTACATTGGAAATTTGTTACTTTAAATTGCAGCATCTGACTATTTATTATTAAGACTATTTTAGTGGCTAAAAAAAGTAATTTTTGTATCAGAAATTTTAATAATAAGGCTCTTTCTGAACTTGGAAGTGTGTGTATTTGTATAACAATAATTTGTAGTCCAGGCGATTTTACTAAAAGCCTGCGCAGGCAATAAACAACAGTGGAAGAAGAGATGTGTTGTCAAAAAATTACTCGATCGAATGACTGACGACGGCTCAAATTTTTAAAATATAGTTAACAAAATAACAATGCAAAATGTTTAAAATATTAGTTTCCATAATATTAATTCGAACGTAAACTAAATTTGATAAGTATAGGGTGTCTAAGCATTACAGACTTTTTCAAGGAAAATACCTGTATTAGGTAGCTTTCTTTACAAAAAGCTACCTATTGCAGCCGTTCGGAGGAAAGCGATTTCAAAAAATTTTGGTATATTTTCATCGATCATGACCCCCAGACCACGAAACCACCCTCCGTTCAAAATTGATATATATATATATATATATATATATATATATATATATCTGACCTATGTCACACTGTAACTCTCGTATTTTTGAACCGATTTGGATGTAATTCGGTGTGTACATAGTACATACCAATGTCTCGACCGAGTTCGTTGGCCAGCTTCATCCGCCATTTTGAAACAAAATGGCGGCCATTTAAAAATTTAAAAAAAATTTAAAATGTGAAATGTGGTACCAAAAAATTACAAATGGAAAAATATTTTTTCTTATGTATTTGACCTTTATACAAAGACTCCGCAGCAGTTTTTGTTTTGTCTATATCTTACAAAATGGCTGAGTTATAGCATTTTGAATTTCTAGCGAAGCTAACATTTTGAAACGTCCTGAAATTTGTCACGCGATAAAAGGCGTATTTATGAACCGATTTGGATGTAACTTCGTTTATATATAGTACAGACCAATGTCTCGACCGAGTTCGTTGGCCAGCTTCATCCGCCATTTTGTTTAAAAATGGCGGCCATTTAAAATTTTAAGAAAAATTTTAATTTGAAATGTGGTACCAAAAAATTGAAAATTGAAAAAATATTTTTTTCTTATGTGTTTGACCTCAATAAAAAGATTAGGGAGCAGTTTTTGTTTCGTCTATACCTTAAAAAATGGCTGAGTTATAGCATTTTGAATTTCTAGTGTGGCTGACATTTTGAAACGCCCTGATTTTTGCCACGTGATAACAGACGTATTTATGAACCGATTTGGATGTACCTTGGTGTGTACATAGTACATACAAATAACTCAACCGAGTTCGTTGACCAGCTTCATTCGCCATCTTGTTTCAAAATGGCGGCCATTAAAAAAAAATTTTTTTTAATTAAATTTAAAATGAGATACCAAAAAAATGAAAAATGAAAAAGAGTTTTTTGTATGTGTTTGACCTTAATACAAAGATTCCGGAACAGGTTTTGTTTCGTCTATATCTAAAAAAATGGCTGAGTTATAACATTTTGAATTTCTATTGTGGCTGACATTTTAAAACGACCTGATATTTGTCACGCGATAACAGGCGTATTTATGAACCGATTTGAATGTAACTTGGTCTGTACATAGTACATACCAATGTCTCGACCGAGTTCGTTGGCCAGCTTCATTCGCAATCTTGTTTCAATAGGGTTGCAATTTTTTTTTAAAAATTGTATTTTAAAATTTAAATTGAGGTATTAAAAAATTGGAAAATGAAAAAGATTTTTTTTATGTGTTTAGCCTTGATACAAAGATTCTGGAGCAGTTTTTGTTTCTGAAAAATTGTTCTTTTGTTTATATCTTAAAAAGTGGTTGAATTATAGCACTTTGAATTTCTATCATGGCTAACACTTTGAAACGATCTTGTATTTGTCTCGCGATACCACACGTATTCGCCTATTTCGATGGAAGAAGGCATGTGGATAGTATACATCAATATCTCGACCAAGTTCGCTGGCCAGCTTCATCAGCCATCTTGTTCCAAAATGGCGGCCATTAAATTAAAATATATATATATTTAAAGTGAGGTGCAAAAAAATTAGAAATTGAAAAAGGTTTCTTTCTTAAGTATTTGACCTTGATATAAGGATTCAGGAGCATTTTTTGTTTGTCTTTATCTTAAAAAATGTCTCAGATATAGCAGTTTCAATTTCTAACGTGGGTGACATTTTGAAAAATCTGATTTTTTGCCTGCGACAGCACTCGTATATATAAACCGATTCCGATGTGAGTGAGCATGTGCACAGCAATTACTAAGGTCTCGACTAAGTTCACTGGTTAGCCTCATCCACCATGTTGTCTTAAAATGGCAGGCACTTTAAGAAATCGCCGAATTTGGCAGCCAAATATAAGTTACTTTAAATAAAAGCAGCTTGGATAAAGCTGACTAATTTCGCGAAATTCTCATTCATAATGATTTAGTATTGATAAAAATTAGTATTGAATCTCCGACATTCGGTTTCCACTTAATTGAGCTTCGTGTGTTTGAATAATATAAATTGGCTTTTTTAAAATAAGGAATATGAAAGCTACCTCTTCCTCCCGGCACTGGCCGGAAGGACTTTTTTTAGGTAGCTTTCTTTACAAAAAAAGCTACCTATTGCAGCCGTTCGGAGGAAAGCGATTTCAAAAAATTTTGGTATATTTTCATCGATCATGACCCCCAGACCCCGAAACCACCCTCCGTTCAAAATTGATATATATATATATATATATATATCAATATATATATATATATATATATGTATATATATATCTGAGCTATGTCACACTGTAACTCCCGTAATTATGAACGGATTTCGATGTAATTCGGTGTGTACATAGTACATACCAATGTCTCGACCGAGTTCGTTGGCCAGCTTCATCCGGCGTTTTGTTTCAAAATGGCGGCCATTTAAAATTTTTAAAAAATTTTAAAACTTGAAATGTGGTACCAAAAAATTAAAAATGGAAAAATATTTTTTTCTTATGTATTTGACCTTTATACAAAGATTCCGGAGCAGTTTTTGTTTCGTCTATATCTTAAAAAATGGCTGAGTTATAGCATTTTGAATTTCTAGCGTGGCTGACATTTTGAAACGTCCTGAATTTTGTCACGCGATAAAAGGCGTATTTATGAACCGATTTGGATGTAATTCAGTGTGTACATAGTACATACCAATCTCTCGACCGAGTTCGTTGGCCAGCTTCATCCGCCATTTTGTTTCAAAATGGCGGCCATTTAAATTTTTTAAAAAACTTTAAAATTTGAAATGTGGTACCAAAAAATTGAAAATGGAAAAATATTTTTTCTTATGTATTTGACCTTTATACAAAGATTTCGGAGCAGTTTTTGTTTCGTCTATATCTTAAAAAATGGCTGAGTTATAGCATTTTGAATTTCTAGCGTGGCTGACATTTTGAAACGTCCTGAAAATTGTCACGCGATAAAAGGCGTATTTATGAACCGATTTGGATGTAACTTCGTTTATACATAGTACATACCAATGTCTCGACCGGGTTCGTTGGCCAGCTTCATCCGCCATATTGTTTAAAAATGGTGGCCATTTAAATTTTTAAGAAAAAATTTAATTTGAAATGTGGTACCAAAAACTTAAAAATTGAAAAAATATTTTCTTCTTATGTGTTTGACCTTGATAAGAAGATTCGGGAGCAATTTTTGTTTCGTCTATATCTTAAGAAATGGCTGAGTTATAGCATTTTGAATTTCTAGCGTGGCTGACATTTTGAAACGTCCTGATTTTTCTCACGTAATAACTGGCGTATTTATGAACCGACTTGGATGTACCTTGGTGTGTACATAGTACATAAAAATATCTCGACCGAGTTCGTTGGCCGGCTTCATCCGCCATCTTGTTTCAAAATGGCGGCCATTTAAAAAAATTTTAAAAAAAATTTAAATGAGACACCAAAAAATTGGAAAGTGAAAAAGATTTTTTTTTGTATGTGTTTGACCGTAATACAAAGATTCCGGAACAGTTTTTCTTTCGTCTATATCTAAAAAAAATGGCTGAGTAATAGCATTTTGAATTTCTCTTGTGGCTGACATTTTAAAACGACCTGATTTTTGTCACGCGATAACAGGAGTAATTATGAACCTATTTGGATGTAACTTGGTCTGTACATAGTACATACCAATGTCTCGACCGAGTTCGTTGGCCAGCTTCATTCGCCATCTTGTTTCAAAAGGGCTGCCATTTAAAAAAAATTAAATTTAAAATTCAAAATGAGGTATTAAACAATTGGAAACTGAAAAAGATTTCTTTATGTGTTTGGCCTTGATACAAAGATTCCGGAGCAGTTTTTGTTTCTGAAAATTTGTTCTTTTGTTTATATCTTAAAAAATGGTTGATTTATAGCACTTTGAATTTCTAGCATGGCTAACATTTTGAAACAATCTTGTATTTGTCACGCGATAACACACGTATTCGCCTATTTCGATGTAAGAAGGCATGTGGATAGTATACATCAACACCTCGACCAAGTTCGCTGGCCAGATTCATCAGCCATCTTGTTTCAAAATGGCGACCATTAAATTAATATATATACATATATATTTAAAGTGAGGTGCAAAAAAATTAGAAATTGAAAAAGGTTTCTTTCTTAAGTATTTGACCTTGATATAAGGATTCAGGAGCATTTTTTGTTTGTCTTTACCTTAAAAAATGGCTCAGATATAGCAGTTTCAATTTCTATTGTGGGTGACATTTTGAAAAATCTGATTTTTTGCACTCCTACATATTAACCGATTCCGATGTGAGTGAGCATGTGCACAGCAATTACTAACGTCTCGACCAAGTTCACTGCTTAGCCTCATCCACCATGTTGTCTTAAAATGACAGGCACTTTAAGAAATTGCCGAATTTGGCAGCCAAATATATGTTACTTTAAAGAAAAGCAGATTGGATAAAGCTGACTAATTACGCGAAATTCTCATTCATTATATTGATAAAAATTAGTATTGAATCTCCTATATTCGGTTTCCACTAAATTGAGTTTCGTGTGTTTGAATGATATAATTTGGCTTTTTAAAAATAAGGATTATGAAAGCTACCTCTTCTTCCCGGCACTGGCCGGAAGGACTTTTTTATAAACAAATTCGCCTCATTTAATCGCGCAAAGAAATAAGGCGAAATTTTCTTCAGAAAATACTGATACTTTTCCTGAAAATTTCCCTGATCGGTGGCCATCTTCTAAGTATTTTCAGAAAAATAATATTTTTAGATCTTCTGACAGCGATGCAGATGTAATATCTAAAGTTTGCATGAAATACTTCTGTTTTTTAATTCAAAACTACGGTCAAACTTGGTAAAGATGACGTAAAATTCTTCCATATTATAAAAGTTTCGGCAAAAACTATCACCGATTCCAATTTATTTAAACCGGAGCTACAATTCATTAAGCACAAATAACTTCTTACAATATAAATTTGAAATTGTTGTTTTGCGAATAAAACAATTATTATAAATAAGAAGAATTCTTTTTAGACGTGAACTGCAAAAATTTAACGATTGTAATATCCTTAAATTTTTAAGAAAAATGTATAAAATCAGCATAAAATTGTTTTAACAGGAGTTCCTTGAGGAACAATTTATTGAATTGAAACTAGAGATTAGATGCACAAAAATAACTTTTTGCTGTAAAATGTCATTGCATCAATAAGAAATTTATAATAATTTAGACAGTCTTTAGACATCAATTTCAGAATTTTCACAATTGTAGTATAATTATCTTTTTAAGTCAAAACTACGGTAAAATTTATAATAGCAACATAAAATCCGTTTCAAGAATAAGAGTTTATTTAGAAACATTTGCGTATGTCAATTATTTTAGATCACTGTAACGATTCGCTGCACAATAATAACTTTTTAAAGTATAAATTGTCATTACATTAATAAGAAATTTATAATATGCAGAAATATCTTTTTCCATCAACTGTAATTTTTCCACGGTTGTAATTTTTATATATTTTAAATCAAAACTTCGGTTACATTTATAAAAGCTGCAAAAAGTTATTTCTAGAAAGTATGTGTTTAGGTGAAAACCACTGCCGGTATTAATTTATTCAAATTACAGTAACGATTGATTCACTGAGCACATATAAATTCTTGCGTTATCAATTTGAAATCCTTATGACGTTACTAATAAATTTATAAAGGATACCTCGATCTTTAGAAATCCAACTGTAAACATTTTATAATCTCATTATTTCATCACTGCACAGGAAAATGGCAGCACAGCTTGTAAAATTTAATTTATAAAACAAACACCAATCTGTTTGGGACTTAGAATATTCTCAATCAATAAATGGAAGATAATTAACTTTTATCTTCCATCTTATTTTTGATTTTCCTATGATAATATGAATGTTTAGTTCTTGTGTAAGCTATTGCAATAGAAATGAAGAAAGAAAAGGTAAATTTTATAGGTTGTTTTGATTTGTGAAAAAAATGGGAGAATGTCTAGAATAGGCGAATATCTATTTCTGCGTTTTATTTTATATTGGAGAAGTGTCACTTTAAATTGAAGCATCTGACTATTTATTATTTCACTTTTTAGAAAAAGAACCATATCTATAAATTAAATAACTGACACCAGAAAATAAATTGTCATGTAGAAATTATTGTCATCTGAATTAAATTGTTTTATTTAATCAAATCTCATAAAAAGTCATGACTCTTTTAAACGGCAGTTATTTATAAATTTAAATATAAATCACCAGTACACTGTAAAAAAAAAATCTGTAAAGTTACTAAAATTTTTCTAGGAAACTGGGATTCCTAAAACATTTTATGTAACGGCAACAAGAAAAATTCCTGTAACAGCGTCTGTTACAGGAATTTTTCTTGTTGCCGTTAAAATAAAAAGTTCTAGGAATCCTAGTTTCCTAGAAAAACTTTAGTAACTTTACAAATTTTTTTTACAGTGCATGTGTGGCTTTTATTCGACATGTTATTAGGGGTCGATAGGTAACATTTTCAATTACCTCTAATCCCAAACAATAATAAACCTTTTCTTGCAAATGTTGTAGAAATCTTCCACAATGATTTTCATTAGTAAACGGTTGTTCAATGTAAAAAAAAAAATTCTATAAGATTACTAAGAATTTTCTAGGAAACTGGAATGCCTAGAACTTTTCATGCAACTGGAACAAAAATAATCATGCAATTATTCCGGGTTACCAATAAAATTTTAGTAAGCATACAAATTTCTGTAAGTTTACAAAAATTAATATTGTAAATTTACATATTTTTTTCTTTACAGTGTACACATAAAATTTTAGTAAGCATACAGAATTCTATAACTTTTCAAAAACTAGTTTTGTAGATATACATCGTTATTTTTTTTAAGTGTAGACGAAAAATTGATCCCGAGAAGCCATTTAAAAAAAAATGAAAATGCATATTTAATATTATGGTATTTAATAAGTAAAGCTTCTTAAGAATGTAAATTATATTTTTTATATGTATCTAAATCTGTACGTAAAAATGTAATTGTCAAACCACATAAAATCCTTGAAAACACAAGAAGAACTTCCTTAGACTTTTAGAAACAATGAAAATTAAAAATATATAGCTGAAAAGTCCAGATTTTAGTTAAAGATTTTTTCTATACATTTATTTCTAAAACGCACAGCATAGTTTTGCGTCACACGACTTACAATAATGTTTTACTAGCTTAATATTTCAAGATTTTTTACTATCTTTTACATAAAATAGAAATGCTAATTAAACTTCACGCGCTTTTCCTTAAAATAAAACATAACCTTTTAAAAAGGTTTTTATAACGCAAGAAGATTTAATTTACAAAATTTAAATAATTACTCCAGTTAAAAATGATATACACACTGTGAAAAAAAAAAAAAATCTGTACGTTACTAAGAATTTTCTAGGAAACTGGGATGCCTAGAACTTTTCATGTAACTGCAATCCGGGTTAAAGATAAAATTTTAGTAAGATTACAGTAATTTTGGTAGATTATTTTGTAAAGCTACAGATTTCTATAGCTTTACAGTTTTGTAGATTTTGTAGATCTGTACAGTTTTGTAGATCTTTTTTGTACAGTGTACAGATAAAATTTTAGTAAGCATACAGATTTCTGTAACTTTACGTCTGTAGAATTACAGATATTTTTTTTGCAGTGTAGCTTAATATTTCAAGATTTTTTACTACCTTTAAAATAAACTAGAACTGATAATTAAACTTCATACGCTTTTTCCTTAAAATAAAGCATAACTTTTTAAAAATGTTTTTATAACGCACGAAAGTTTAATTTACAAAAGTCCTTCCGGCCAGTGCCAGCAGGAAGAGGTAGCTTTCATATTCCTTATTTTTAAAAAGCTAGCTTCTATTATTCAAACACACGAAGCTCAATTTAGTGGAAACCGATTATAGAAGATTCAATACTAATTTTTATCAAGACTAAATCATTATGAATGAGAATTTCGCGAAATTAGTAAGCTTTATCCAAGCTGATTTTATTTAAAGTAACTTATATTTGGTTTCCAAATTCGGCGATATCTTGAAGTGCCCGCCCTTTTAAGACAACGTGGTGGATGAGGCTAACCAGTGAACTTGGTCGAGACATTAGTAATTCCTGTGCACATGCTCACTCACATAGGAATCGTTGATACATAAGAGTGCTGTCGCAGGCAAAAAATCAGATTTTTCAAAATGTCACCCACATAAACAAATTCAAACTGCTATACCTGAGCCATTTCTTAAGATAAAGAAAAAAAAATGCTCCGGAATCCTTATATCAAGGTTAAATACTAAAGAAAAAAAAACCTTTTCCAATTTCTAATTTTTTTGCACAGCACTTTAAATATATTTTGTTTTACTTTAATGGCCGCCATTCTGAAACAAGATGGCGGATGAAGCTGGCCAGTGAACTTGGTCGAGACATTGCTATATATTAGCCACATGCCTTCTTACAACCAAATAGGTTAATAAATACGTGTGTTATTGAGTGACAAATATCATATCGTTTCAAAATGTCAGCCATGCTAGAAATTCAAAGTTCTATAACTCAACCATTTTTTAAGATATAGACGAAACAAAAACTGCCCCGGAATCTTTGTATTTAGGTCAAACACATAAAAAAAAGCTTTTTTATTTTCCAATTTTTTGATATTTCACTTTAAATTTTAAATTAAAAATGTTTTTTAAATGTTCCCTTTTGAAACAAGATGGCGAATGAAGCTTGCCTACGAACTCGGTCGAGACATTGGTATGTATTATGTACACACCAAATTACATCCAAATCGGTTCATAAATACGCCTGTTATCGCGTGACAAAAATCAGGTTGTTTCAAAATGTCAGCCACAATAGAAATTCAAAATACTATAACTCAACCATTTTTTTACATATAGACAAAACAAAAACTGTTCCGGAATTTTTGTATCAAGGCCAAACACATAAGAAAAAAATCTTTTTTATTTTCCAATTTTTTTATTCTTCGTTTTAAATTTAAAATTTTTAAAAATTTTTTAAATGGCCGCCATTTTGAAACAAGATGGCGAATGAAGCTAGCCAACGAACTCGATCGAGACATTGGTATGTACTTTGTACACACCAAGGTACATCAATATCGGTTCATGAATATGCCTGTTATCGCGTGACAAAAATTAGGACGTTTCAAAATGTCGGCCACGCTAGAAATTCAAAGTGCTATAACTCAGCCATTTTTTAAGATATAGACAAAACAAAAACTGATCCGGAATCTTTGTATCAAGGTCAAACACATAAGAAAAAATATTTTTCAATTTTAAATTTTATGGTACCACATTTCAAATTTTAAATTAAAAAAAATTTAAATGGACGCCATTTTGAAACAAGACGGCGGATGAAGCTGACCAACGAACTCGGTCGAGACATCGGTATGTAATATGTACACATTGAGTTTCATCCATATCGGTTCATGAATACGCCCGTTATCGCGTGACAAAAATCGGGACGTTTCAAAATGTCAGCCACGCTAGAAATTCGAAGTGCTATATCTCAGCCATTTTAGGTAGCTTTCTTTACAAAAAAGCTACCTATTGCAGCCGTTCGGAGGAAAGCGATTTCAAAAAATTTTGGTATATTTTCATCGATCATGGCCCCCAGTCCCCGAAACCACCCTCCGTTCAAAATTGATATATATATATATATATATATATATATATATATATATATATATCTGACCTATGTCACACTGTAACTCCCGTAATTATGAACCGATTTCGATGTAATTCGGTGTGTACACAGTACATACCAATGTCTCGACCGAGTTCGGTGGCCAGCTTCATCCGCCATTTTCTTTCAAAATGGCGGCCATTTAAAATTTTTTTAAAAATTTAAAATTTGAAATGTGGTACCAAAAAATTGAAAATGGAAAAATATTTTTTTCTTATGTATTTGACCTTTATACAAAGATTTCGGAGCAGTTTTTGTTTCGTCTATATCTTAAAAAATGGCTGAGTTATAGCATTTTGAATTTCTAGGGTGGCTGACATTTTGAAACGTCCTGAATTTTGTCACGCGATAAAAGGCGTATTTATGAACCGATTTGGATGTAATTCGGTGTGTACATAGTACATACGAATCTCTCGACCGAGTTCGGTGGCCAGCTTCATCCGCCATTTTCTTTCAAAATGGCGGCCATTTAAAATTTTTTTAAAAATTTAAAATTTGAAATGTGGTACCAAAAAATTGAAAATGGAAAAATATTTTTTTCTTATGTATTTGACCTTTATACAAAGATTTCGGAGCAGTTTTTGTTTCGTCTATATCTTAAAAAATGGCTGAGTTATAGCATTTTGAATTTCTAGCGTGGCTGACATTTTGAAACGTCCTAAATTTTGTCACGCGATAAAAGGCGTATTTATGAACCGATTTGGATGTAACTTCGTTTATACATAGTACATACCAATGTCTCGACCGGGTTCGTTGGCCAGCTTCATCCGCCATATTGTTTCGAAATGGCGGCCATTTAAAAAAATTAAAAAATAAAAAAATTTAAATGAGATACCAAAAAATGGGAAAATGAAAAAGATTTTTTTTTTGTATGTGTTTGACCTTAATACAAAGATTCCGGAACAGTTTTTCTTTCGTCTATATCTAAAAAAAAATGGCTGAGTAATAGCATTTTGAATTTCTCTTGTGGCTGACATTTTAAAACGACCTGATTTTTGTCACGCGATAACAGGCGTATTTATGAACCTATTTGGATGTAACTTGGTCTGTACATAGTACATACCAATGTCTCGACCGAGTTCGTTGGCCAGCTTCATTCGCCATCTTGTTTCAAAAGGGTTGCCATTTAAAAAAATTAAATTTAAAATTCAAAATGAGGTATTGAAAAATTGGAAAATGAAAAAGATTTTTTTTATGTGTTTGGCCTTGATACAAAGATTCCGGAGCAGTTTTTGTTTCTGAAAATTTGTTCTTTTGTTGATATCTTAAAAAATGGTTGATTTATAGCACTTTGAATTTCTAGCATGGCTAACATTTTGAAACGATCTTGCATTTGTCATGCGATAACACACGTATTCGCCTATTTCGATGTAAGAAGGCATGTGGATAGTATACATCAATATCTCGACCAAGTTCGCTGGCCAGCTTCATCAGCCATCTTGTTTCAAAATGGCGGCTATTAAATTAAAAAATATATATATATTTAAAGTGAGGTGCAAAAAAATTAGAAATTGAAAAAGGTTTCTTTCTTAAGTATTTGATCTTGATATAAGGATTCAGGAGCATTTTTTGTTTGTCTTTACCTTAAAAAATGGCTCAGATATAGCAGTTTCAATTTCTATTGTGGGTGGCATTTTGAAAAATCTGATTTTTTGCATGCGACAGCACTCCTATATATTAACCGATTACGATGTGAGTGAGCATGTGCACAGCATATACTAAGGTCTTGACCAAGTTCACTGCTTAGCCTCATCCACCATGTTGTCTTAAAATGACAGGCACTTTAAGAAATTGCCGAATTTGGCAGCCAAATATAAGTTACTTTAAAGAAAAGCAGCTTGGATAAAGCTGACTAATTTCGCGAAATTCTCATTCATTATATTGATAAAAATTAGTATTGAATCTCCTATATTCGGTTTCCACGAAATTGAGCTTCGTGTGTTTGCATGATATAAGTTGGCTTTTTTTAAATAAGGATTATGAAAGCTACCTCTTCCTCCCGGCACTGGCCGGAAGGACTTTTTTAAGATATAGACGAAACAAAAACTTCTCCGGAATCTTTGTATCAAGGTCAAACACATAAGAAAAAAATATGTTTCAATTATCAATTTTTTGGTACCACATTTCAAATTTTAATTTTTTTAAAAATATTTAAATGGCCGCCATTTTGAAACAAGATGGCGGATGAAGCTGGCCAACGAACTCAGTCGAGACATTGGTATGTACTATGTACAAACTGATTTTCATCCAAATAAGTTAATAAATACGAGTGTTACAGTGTGACAAAGTATCAGATATATATATAAATATATATATATCAACATTTGAACGGAGGGTGGTTTCGGGGTCTAGGGGTCATGATCGATGAAAATATACCAAATTTTTTTGAAATCGCTTTCCTCCGAACGGCTGCAATATTTAGCTTTTTGTAATGAAAGCCACCTAAAATCTGAATAATTACTCTAGTAAAAAATTATATATAGGCGATTCCTACAACTTTTCAACTAAAAATCAGCTAATAAATTCTGAATTTCTAAGTTTTAAATTTCAAAACAACAAAATAACAGAGTTACGGGCATATAAATATGTTACCATTTGTAATTTTAAATTGATTGTTATTAATGGTAATTAGAGGCATAAAGTAACATTTCATTGTTTAGTTTCTCTATTTAATATAGTGTTAAATCTCAAAATGTCCTGTATTATAGGGATTCCTCCTTGACTTGTCCAATTTGTAAGTCACGCAAGTCACTTGTAAATTATGCGATAAAATATTTATTCTCTTTTTATCTACACAAAATGTAATTTTTAAATAAATAATAAAACTGACTTCAAGTATGCCAGCTGGTGTATTTCAGTGAGTGTGGTTTCATGCACTTAAAAAAAAAAAAAAAAAAAAAATCTGTGAAGTTACTAAAGTTTTTCTAGGAAACTGGGATTCCTAGAACTTTTTATGTAGCGGAAAAAAAAAATCCTGTAAGTTTTTCTAGGAAACTGGGATTCCTCGAACTTATGTATGTAACGGCAATAACAAAAATTCCTGTAACAACCTCTGTTACAGGAAGTTTTGTTGTTGCCGTTACATAAAAAGTTCTAGGAATCCCAGTTTCCTAGAAAAACTTTTGTAACGTAACAGATTTTTTTTTTACTGTGTTTGGTTGTGATCTTGCAACGATACATCATTTTTATCAACATTAAGCACACTGCTACTAGAATGGACACAAAATATTATATAATATAGTTAACATACAATTTTACATTATAATTTTTATTTTGACCCTTTAAAAAGACGATACACACAGTGAAAAAAAAAAGTTGTAATTCTTCAGATGTAAAGTCACAGAAATCTGTATGCTTACTAAAATTTTATCTGTAAACTGTACTTAAAAAAGATGTAAATCTACAAAACTAATTTTTGTAAATCTACAGAAATCTTTAGCTTTACAAACGAAGCTACTAAAATTACAGTAATCTTACTAAAATTTTATCTGTAACCCAGGTTGCAGTTACATAAAAAGCTCTAGGCATCCCAGCTTCCTAGAAAATTGTTAGTGACCTTACAGATGTTTTGATTTAGAGAGCAAACGTGTATTTGTTGCATGAATTTTTGCTTTTGCCATTACATAAATAGTTCTAGGTATCTCAGTTTCTTAGAAAATTCTTAGTAACTTTACATATATTTTTTTACAGTGTACGACACGATGGCAATTTTTAAATCGCTAAACATATTTAAATTTCATGGAATTGTGCCAATTTCTATGGAAGGTATACACTAGGAACTCAAAATAAGAAAAGACTCTGACATGTAGGAAAGCATATGACGTCGCTGCCAAATTTTACTCTATTGTGTTACAACTGTAATTTAATAGAATTTTTTTAAGTATTTAATCTCGCGATTAAACAAGATAAAATTTTCTGATAAGTTTTATTTTTAACTAAAAAGTGTAAATGTTGGTGGATATGATAGAATTTTTTATATCCCGAAGAAATTTATACGAACCAAAACGAGCTATTCCCAAAAGGAAAAATAATTGCCAAATTAGGAGCATCTGTTTAAATGTTATGGGTAGACAAACTTTAAGAATGTGCAAATGAATTGTATAATCTCTTTTGTTTGAGCTGAGTTAATTTTATATTAATTTGTTAAATGAGAATAAGACAAGAGAAAATTAACTAAACTTTTCTCCAGTGAGTTCGCAGCAGCGTTTACCGAAACGGTAGTAGACTATGGCGAAATGTGAACAATTGTTACATAAAATATTTCTATTATTTAATGTCCTTAAGGATCTTTCCTTAATTAACTTCAACAATAGCGGAATTATTTAAAACGCTTTAAAAATGGCTGATGACGTTACAATTGAAAACAAATTGAGAAAACAAGATAACATCTACCACATCTTAACGCATTATTAAGCAAAAATAAACATAAACAAGGAGAGCAAATTTGAAAATTTTACATCTTTATGAAAGAACAAACATTAAGATCTCCTCAGAAAATTAAATATTAATTAAATTAAATAGATATACAATTAGATATAAATTTATATAGATTATTAATCGCTATTATATTAGTTGATTACTACTCTGATCAATCTCCACAAAATTCAGCGAATACATCCATAATTTTGAATAGATATATGATATAGGCTTGTTTATTACGCAAAAATAAAAAATCGCATTCTTATCGAAAACATATCTGCATTTGATGATAGTCCATTTTTTTCGATCTAACGAAGAAACATAAAGTATACGCACATAAAGCTCAAAGACAATATATTTCATTTTTTCAAGAATAAAATTGTTCTTAGCCCATAAACGATGGGAGATGGAGGGGTGGAAGAGGGGTGAAACGGGAGAAAATAAAAAAGGCTAAAATATGTTTCGAAGCAGTCAACATTTAAGGTTTTTTATACTTTGAATTTTTTTTTTTATTCTTTTATTTTTTGTAAATTGAGACATAAACAAAAATATACAATTATTAATATTTTTTTTAACAAATTTTGTATTAAAAGAATTTCTTATTGGAACATGTAATGATTAAAAAAATCGATAAAAATCAACTGGGGGTAAATAGAAGGGAAGGGAAAAAACAAGTAGGCGAAATATGTTTTGAAGCAGTGAACAAAAACAGCAGTGAGTTTTTTATGCATTAAAATATTTATTTTTTTAATTTTTGTAAATTGAAACATAAAGAAATATACAATCATTAATATTTTTTAAACAAATTTTGTATTAAAAAAATCTGGTTTTCTTCAAGTTCAATTTGTTATGCTTACTGTGAAGTTAATTAATTTAATTTAATGAATATATTTTTAATAGGAATTGAAAGAATACATTGTGTGTTCGAAGATTTTTCCCTTTTAAATGAGATTGTTTTAAATTGTGATGTTTAAAGAAATCAATAAAATAAATGTATAAAAATGAGAACAATGAACGTATCAACTTTTTAAATATTAAAGATTGAAAAAGTCGTTTTTTTGTGATTGATAAATTAGGTTTGGACGGTAATGGTTAATTTTTTAATTTTTATATGCATATTTCATAAACGCATCATTAAATAATTAATTTTGAAGGGAAAGTGAATATATATTACCGAAATAAAATCAATGATATCATTATTAAATAAGAAATAGACTAACATGACATTCTGCATATTAAATTATGTTTTGCAATAGGTTACGAAGCGGAGAAATCTTTCAGTTTTACCAATAGCAAAACGAATTAAGCCAATTTAATGCGATTTTCTTTAATGCTCCTAGTAACTTCTGCATTGTTTTACAAATGAAATATGACACAATACATATTTTAAGTGACACATATATGCCAGAATTGTGACGATGTAAGATGTGCAAATATTCCTATCATATTGTTTGTTTCAGACACTTTACGCTTTATAAATAATGATCAAAACCTTAAAATTATAACTAATTTAAGGAATTGGCTTATATCCTTTAAGTGAAAATTTATCAATTTAAGCTATGATATATTCATAAAAATTTCGAGGGGAATAAAAGTTTAGTTTTTGATGTGACTATTTCTAGAATTAATCTGAGCATATTCTGTGATTTACTTTATTACTTTTTCTTAATTTTCTATCAAAAATTTAATCTTTACTTCTCTATTTTATGTTTCAAAGATAGAAATACTTACCGCACTGTAAAAAAAAATCTGTAGTTCTACAGACGTAAAGTTACATGCTTTCTAAGCTTTCATCTGTAACTGTACAATAAAAGCTGTAAAACTACAAAAATCTGTAGTTTTACAAATGAATCTTCTAAGATTCCCGTAATCTTACTAAAATTTCATCTGTAACCCGGGTTGCAGCTACATGAAAAGTTCTAGGCATCCCAGTTTCCTAAAGAATTCTTAGTAGCCTTATAGATTTTTTGATTTTCGGTGCAAAAGTGTATCTGTTACATGGATTTTTGCTATTGCCGTTACATAAAAAGTTAAAGGAATCCATGTTTCCTAGGAAAACTTTTGTAACTTTACAGATTTTTTTTACAGTGCAGCGTGAAGAAAAAGTCACATTGTGCTTATTCAAAGTGTCTGCTTGTAACGCTTCGGTATTTTTCTTTATATAACGAAAGTGATCTAACTCAGCTGATCAGTAAAAAATTTGAACAGAGTTAAACACTGACTGTTACTTTTGGAACACAAGTAGGAAGTGTTTACATTGTTAATATATGAATGAAAATAATATTTCTAATTAAAATCAAATATCGATATTTAAGTACTTATCGGATATTTTATAAAATTTGACTTAAATATACAAATCATAAACTAATAATTCATGACATATGTTTCAACAATAATTAAAAAAGACATATGCGAGTAAGGGATATATATTCATATTTTGAAATCTAAGAACTTATATCCCTTACTCTCATATGTCTATCTCAAACTACATTTTCATTCCAAAGAAATTTTTACAAACAATCTGGCGGTTTAGCAATGGGCTCCCCCCTGTCACCCATCCTCGCAGACATCATTATTTTGAATGCTCCCTTTTCAATAAATTATCTTTCCCTTTCTAGATTCGCTATGTTGATGAACACATTCGCCTTAATTGACACCTCTCTTCACAATATTGATAATATTCTTAACATTATGAACTATATTGATAGCAATATTCAATTCACTTATTGAAACTGAAAATAATAGTTCTCTCCCATTTTTGGATACCCTTGTTACTCGCACTGTAACCGGTTTCACTACATCCGTCTATCGCAAAAGCTTCGCTGTTTCTTTGCCACCCCATGCTCGTTCTTGTCATCCCCCAAGCCAAAAAATGGCCGCCTTTTATACCTTTATAAATCGTGCCATACATGTTTGCTCTGATTCTCAGTCATTTAATAGTGAAATTCAATACATTAAAGCCATTGCGATTGACAGAGGTTACAACCCTTCTATAATTGATACTGCTCTATTTAAACTTCAGCATCCTCGTTCCTCAAACTCTCCCCGGCCTTCTACTCTTTCCAATATTCACATTGTGTTAACCTTCTTTCCTAAATCAAGCTTTCCCATTGCTAAAATTCTCAGACAATATGACTTCAAAATAATTTTTACCCCTACCAATAAACTCACCTTCTCCAAACTCAAAGACCCCATTGAATTATCCAATTCATGGGGTATCTACCGTATTAATTTTCAGTGTTGCCTTTCCTATATTGGACAAACCAAACGCTGCTAAAATTTCGTATCAAAGAATATCAACAATATATTAAAAAACAAGAAATCAATGAATCCTCTATTGAAAAACATTGCTGGGAGATGAATCATACTTTTGACTTCAATTCGGTTAAAATAATCTCGAAACCTACTTCTATACACTAACTTAATCTCCTTGAAGCATTTCAGATTTATAAAAATTTCAAAAATACTGTTAATTGTGAATTCGCTATTCCCCCATTATCAGATTGTTGGAAATATTACATAAAAACTTCTGTCTCTTAATTTTCTCCCCTCACTATTTCGGTTCCATTTCCCATCTATTTTCCTATTGGCTGTTACCTGCAATCCTCTGTTTTCCTATTGGTCAATAAACCTTTAACTTGAATCCCCACCTCTCCTATATATGTGAGCCAATTTCCGCCATCCTTAGCACTGAGGAAGGTATGCTATATGCTACCGAAATCGGTATGCTTAAAATTAAAAATTTTTGGTGCTTTTAACGTTGTATTTTTTACGCTTCTAATATATTCGATTAATCACACACCGATATTTAAGTTCCTTTAAAAAAATATTATCACTAATCAGATATTTTTAAAGCTTAGCTATACAAATATCAAATACATGTTTCAATTAAAAAAAAAAAATGCATCACACACCGATATTTAAGTTCCTTTAAAAAAATATTATCACTAATCAGATATTTTTAAAGCTTAGCTATACAAATATCAAATACATGTTTCAATTAAAAAAAAAATGCATCACTATAACTTTCTAAAAGTTGAACAGTAGGCCGGTTTGATATAACAATTTTAATGTAAACTACAATAAAGAATCAGCTTTTGATTATATGTAAGGAAGACATGCTGTAAAAATAAAGAGCTAAAAAATAAGTTTAACATTTTTTATCAAATATTATTCAGGAATTGTACGTTTCATAAAAAATGGAAATTTATGTCTATAATTAAAGGAATTTTAGGTGCCAATTGTCTTTCATAGGGAATATCTTTAAATGATGCTTAAGATTTTTTAACAGGATGAAAAGTTTTGCGTTTTTGGCATTGAAAATATTTCTAAGTACAGATCTAAGTTCTAAAGATAAATAATAATTATAAAAGAGCAAACAATATATGTGTTAAATTATTCCAATATTCTCAACAAATGTATGTGCAGTATAAAATTTTCTAAATATATGCACATAGATTAAAAGGTAGGTCATCATTTTGTAACTTAAAAATAGATAATATTAGCTTTGAAAAAATCTTAATCCTGTTTTAAACATTGTTTCTTAAGTACGCTTATTTCACAAACTGATAGTACTTCATGATCAAAGTATTTCTCAATCTTTTTTGTCAAAGTTGTCACCTATATATGAATTGCCTTGGGCAGCGTACAACCAGGCTTTCTACGCACGGTACGGTCTCATTTTGCAAAGAAATCTTGAATTTTTATGAATTTAAATTTTTAAACGAAAATATTTCAATTTCTAAAATTTAGATGTGTCACAGTTTCAACTCTGATTAAAATTCCACAAGAAAATTGATTAAAAAAATCAAAATCCGTCAATTAACTGTGGAGTCAATCAATTATCAGATTTTTGACACGAAAAAAATGTCCCTCTCAATGTCTAGCCCTCTTTTACAACGCTAAATGAGTTGCGCGTTACTCCACGAGTTGAAAACAGAAAGAGTTTCCCAGACATGCGCAGAAGCGATCCCCGACACATGACCAAGCACATTCGTTACCTTTCAATGAGGATTTGTTTAAAAATAAAATCAACTTTCAAAAAATATTTTTGTTGAAATATTCAATATTATTATTTTTTAAACAAAAGATACCGGTACTAATGGGAAAATACCCTGAAAAAGAAGCGATTATTATTATTATTACTATTACTTTGTATTTCGTTCCAGGAGACGGGAAAAGCTGTTTTAAAATAGAGAAATAACGGAACGTTTTTCTCTTTGTCTGCTTGAGAAATAACGGACTATCCGGACATCTGCAAAAGTGATCTTAAGGGCACATGGAACATAAAATGGTTAAAATTTTTGAATTTTTAATTGGGATATATATTGATAAAAGGGGAAAAAAGTTGTGAATGAGATGTTAGATCAATATGATTATGATACTGGAAGGTTTTAATATAATATATTTAAGCATTGTGGGTGTGTATATATATATATATATATATTTTTTTTTTGCCTTTTTGAAAAAAGTAGTTTTTTGATGTTTCAGTACACTTTTCTAAAAATCTATTTTAGGTAAACAGTTGAAACTTTACGTAATTGTGTAAGTACGTCTATTTGAGAATAATAGGAAGCAGTTTTCATTTTGGCTTAAGAGAAATAAAAATTAAAATTAAATATTTTACCAAAAAAGTTTGAAAATTTATTGAATTAACATTTCATCATCAACTTTCTTTTCTATTTTATCAATTTATAACTCAATTCAAAACTTGAAAATTTGAACCAATTTATGTTCCATGTGCCCTTAATGTCAACGAACTGCCGAAAATTGAAGCTCGTGTATTAGGTTTTTAATTAAAAATTATCTCGGCTAACAGTTTAATTGTGAAAAATCTGCGTTGCATTGGACCTATCTTCGTCGGTTCTTATCTAAATTTCCAGACCTCTTCCTACGACAAATAAGGAATAAGAAATCAATATTTCGAAAAGCCTATTCCAGGTGCATTTTCATTGAAACGCAAGTAAAATCGTAAAATCTTTTTTCTCACGAAATTTTTATTTACTGAAGACAAGTGGCATTTCATTTCAATCAGCCAGTTTTTACATTGGCGCAGTACACTTCACAACACATCAGGATTACACATGTTGAGTTTAACGGGTGAACTGGTGAGAATAGCTTTAGGACGGAGGTATTTTTTTCTTTTTTACTTAAAAAATTAGACGGTGCGAGACTCGAGACAATGGGTCTATCAGATGACCGTACATTGATTGCAGCAACGAATACTTAGTAGTTTTAATACACGGGATGTTTTGAAGTGACAGAAACTGCCGAAACACAACGATCAAGGTTCCTCCACCGTCAGTTTTCCAAGTATTTCTTTGGCTGTTACGAACAATGTTCTTTCTCATCAGATTTCTATATTTCAAAGCATTTAATTGGCTGTTCCTTGCGACATTTCTGAACATTTACTTCAACTTACTATAAACGACACATGTCCTCCCGCAATAACTAGATGCTTGTTCTAGGAACAACTGTTTTTCAAGCAACACACTTTTAAACATTGCAACAAAATGTCCAGTCATTCCACCGTTTTTATTAAAAATGGTTACATAACCCTAATTTAACTGTATTATGACCATAATATGGGCACAATTATGGTCAAAATAGAGTTGAATTACGATTATGTAACCATTTTCTATAAAAACAGTAGAATGACTGGACAGTTTGCTGCAAATTTTTAACACTTAGTGCATGATTTTTTATTTTGTTTCGAAAAAAATATAGGGGAGACTAGGGACGGTTGACCCTACGGGAGGCTTGACCCACCCATCAATTTTTATATTTAAAAGAATTTCAGAGGTTTATCAATAGGTGTCAACCAAAGATACTTGAACGGTCAAATAACAGTCTTCGTTTTACAGAGATAATCGAAATGGGTGTGGGAAAAATCAATTGTGAGGTGTTTTCAACCTAAAACTTGTGTTTTTTAGAAATATTTTGTAAGCTTTTTTCAGATAAATTATGCCATAGAAATTTAAGTAAGTAGGTTTAAAGTAATGCAGAGATATCGAGCTTTCATTCCAGGTATAAGGATTGTTCAGTAAGTTAGGCTTAACAGAACAAAGTGCTATTCTTTAGAAAAGGACTATGTAGGGAGGCTTGACCCAGTCAATGTGAGGGAGGGTTGACCCGATGCTCAAGGCTCTTTTAATTAAGTGGTTTCGGAAATCTTTTTATTATATACTGTGCATAAGGAAAAGTCAGTGGTTATAGTAAAGCGAGGAGAGTCTGGGCACATTTCAAAAGAATAATAATAAAAAATCTAAATATTAATATTTTGCTAAATTATGCATGAATAATTTTGACTTCATTTGTTTTTTATGCATTTCCATTGTTATTTTGTTGTTATACTGTAAATTAATAGAACAGCAGTAATAAAACCAAGAAAATTATTTTGCGCAATCTCTCCTTACAGGGTAGGAGAGAACGCGCACATGGGTAGGAGAGATTGCGCACATAGGTAGAAGAGATTGTTATTAATAATAACTACAATTAAATTGTTAACAATAATAATTACACTTAATTGACATTTTGTGAGTAAATATTTTTCTATTAGGAATGAATAATTCAACCAAATGTTTAAATAATAAATAAAAGAAATAATTTTAACAACAGTTAAAAATTTTAATTTAAAAAGATTAAAATATCTGAAAAAGCAAGCCTTACTAAGATTACAAAAAAAACCATTCACCTAGTAGATAACATGTTTAACTTGAAAATTACTTCATTTCGATTTCCACAGTTTCATTGTATTTTGTTTGCTAACCGAAGTTGTCGTCGTCCGCAATCGATGCACTTATTATTGTAAAACGTGCATCTTTCGTGCAATCACCTGCAACAAGTAATACATTGAATCCAGTCAGTTGTCGAAAATTTCTCCTGGTACAGTTCCTGATGCTCAGTGCACTTATCCTCATTGACCTTCGTTTTATCCCCTTGAGTTTTTTTATCCCACTTTTTGTAAAAACACCTTATCTTCAGTTTTTTTTTTTTTGTAGCGGCATCCTTTTTAAATCTTTTTTCATATATATTTTGTGGATCAGTAACATTAGTTGCACTCTGTTTCCTTTTGATTTCGATGACATTACTGAATGGGTGAAAGCTTTTCCAAAACATTTTATTAGAAAATTTATTTTAGTTAACAAAATTAATTTATTAGCAAATTGATTCCTCAAAAATTAAATAAATAAATAAATATATATATATATATTTAATTAAATTATTAACAAATATATTATTAATTTATTAACAAAAATAATTACATAAAATTTATTTAATAAAACTGTATTATTAATTTATTAATAAAATTTTTATCTGCAAAAGTATTTTTTTTTTTTTTTTCAAATTAATTTATTGCCAAATTTAGTTTTGATAATTATGTGTTTTTCCGAAATTATTTCAAAATTGATTCATTCATATGTTTTACAAGTAATTTGCAATTCATACAAATTTATCAATAAGCTGTGTTATCTCTCCTAGCACTTAAACTTATGGGGAAATGCGCAATCTCTCCTAAGTAGCAGATGCGCAAACTCTCCTATTATGGTAGGAGAGATTGCGCGGTCTTTTATTTAAATACGGCCACTTCTAAAATGAATTTATGGTGTCCGCATACTTAGTCCAGGTTAGTAGTTTATAAGAAATTGTTTAAGTTCAAAATATTTTGTATTATTGACTCTCTATAAAAGTTCTGACGAACAGTTATGAAAAGTTCAAGAACTTACTTTGGAAAAAATACCAAAATAGCAGTGCTTTATCCAAGACGCTTGGAACAATCAATATGCACATTCATGTAGACACTGCACTAATGCTGCTGTACAACTACCTGGAGTCGCTGGGCGCGCACTCTACTCCTTCCTGTCGAATCTCTTTGTGCGCAATCTCTCCTACCGCGTGAACTCTCCTCGCTTTACTATATATATAAAATAATACAAATTTATTCTGTACAACTACAGTAAAATGATGTGATGGATAAGAAAATGTTCAAAACTGACTAAAGAAGGATGTGAAAAATTGCTAGAAAATGGGAAAGTTGATAGGAACTTTTTCCACTTAAATATTACTTACAATAGATAAATAGAAGCAGTGGGAAAGACTAGAAAGGACTAAAAAGGTTGAAAGCAGCAGTCTTAACCCTTTCAAGGGAAGTGGTATGTTTATAAAACCACTTAATTTTAATTCCGAAACGTCAGAATGGCACCAGAATTTTGCTAAAATCTTTTCTATTTAATATGTATGTGAAATATAGACTTTTTCTTATTTCCAGATAAATTTGTTCGTAAATTCTAGTGCCAGTCATTTATGTCAACATTTTAGTACTGAATGTACTTTGCCCCTTAACGTTTTAAATCATGGTAATGATAAGTTATGTGCTCATGCAGCTGCAAAAGAACATAGCATCGTCAAAAAACTTTAGGAAGGTATGTAGACAAATTTCACCAGGGTGAATACAGAGATATGAAGCCAAACTGTGTGACAATTGGAGTTGTCTGAACGAGTGTCACAAAAAATAGGACAAGCAGACAAAAAAAGCGGGACAGAGACTCCTAAATCTGGACAAAATAACATGAAATACTATGAAATTGGAACCTGTCTCTAATAGACCGGGCGTCGGCGACACGAATGACTACGTCATCGAGTTCCGGGATGAAATCATGATGCAGGACAAGATTTTTAGGAGTAGATGATTTTTAGGAGTAGATAAAGGAATGACTGGTCTGCCTCGACATTTCTTGGTAAGATAGGCGCAGCAGCGGGCGCCAACTCGTGTACAAATGAAAACCCTATAAACATAGTATTTTACATTGCATTGCCATATATACTACTTCATATCGACTTTCAAGATGAATTAAGGGTTTAGGAAAAGCTTATTAAGAGTACGTGGGGAAAAGACTGATTTGGCATAACTTGGTACAAAGCTCCAAGAACGGGGCGCCAATTCGTTATTTTCAGAGTATTATTACGTCATCGAGTTACGGCTTCAAATTTTGGCAAATGAAACATTCCGATTAGTACGATACGAATATTTCAGTCTGCCTCGTCATATCTTGGTAGGAGATGAGCAGAGCGGGGCGCCAATTGTTAATTTTGGCGGTACCATCACATCATCGAGCTACGACTTTAAAATTTTGCACATTAAAGGAACATATCAGTACAATGAGGATATTTCAGTCTGCCTCGTCATATCTTGGTACAAGACGAGCAGAGCGGGGCGCCAATTTTTAATTTTTGCGGTATAATCAAGTCATCGAGTTACGGGAGGAAATAATGATGCAGGACAAGATTTTTAGGCGTACATTAAGGAATGACCGGTCTGCCTCGACATTTCTTGGTACGATAGGCGCAGCAGCGGGCACCAACTCGTCATTTTTGCGTCACTATCACGTCATCGAGTTACGGGATGAAACCGGGGCCAAATTAAAGGTGAAAAAAAGTCTTTTAAGAATATTTTGGTCTACCTGCGCATATCCTGGTAGAAACCCCCGGCAGACTAAAATCTATAACAAAAAAATACGTCATAATGTACAAATGAAAACCCTATAAACATAGTATTTTACATTAAACATTAAACATTCCGATTAGTACGATACGAATATTTCAGTCTGTCTCGTCATATCTTGGTAGGAGATGAGCAGAGCGGGGCGCCAATTGTCAATTTTGGCGGTACCATCACATCATCGAGCTACGACTTTAAAATTTTGCACATTAAAGGAACATATCAGTACAATAAGATTATTTCAGTCTGCCTCGTCATATCTTGATACGAGACGAGCAGATCGGGGCGCCAATTTTTAATTTTTGCGGTATAATCACGTCATCGAGTTACGGGATGAAATCATGATGCAGGACAAGATTTTTAGGCGTACATTAAGGAATGACCGGTCTGCCTCGACATTTCTTGGTACGATAGGCGCAGCAGCGGGCACCAACTCGTCATTTTTGCGTCACTATCACGTCATCGAGTTACGGGATGAAACCGGTGCCAAATTAAAGTTGAAAAAATGTCTTTAAGGAATATTTTGGTCTGCCTGCGCATATCCTGGTAGAAACCCCCGGCAGACTAAAATCTATAACAAAAAAATACGTCATAATGTACAAATGAAAACCCTATAAACATAGTACTTTACATTACATTGCCATATATATTACTTCGTATCGACTTTTAAGATAAATTAAGGGTTTAGGAAAAGTTTATTAAGGCAAATTAAGAGTTGGCGCCCGCTGCTGCGCCTATCGTACCAAGAAATGTCGAGGCAGACCTGTCATTCCTTAATGTACGCCTAAAAATCTTGTCCTGCATCATGATTTCATCCCGTAACTCGATGACGTGATTATACCGCAAAAATTAAAAATTGGCGCCCCGCTCTGCTCGTCTCGTACCAAGATATAACGAGGGAGACTGAAATATCCTCATTGTACTGATATGTTCCTTTAATGTGCAAAATTTTAAAGTCGTAGCTCGATGATGTGATGGTACCGCCAAAATTGACAATTGGCGCCCCGCTCTGCTCATCTCCTACCAAGATATGACGAGGCAGACTGAAATATTCGTATCGTACTAATCGGAATGTTTAATGTTTAATGTAAAATACTATGTTTATAGGGTTTTCATTTGTACATTATGACGTATTTTTTTGTTATAGATTTTAGTCTGCCGGGGGTTTCTACAAGGATATGCGCAGGCAGACCAAAATATTCTTAAAAGACTTTTTTCACCTTTAATTTGGCACCGGTTTCATCCCGTAACTCGATGACGTGATAGTGACGCAAAAATGACGAGTTGACGCCCGCTGCTGCGCCTATCGTACCAAGAAATGTCGAGGCAGACCGGTCATTCCTTAATGTACGCCTAAAAATCTTGTCCTGCATCATGATTTCCTTCCGTAACTCGATGACGTGATTATACCGCAAAAATTAAAAATTGGCGCCCCGCTCTGCTCGTCTCGTACCAAGATATGACGAGGGAGACTGAAATATCCTCATTGTACTGATATGTTCCTTTAATGTGCAAAATTTTAAAGTCGTAGCTCGATGATGTGATGGTACCGCCAAAATTGACAATTGGCGCCCCGCTCTGCTCATCTCCTACCAAGATATGACGAGGCAGACTGAAATATTCGTATCGTACTAATCGGAATGTTTAATGTTTAATGTAAAATACTATGTTTATAGGGTTTTCATTTGTACATTATGACGTACTTTTTTGTTATAGATTTTAGTCTGCCGGGGGTTTCTACCACGATATGCGCAGGCAGACCAAAATATTCTTAAAATACTTTTTTTCACCTTTAATTTGGCACCGGTTTCATCCCGTAATTCGATGACGTGATAGTGACGCAAAAATGACGAGTTGGCGCCCGCTGCTGCGCCTAACGTACCAAGAAATGTCGAGGCAGACCAGTCATTCCTTAATGTACGCCTAAAAGTCTTGTCCTGCATCATGATTTCCTCCCGTAACTCGATGACGTGATTATACCGCAAAAATTAAAAATTGGCGCCCCGCTCTGCTCGTCTCGTACCAAGATATGACGAGGCAGCCTGAAATATCCTCATTGTACTGATATGTTCCTTTAATGTGCAAAATTTTAAAGTCGTAGCTCAATGAGGTGATTATACCGCCAAAATTGACAATTGGCGCCCCGCTCTGCTCATCTCCTACCAAGATATGACGAGGCAGGCTGAAATATTCGTATTGTAATAATCGGTATGTTTCATTTGCCAAAATTTCAAGCCGTAACTCGATGACGTAATAATACTCTGAAAATAACGAATTGGCGCCCCGTTCTTGGAGCTTTGTACCAAGTTATGCCAAATCAGTCTTTTCCCCACGTACTCTTAATAAGCTTTTCCTAAACCCTTAATTCATCTTGAAAGTCGATATGAAGTAGTATATATGGCAATGCAACGTAAAATACTATGTTTATAGGGTTTTCTTTCGTACACGAGTTGGCGCCCGCTGCTGCGCCTATCGTACCAAGAAATGTCGAGGCAGACCAGTCATTCCTTAATGTACGCCTAAAAATCTTGTCCTGCATCATGATTTCATCCCGTAACTCGATGACGTAGTGATTCTTGTCGCCGCCGCCCGCTCTATAACAGAATACTGCCTTAAATGTTAAAATTTCATTTAACTGCTGTACAATTATACGTGCTCAGACACAATCCTGTTTAAAACAAAAATTTTCTTATCTGACTTGCGATTGCGTCTCAACAGGTTTGTTTACGCATCATATTTAAAAAATATATTTTTTATAATAATTAAAGCATGTAGCATAAAGCTATTTTGCTTTTTTTTAAACTGATTTTATTTCTCTTCACAAATATTGCAATATAAAGATAGGGAATCAATGTGTAATTCTAATGTGTCAATCCAACGAAGAGCCGTTAATTCCCCAATTGCCTCAGTAATATGGTTGACTATTTATGATGTTACAGAAACGGGTTTCTAGGTGAGAAAGGTTTGGCGCCCTGACTTGCAGAATAAGTCATGATGTCAGTAGTGTCAGGGCCAAATCGAGTTTGGCCGTGGTAGTGTCCACTGAACAAAAGAGCACTGAAAATTTCGATCCCGATGATGGTGTGCATGCGTTTGATTTTCGAAAGATCATTTTCCCTGGGCGGTCATCCCTGTCATCCCTGCCTTTATTAGAAAAGGCAAACGATATTGAATTTCATTGTATCAAAATAAGAATACATTAAAATTTAGCGCATTTAACACTATATACGATTTCATGAATACTTCAAAAAGTTGCGAGTTTAGATTTGACATGAACCTTCATGTTATTATTTATTACGGCAAAGTTTCTTAAAAATCTGTCGAATTGTTTTAATTGCGAGGTTCCATTTATTTATATTTTTAGTCTGGTATTTTCTTCATTCTCAATATTTACCTGACTAGTTTCCAAAAAAATTTATTTTTTAAACCATCAACTCCCTAATTTTTACTTTAAAAAACGGAATTACTTTTTGTTTAAAGTTTTCCTCTTAGCGATCTCAGCATGAGTGAGTGACGTTTGTTTCCAGAACTTTAGAGCCTATTGCGGATCTAAAGAAAGCTTGGAGAAAAATGGAAAGTTTTTTTTTTCAATATAGTATTTAATTTAGTCAAAAATTATTTACAACGTAAATTTTTTCAACATGCGTTGCAGTGATCAATGTTTTAACAAACTTCATTTTTTTGAAATTCCAGTACAAACAGTAAGTTGAATGCTGTATGTTATCTTTGTTTTGTTTTGTTTTTGGATTTTTTCATATGTGTGAAGCGCTCATATACTCGTTTCGGTGATAATGGCTATACAGAATTATATATTATTACAGATTCGATTATTATTAGAACAACGAACTAGCTAAACCCATAATTTTTTTTTTCCTTTTCATGGGCACAAAATGCTCAAATCGACGTTATAACGAGACGGATTGAACTCTCTGAGCGATTTGCCCGTATTTTTCCGTTTCCGAAAAAAAAATTTAATCTGTTGTAGATTATCTGTTGTAAAATATTTTAAACAGAATTGTATTTCAAAATGTATATCAGATAAATGGGCATGGAGTGTATTTTAAAAACAAACAGGGAAATTTTTGTTTAATTAAGACTAATTTTATAAGTATATATATGAAAATAAATTTCATATTTTTCGAAATTAATATTTTTCATATTGACAGGTAGAAAATGTTATTACATTTAGAAAAATTGCATAATAAACCGTTCCATCTAAAAAAAAATCAAACAATTTAAAAACGATCTCTTCATATTTCCTTTCATTTCGACAATATATATTTTTTTTCTAATAGATTCTAACAGTTAAATAAATAAAATTTCCCTGTAGACTTTTGTTGAAATCACATCGCGTATAACTATCGATTTTATAAGTAACAAAGACAGATGAAGCTGTAATTTCTAGCCAAATGTGGCACAACAGAGCAGAATGCATATTCTACGTTACTTGCTCCAATTTCAGCCAATCAAATTACTGATCCAATTTGGTAATTAACGGCTCGTAATCCAACGTTCTTTCCCGATGAGCTGCACAAATTGTCATACTTCCCATGATTGGGCAGAATTGGTCTTGTTCGTAAAACTATCATAATTCGACAAATCTGTTTGGTCACGTGTTATAATTTAGTTTATATCTCGAACAAAGCTTTGATATTTGTATGTACACATTTTCTATAAAATATTTGTTTTGGGATTTAATTTTTGATTCTCATAGAGGAAGTTCGGGTATTATGGAATAATCTTTACATTTCGGTTTGTAAGTCAACATAAAAAAATATAGTATATTAAAAGATGGTAAATTACAAACTATGACTATTTCTTACCACGTTTTTAATATGTTTAAAGTGGAAGGAAAAAGATACATATCGATATTTAGAATTTAAAAAAGAATCACACATCATAGATTATATGAAGCGGTCGGGTAATGTGGAATAGGATAATAAGGAATATTAAAATTGCAAGAAAAATCATGATTTACATGAATAACCAAGATTATCTAATGAGTAAACAGTTAATACATCCTCTACAACTCAACAGACTGTTTGAAAAATTGTTTTAATTTTTACAAAAATCACATATCGCTCACCCACAAGAAAAGTGGCACATCTCGCAAAAATTCATTTCGCATTTTATTCCACTAATAGGTATGTCAAATGTGTGTCTTGCTACACAAACAATTTCATAAATGTAGTTATACGGAAAACTCCTTTATTACGCTATAAGTCCATTTGTGTCCACAGAACAGGGGTCGATTGTGTGGGGAGGTAAAATTACCCAAACCTCAAAACCTCATCCTACGTCTTTATTCTTAAGGGTTTTATGTTTTTATGCACGTTTTTATTCCTGCATGCAGAGCTAAGTGCTGCAATTTCATCTTACAGTAAAATTATGCAAATTTTCTATTTGCCTCTCCTGTGAAATTTACTTTTGTCGAGATGTGTCACTTTTCTTGCGGGAGATATGTAGTCTGTTGTTTCGACCCCGTCACAATCCACATGGGCCCAAAACATCAGGCATTTCAACCAATCGTCCCCCTTTTAATCCTCTGAATATTTTTCATTTCAAAACAGGCGCACTGTATCTTCATTATCTCATGTACAACCAGGTAAAAAGCCCATCTGTGATGATACGTTGAAGTAGAATGATTGCTCATATTTACTAGACTCGTCTTGAAACTGTTATCCAGACTGTATTCCATATTACCCGACACGGCCGACATCTTTAAAAAATAACCTTTTCAGTCGTCAATAAATTAACATAGAGGTAAACTGACTAACACAGAAATAAATATAACTATTCAATCTAATACTGCACTTGTTTAACATCATTTATGACGATAATTAATACGAATTTTATAAAACTTCCCTACAAAAAACTGCAAAAAATGAGAATAAGATTTTATTTCACCGATTCACTCCAACAACATGTATCCAAACATAACTCACCGTAGTACATCATAGGGGTAGTAGAAAGTCATTTAGTAGTTTAGAACTTCGATGCAGCTGCCTACGGGCCAGATATTGAAGTGTTCCATATTCCACCACCATTCCATATTACCCAGAAATCTCTATATATTGTATGTTAATTTAATACTATTTTATGTTTTAATATATTTTTTATATTGTTTCCCCCTGAGTACACTTTCAAGCGTAACAAGGTGTTATACTTCCGTTTGCATATAAAAATCTAAATAACTTTTAAACTGGGGATTGTTAATAATAATAATGAAAGGAGATTGTGTGTGTATGAATGTGTCTGTCCGCTGGGTTCTGAAGAGATGGCACCACGCGGAGTTACAATATATGGCTAGAAGGTACCTCTATATCTTTAATTATGCACTTCGAAGCCCCATTTTGCACTTTTTGATTAGATTTCTTTTTACGAGATTTATGCACAATCTATTTCAAAATCACGAAATTCGAATAAAAATCAATATTTTTTATTTCGTGAATTACTAATCTAAATACTCAGATTCATCTGATGTAAAAATAAATAATTAAATAAATCAATTCTGACGCTTCATGGCTGAGATACAACCTTTTACATTTGTAAACAAACTGTATATTTAAACAGTTTTTTATACTTAAAATACTTTTTTAATTAAAAAATTTCGCACATTTCTAAATTTTAACATATTCCATCTTCATCTTTAATAATCACTTTCTTTTGAAATTTTTATTGTATATCGTTCTATACGGTAACAAATAAATGTTAGCATAAAAAAGATGCATTTTAAGGTATTTATTTTAGTGTTGAAATTTATCTGAATCTGGAATATATAACTACATTTTGGGAGAAAACAAAGCATAATTATAAAAATATTTTGTTTTTTTCTTATACATGCAGCGAATTTTTACAATTCATGCCGACTTCCATTGTAATATATGAAAAATATTTCATAAATAAATATTATCTTATTTTATGAAAAGAGATGCGCGTGAAATATTTTCAAATATGTCAATTTTTATTCGTATTAAAATATTTAAAACGCAATAACTGAAAATAATTTTAATATTTCAATTTCAAACTTTGTGCATGAGTATTTTAGGTTATTTTTAACAACGCTGCCAAATTTCAAGTAAAACTATTAAAACTTGAAACATTTAGTTTTCAAAGCCCACAGTCGCCTTAAAAGATCAATAAGTAATTTTAGCCATTGCTTTCAACCTTTATACTTTTTTTTGCCAATATTTTTAAATAGAAAATTTTGCCTTAGATAATCCTAAATATTTGATCTAGAAAAAGATAAATTTTTGATGAAAATTAGTGGTAGGAAAAAAGCGCAAAAGCTGGTAGCTATGATTTATCCCTCTTTCATATGTGTAATAAATAGCTGTTAATTTTACGCCTTTTTACTACCACTATTTTTGAACAGATGAATTTGCAATTTTTTCCTAAATTTATGGTGATCAAATAAGAGAAATTTGTCCGTTCATATATACTGGTACAAAAAATAGCTTCATACTTGGAAGTTATTGATTTTATAAATTCAAATTCTCGTTAAAACAATTATTCAGACACAACAATAAATACACTCATGTTCAAAATTAAGAGAAATTGCATATTTTGTCGAATTTCATGAAATATGCTGAACGAAAGGTAAAACTAATGCTTCGAAACAAAAATGCAACTTTTTAGTATCGGATACGTAAGAGTATACATGTGTATTGACGGAGCGAGTAGGGGAACAGCCTTTATAAACAACCATGCCAACGTTTAGTTTTGTTCGCTCGCACCACTCGCCGAATATCTTGGTGGTTTTTTTTTTTTTTTTTTTTTTTTTTTTTTTTTTTGCAAAATTCGATGAAATTCAGACGCAAAAAGTAAAAATGTGTAACCTATCCAACGTTTGGATGATGGAATGATGTGGCGAATCGCGGGGAGACTGGAAACAGGGCAGTCTCAAGCTCAGATTCCTAGAGACTTCACTATAACGTCCAGCGTCGCACAGTGGAGCAAAATCCCGAAAAGCTGGCCAAAATATGAAAATGTTATTTAAATGCAATGAAATTTCGCACACAGGTGTTTTTCAGGACGCTGATCTCGATTCAAAAATTAAAATTGCAAAATACAAAATGGCGGATCCAATATGGCGGACTAAAATTAAAATGCTTTGAAAGTTATTCGATTTCTATGAAATTTTGTATACGGGTACTTTTGAGGATGCTAAGTATGATAAAAAAATTAAATTTTAAAAAATGGCGAATTAAAAAAAAATTAGATTTAAATAAAATATTTCGAGTTTCGAAATTAAAAAGTTTCGAGGCTAAACGTTACAAGGTGTTTTCAAGGAACTAAGATGTTTCTAATCGAAATTAAACTATGAATATTTATTTATGAAATACAATTAAGTACATTAATGAAAAATAAAATACAAGGTTTAATTTCTATATATTATTAAAATAAAACGAAAGGATATTCTAAAATTCATCTTCTGAATCATCTGTAGTATACTAAGCAGACTCTTCAGAAGGGGAGGTGTCGAAATATATTATAGAAGTTTCTGTGCCTCTAGGGTTAAGGATATTAGTTTCTTCGATGTTAATTTACCTAAGCTTGAAATGAAGGGATTTGATAACATTAAAAGCCACAAAAAAAAATCTTCCAGTGTTTACGTCCTACTGCATTTTAGGGAGAAATCTTCTCCATACCTTTTGATCAATTTGTTGCACGATTCTTGAGCGTCTCCCGATAAACCCAACAGGCAATAATGAGGAAGCTATTATTTCTGTGCCATGAATAAGTAGTTTGTGTACTGAAGTTCGCATATAGATCTAGGAATACAATTCGAGGAATTTACAAGCTGTTTGCGAGCAATAATCCACGAAATTTGTCAAATGAATGTTAAGAAATTACTTGTAATATGACGTGGATTCGTTTGATCAAATCTTCGTCTACGCTTCTCATGAAAGCAGAAATAGTTGCGTTTTTAAAGAATCGACGAGCTGTATTGTAATCATTTGTGCTTCCAAATCCGAGCTTTGCTTTATCGACGAGAAGTCCTAATTGTAAACGAAATTTTCTTGTAAATTTTGTTTTGCAATTTTAATTTTTTTCAATCATCATTAAAGATAGTTTTTAATTAATGCCTACTTATTTTCTATCACTGATTGTTTTAAAAGGAATTAGTTTACTCCTCTGATCTGTAATATAATCCATCCGAGGAGATGAAGATCTCGAATTTTTCCAGATAACGATTTCTAAATTATTCGCAACACTTGAGTTCTAGTGGCACTAGAGAAGTGAAAAAGCTATTTGTACCTAAGTTCTACCATCATCAACGCTAAAGTTTTGTTTAAAAGTGCTTTGACCGGATCACATCCCCACTTGAAAATAAAGTTCAGATTGCGAATGTTCTCGGAAGTGAAAGTCTTAATAATTTCCGTTTGCATTAATAAAATACGTGCTGCAGTATGAACTAGCAAAGATTGCATTTGACAAGATAGTTTCTATTGTATGTATTTCTATTGTATCGATGATAGAGAATTCTTTTCATTTTTTTGTTACTAATTTTGCTTATCAAATTCCTTTATGCTTACGATTATAACACTTATTTGTAATATAATACATAATAATCTATCGCAAAACTGAACAATCTAAAAATTTCAAAAATGTTTGCCAGCTAAATTACTGTGAAAAGTAGTAAATGTCATAGCTTTTGAAGCGACTAAAAAAATGATATTTTTACTTGTGGTTACAAAAACCTGCACGAAATGCCAAATGGCAGTTTTTGGCAGCTAATTTTTCTTGATTCATTAGATAATAGTTCAGGCTATTGTTTCCATTTTATGTCGCTGCGGAGCACCGTGGAACTTATAAACTTTTTGATGTTTGAAAGCAAAAAAATAATATATATTAAAAAAATATATATATATCAAAAATAATCATGAAAGCATTAAATTTTATGTACTTAATATAATTTTTGTAACATGGGCAAAAAAAGTACACACTATCATCGTGTGAATCCATTTTAAAGCATTAAAATCGGATGATATGGAAAAATGTAGCACGTGTTTACAAGAACCTTTGTTTTGCTCTTTTTGTTCGCCTCAGATGATAATCCTCCAAGCGTCACTTTTGAAATAATACAGGTTACCAAAGCGAAACGAAAACCTTTTTATAAATATAGATTCTGACCCTCCAAACATTATTCTAGCCATCTGTATAGTCAAAATTTCCTAAATAGTAACTTTATTTTTTGAATTTTGGACAGCTTTTTGGGATTTTGCCCCACTGTGCGTCGTGTGCAACTTACGGAAAAATGTAAGGATACTGGATCCATAGAGAGAAAGCCTGGGCAAGGTAGTCCAAGAGCCACAACGGCCAATGAATATCGCTATTTGTCCATTACAGCGAGAGGTAACGGGACTGCAACAGCTTCGCCTCTCACTGGTGGCTTTTATGCGGTCACAGGAAGCCGAGTTTCAAGGGTTACTCTTTGCAGAAGGCTACATGACAGAAGACTGTTTGCAATAAGACCTGCTACTGGCGTCACGCTCACTTCTGCAGACAAGATAACCGGTTTAGCATGGTGCAACGACCATCAATCTTAGACCAGGGAACAATGCGGGACCGTTCTATTCGCTGATGAGTCTCGGTTCACCATAAACACTAATTCTCGACGTACTTTCATCTGAAGAAAACTAGTTATCCGCTACCTGCTTTCCAAAGTCCAGGAAATAGACCAGTATGGCAGGAGTGTTTTGATGGTTTGGCCAGGCAGCATGTTGAATTGGTGCATACCCCTCCGTGTTTTGAAAAGTATGTGTGACAGGCGTGAGGTGTAGAGATGATATCTTGGTATACTATGTTCACCTTTTCAGTGATGCAGTTAGCCCTGATTTCATTTTAATGGAATACAACGCGCAGCCGGATATAGTTCATCTGGTCGACGAATTTCTGTAAAGTGAGAATATTCGCTTGAAGCATTGGCCAGCCAAATATCCAGACGAAAACCTATAGAACATGTCTGGGACTCTCTGGGGGGGGGGGGGGGGCAATTGGAGCTCGCTTTCCACTTCCTATATCCTGAAAACAGCGTTGCTCGAGGTGTGAGACTAACTGCCACAGGAACACATAAAATGCTTGATTTCCAGCATGAATTCACTTTGTGAGAGCTGTATAACTGTAAGACGGGATCATACCCCCTATTAAACTATTTTTTTGTTCGATATCGTAAGCTGTGTTTTTATACCTTCTGACGCTGATGAGTCTTACGCAAGATCATGCGTGTGTATTATAACTGTTGAATGGTTATTTCTTTTGCATTATATTAACCTATGTACATACCTAATTTCATTAAAATCTGTGCAGTGTTTCTTGTGTTAATCGACCAAATCTGAAAATTCTCTTAATTTTGAACATGAGTGTACTTTAAAAGTGTAACAAATATATTTGTCAAGGGGTAAATTATATATCTTTATAAATGTCAATACATCACAAAATACGGTTGTTTTCTATTTATTAATGGTCGTTTTTCAATTTAATTTCCAATTTTTTACATAATGATAATTAATTTAATCAAATGTTTCGTCATTGTAATTGCTTTTTCGAATCCATTTTCAGGTGTAACAAGCGATATTGTACTTCTACTTTGCATGATTTTTTGTTGTTGTTGTTGTTGTTAAGACTTTTTTTAACCCTTCCAGAAGAAAAAGTATTCTGTAGGTAAAATGTTGAAATTGTTGAATGACAAAAAAGTAAGAAAAAAATGATTTGAAAATAAAAAAAATACTTTTTTTGTGTACATTATAAATGCAAAATTTTGCTAAAGCATCCTGGTGCAAATTTGGCAATTGGGAGATTAAAATTAAGTGGTAATATGTAAAATAACACCGTCTTCAAAGGGATAAATCAGACCGCATTACTTTTTTGACAGTGATTAAAAGATATTTTCATCTGCATCAAGTACAAAAGGAATTCCAAATAAAAAGGGAATGCAGATATAAGAAAAGTTAAACTACAACACTTAACTTTAATTATCCAATAGCCAATTTTGTTGAAGAACGTTCGGAAAACATTTCGCTTTTCTAATGTACACGAAGAAAAGTATTTATTTATTTACAATTCTTTTGCTCCGAAATTCTAGTGGCATTCAACAATTCATAACCTTTTGGGAACAGAATAACTTTGCACCTGAAAGGGTTAACAAAACTTCTTAACTTTTAAATACATAGTGTAACTCCGGAGTTACATAAATAGTATTTGGTGCTTCCTGTTGTTCGTTTGGTAAACTATTATGAGTTACTTGCATATCATAACATCCATTTAAGGTTGTGAAGTCTGTTTCGGTTCTGATTTGTTATGACGATGAGGTTGTAACATCTTTTGTTGATACTCCTCACAATGTGCTCGACTGGCGTTTTTTCTCTATCTTTATAAGGTAGTAATTATTACTTCTGAAAACTAGTAAATGCTTTAAAAAATTATTATATCGTTGAACAGTTTTTATCGTGCAGTGTAAAAACTTTAAAGTAAGTATATAATTTAAAATTACCATTGAGTAATTTTTGTTATGTAAATGGGGAGTGACATTATGATATTATGTCCCACAGAATAATAAATATTTTTTTTTCCTAGTGGATAGTTAACAAAAATAGACTCAAATATAATGTTTAGCGAACAAAATAAAAAATTATGCATCAAAGGGTTAACAAAAAAAATCATACAAAGTAGATGTATAATACCGTTTGTCACACATGAGAGTGAACTCGAAAATCCAAAATATGTATTTTAACGCTTCAAGGAAGTAAATCGTAAATCACTTCTGTATTATCTTGATAACAAACATGAAATTTTTTTATACTTTTAATATATTGATAGTTTTGACTAAAAAAGTTAAGCTTCTGTTTAAAAGGAGTATAAAATTTTTAGCAATTATGTGAATTTTTAAAAAGTATGCGAACAAATGTTACCGTAGCTGAGATCTTTTAAGCTTTTTTTCCTAGCACTATCATGAAAAAAGATATTTCTATTGCATCTCGCTCTTGAATTTTCTTTCGCAAATCAATATTTGAATTGGTATAATTAAAATGTTCTTCATTACTGTGTAATAAAGTTAGATTTATGCTACATATGAGCAGTGTTCGGGTGATAGGTTTTCCGTAATAATGATAGGTTTCCTGTAAAAAAAAAAATATTTTTAAAAGTTTCTAGTATGAAATCGGAATTTCCGAATAAAAAAACCTGCCAGATTTGACAACACTGCATATGAGGCGCAAGCACTTGTCGCGCTGTTTCACCAAGCAGTGAATACCTTGCTCAAAGAAATACTTTTGCTGAGATCGGAAACAGTTTCGAACATTGGCCATGACTTCGTTGTCCGATTAAAAACAGTGACCTTTCATTGCCTTTTCAGCGAACCAAAGATGTCACGACGCGATGACGATGTGACCTCCACCAGGCTATAGCGTCTAGAATATATCGCTCACCCGTAAGAAAAGTGGCACATCCCAACGAAAGTAAATTTCACAGGAGAGGCAAAAGAAAGTTTGCATAATTTTACTATAAAATGAAATTTCAGCACTTAGCACTGTATGCAGGAGTAAAAATGTGCATAAAAGTATAAAATCCTTAAGAATGAAGACGTAGGATGAGGTTTGGAGAGTTGGGTAGTTTTACCTCCTCACACAATTCACCCCTCTTCTGTGGTCACAAATGGACATATAGCGTAAGGGAGTTTCCGTATAACTACACTTATGAAACTCTTTGTGTAGCAAGACAAACCTATTAGTGGAATAAAACGCAAAATGAATTTTTGCGAGATGCGTCACTTTTCTTGCGGTTGAGAGATATAGTGTGGAAATCAGCTATACAAACAGTGCTAAAATTTTGTATACCTTAAATGTACAACGATGCTGAAATCCAAAGAACCGATCGCAGCGACACCTGAGGTATATTTTCAAATTTCAATGTAAGCATCGTATTATTACAGCATCTAGACCAAATTGTCTTGGATATTTAGAAAATATCCTGCAGGTGTCGTTGCGATCGACTCTTTGCATTTCAACCTTGTTTGACATTTAAGGGATCCAATATTTTAGAAGTTTTTTAAGTATTACTGGGATAGCCAATTTCCACAGTATTTGTTCTAGACGCTATATCCAGGCTGCGTATCATCATTAAAAGATTCTCGCCCCTCCTGCAAGCGTTTTTGCCAGTCCTGCATACGAGCACATGAATATTTTCTGTACACTGCTTTCATTCACTGATGCTGTTCGGGTGCTCCAACTCCTGCTGCCACTAAAAAACGAATTCGTCTTCACTAGCAAACATTCTGCATACACTGTAAAAAAATCCGACCATTTTTCCTGTAGGAATCGGAGAAATAGTTGCCCTTATCGTACCGGAAAATTTTCCGACCCAGCTCGGAATAAAATCCGTAAAAAAGGGAAATACTCAATAAAACGGTATTTTACGGATTTTATTCCGAGCTGGGTCGGAAATTTTTCCGGTACGATAAGGGTAACTATTTTTCCGATTCCTACAGGAAAACTGGTCGTATTTTTTTTTACAGTGTACGTTAGGTGAATCAAAGACATTTAAGATACATAGACCGGCAATTCCCATTCAAAAGCATGCGAAATCATGGCAGCCATCTGAAATAAATTGAAACACCTGAACCGCGAGGTTTGTACGTCAGCTGTGGTTATTTACCATTAAGTGCCATGGCTAGAATAAGATTAACCCTTAAATGCCGGGTGTTGCTTTTCGGCAACATACCCAATTTAGGCTTCTAAAATACTATTAGAATAATTTTGAAGCTATAATGTCTTATGTTGCCAATAATATACATTCTGAAAATATTATTAGATCGATTTTCAACCTGTAGATGGCAACACTTGTGCTGTTTAAGAATAAAGAGAGATTTATTTTTTCAGTTTTTGCTATATGCACTGTAAAAAAAAAAAAAAAAAAAAAAAAAAAAAAAAAAAAAAAAAAAATACGACCAGTTTTCCTGTAGCAATCGGAAAAATAGTTGCCCTTATCGTACCGGAAAAATTTCCGACCCAGCTCGGGATAAAATCCATAAAATACCGTTTTATGGACTATTTCCTTTTTTTTACGGATTTTATTTCGGGCTGGGTCGGAACATTTTCCGGTACGATAAGGGCAACTATTTTTCCGATTCCCACAGGAAAACTGGTCGGTTTTTTTTTTTTTTTTTTTTTTTTTTTTTTTTTTTTTTTTTTACAGTGTGTTCTTTTTGCTTTATTTGGAAGCTTGCGAAATACCCTATTTTGTTCTGCAGTGAGCAAGTAAAATTTATTTCTTATCATAGTTCCTAAAATTTTTGTGTGTTTAATATTATAGAATTTTATGGAGGAAAATTATTTTTTTCAATTAAAGACCAGTATTGCCGATTAGTAACAAATAGTTTTTTAGCCGTAAACCATACTTAAAAATAATATGATTTTTTTAAGTATTTTTCCCATGGTTTATTTAAAAAATGAAAGCCGAAAAACATTATTAAAATGATTTTGAAAAATCAGGCATTTAAGATATTATTGATACATTAACTATTGCTTCATTATTGATAAAAATTCATTTTTATCAATATATAAGAAGTTTATGGCATATTTTTTATATCTAAATATGCGTTATAAATATTGAATTTTCAGAAATAAAGTTAAATAAGGCGATTTATTAATAATAATTATGGATGGTATGTTTAAAAAAGAGTATCTAATTTTAACATGCCTTATAAACCGAAATAAAGGCGAAATTTATATGGAACCAGATTGTTAAAGATTATAATTCCACCTTTTTTTAAGTTTGACTTAAAAAAGTAACTGGTAGGGAAGTTTAGATTAAAGGTAGCAACTGTAACATAATATAGTAATTTACAAAATTTTAAATTACTTGTAAAGAAATCTGCGTTTTTTAAACTAATTTTTATGCAAAAAGGTTATTAAAAATATGAATATTAACGAAAGTAACGCTATATTTTCATCCTTGGAGGATGTTTATTGAAATACTTACTTGCTATACGAAAAACAAAATGATGAATAATAAGGTATTTTTTTAAAAAAAAGGCCTAAATGAAACAGAGTAGAGTAATACTTAACGATCCACAATAAAAAAACACGCTGATAAAAGCATTGTTTTAGGTAAATTAAAATATAAAGCATATATACTGCTATACAACAGCTGTGATAAAAAATCCTCAGTTAAACTGACAGTTTGCCGGCCTATGTATCTTAAACACCTTTATTTAGTAAAAGTATTTAGCGACTATATTGCCCGAAATTATAGCCAATTTAATTATTATTGACCCAATTTTGTTTGCTACTAGTTCTAAAATAGGGAAGAGTAGCCGAATTTGGACCACTTCACTTATTTTCAGGTGTAACTCATTTAATTTTTGGAATATCTGCAAAACATCATTACACGGGGTCAATATATCCATCTACTAACTAAATAAATCTTTAAATCAGTTTCTTTTTGGAAATCTTAAATTTTATTTTAATTTGAAAAATTTGTCAAAAGTGGTCCAAATTCAGCAACTGGTCGTCTAAGTTGGACCCCCTAGTCTCCTAAATTGGACCAACTAATATCAGGTTGTTTTAATGACTAGGGAATATAACTAATTTTATTAAAAGCAAAGTTTGCAATTAATGAAACGGTCAAACAAAATAACAGCAATCAATATAATGAAACCAAATATCTGAAAATAAGAATAATTGTTTTAAATCAAAATGTATTCGAAATATAAAGCAAAGTTATCATTAATTAAGAATTGAAATTATGGAACTAATTGACAGTTACTTGAATATCATGTAAGTGATGCAAAGCTTACACATGAATTTCTTTTATTGATTTTTTTCCCAGCGCACACAACAGCGGACCGTATTGGGCAATCTGAACACTGCAATATTTCTGCCATTTGATTTTTTTTACAAATTAGGCAAAACCAATCACCACTGTCTAGATTTTTCATTTTAGATTCTGAATTATTAATTTTTTTTAGACAGAAGTTTTCTTTACAATATGTTTGTTGTTCTTCCCTTCCATCATTTTCTTGCTAATTGCATTACGCCTATTTTTTAAACTTGATGTTCTAATTTTTTTTGTACTGTGATAGCTTCCTTTTTGTCGTTTTTTTTTTCATTACACGGTTTACTTTATATGGCGAAGAAGTTAACACAACTGTTTTTGACTCCCTCTGTACTTTGATTTAACTAAATTTAGCAAGGGAGATAAAATTTCTAACGATTTTTGGCCTTTGGGGAGGATTTGTAGCTGCAGCCTTCTTGCAGGTCAATTTCTTCACAACTTACTCCCTCCTTTTTGTTTCCTTTATCTTTAACAGCTTTTGATGTCACGTGTGTTTTACTACCAGACAGCTTTTCTGTGTCTTTCTCAACATTTTCAACACTACATTAAATAAGTGTTTAAAAAATATCCTCTATTGAAAAATACTCTACGATTAATCAAACGCAAACATTATATATTCAAACAGTGTTGAATTACGCCTCGCCCCGGAGCCTTGAAATAACTACTCCCCCCGGAAGGTTTGAGATTTTATGCGTTTTAATGGCTAAAAAGTGTAATTTCACCCTCCAAAACTGTAAAAAGTCTGCCTTCGCAAATATCCTCCAGGAGTAAAATGTTTGAATTCAACTCTGTAAACCAAATACGCCGTAGGAATAAGGAATTCAAAGAAAATAAATACAAATACATACAGGATAAAAGAAACTGCAAAAAAAATTTATTGCATAAACATGTAAAAATATTTTTATGCTTATATAGGCCTAAATTGTATAAAAAAATTAATCCACATATACAAAAAAAAAAAAAAAGTGTACAAAGCGTAACCGTTCTCGAAATTCATTACTTACTTTTCAAATTTATGATCGCAGATCTGGTCCAATTTAATCAACTTAAATTAGCCCAATAACGGCAACTGCACCATTTTTTAAAACAGATAATCTCAAGACTAAGAACAAAAACGAAATTAAACAAATCCGCGTAAAAAATATGCTCAATAAACAGATAAATTCATATATGTATATGAAAACATAACAACTTTCCATAGTTTTAAATTATTCACTTACGTTTAGTAGGAAAAATTTAGATCAAAATAGCTAACTTTAGGTTTTTTAAAATTGTCTGAAAACAGCAAATAGGAGGCGGTTGCTTCTGCTAATTATGAGTGACGTCATTCTGGTGAGTAGGATTTCAGCGATAGATTGCGTCTCTTCCTGTAATTAATGGCAGAATGGCAACGGTCCAATTAAAGCGGCGGTCCAAATATGGCTACTTTCCCCTATACAGGGTGGTTATAATTAAACTTCCCCTATAAACAGCATCCTACAGCGCAAACGGGAGAACGGAATGCAATGAAATTTGGTATATAGACTATACACGAGATGCGCTCACGAAATTTCGAAAAAAAAAAAATAGTTTCAAAATGTCCACCAGAGGGCGCTTTTTCCGGAAAAAACTTTAAATTTAACACAATAAACTGCCCGAACAGCCGGTTTTACATTTTATTACTCATAATTCTTGTTCTGGATTGTTAATATTGTTTTTGCATTCCGTTTTGGTCGTTTATTGTGTTAAATTTAATGTTTTTTCCCGGAAAAAGCGCCATCTGGTGGACATTTTGGAACTAATTTCTTTTCGAAATTACGTGAGCGCATCTCGTGTATAGTCTATATACCAAATTTCATTGCATTCCGCTCACCCGTTTGCGCTGTATGATGCTGTTTATAGGGGAAGTTTAATTATAACCACTCTGTATATAAAGCTATTTAAAATTCCAATAGATATATGTATGGCTATTTAATTCATCAGTGAAAAAGGTTTGTATAAAATTTAATTTCAAATGAAAGAATATTGGCGATTAAACAAAAATCTTATGTCGTAATCTGAACGTTCTAAATACACTAAAAAATTATCTTTACTGGTGCCATTGTATCTACGTATAGTTCTGTATCCTCGCATTTTGTGAAAAATATAAAAGTGTCTCATTCAGGGACGGCATTCTATAGGGAAAATTTTATTGTTCTTACCACTGTTTTGAAGATAATATCTTTATCGTATATTTCTATAGCATATTTTAAATAAAATGATCATGAAGATTACTGATTAAGGGTTCTGGTAGGAACAATATAATTTTCCCTATACAATGCGACCCTTGCTCATTATCTCCATGTATAATTTGTCGTACATTTGTGACATTTACAATACCTTTAACAGGTTTTTCTATAGAGAAAAATGATAAGAGATGCATTTAATAAAATTATTTTAAAGGAACATAATCTTGAAAAGGCATAATCTAAAATAAAATGCGTAAATGAAATGAATGTTTATAGCCTTATAAAACTATTTTACGGGAACGGTCTAAATCACATGCAGCTGCAAAGTAAACATCGCATTCATCGGGATATGATTAATTGAATGCACTTTATAGTTTATGTCTTCTTAATTAGTTGTATAAGATTACATAATTTCACTTTTAGCTATAGTTAAATTAAAATGCATGAGTTATGTTCTATTAAACTATAGCGATTTGTCATACTATCAAATTAACGTTTCTCATTATAAATAGTATCAAATATATAAAGTGTTATACAAGTTCTCGTCCAAATATGCTCACTTTAAACTAAATACCTCATTTCAATTAATTTTCTGATTGATTTATATTTATAGTTTGTTAGATATTTTCCTAAGTCGATATATTTCGAATAACTTGAATACAGACAAATTACAATAATCAGGATTGATATTACTAGCAATCGGTACAACGTAATGCATACATGATGCTTAAATTGGTTTGACGTGAAACGTCTATAAAGTCACACCGAAACATATCGTACCAGGATAGAAATGTGGACTATGGCAAAAACGACTATATCGTTTTGCCTCAATAACTCCCTAAATATTAGAATTAGAGACGTAATTGAGGTGTCATGTTTTAACATATACACTATGACGCAAAAGTTTAGACAATGAAGAAATTCTTACATACTTTGAAAAATATTTATTCAATTTTCAAATCACTGCTTGAAATTAATGTGCTGTACCTATAAACAATATTTATAACAAAGAAAAGTGGAATTGTGCATATTGCAATAAATTAAATGGTAACAAAAATAAACTGCTGTCTCAAAAGTTTAGACACAAATTAAATAAAATCGAAATAAACAATTTTTAAAACCTGGTTGCGCATCCATGCTTATGTATTACGTCATATACACGAGATTGCATGGAAGAAACTAAATCTTGCATAGTTTGTGGATCGATATCGTACCATGCATTCTCAATAGATGTCTTAAGTTCCTTTTCAGAAGAGTATTGTCTAGCGTTGCTATAAACTTTGCGACACATGATGCTCCAAAGGTTTTCTATAGGGTTAAGATCTGGGCTACATGCTGGCCAGTCGACAACTCTTATATTATGGGAATTAAACCAAGATTTTGAATGTTTTGCAGTGTGAATTGAAGCATTGTCTTGCTGAAATTCCCACTGAGGACCCCCTAGAAGCTCAACAAATGGCAGTAGGTTTTCTTCTAATGTCTGTGTATAATGCTGTGAAGTTTGACGACCACTGGTGAAGGTCAGAGATACTTGTCCATTATAGCAAAAGGCTGCCCAAACCATCACCGAGCCCCCTCCTTGTCTGCGACTAAAAAAACGTCGAGGTTCCTTCCGCAAGTCATGCCAATACGATAAACAACCATCTGGACCATCCAGATTCCACTTTTTTTCATCGCTAAATATGACTGACTGCCATTTCTCTCCATATGACATATGCTTTCGAGCCCACATAAGTCTTTGTAACTTATGATATGGTTTCAGAGCTGGTTTTTTCTGCATTTTGCTATAAACGATTGTTCCTTTTTCCAAAATTCGTCTACGAATCGTATGCTTTGATACAGAGAGTCCCGATGAGCTTTGAACTCCACGTACGCTCATTTGTTGAGTACTCGCTAGTCTTTGTATCAGGCGATCCTCTCGTACATTTGTCACACTTGGCCTCCCAGACCGACATTTTGCTTTATATTCGGAACCACTCGATAAAACTCGATAAATAGATTTTTTTGACCTATTAATAATAGCAGAAATTTCAGAAACGCTCTTCCCTTCACCTTTCAACTGCCAAATCCTTCAAACCTCATTCACTTGAATTTCTTTAGCTCTCGGCATGTCGACTATGAATCGCAATCGTTTGCAGAACTTAAGTACTCCAAATTTGTGACATCATCGATTCTAAATTTGCATATGCCAGCGAATATTCAAAGAAATTTAGAATAGTGTCTAAACTTTTGCGACAAGCACATTTGAATTTTTATGAAAAAAATTAGTATTATAGCAAATAAAACTACTGTCTTTTGTACATAGCATTTTAAATCAGTTTTTGAATATATTTACAGGTTTTTGTAATTCTGACGTCATAATTCTACATTTTAAAGCTGAATGACGTCATTGTCTAAACTTTTGCGTCATAGTGTATAGTCAGCTCACCAATACGACCTTGAATGTGCATTGGGGGTGAGCGAGGCAGTGGGGAAGAGAGCAGGGTAAGTCACCAAGACGGACAATATCGCTTCTTTTCATTCACTATCTACCTCAACTCCCGTAAAAGCGTAAATATCACAGACGAACTATTAAATGGTATTCGCTATTAATCTGATTGGACGTAGGCTTCAATCAGGTTAATTGTGAATACCATTTGAGCGTGAGGATATTGCGCTTAACCGGGAGTTGAGGTATATGATGAATCCGAGAGTCAGTGTAACTCACGACTGCGACGTGGTAGCGCGGTTATTCGGGTGTTAGTGTATAGTTTGTTGAGATCAATAAGTTTAAATAACAATATTTCCATGTTAAAACTTAAAGTAATTGAGCAAAAAATAAAAATTCAAAATGCCGGCCTCAGCCCGCGCAAGAGCAAGCCGACAATATTGATCAGGCATATCATTAAAAAGAGGAGGTTATGGGCCTCGCACATGTACTTTAATGTCCGGCGACTTGAGAGCGAGAATTTTCAGGGGGCGGCGCAAAATTGAAACAACTTAGCGAGTGAAAAGGACACCCATACATGTGTTGATGACGTTTTCGAGCTGATGGATATCATCATCAATCGAATCGATACGATACAGGACCATTCTTGTACAGGAACGCTTTAAAATAGTTCGGCCTCAACTACTTTCTTAGAGAACAAACAACATCGGGCAATACCACGATCGATTGTATATTCACAAGACAAATCAATGTTAATATTTTTCCTTACGGTTCCTAATTCTTATATCTCAGGCTAATGGCAAACAAATTTGTCGTCAAATAAGTTGAAATAAATATCATGTACCGTCCAGTGTGTGTTTTATGCTAAATTAAAATATGCTAAGCAAGTGTGTTTCACTTTAATCCAATACGTTAAAAGCGATTCGCTACCATAGACGTTTTACGTTATACAAACAACCGCGAGACCTAAGACAGCCCGCCTATTTTTTCACTGGCTAGCTCCATGAGTACTTGTAGTGTAAGTCACATGATACGATTTTAGGGTACCAGTATTCTAGAACGGAAAATTGTGACCTATTTTATCGGAGATATCTGATCAATCGAATAAGGCGACGCAAACTCTTCGAAAATAACGGTGGCTAACAAGCATAGCCGCTTTCGGCTATGTGACTTACACTACAAAAAATCATGGAACTAGTCCACTATGTTTTTTATTATATAAGTCGTCAATCAATAACATTAGTGTCGTTGACCTCTGCATTTGCGAAAGGGTCTAAACGATACAGAAAATATTTACGCACCCAAATTACAAATGTCGGAATATTTTTTTCGCAAAAATTGAAAGATATTTGTTTGAAAATCTTGTTCTTTTGGTCAAAACTTATCATATTTGCCAATAGGAATTCCCCAAACACCCAGGAAGACCTCCAATTCCTTTTAAATTGGTTAACCATCATCTAACGACTTTTTCACAAGTGAGTAAGCCGACAGCTGTTGAAGAAATGCATTTAAGTATTTGATAAAGGTTGAAACCTTTTATAAGAACGATTTTGTTTGCTCATATGAAAAAGGTATAGATATCTGGTAACGGTTTAAATGTGCATTTAGCAACGTCGCACACCTCGCTGCAGAACAAAAAGAATGGTATCCCGATTTTGGTGATTCCCAAAGCAATCCGGAAATTCGCAATCGGGAAACATTCATTTCTGCTTAAGCACGGTGTGATAAGTTGCTAAAGGGCACCCATACCTATTTCAGGCAAACAAGAGAAATCCCTCTGTAATAATGTCTATAATTCCTACTACGAAGACTGGATCCAATATACATGTTTTTAGTAGAACTAGCTCCTCAACATTCAACAATGGACGTCCTGGATTTGTTCGTATCATTTTATGATAATCATGTCATCGCTAAGCCTTATTTAAAACGATTTTGTTTGCTCATTGGAAAAAGTATGGATATCGTATGGTTGGCAGTAGTTTAAAAAGGAATTTAACCACGTCGGTCACCCCACTATAGAGCAAAAAGAATAGTATTCGATTCGTGGGGATTGCCAACGCAGCCTAGGTAATTCGTAATCGGATAATATTCATTTCGCTTTCGAGCGCGGTGTAATAAGTTACTAAGTTTACTTTTAAACAACTGGCAACCTTACAGATCACCCATACCTATGAAGCCAAATAAATCATTTTATAAGGATCCCATCATTTATCAAATACTTTGTAAATGTCAACATCAGCTCTCTGTATATAATGCCTATTACGAAGACGGGATACAAGATACATGTTTTCAGTAGAATTGAACTCCTCAACACTCAACAATGCATGTCCTGAATTTGTTCATAAGTGGTTATGATAATCGTTTCATCACAAGAGTTTTTCCGAATCGAGTTCGGGAAACACATGTCAGCTCCCTCTATATCTCTCTGTTTTATCTCTACTCGATATGTTATGGGGCTACGTTACCGATAAAGCCTAGAGAAATAGACTAAAAGCATAGAAGAACTAAAAACAGCTATAACAAAAAAAAAAGAAAGAGTCGACTTCAATGAGCCAAGCGGGTTATCTAGATGTATGAAACTTCATATAGTAATTTCCTCGAAAGTAAAACATTTTGAGAAACTCATCATTTAATTTATTTCGTGCCATGTGAAACTCCTGAAAATTTTAACAATTTCGAAAGTTAAAAATGATATAACATATCAATTTCTTGAAATCCTTAAATTCAGCTTACACAATTTATAAGATTAAAATTTGTAAAGACAAACAATATTCAAATTACTTAAAGATGTTTTTATTTACAATATGACACATTTAAAAATCGTATAAGTTTCGAGCCTCTTCCTCAGGGTTAAAAACAAAAGTCCTAAGTCAGAGGCTGAGTCCTTTATGCAGTTGTGCTGATCCAAAACTTCAAAATGAAAAGGGGGTGTAAGGTAAATAAGGAACAGTTTGACTTATTTACCTTACCCCCCTTTTCATTTTGAAGCTTTGGATCAGCCCAACTGCATAAAGAACTCAGCCTCTGACTTATGACTTTTGTTTTTAACCCTGATGAAGTGCGTGATATTCTCGAAAGTACTAGGTTTTTTAAGTGTGTCATATTGTTTTTAAATGTGTCATATTGTAAATAAAAAACTTCTTTAAGTAATTTGAATATTGTTTGTGTTTACAAATTTTAAACTTGTAATTTCGAAATTGCTGAAAATTTTAACATTTCCAGTATTGAGGTCCAGTAAATGACCCAGTGTTATACATTCGGCTTAATTAATAGGAATATTCAGTACATAAAACTATGTAAACTATGTATATGCAATAGCCATGTTGAAAAAAGTCTTATTAAATTTTCTAAGATTAAAAATTTTACGTTTTTTTTTTTTTTTTTTTTCAAATATTATTCACGTAATAACATCATCTTAATCGAAATTATGAAGAGAATTTTTTTTTAACTTGAAACTCATTAAGTTTTTTCTCTGCCTTTGATAACCTAATGTTTAATTTATGGTTGAAAATTTTCCAATTAAGTTGTACAAAACAAATTTTAACTTATGCGTATTTGAGATCATTGTTTTGTTCTAATATATTATACAAAATGTTAAAAATGTTAAGCATAAATTAGCTTTTAAAATTTGTTTTATTTTTTATTTAAACTTTTGAAATTGGTAGAAGCCATTTAATAAATTAAGTGCCAATGAAGAGATAATTCGTTCAGTTGATGAAAAGCATTTTTAACAGGAAAGACACATTTTTAAAATTCTTAACTCTTTCTTGGAAAGGACTATATTGTAAAAAATACATCAAACTGGTACAGTCATTCAGTCGTTTTTGTAGAAACAGGGTTAGTACGGGTACTTGAATTTCCAGACTAAGAAATTTTTCTTTGCCAGTATTTTGTTATGGAAAATATCTCCTTAAATAAGGCGAAATTTCATTCATTTAATCTAGATTTATTTTACTATAAAAAATACTGATATTTGGCTTTGAAAATAACGGTACCGGAGTTCGTACGGTACCCATACTAACACTGAGATAATCGTTTTTTGACCATATTATGAAGCGTTCTCGTTGGTCAGAGAAGATAAATCACGGTTAAGTAACCGTTTTCTATAACAACGGTTCACTGTTAAAATTCCTCAGCAAACTGTTCAGTCATTCTACTTTGTTATAGAAAACTTATACATAGCCACAACTAATCTCTATTCTGACCAATGCGAATGTTTCAAATTATGATCAAATAACGTTTTTCAATAATAACGGTCGAATGACAGGCCGATTTTCTGCAGATTTTAAACAGGGTTAAACGACTGGTTAGTATTTTACAAGTATTTTATAGTGTACGGTCGATAAGACTATAAAAGTAGCTTCTGCGGAAATGAAATAAATTTTAACCCCTTCGGAACCTGCGGCTTTATGCTGCTGGCACCACTTTTCAAAAAAAGTTACCTTTACTTGAATAATTAATCTTAATAATTAATTTTACTTAAATAATTAATCTTGCTCTAATTAAAGTAAGCAAATATTTCTTTTCTCTTTTACTGGTGCCTAAACCAAATTCTGTATGCTCTTTATGAAGGTGCATATAATGAAGCTATGAATAAAGAGGAGGTAACATCTAGAGTATGTCTAGCAATTGCAAGTGAAGTAACTGAGGAGGTTGTCACAAGATGGCTGCTGCTTTTTTTAATCGACCCACTGTATACGATTACCACCGGTGAAAACTTCCACCAGTAAACTTGAACAGAAAATTTCGTCTTATTTAAGCACCTTACACTTGGAAAATTTCTCTCACAAATGTGATAAAATATTTCCATTTATTTTTACTGATGTCAGTTTGTCCAGGTATAATAATATTTTCCCTGACACTGGCAGGAAGTTGTCTTCGTTGTCACAATATGGCGGAACTACTACCCCTAAAGTAAACTCCAACCAGTAAAAATGAATAGTTTTTGCCATTACTTTTGACTGAAATTTTCTATCATTAAGGCATTTAGAGATCATAAGGCATAGAGAGAAAATTTCTACTGAAATTTACTGGTGGAAGTTAGCCCCGGAGGTAATAAACCTCTGCGAAAGCGGTTACAGTTGAAGCTTCACTATTTTTATGATATGCCAGTTCCCCTTTCTTAATAGTTCCATGGTGCATATATGCACCCGTGGTCCCGAATGGGTTGAAGAATACCACATTTTTCTTAAAAGCAGCGATAGGCGATGAAAATTTATTTTTAAAAACGTTATGTAAATAAACAATATAATAAATAATGGGTAATTAAAAGATTTTAATATAAATTAATACTACGATAAAATAATTTATTTTTTATAGTATAGGGAAGACTAGGGAGGGTTGACCCGATTTTTACAAAATGATTTTTATTTTTTAAATATTGAACGTAGAATAAAGTTTTATATATCATTTTATTCGTTATACAATCAGTTATCAAAATAATATTGCTGCATAAGAGTAATATATACGAAATTTGAAAAATGATTGGTTTTAATCATGAGAAAACAATGCGTCAAGGCTCCCCACATATGTGAGGATTGACCCACTATATGGGAGGCTTGACCCACTTTATTTTATTGAAATATTTGTGAAGAGAAATAAAATCAGTTTAAAAAAGCAAAATAACTTTATGCTACATGCTTTAATTATTATAAAAAAATATTTTTGAAAATATGCTTAATCGCAAGTCAGAGGAGAAAAATTTTGTTTTAAACAGAATTTTGTCTGAGCAGGTATAATTGTACTGCTGGAAAATGAAATATTAACATTTAAGACAGTATTCCGCTAGAGACAGGTTCATAGTGTTTCATGCATTATTATTATTAGCCACTGTCCCGTTTTTTATCTCCTTGTCCTAGATTTTGTGGCATTCGACCTGACAACTTTATTTGTAACATAGTTTGTCTTCATCTGGCGCTATTCATCATATTGAAATTTGTCTACATACCTTCCGAAAGTTTTTCGATCAATGCTATGTTCTTCTGCAGCCGCATGAGTTCTTAACTTATCATTAATCCTTTCAGGGGCAAAATACTTTCAGTACTAAAATTTTGAAATAAATGACTGGCACCGGAATATACTAACAAATCTATTTGGAAATATGAAAAAGTCTGTATTTCACATACATATTAAATGGAAAAGGTTTTAGAAAAATTCTGGTACCATTATGATGATTCAGAATTAAAATTAAGCGGTTTTACAAACATACCACTTCCCCACAAAGGGATAAGATTGCTGGTAAGATCTAGTCCTTTCTAGTCTTTCCCATTGTTTCTATTTACATATTGTAAGCAATATTTAAATGTAAAAAAGTTCTTATCAACTTTCTAATTTTCTAGCAATTTTCTAGTAATTTTCTAGCAATCTAATTTTCTAGCTTTTGGGAATAAAAATTAATTGGTTTCATAAACATACCCCTGCCACTGAAACGGTTAAGACTGCTGTTTTCGTACTTCCTAGTCCTTTCTAGTCTTTTTCACTGTTTCTACATACCTATTGTAAGTAATATTTAAATGGAAAAAAAGTTCCTATCAACTTTTACATTCATATTTTATAATTTTTTTTTCCCAGTAGTTGATACTATAACAATTTTTCATATCTTTCTTTAATCAATTTTAAAAGTTTTCTTTTCCGTCACCTAATTTTACTGTAGGTTTGCAGAATAAATTTATATTCATTTTTATATATAACCATTAATCTTTCATTATGCACAATGTATAATAAAAATATTTCAAAAACCCCTTAACCCTCTCACTGCGTAATTGTTTTATCAAAATTGCTTCAAAAATTGCGTATTTAGTTCCTTCGCGATTTGCGTCTTTGAAGAATTTTTATTCTTTTATCACCGGTTTTTCAAAACAAAAATTTTCGACTGATTTAATCGGGAAAATGCTCCGATTAGATAAGGCAAAATTTACATTAAAAAGTAACTGCTGGGAATGATCAAGGAGGGATAATTAGACGGAAAAATGCATCCCCGATGAAATCTCGGGTTGCGCAAATTTTGCTACTTTTACGTAGCCCAAAAAACTCTCGGGTTGCGCAGCGAGAAGGTTAATTAACACATTGCCGACGGGCAATTTTTATCAAATCTAAATTTTAAAACAGTAGAAGATCCTCCCTGTTCTGAAAGTCTTTTGTAAATTGGCGTTCTAGATAGGTTCCCAAGTTTATGCATCGATAAATACCTTTCAATGTACGAATTTAATATAAAATGTCTTACAATCTAAAAAAAATATGGGCAACATGATATAAATGTATTTTCTGTAATGTAGAAGCCAATGTAGTAGAAGCCACTTAGTCAATGATGTTTTTTGAATGAAAACGAGAATTCTCGTTTTCCGTCGTGAATGTGTTAAGAGAGCCTTGAACATCTGGTCAACCCTCCCTCACATTGACTGGGTCAAGGGTCCCCACATAACCCTTTTCTAAAGAATAGCACATTGCTATGTTAAGCCTAATTTACTGTATAACCTTTATGCGTGGAATGAAAGCTCGATATTTCTGGATTACTTAAAACCTACTTACTTAAATTTCTATGATATATTTTTTTCTGAAAAAAGCTTACAAAATATTTCTAAAAAACACAAATTTTAGGTTGAAAACGCCTCACAAATGATTTTTTCACACCTATTTCGATTATCTGTATGAAACAGAGACTGTTGTTTGAGCATTCCAGTATCTTTGGTTGAGACCTATTGATAAAACTCTGAAATTAATTTAAATATGAAAACTGATGGGTGGGTCGAGCCTCCCGCATGGTCAACCCTCCCTAGTCTCCCCTAATTCTTTTATTAGTATTTTAGAATCAGGTATCGTACGCTTCAGGGATTGTTTCAGGACAAATACGCTATATGGCCAAAAGTGACCGACCACTTGCGATTATAGACGTTTTGTTTAATATCTAGAAAAATACATGAGGAATTAACCTGAAACTCCAGGTGTGTGAACAGTATAGTATAGGTCACATATTTCCGCGAAAGTTTTTTTTCCAGGAAACCCCATAGGGGACCGTCAACAAATTGAAAAAGAACGAATATCTTTTTTATAACCCTGTCAAAACTAATGTAGCAAAAGCGTTCAAACTGTAGATTATGATTAAGTGGCTTATTTTAATAATTTGTGTTCATTTTTATGAGGATATAGCATGCATACTCGGATAATATTTCACTGCGCATGCCGGAACGCAATCAAAATACAATGTGCATAATGTGTTAGCTAAATGTATAGAGCAACTTTTGTAAAATATTAAAAAGTCTAAAAATTATCGTTGATAGAATAAACTCAAAATCCGTTGTTCCCAAAATGAAGCAAAAAGATGAGGAGCTGTATCCATATATCCACTGATTAGTGCCAATATAGCATACACAATATTGCACGCACTACTCTATTTGGATACAAACCCTCATCTTTTTGCTTCCTTTTCGGAATAACGGATTTTGAGCGTATTCTATCGACGATAATTTTCAGACTTTTCAAACTATGTTTTTGAGACTTTCTCAAAAGTTGTTCTATACATTTAGCTAACATCATGTTATATTTTTAATACATTAGGGATGTAAACGCATGGTACGGATGATACGCAGTGAATCATTATTTAGTAAACCTGCTCATTTTTCATAAAATTATTATTTTTTTAAATTCTGATTGCAACGTATTGTGTACAATATTATTTGTCAAATTTTCTGAAAAGAGCTTTTCTTTTATATTCAGAACTCTACAAATTATGAGCAAAAAAACTTGGCAAAATTTGGGACACTTTTTATAAAAACTTTAATTTCTCTACGACTATGCATGCTATCCTCATAAAAAGGAACACGGTTTATTAAAGTCAGGCACTTAATCATAATCTGGAGTTTGAACGCTTTTGTTACTTTAGTTTTTACAGAGTAATCCAAAATATATTCTTTATTTTCCAACTTGTTGACGGTCCTCTATGGAGTTTCGGGAAAAAATCCTCACGGAATTGTATGACCTGTACTATTCCGTTTACACACCTGGAGTTTCAGGATAATTCCTCATGTAGTTTTCCAGATTTTTAACAAAACGTCGAAAAGTGGACGGTCACCTTTGGCCATATAGTGTATCAGTATTTTAATTATATCTAAAAATAAATATATTTTAAACGCGCGAAAATTCGCGAAGACATTTTCTATAAGAAAATACTGGTACCGAAGACTTTTCTGGACGAAAAATATCAAGACAAATACGACCCCTGTAGAATACACTATATGGCGATTAATGATCGGACACTTTCAATTTTAGACATTTTGTCGAATATGTAAAGATATATTTGTCGGATTTTTCTGGAACTTCAGGATTATGAAGACTATGTTCGACTTCAAATTTATCAAAGAGAATTTGATCAGAAGGACAATTATGGAGACAACAAAACAAAAAAGGAAAATAATAATGTATGCGGTCTCCCTGTAAAATCTATAGCTATAAATTACGAATATGTGGATATTGTACAATATATGTATTCATTTGTGGAATAATAGAACATACATTCATGGAGCTATATCGATTTTTTTAAATAGGTCAAAAAATTGGGGTGTTTTTAGTTATATCATGCAGGGGGGTTTACCAAATTTAATCCCCGTTTCAGAACAATTGACAAAATGTAGTAGAAATAATATGGTGTAATTGTAACATAAATATATTAAATATATGATGAAATATGAGCAGTTGAATGAAATATTTCTTTATCAGCGTAGATAGTACAGTTTTTATGCAAGATGACACTTCTCCGCACATTGCAACACCAGTGTAGCTGCTGTTGAAACTGCATTTTTGAAATGACAGAATTATCAGTACAACAGCCTGGAATCCAACAGAATCCAATAGCCTGGCAGCCAGGATCACCTGACATGAACCCTTGTGACTTCCGGCTGTGGGGTTACCTAAAACATGTTGTGTACGGGGGTCCAATTGCGAACTTAGGTGAACAGAAAACAAGCATCACGCAACACATTCAGAATATCACCTCTGAAACCCTCCGATCTGTTGTGGAACATGCTGTTGATCGCTTTCAGCTCGTGAAAAAGTGGTGAACAGCATATTGAACATTTCTTAAGCAAGTCGTAGCCGACATCCTTTTCTTGATGGCTTCATCGGTTTTTACTTTTTCTACGGTTTTCGGCCTAGGGACAATTAAAAACTGTTTTTTCCTATCCGCTGTGACACCAGCTTGTCGTGGTGGTTAGGCTTTGAACAAAGAGTGCCACAACAGCATATCATGTAGGAGTTCTGACCAGTGTTCTTTTTTTACAGCTTTTTGATAGTGCAACTTTAATTATAATCATCCTGTAGATAAGAAAGTTTGAAATGCAATTTTTGTAAAATCAAATTTTCTGTTATTTCCATGTTGAACAAACTTCATTGAAAAAATATTTTAAACGTATTTAAGCGAAATTTTGTTATATTACTCACTATGTTCTGAACTAGAATGTAAGCTCTATGTGTGCGGACAGTCGGACAGACAGACAGACGGGCGGACCAGACGACGACTATAGGTGCTATGTATTTATATAATTACGAACACACTTGAAAAGCGCATTTTTAACACTGTGAAAGAATTGCTTGAAAGTATTCTTTTAATACTTGCTTACATTGAGAAAACCGACACATTTATATTCATAAAGGGCGTACAGGTATTATATATATATATATATATATATATATATATATATATATATTGGTTTTATAGGATTTATTTGTGCGACGAATGCTCAGAAAGTTTTCTTCTTTCATGTATATACATATTTTGTTCGAAAAACATTACAGATAAATGTTACCTCCGAAAAGTGTTAGTCTGTCAGTTATTCAATAATTTTTAAAATACTGTAAAGTTCCATAGACATTCATTTGATGTTTAATTTCCTTTACAGTGATGGAACAGTGGCGCAGCAGTTAGGCGTTTGTCACCTCTACATTTTTATAGTATTTTTCGTCTTGAAAAGTCTCAGAAATTCTCTCTTGAAATAAGACGAAGAATACTAATAAAATTTAGCGGTGTCAAGTAATTCATCGCTGCCACGCTGTTCCATCACTGCCTTTAAATACTGTAAAATTAAAAATTAAATATTTAATACAATCAATAGGAAAGCAAAGCATATTAAACAGAACAAAATTTTTCACGTTTTACGGTTACTTCTGAGATAACAAAATTCTGAACAGAAATATTAACTTACCATAATAAAAATTTAAGTGCCTAAACTCTAATCTATTATTAAATTAATCAATTATCGTCTTAAGATTTAATGCCTGGACCATTATTAATGAATTATTAATTATAACTTCAGTGTATATTTTATTGTTTTAGAATAAGATTTTCAAATAATTTCATTAAACAGGTCATTTATTGATTATGATATAATGTGTATATATATATGTGTGTGCGTAATATTTTTTCATACGGACATCCCTTTTCTAAATTAAGTAACCTAACGCGTAGTGATACAATACATGAAATATTTTGTTTTATTAACCCATTAAAGACTGACCTTGCGTTTTCGCAACAATATATTTGTGATTTTAAAAAGTTTTTTGATACCAATAAAAGAGAAAAATAAAATTTGCCTTATTTAATTAACACTTTTCAGCGATTCATAAAGTAAAAGTAAGTGTTTAACAAAAAGTGATGTGAACTGAATAAAATTCCTGTAAGACATGCTGGACCTTAATGGGTTAAATGCGCTATACGTTTCTCATATCCAATCTTTCTACTCATTCGATTTATCATTAAATATGATAAATGGAAAAGTTTTAAATATTATTTCATTATTCTTTAATGCAAAATATTTAAATGAATATTTAAAAGTTTACATAAATTCGAAACAGGAGCACTATTTAAAACACAGTGTGTGTTGAACAGGAATAGCCCAATGGCATAAAAAAAAACTATAATTATTGCAGATAATCAGAATTCTATAACATTTGTGTATAAACTTTTTTGAAGACAAAATCTATCGGAAAGAGAAAATAATCTATCGTAGACAGTATTTCCCCTGATCCCCTGAAACTGCAATCACATGCACTATTGCATGACAGACAATATAAGATATTTACTCATAAACATGCTATGCATCAGAAAAACGGCCAAAACCATAGATGCCAACATATCTTAATTATTCCGGAGTTTGATACAAGACAAGCATTAGGGTGGGTCGAAAAAACCGAAATTTTTATAATCGAAATGTAATAGCACGGAAAAGTTGCCTTTTGTAATACAGAATAAATTTCTAAAATATTACATCGATCGGTTAATATCTTTTACCGACGCAAGGGGACCAAAGTTTCAAAAAATCGCAAAAAACATGTTTTTTTTATCATTTTTTTAAAATTATCCAAACATACCAATACAATTTTTAATAGAACGCAATAGCTACATGAAGATATGAGAAATGTCCCGGTAAATGTTCATTATGATGAAATCATATCTTTATTTGCCCCCAAAAGACCATATTTTTTGTAAAAATTTCAAAAATTTCAATTTTTCATTTTTTTTTCTAAATTTTTATAATTTCTATAATATGTCTAGAAATAAATAATTTTACTTTATATCTATTAATATATCATAATTTTTTATAACTATTTGTAATAGACTTGAAAATAAAGTTAATCATTCATTTTTCTTGAAGTTCGCTTCATCTACTGATGTTTTACTTCATAACAGCCAATTCATGCCACAAAATTTATATAATATGAGCAAAATGTTTTAGTATTTTATTAATTAAAATATAGAGATGTTTAACCGAAACGGGTTAAATAAACTTAAAATGAAGAAGAATTTAATGTAAATGAATTTTATAATATAACTTGCTTTCAGATGAAGCCATTATTTCTCGAGAGGCCAAAACTGATCAGATGTGATCCTCCCTCTGTTCTAGTAAACAAACTTTATCAGTGCTTCAATGAATAATTTCACGCATCTTTCTAGTGATTGAGTTGGACAAGGAAAGTTATAATAGCTGGTATCTTTAATCGAACATTTTAAACTCACCATCGTTTTTAGTCGATAAAGAAACCATAACAGGTGGTTCCGTTAGTTTTCAGTTTTGTCAGTAGACTAAAGCCATACAATTATAAGCTTCAGTGTTGAAGTCTGCTATGATAAAGTGACGGATGGCACTATACTAGTCCACAGAACTTCGTGCTTTTGCAATTTTCTTCATGGCTGGGACCTTGCTGTTCTCCTCTTCATATGGTATCATTCCAAAGAGGCTATTTGTATAATTTGCGAAATAGTCATGTCGTGAAAATACAGGAACTATAATCTTTCGTAGATTATCTGTCAAGTAACGTAAGTTACTAACTATAGTGCACAGATTCTGGAAAACATGAGTGATTCATTTTAATTGTGAACCAACTGATGCAGTACATTTTCAGGATGTACTCAAAGAGTATGACAAGTTAAGAAGAGGGTTTCTTTGTTCCAACGTAGAGTCTCAAAATTCGAATAGCAGTAATGAACCACCTTGCCTGAAATATTTGTCCAGGAACTCAGCAAAAAAGGTCAATTGTGTACACGCGTGTTGAAAGAGCTTGCAATATTTCAGACATATAATTCTGGTCAGTTGACAATTCACCTTTATCAACAGCTAGGTGATCAGATTAATTTGGCTTAAATTTTGCAATTGGTAATAATGCGCAAATCGCAAGAGATTAACCAATTGGGCCACAATATGATAGAGAACCTGTTTTTTGTCATCAAGATGTTTGAAAAGACGTCTCAGTGGAAGCTCATTGAAGTGAGGTCAAGGAAGCCAATAAAGTGGTTTTTTAAAAGTTGTTCTCAACTAATCCTACTATAACACCACCTTTGCATCCTGTTTTAAAGACAGTTCCGCGAAATACAACTGCAATTATTATTCCAGTCGGGATTTCATTTTTCTTCAAAAAATCTATAATGTCATTGCATATAGAAGTCGCCTTGCCAGACGATGAGGTCAAATGACGAAAATAATTCAGACCTGGTTCTAGTACAAAGAGCCTCCTTGACTTCGCAAAGATGAAACTTTGCCACCTCTTTAACCTGGCAGATATTTCTATCTTTAGGGCCATCAAAATATAGAGTAAAAGGAGTACATTACAAAAAAAAAAAAAAAAAAAAAAAACGAACAAAGTGAAACGTGGCCCTCTAGCAGCGAAAAATTAATTTTACGTGCAGGCAGCTGCAGGTGTTTCTATTATTGAGCATTATTTTTAATAGAATTACAGTGATCATGGTTAACATTGTGCATGAAATTAACAACATAAAATGCCTTTCCCAGCCTTTTAGAAATGTAAAAAATCTGAAAACATTACAAAAGTTATGAAAATTGAAAAAATGAAAAACTTTAATTTTTAACATTTTTTTAGAAATTTTGGCCTTGTTGTGGCGGTAAAAGCAACGATGTCACAAAAATGAAATTTTGATGTTACATTACTAATATCTTGGCGTGGCTATTGCGTTCTATTAGAAATTGAATAAGTATGTTTGGATAATTAAAAAAAAAATTGCTAAAAGTATGTTTTTTGCGATTTTTTCGAAATTTCGACCCCTTGCGGCGGTAAAAGATATTAACCAATCGGTGTAATATTTTACGTATTTTATCTTTTTTACAAAAGGCAACTTTTCCGCGCTATTACGTTTCGATTATAAATATTTCGGTTTTTTCGACCCACCCTAACAAGCATGTTTTAAACGGGAATACATATATAAGGAAATGTGTTTTCTTTGTATACGTTACATTAAAAAAAAAATATTAAATAAAATTTCCGGTTGAAAACATGTTCGTCTTTGTTCATACTCCAAAATAATTAAGAAATGTTGGTATCTGTGCCAAAACACATAGCGTGATAGTCGACATCCAGTAACTTCATCTCAGTGTTGCCAGTATAGGGACTTTTTTAATTCACATTATTTGACTGTCACCACTTTTACAAAATAGTATAATTCGCTTATTTTTCCACATTTTTAATCTATTTTTAAATAGGGTGAGTATTTCTATTTAAAAAAAGCGGTGACAATCAACAATCTGGGAACAAAAAAAATCCCCAATCTGGCAACACTGCTTCATCTATGACTAATTTACTGCTGTTTGTACCTCTTACCATAGATATTATCTAGAACTCCATCAATCAGAGCGCTCTTAAATTAGTCATTCACAGTTTCCAGGCTGTAGATATTTTTTTTTAAATCCTTAGTAGCGATTACTTGCCAAATATTACTTAAGTTGCTTATATTTGAATATTCCTTTTAGTTTCGAAAATAACCCCACGTGAAGCGAGAAAGAGACGCTATAAAGTTTTAACAAAACGTACTATTGATCTCAAATATATATTATTGTCTCTGTCTTCTTTCAAGAGGTTATTCAAACTGTAAGCAGGGTATATTGAAGACTGGATGGAACATGGATCCAGTTAATGAAAAGAACACGCAGAAAATTTGAAGATTAATCACTTTTAAGTGTTTTAACAAGTTGTGTGAGTCCAAGAACTGAGAAGAACTATTTTTTTGAGTGCCTTGATTAATGAAATTCAAACTAATATGTACCGTAGTAGATACATTTAGTGATAAATTTGTCACCGACGAATTTACGAGAGGTGAACTGTAAGACAAATTTGATGAAAGCAATTATATGAAAATTTACGTCTGTTTGAAAATTGTTAGAACTAAAAAATTAAATAAGTAGACCAAACATGTATGTTGTTTCATGATTTGAACATAAAAAGTTACTTGAACTACTAAAAATTCTTCAAAAGCTTTGGACTGCCTTTTAAGTTTTCTTTCATTGCTTCAGTATATTGTTACATATACTCTACCAAAATTTAGAATAGATTTTTCGCTAGAATATTTTTCAACGCAGAAAAAAATTTCAAACTCTGCTATTAATCCGTGGAACATTCTTAATCTGAAAAACAATATTCGGCATAGAAACGTAATATCAAATAGTGGTGTCAAAGCCACTAGAGTAAAAACAAATTTTGTTTCAAATATTTCAGTATGTTATTTTAATGTTATGCAGGGATTTTAGTTTTTTGTTCCATTGTTTCTTTGTTTCTGTATTTTTTTTTTTTCAACAACAGTTTCCATTTCTTTCATAATCTTGAGGTTTGAAATATCAGAATAAAAAATTTCACAGTTTTCTGTGGAAAAATAAGGTAATTGATGTTTAACTTAATAGTTCAATATTTTAAATTTGCCTCTTATTAAAAAAAATTGTATTTAAAGCTTTAGGCATTTTCACATATAGTTGCTATCCATTTTTTTTTTTTCAAGAATCGGGTAATTTTTTGCTCATCTCATAATTTTACAAATTGTTTGATGACTGTTTTGAAAACTGTTAGAACTAAAAAAAAAAAAAATAAGTAGACCAAACATGTATGTTGTTTCATGATTTGAACATAAAAAGTTACTTGAACTACTAAAAATTCTTCAAAAGCTTTGTACTGCCTTTTAAGTTTTCTTTCATTGCTTCAGTATATTGTTACATATACTCTACCAAAATTTAGAATAGATTTTTTGCTAGAATATTTTTCAACGCAGAAAAAAATTTCAAACTCTGCTATTAATCCGTGGAACATTCTTAATCTGAAAAACAATATTCGGCATAGAAACGTAATATCAAAGAGTGGTGTCAAAGCCACTAGAGTAAAAAAAAAATTTGTTTCAAATATTTCAGTATGTTATTTTAATGTTATGCAGGGATTTTAGTTTTTTGTTCCATTGTTTCTTTGTTTCTGTATTTTTTTTTTCAACAACAGTTTCCATTTCTTTCATAATCTTGAGGTTTGAAATATCAGAATAAAAAATTTCACAGTTTTCTGTGGAAAAATAAGGTAATTGATGTTTAACTTAATAGTTCAATATTTTAAAGTTGCCTCTTATTTAAAAAAATTGTATTTAAAGCTTTAGGCATTTTCACATATAGTTGCTATCCATTTTTTTTTTCAAGAATCGGGTAATTTTTTGCTCATCTCATAATTTTACAAATTGTTTTAGATCAAAATTTTTATTTCGAGCTTTCACGAATAAGCTTGGAAGACGGTTTAAATAAAACTTTCTTGCCTTTGGGATTTAAAATAAAATACGAAATATTTCACAAAATCAACGTGCTTCTTGAAATATTGGAAATAAATAAATAAATACTTCTTAAACATCCATATAGTCTTTAAATAAGGCGGAAATTGTACGTCAAACTTGGCAAATGAGGTGCGTTTGTACTATAACTAGTTTTATAAATATTCAGATCTTGGTGCAATAGCTGTTGCACTCTTATGCAACTATGCATGAATGCACAATTTATTATGATTATAAATATTGAATTCAGTAATAAGGAAATAATAGGGCTCCATCTTAAATAGGACGTCATCACCATGGCAACATAGAATCATTACCTATCATGCGACATATCATTGAATTAATTACGTATCAAAAGATTTAATAGAATGAAGAAAACTTTTCTTAATATCTTTTCAATTTTTGATTCGATTTTTATAAAATTTGAAATGATTCGACAAAATTCTGCAACGATTATATTTATTAAAATTCAAATCTATCGATTGGGTAGTTTTTGCGCTGTTATATGCGGACAGACGGACGGACCTGATAACAACTATAGGTGTTACGCATTTATAGAATTACGAACGCACCTAAAAAAGTACAACTTTCGAAAGACATAATTTACTAACTGCCTTTATCCGCAGAAGCCACCCCGTGTTAACCGAAGCACCGTTCTTTTAAATTAACAATTCTTTCGATAGTGTTAGATTATTATTCTCGCAACTAGTTTCGGTTTTAATACACTCTCTGAAATAAAACTCTCACTTTTGACGATTCAGCAATCCTTGAGCTGTATTTCGTCGTTTTTGACGATTATTTTCTATCACCATCACGTGACTTTTAACGAAACGTAAACTCTCAAATATTTGACGAAAGTTTTGCCTCAATCACGGTCAGACTCAATGCATTTTTAGGAAAAAGTTGCTGCACCTCCTCAAATCCTGTGATTTTAGCAAGCAGATAATTGCTTATGTTAGTCCTGTAATAATTTATTTTAAAACAGCACTTTTTAGTGCTTATCAGAAAATGCTGAAATGTAGATAGTTATTGTTTCTTCATTAGCTTTTTTTTAGCTGTTAAAATTCTTAGGAATGCTTATTATTATTTTTATTTATTTATTTATGTGTTGTTGTTCGTAATGTTTTAATTCGAAAAGAATAAATTTCCTGTGTTCTTCAAAACCATGCAAAAAAAAAATTTGGTCAACAAAATTTCAAACTTCCAGGATACCTTTTTAAAAAAAAAAATTATTTAAGAAGTATATTCTGTTTTCAATCAAATTAAAAATAAACATAATTGATCCCTCTTCCCTTTATAAACAGTAAAGTGTTAAAATCTTATCCACCTACTCAAAGTGATAAAATCTCACGCAATATGCACTTCACAATTCGTTACTTGTAAGCAACAAATTAACCAGACCATATTCTAATCATTTATTGGGCAAAGAAAATTTCATTAATAAATTATTTAATCAAGCCATATTATAATTATTCATTGACCATGAGAAAACCTTAATAATAAATTAGCCTTACTTAAAACTTTCAGAAATTATAGCAGCACCGATAAAATTACAATCTACCTTATAAAAATATAAACACGCAGCAGAATTCATTACATCAATCTAATGGCACATCTAGACAAGTCTCCAATTGCGAGGTCGGAAGAGCAACGGTCTCCCACGCCAAAGTTCGCAGGTTCGAATCACCCCGAGGAAAACAAGAAGTGAATTTTTTCTTCCCCCTGTCAATAGATACAGAAGCTTCCAAACTGTTCGATAGATGGCACCACCAGCTCCTTTTTGACGAAATTTATATGGTCAAGCAAGTGAAGAAAATAATTTCATCAATTTCACGAAATATTCGCTCAGAGCATTTCCCAGGAAACGGTTTCGTCAACAACAAAGAAAATTTCTTGAAATCTGAGTATTCATATCTGAGTGTGTACGCATTCGGATGTTTGAAAGTTAATAACTTGAAAAAAGCTGTTGTTCTTCCTGTAACAGAAAACATCTTTTCTGTTAATATAACAGAAATTCTGAGAAACTTGGCAATTTGAACCAATATTCCACAAATTCCAGCCACGAAAAGAGGTTGTCAGGCTGCAATCGGTTATGATGAAAGACGTATCAATAAAAGCATTATTAACCCTTCTTGTCCCAAATTATGAATTCATGAAAATTTCATCTTCTAAATCATTGTTCGTGAATATTTGAGACTAAATTCGAGAATTAGGAGATCATTGAAAAAAATTTAGAAGGATTTTGCCAATTAAAATTAATTAATTAAATTTGAATTCATAGGAATTTTGTGTAATATTTATAGCTCCACTCAAATACTTTATTTAAAATCTATTTTTTTTTTGTACTTTGTATTTTGTAGAATTAGGAAATGTACAAATACAATGTTCTTACAATGTAAATTTAAAAATATTTCCGAGCTGAAAGCCCCCCCCCCCCCCCCCAATCTTTCAACGTCAAGAATTGTGAAAAGATGCAAAGGCAAAAGAAATCATCCTTTTAAAAATATTTTTGTTTTGTGTAACCAATAATGCTTTTGGAACAAGATAAAGTAAAGTATCTATAACTCATTCTAAACTGTATTACTACTAATCGATGTATTAAATGAATTTTATAACAAGTTATTTAAATGGTATTTTAAGTACCGTCGGGGCCTAAAGGGTTAAACTCCTGACAAAACCTGAATTAGAATTCTTGGAAGTTTCAGGAATATTAAAAATAAAATGTATTTGTAAATGCCTCCAAAAATGTGCTCTTTCGATAATACAACACATCGCCAAAATTAAAGAAAAATTTGAAAACACAACGTTCTCCAAAGTGAGATTTCTGGACAAATTTCTCGTTTGCATTTATATATTTTTAAATATTTTTTTTTTGCATAAAATATCTGAAGTTGACGTCCTACCGGGTATCTTTTTACTTTTTCGATTTTGGTAATATCTTTTTTTTTTCTGTGAACTTTGAATTTCATAACCGGTTCGGAAACTGAAAGTATCCAAAGAAGAAAAAATACAATCAAAATTGAATAAGTTAAAAGATACGCAGTTAGACACCGATCTCAGATATTCTATGAAAAAAAGCACAACGACAACAAAACAGTAAAATATATTGAAATGCAAAGGAGAAATTTGTAAAGAATGCTGTCATTGGTTTAACATTAGCTTGCGACTAACATAGACTCTTAAATTTGTCAGCTAGCGCTCAAAGATGATTATTTACATGAACAATGTAACGTACAACTAAACAAGGGAACCACTTTAGGTGTTGCTCGCACCTAGAATCGAGACCTGGTGCATTTTGTAGCCCTATGCGTAAAAGTTAGAGAACCGATAAAAATTCTTTGTTAAAATCATATTTTATATATTTTTTTATATTTATAATTTTTTATTATTGGATTTTTATTTGTTAATTTTACACCAAAAGAGAGTTAAGTCGCCAGATATGGCACTTCAAAATTTTCACTAGCTTTACACTTGTAATAGGTTTACGTCCAAACCATTACAACACGGTGCGTAGCGAAAATACTGAGCTAGGGTTGCCGGAAAACTGTATGGGATGAAAAAGACGCCAATCTTTCCCCGCCAAATATGTAAATATAATACTGTATTTTTTAAAAAATCAAATTCCTAGGTTCTTGAAGGAATTTTAAAACTTTTTTCAACATTTTATAGTTATTATTGACTAATTTATATTTTTAACTATTTTTTTTTTTTAACTTTTACTTTAACAGCCCGAAAAGTGGTCTCGAAAATTGCATTTTCAGAAAGTTAATCGGCTGTAAAATCAAAAAAATATTATTTTAACAAAAAAATGTTATCGATTCCCAAACTTCCTAATATAGAGCTTTAAAATGCACCAGGTTTCAATACTAGGTGCGAGCAACACCTAAAGTGGTTCCCTTGTAAAGTAACAAAATAGCTGGCGGATAAAGTGCTGCACAACATGCGCACATTGGGTTTTTGGTGTGTATTCATGTTGAAAGTTAAAGTACCTCAAAAACTTTGAATAAAATCATTTTTCCTTTTCTTTTGCATTGTTTGAGATGCCTGAGGGTCTAGACAACTGAGTGTCTGCCTTCAAAATCGTTTTTCTACTACACTCAAGATTGAAGTTGTGAGAACGTGTTTAAATGCCTGATGTCACGACTAACAAAAGAAACGATTAAAAACTTTTAACGTGTTTTTCTTGAAACAAGTTTTATTTTAATTGTTTTAGGTTCTCCTGCTTAAACCATTCAAGCTATTGATGTTTTGTTTTTTAGAAATTAAGCTGCCTTTTTTTATTGGAGGCCAATTCTTTAAAAAATATAATTTTAATTCGCTCGATTTTTTAAACAGTTTCAAAAATGAAAAAGTAATGCCTAATTTGACCTCAAACTTCAAACATCCACCATTTGGTGAAATTTTAGTTTATTTTATCCGTTTTAAGTTTAGCATCCTGATAATTTAATACATTTTAAGACTCCATGTAATATATTTTTGTTTCAGATGATTATTAACAGCGCATTCACTTACACCGAGTTTGTTCACACGCCGTGCGCAGTGAACATCGCAGGATTTTAGATCGACTAAAATATCAATTTTGATATAAATACATCCACACGTATAGACGAAAGTACAATAAATTCAGTGAACAAAACCATATTTTCTCGATGTGCTAATTTAACAAAAATAAAATTTCGGAAACGGCCAAAAAATCAAGCCGCGCCGGGAGAACCTTGTGGTGCCGGCGAGGGGCATCGTGGCAGTTAATTCGTAGATGCAAGAGAATAAAAAGCACTTTTAAAATTTTGCAGTAAACTGTCCCGTCATTCGACCGTTTTTATACATAAAGGTTACTGAACCGTAATTTTAATTGATCCCGACCAGAATATTGTCAATAACATGGCCTGAATACCTTCAGAATATACTCAAGTAACTGTTATTTGTGTAAACTGTCGAATGACTGCAGCTTCCTACAGATTTTTAACAGTGTATCATGAACCTGGAACCACTTTTTAAAGCAATACATTACTTAGCAGACGTGTAAAGGAGCTGTTGACTAAACAATCTACTAACTGCTACATCTGAAGAATTCTGATTGTTTTACCTCGAAGAAACCTTCAAGCAAAGACTATAAAGTTTTATTTTAAGTTTGCAGAAAAAGTGTCTCTACTGTTGACTGAATGCTACAAATGATTTAACTTTTTACGTGAAAACCAGTGGTTTGCCTCCCACTTAATTCACTGTCTAGATTTCCCTGTCACACAATGAATGTGGTGTCGTCTTCAATATCAATAGAGCCAAGATGAATGGAACCATATACTGCTTACAGATGGATCTGGGATGGGTTTTCAGGTACTCATGTTGCTTTTTCTTGTTCCTAAAAGATACAGTTTCATAGGCGCGGTTAAACATTTTGCGGAGCGTCAGTCATATGCGACGTATAAGATGGGTACAATTCTTAGTTTTTCTACCAGTAATTTTGAAAAGTTAATTTCATCTTATTTAATCACATAATCTGTATGATTAAATTAGACGAAGATTTTTCTTTGGAATTACCGTTGCGATAATATTAAAAATTGTGTACTGGATGTTCGACACGAAGAGGTTAACGTTGGAGAAAGGAATCATTCTTAAATTCTGCTTTGAGCTCTATATTTTTTATGATGGTTTTGCAACTGGTAAGAGATCTGCAGACAATGTCTTTGGATCCTTGTAAGGCCATCTAGAGGTACTTTTGTATAAAATCTCTTTCTAATGGACGGCAATGCTCGCCCATAAAGAACATATCTGGTATCTGAATACGTGAAAAAGCAGATATCACGCGAATGGATTGGCAAAATTACTCGCCTTACTCGAACTTGTTTGTGAATGAATGGAATTTTTTACAAAACCGAATCTTGGCACGTAACAGAGAATATAAGAATCTGCAAGAATCTACAATATCTGAAATGTATATTACCAGAAAAGCGGCATTCAGTTTCGTGAGACTTGATTAAGACTTTATTAAGTTCTATGAATAGAAGATGTGAGGTTTGGTTTCCTGTCAGGGGTTACCGTAAACCATATTAAATAAAAAATTGTTACAAAACAGATCAGATCGATTTAGCGTAGATTTAAATTTCCGTAAATTTGATTTCAGTATCAGCATCATGAAATTAATCAATAGACAGACATGGTAATTTATGTTACATAAAGCTTTTGTACAGATTGTTAATAATATGTTTTCTAAAACTAATGGTTGTTTTATTATATCAATAGTCTCTATTTCAGACGAGCAGTGCAATAATCAACATATAAAAAATAAATAAGTAAATAAAACAGTAAACTCCGCGTGATGCTTCGTTCGCACTCATGAACATACTTGCGTGTCAAAACAGCATTCATATAATGAGAGAAATCTATCAGAATTTCTTATTATATACAAATGTGTCCATATATATAAAAATGTTGTATGTTATCTAATTTTGGGTTAACATTTATGTGTATTTTATTTTTACATATAAATAATAAAGAGCGTCCATGTATAGACACAAAATCTTCTTCTCTGTTCTATATTATAAAAGGAGAAAGAGTTTATTACACAAGTAAACCGCACATTTTGATGATTAATATATTTATAGCCGCATGCAAAAAAAAACTATTAGATAATATAAATATTAAAATCATATTTTATTTTCTGAGTGGAAATTCGTGTTTTTAAACATAATAATTGCCACTTCTGTAGCTATTTACAGAGTTGAGATGTAAATTTTCAGCTGGGCGAAACATGTCCGAACCAGCATTCGAACCAGGGATCTCTTGGCTAAAGCTGCCAATGCTCTGTCTTTTGACCTATCCCCGGAAAATCTCGTGGATCTAATTCATCCAACTAACCTTATTGATTACAGCATCTGGTCTGATATCTGAATCAGCTCAACAGAATAAATCGCAGAAAATTCTGGATACGTAATTACACTGGCTTAATTTTAACAGAATTATTCTAATTGGTAAACAAATCATATGAATGTAGCTCAGATGGTAGAGCATTGGCGGCTTCAGCCAAGAGATCCCTGGTTCGAATCCTGGTCCGGACATGTTTCACACAGTTATAAATTTACATCTCTCGCATTTCTATTATGTCAGAAAGTCTCTAAAAAATAACACATTTTAATCACCAAATTCTTGTACAAAAGAACGAAAATAGCAAATGGGAATTATGTCTTCTTTCATTTTTTTCTTTTAAGGCATGGGGGGAGGGGGGGCATCTATACAGCGAAATAGTAACAAGCTTTAAACTTTTGAATTCGGAATCTAATTTTGATACTATATTTGGACCTGAGATACCAAATGGGAAGTCTTCAAACTCCAGAAAACGCTGGATGCGTAATAACACTAGATTAATTTTAACGCAATTATTCTAATTGGTAAATAAATCATATCACTCACCCGCAAGAAAAGTGACACATCTCGATAAAAGTAAATTTCACAGGACAGGCAAAATAAAGTTTATATGATTTTACTGTAACATGAAATTGCAGCACTTAGCCCTGCATGTAGGAATAAAAACATGCATTAAAGCATAAAACCCTTAAGAGTGAAGACGTAGGAGGATATTTGGTGGGTTGAATAATTTCACCTCCCCACACAATACATCCCTCTTCGGTCGTCACGAATGGACATGTAGCGTAAAAAAGTGATTTTCCGTATAACTACACTTATGAAATTGTTTGTGTAGCAAGATACACCTATGACAGTCCTATTAGTGGAATAAAACGCAAAATGAATTTTTGCGAGATGCGTCACTTTTCTTGCGGGTGAGCAATATGAGATGTAAATCTCCAACTGGGCGAAAAAGGAGGATTTTTTCGCCCATTTGGAGATTTACATCTCATGTGATTTATTTACCAATTAGAATAATTGCGTTAAAATTAGTCTAGTGTTATTATGTATCCAGCGTTTTCTGGAGCTCCATTACCTGTGATTTATTATGTTGAGCTGATTCAGATATCAGATCAAAGTTATACGAGAAGTGGGACGGCGGACGTTAAAACACTTAAAAAAGACGTTAAAACTTATTATTTTCATCACAGTGATATGCAATTTTGTGCAAATATGCATTTCACCATTATATGATAGCTGCCAAGCTCCCATTAATCTTCTGTAATATGCGAATTAATTTTACCCAGGTTACCCACTTTTGGAATCAGAAAATTTATTTAATTAACCATTATTTATGTTATTTAAGTTTTCTACGTTAAATTTTTAATTTCTTTTCTTTTAAAAACTTCTGTTTCAAAACGTATTAAACCGGGATTTAATTAACCCGGATATTACAGAAGATTAGCTGGAAGTTGCAAACTATATATATAGAACACCTAATAAAGAATTTGCAACTTTATTACAATTTTATGATTCAAAAAAAATTGAAATTTAAAATGCTCCATGCGTCTTAATTTTTTTAATATTTCCTGGATTTTACATTTTAATCAATTAAATCTCTATTGTAAACAAATCTGAGTATCGAATATTCAATCCCTTGAATAATTGAATTTTTAGAATTTTTTTCTGAAAGCCATATCAATTCCCATCAATGTTTTGCTTTTTAATAAGTTAAAAATCAAATTTAATTATTTTAGTGAAGCCGTGCTTTAAAATGCATACTCAGTTATTTTGTAAGCAATACCAGGATTCTTCCTTATCAATTTTCATGAATTTTGATTAAAAAAAATTAAGTCGCATGGAGCATTTCAAAAATTTATAAAGTTGAAAAAACGGTTTTGAGAAAAACAGATTTAAAGTATATTAAAAGGCCAAAAAATTTTTGTGTACAAAAATTGAAACACTTGTAACTTTTCAAAAAATTACCCAATCTGAATGCGGCTTTTCACAAATGACACAGGGCAAATTGGAGAATAATAAAATACACAAAGAAAATTTCGTTTTTTGCTCAAATAAAGCCCACGGTCCGCTGAAATTCACTTGAGAATTGTGACTTTAAGGGGTTCCGGGACACGTTTTAAAATAATTGTTATTTATTGAGTTAAAATTTTGAATTTTTTTGTGATGATTTTCCATACCATTTGTAAACAAAATCACATGATAAAACTTCTCATAATTAAAAAAAATTAATTTAAAATTTGTTAAAAAAAGTGGGGTAATTTAAAATCGTTATAACTCGGAATATTATTTGTATAATTTCAATTTTTTATCATTTAAATAAACAGAAATATATAAATTTTAATTTAAATTCAGAATTAAAAAAATATTAATTAAAAAAAATTAAAAATATTTAAATTAAAAATTAAGGAAAAAGTGATGTAACTTTTAAAAAAAAAGTGATATTTTCAAAAGTAAATGTATTTTTCAATTTTGCTGAATCAAAATTAAAGTAAACTAGTTGAAAACGACATGTTCCAAGTTTGAACCATATATATTTAACGGTTATTGAGTTATAACAATTTAAATACGTGAAATGGTGAAAAAACCTGTCATAAAGAAAAACGCATTTTCAGAAGAAGTCGTTTGCATGACAACCATTGCTTGAAAGCTAGATTTTGAAAACAAACCAAAACGAAAAAATTAATATTTTCTGTTCTAATAAGGATAGAAACATGATTCAAAAGCGAAAAAAAGCGGAGAATGTTTTACTGCAATATTAGAAAATTTGAAGATTTTTGTGTCCCGTACCCCCTTAAGAAACTGCTACTTTCCTCTATCATTATGCTCAAATGTCTCCAATATTTACTCATTTTCGGATTAGATTTTAAATGCAACATATAAATTATTCCTTAAAAGTTTAGAATAAAAACATAAATTTTCTTTTGACAGAAAATACAAAACTAATAATATAATACATAATGAGCGACGCAGAATCAAACAAATATATTTAATCATTTTTTAGCTGTAAAGGGCAAGTGTATTTGCAAAATCAATAAAAAACACCCTATATGTATATTTAATTTTCTCCGCATCCCCCCGAATAGAATTTAATATTTTATTGTTTTGATATTGTAATTAGATACATTTAAATAGTTTTCTTTTTCTGGAAAAGTCATTGATGATTAGGAAAGCTTAACCCTTTCAGGGGCGCCGTTTGCAGTCTGCAAGCGATTAATTTTAATGCCCAAAATATCAAGCGACTCCAGTAATTTTTTAGTACAATTTTGATCTCATAATATACGTGAAGAAAAGCTGTTGATTATTTTCAAATAAATTTGTTCGTAAATCGCGGTGTGAATTAATTAATTGAACATTTTTGGAGCAGCTCCTGAAAGGGTAAAAAAAATCTACAAGTTTTTGTTTACGAATTTGTATAATTATTACCCAATTTATTTTTTTATATTTTGCTAATCAGTGAAATTATAAATTATTTGTAGACAAAATAATTAAAAAATATATAATAAAAGTGCTTGAGATGCTCTTGAGAAAATTATACACAAATAGGAAAAAAAATACGTTTACATCGGAAAGTACGAAAAATTCCGACAGATTGTAAGCTCCTATCGCTGCTTGCTTGACCAAAAATTAGAAATATATTAGTCAAGTTGAGCCAATTTGTTAAAAACCCAATTACATTGCGCCTTATTCGAAAATTTTTCATTTTTAATCATAGTCGCTCCCTTCAGTAATAAAATTATTGTTTGAAATTTCAGCATACATTCGAGAGCCTAATATTTTTAATGGAAATAATATTGAATATGACATTAAAACATTAAAATTTTGTTTTATAAAGCTGCATTTGAAGAAGTAGAATCAAGACCATCTAAGTAATATAAATATCGATTTTTAAGATTTCTGTAATGAATTAGCAAAGATTAATTATAGAATATATGAGGAGGTGAGTTTCAAAATTCGCCTTATCCAAAAAATAAAATTTTCGGAAATCGCTAAAAACCTCTAACTGCGACCCCATGCATCGAATACCTCCAATTTTTTTATATACTTATAACTAGTGTCTCTGTGATATCATTGTGTTAAGTTGGAAAATCTACATTAACTAATTTAATTAATTAATTGGAAAATGTTTCGGATAAAAAGCGTTTTGTTGCCAACCTATGGATAAGAAGAGTTTTGTTGCCAATCGCCTATGATATTTGCTGAAGGAAATTAATGGTTTCTATTTTTGGTCTTCGGATAATAATACTTCGGATTAACGTATAAACCTTACGAGAGCAATAAATATGATTAAAATTTAGTATTCCGTTTCATTATAACAATCGGTATTTGGGAAGATGTAGAGGGAATAAATTAAAAAATCTGAGTAAAAAGTGAACTAACTAATCATTTCTCATCAATGTGAAACTATTTTTTATATTACTTGCCTATTTTTTTTATTTACTTGAAACATGTTATATTTCTATATATACTATATCATACTATATAATTATGTATTTTCGCCATTGCCTTTAATTTCGAAATTATATAATATAAACTATGAAGTTAAAATGACGAAAGCAAAAAACCTAGTTCGATGTGCCAATCCCAACACTTTCTTCTATCTAATACATCTTAATATTTCTAAATGTAGTTACAAATGTCAATACTTTAATATATTTAGTTCAATACTATAACAAATTTGACTTTCATTTTAAATTTCTGCTTCAGTCAAATAATCGGAGTAATAAAAAAAATTAATTTAAAAAATTAAAAAAAAAAACGACTGCGTGAAAAGCGCACTAATTAATTATTTTTCATCAATGTGAAACTATTTTTTATATTTATTACCTATTTTTTATTTACTTGTATTGATGCCTTTTAAGTTGTGTTTAATTGTTAGTTCCTATCTATAAACACTGTTTTGATGAGGCCTATAGATGTCTATGATAGATGTTGTAGTACAGCTAGAGATCCTACCTACACAACTTGCAGGTTGTGTAATATTTACGGAGCTTCTGACTGTAAAATAGTTAATGAAACATCGTCTTCATTTCGAAAGACCCATCCAATGATATGCCACTCAATATGGCGCGTGAAAAATATTTTTCGTCTCTACCGCAATTTTCTATTTTCCCGGCGCCATTTTGAATTTATAAAAACAAAACATAGCCTATAACCTAGCCTATAACGGACGGTTAAGACGAATTGATAGAGATCTCATTCATTAAAATCCATCTAGCCGTTGGGATGCTTCGAGGGTATAAAGAAATCCACATACCCAGATACGCGTGAAACACACAACCCTTCTTGGCAGTGGGGTAAAAAAGCAAACTTATGAACAATCGAATAGAACTTATCATAAATAGTTTATAATTAAAATAACTTTTTTAAGAGAATATAATATAATATAATCTTGTATATATATATATATAGATACATATAATATAATATAATATAATCTTGTATATATATATATACATAGATACATATAATATAATATAATATAATGTACTTACAAAATATACAAAAAAAAATAAACGACTAACTCATTGAGTTTTCTTCTGGAATATCATCGTTTTTATAGAAAGTAAACACCTCCATTTCTGACCAGTCGAAGTCAAAATGTTTTTTCCACAATGAGTGGTTTCTTTTGCTTCATGGGGACTCCCATATATAGATACATATAATATAATATAATATAATATAATATAATATAATATAATATAATATAATCTTGTATATATATATAGATACATATAATATAATATAATATAATATAATATAATCTTGAATATATATATAGATACATATAATATAATATAATATAATGTACTTACAAAATATACAAAAAAAACAAAAAACAATTAACTCATTGAGTTTTCTTCTGGAATATCATCGTTTTTATAGAAAGTAAACACCTCCATTTTTGACCAGTCGAAGTCAAAATGTTTTTTCAACAATGAGTGGTTTCTTTTACTTCATGGGGACTCCCTCCCCCCTTCTTTTTAAGAAGAAAGTGCGGTATTTAGATGCCTCTAGCAGAACTTTTGCAGTCTGAATTTTGATATTCTAAGAATCTTCCGAAATACACTTCCTCAAATTTGAAGATGAACATGGTTCTTAGTCTTTATGTAGTACCTTATTGTAATGCGTTTGAGAGCGCACTGAGATGCACTTAAAAAAACTTTCAAGGTGAAAATTTTACTTTCCTGGATGTCTCATGGAAGGAAAGCAAACTGGACAGTTTTTTGAAGGAGATGTTTGAGATGTGAACTTCAAAAAAAGTTCTCTTATGCAGTTTTGTCTTTGCTTGAAAAAAAAAAGTTTGGTGGAAGCCTCATACATCTTGCATTGACAGAGCTGAATACTCCAGGTTTTTTTTTCTGGTGAGTGCACTTAGAGAATGCCGGAAATGCCTTAGGTTTATGCCTGATAATAAAAATTAAATCTTTTAACACCATCTGACAGTAAAAAATATAGAAAGCTATTCTGCATTTTGAACTTACATTTTAATCTTCATTTACGTGTGTTGTTTACTAGCCCATGTGTTCGTATTTCTGTTTCTCTTTTCCCCCTACCCTAACAAAATGCAAGAGTTTATTCACTGTCTGTTATACATAGAACATGCTGTAAAACTTATTTAATATGTATGAATAGAATAAATAAAAACTTTAAACGAAAATAGCAACAGGTCGCAGAGAAATGAAGGAAAATTACTGTGATAGTAGCTTATAGCTCCTTTGGTCTACGCATGCGCAGGGATAAAGCTACTTTTGTTGCCAACTCCCTAGTGGATAAGGCGAGTTTTGATACCAAACCAATATTTTAAAAACCCAGAAATAAAGGATAAAAATACTTTTTTACAGACTATAGTGTTTTTTTTTCGGTGCAGGTTTACCAATAGAATAGATTGGTAGGGAAAACTCGATTTTTTAAATTTTGCATAAGGCGAGTTTTGAAACTCACGTCCTCATATCGTTTTTTCAAATTAATATATATAAAAGAAAAAATATTTCTTCCTCTCTCTCTCTTTCTTTCTCTGTTTATTGTCAAAGGTTAGGGAAATCATTCACACGAAGAGATCTGGAAATTGAAATAAGGATACAGAGGTAGACAGTTTAAACGAAACCGACTGATTTCTAAATTTTTTTGATAGCGATATATTAATTAAAACATAATGAACGAGCTTCAATTTGGTATGTCCCCGGCATTAAGATCGCTTTTGCGCATGTGTCTAAAACCCACATTTTTTTCAAGCAGACGAAGGGAAAGGGTTCCATTTTTTCGGTATTTTTAAACTGCCGTACGCGTTTCCGGATTCAAAATAATAATATTAATAATAATACCTACTTATTCAAGGTACTTATCCGATTGTAACGGTATCTTTTTTTTATTATTTTATTTTAAATTTACTATTTAAAAATATTTTTTTTTTTATAAAAATCTCTCATATAACACAAATGAACGTGCTCACTATTGCACCAGCGATCATTTCTACGCAGGTCCAAGGAATCCTTTACATATTCAACATTTGGAGATACCATTTTGCGTTTTAAACAGAGCTAGCGATTGATGTTTTTTTCCGTCGTGATAGAAATGTTATAAGTTATTAACTCCACAGCTACTTGACCGATTTCGATGTTTTTAAACTTTATTTAAAGAGAGAAAAATATGAAGACAGCTTTCAAGAAGATCATTAACATTAGAAAGCACTGTTTGTTATTATTTCGATTTTTTGATTAACTTTCAATCAAAATTGAAAGTGTATTTTACCTAAAAGCCAACTATTAAAACGGCAGCCATTATAGCGAAGACCTCTTATTTCGTTTGGAAACACTTCCGTTTAAAAATATAAAATCATACAAATTCGAAATTCGATTGTAAAAACAGACGGTGCACGCTGCCGAAAGGCGTGGGGCTCAAATCTCTAGCTTCGTTTGGATATATTTTCGTTTAAATCTATAAAATCATACAAATTTGAGGGTGTACGCTGCCGAAAAAATTAGGGGACCACAACACTAAGCCATTAGCGGGAAAAAATGTCTGAATTCAACACTGAGTTTACGTGCCTTCAAGGTTATTATATCAGGTCCAGACAAAGCCAAGCAGATGTGCTATTTATTAATAAACAGATAAACTTTATTTAAAATAGCTTTAAGCCATGAAAAAGCTCATAGATACTACAAAAAATTCGAAGTTTAATTTGCTAAGTTGTTGGAAATTTCGGCGCAAAAATGTTTTAAAATACATGAATCAATAAAAAAAAAAAAAAAAAAAAAAAAAAAAAAAATCCCAATCGTAAATAACTTCGAACATTTAAAATATGTATAAGAGATCAGTTTAATAAAATAACAAAATTTAACATTTCACTATAACATATTACAACCTACACATTTTTTATTTAAGGGGAGATTAATTCTTTCATTCCAGTGCAGATACTGAAAGTTAGGCTTTTTGAAAGGAAGTCGCAATTGGTAGAAGTTACTTTCTCGATAAATCTAATATATTTTTATTGATGTGAAAATGATAGAAAGTAGTTTTACTTGATATTTTTCAAGCAGTCCATATATATATAGATACGTTGAACTTTTTGACAGATAAGATTGAGAAATATTTTGCAGAAGAAACAGTACCAGTTTGTGAGTTAGGTTTATTTAAAATACATAAAAAGTAAGATTAAGAAGTTTTTAAGAACTGGTTTTATCTACTTTTAGGTTAAAAATTATATTCTAGTGTTTAATCGGCGATCATACATTTAGTAAATTTTATACGACAACACACAAATTTGTCGAGCAAACTCGAATAATTTAACACAATGAACCTTGAATCAAACGAAGTATACGCGTGAATAAGACGTATGTTAAGGAAATATGGATTCATACATGGAATGTATTTCCACATTTCGGGAAACAACGTGAACTCCATTGCGGTATTATATTTTCTAATATGTTGGACAAATTTGTGTTATTAAGGACCAACATCTTAGTTGGTCCTTAGTTGGTCCCAATGTCATTACAATGATTGCAGAGATTGCTTGTAGAATAAAATAATGTTCAGATGGTTCATTCTCGTTCGATAGTTTTGAATTGCGGGCTTTTCAGCTTTTCACGATGTGTGGTTCTGGTAGTTTAAATGCTATCTCACTCTACTTTCTGTTCTATTTCGTAAAACTCAAGTCTGCCACGATTTTTCACATTCGAATTCCTGCGGAAAAATTACCGTTAAAATACAGCACTCTTTTTTAATACGTCACAAAAAACCCTCTCAAAGAGAATAAGAATAAAACCTTGTTTTAGTTCATTTTACGACGATTGTATCAGAAGTTTTTTATACTTCTTTTATTTCATTAACAGAAGAAACATTCACCATTCTCATAATCGGAATTTTCATTGGGTTGTTGTATGATTGTGGCAGTTGCTTAAATTAACTAAGTCCATCTTTGAAAAATTATCGAACAGTGTCGCATACATCAAAATTCGTCCAGTAAAAATTTTTTAAAAAGGTAATTTTTAATAATCAGTTTCGCCAAATTTAGAACTTTCCCCGTACACGAAAAAAAAATTTAGTTAATATAGCCCCAGCTAAAATGTTTGGTTGGACTGACTAAATGTTGATTCGACTGACCAAATGTTGGTTCGACTGATCAAATGATTTTGTTCGTTCAATAAAATTTTATTGAACTTACAAAAGGATTTTGTCAGTCCAACAAAAAATATTTGGTGGGGGCAAAATTTGGTTGGCACAACTATATTTTTGTTAATTTAACAAAATCGTTCTTTCCGTATAGAGCTATAGCTCTATAACTAAGCATTCTAAATTCTGTCAAAATATCATAAACATTCGGTTCAAAATGCGAAGTTGCATTATATATATATATATATATATATATATATATATATATATAGTAGATGGTGATATGATTTTCTCTAATGGAAATCCTCATGAAGGTTTCACTTCAAATAAAAACGATCGATGCTTTCAACATTGTATGTAATATGCGAATTGGCAAATTATACGATTACGGAAGATTAGCCCGCCATCCAATGAGAGCTACCTAATGAAAATGAGAAATTTCTCTCAAAACTGAAAACAAAGAAGTAATATATAATAATAAACAGATTATTCAAACTTTATTTCAGCAGGCCCTTTTTGTTCAAAATCATGAGATTTGTGCAAATAATATTAATACATAATTACATAAATATCCTCATGAATAATCTTTAATTTTAAATTCCTGAAGTAGTTAATTTAAAAATAAAACTTTAAAAATGTGTGGGGTGGGGATATATATTTTTCTAACTGGTTTAGAAGTTTCAAATTTTTAACCAAGGATATTGTGGTACGTTGATGCCAAGATGAAAGATATTTAATGTTGGCAATATTTATTCCCGCATAAGCGAAAAAAAGCAAATTTTATTACCAAAAATCATAATTATATATATTCGAACTCGCAAATAACGGTCCAAGCTTCTCAATTTGCGGCTAGAATGTTCACTATTCCTTTCGAGAGCTTTACAGAAAACTGAAAATGAAAAACGACAAATTTATAAATAATAGCTAATTATGAAGTCGACTCATCTTTTTTTATCTAATTCACCGTCAAAAATTATCTTCAAACATGAAAGATGCTTCTAACAATATAATGTATACGCCAATTTGCGAATTATACAATTACGGAAGATAAGCCAAAAATCCTATAATCACCTATCAGAAAAAGGGGGGGAGGGATACTCAGCTATACTAAAAGAAATTAAGTAAAAAAATATAAAAAAAATTTCACTAAGAAATTTTTTTTAAATAATGCGTAATTGCATAAATCTCCATAAGAATAATCCTACGTTCCCTTAATTTCATTTTTATTTTTATTGTTTTTTATGTTTTTCATGTTGTTCATGTTTTTTTTTTCTAAGTAATATAGCCGTTTCAATTCCTTAATGAATAATAACATAATATATCGTTGCTAAGATGACAAACATTGATCAACAGTAACTTTTGCACACGGAAAAAAAAAGAGAAAACACCAAACTTTAATTAAATAAAATAATAGTTATATCGGTATATCATGCACACAAATGAAGCTCCGAACCCTATCCAATGGTGTAAACGATAATAAATGCATCCAGTAGTATTTGAAATTAGCCCTGACAAACTTAAAAAATTCTGTCAAAAAAAATGGGGTAGATGAGATTTTATTTAATTAAAATTTCAAGTAGTTTTTAACTTATCTAGGCGCAAAATATAGGCAACAAAAATGATAAATCGCCAAATAATGTTTGAATGGATCGACTTTGAAAATGGATAATTCTTTTAAGCCGTAGAAATGTTCCTCTTACATTTAAATTAAATATTTTCGTTTTATAATATGATTTCTCATTCAAACATTTTTCTATGTATTTTAAATAAAATCATTAACAGTTTTTTTAATTTTATTTTTAGAGGTGTTTGTACATTTCCGTTTCTAATTGATATACACGTTTCAATTCTTTAGCAAAAACGAAGCACAATACGTCCTCGCCAAGATGAAAAAAGTATGCCAGTAACAAATTTTTCGTCTAAAGTAAGTACAAAGTACCAAAATTTATTATCCCAAATCGTGGTTATATCGGTATATTATATAAACGAACGACCGCGTGAATGTCTATCCAATGATATAATCCGCAAAAATTCCATCGAGTAGTTTTTAAATTAGCCGACACAACGTTTTTGTTGTCTGCTGCTTTATAACATACTGTCCACTATCCACGGTATCCAATGGCTAATTTCTAAACCGTTAATCATACAGATATAGTTCGAATACAAAAATGTTTTAAATGGAGTAAAAAAACATTTTAAAAAGTCGTTTGTATCAATAAAAACATTTTTTTAAAGTTACGAAATTTAAATTTGCATACGGTCCCCCGGTTCTATACACGATACTTAGTAAAAATCTCCTATTACACTAACAAGTAAGACGAAAAAATGTCCAACTCATCGAACACTAAAATTGACCAAGTTATGAAACTTTGAATTGCCAGTTTTCTGCATCTGAACACAGATGAGTTGGACCATGCTTCGAGGGACCGTACACTGTAAAAAAAAACAACCAGTTTTCCTGTAGGAATCGGAATAGTAGTTGCCCTTATCGTACCGGAAAATTTTCCGACACAGCTCAGAATAAAAACCGTAAAAAAAAGGAAATGGTCAATAAAACGGTATTTTACGGATTTTATTCCGAGCTGGGTCGGAAATTTTACCGGGACGATAAGGGCAACTATTTTTCCGATTCCTACAGGAAAACTGGTCGTATTTTTTCTACAGCGTACACTAAGTGATTAAAGCATTAGAATGGCTTATTTCGCGTGCACATTTCTGCATTGCAGACAAAGGAAGTAACTTAGAACAAAGAATTGCGACTGTTGCTTTTCATCATTTCATTTACAAAAATTCTGTTATTTTTAACTTTCATTTTTAGTTACATGTTGTATTATTTTCTTTAATATGAAAATATATTTCAAATTTATACACTGTAAAAAAATACTGCCAGTTTTCCGGTAGGAATCGGAAAAATAGTTGCCTTTATCGTACCGGAATAATTTCCGACCCAACTCGGAATAAAATCCGTAAAAATAAGGAAATAGTCAGTAAAACGGTATTTTACGGATTTTATTCCGATTTTACAGATTTTATTCCGAGCTGGGTTGGAAATTATTCCGGTACGATAAGGGCAACTATTTTTCCTATTCCTACCGGAAAACTGGCAGTATTTTTTTTACAGTGTAGTTTAATGTTAATTTTACCCTGAACTATAATTTTTTATATATATATATATCTGACATTTTTTTATATTTCTAATAAATTTTTGAATGACCTCTATTTCGCAGCAAAAAAGATTATTCATATTTAATGAGATATTACTGAGTCAGTTTTAATAGTACACTGTAAAAAAAAATAATGCCAGTTTTCCGGTTGGAATCGGAAAAATAGTTGCCCTTATCGTACCGGAATAATTTCCAACCCAGCTCGGAATAAAATCCGTAAAATCGGGATAAAATCCATAAAATACCGTTTTACTGACTATTTCCTTATTTTTACGGATTTTATTCCGAGCTGGGTCGGAAATTATTTCGGTACGATAAGGGCAACTATTTTTCCGATTCCTACCGGAAAACTGGCAGTATTTTTTTTACAGTGTAGGATAATGCAACTTCTTTTGCCTTACTTCTTAGTGTAATAGGATATTTTTACTAAATATAACTTATAGGACCGGGGAACCGTTTAAAAATTGAAATTTCATATTTTGTTTAAAGAAATGTTACTATTGTCCCAAATCGCCCTTAAAATACTTCTTTACATTATTTAAAAAAAAATTTTGCAACTGAAACTATAAACTATGCCTAACGGTTTAGAAATTAGCCATTGGGCATCGTTCAGTGTGGGCACACTGTATAAGATATATGTGTATATTTGCTCTTTTATAATTATCAAGTCGTTATCTTTGGAATTTGGAACTGTACTTATCAGAAACATTTTCAATGCGGAAAACGCAGACCTTTTCAATGATTCAGAAATATAAATAAGTAAATAAATAAATCTGAAATTAATTTAAATAATATCCACGCTGAAAGAAATTTTTGTCGAATAAAATTATTTTAAATATCGACAAAATTTCCCAGTAATTTTTAAATGAAACGTACGATTTCCGAATAGTTTTTAGTAAATGTTTAATTTATTTTGGGGTGTTTCTTTATTTTTGCAGCATTTTTTTTTTTTTTTTTTTTTTTTTTTTTAAACATATCGAATGATAAAAATTTTGTTTGCCTTGCATTAAAATTTTTAAATCAAATCGGTTTATTTTTAGTTTGTAATATTATCTTCTTTCAATAAAAGGTTTTATTTTAAGAAGATTACAGTGATAAATTTTTAATTATTTATTGAAATGTGTCGTTTGTACAGCTAAGCCAAATTTTATAAAATATCTTATTTGTAATTCTGCGTTTTATAAAAGTACTTGAATATTGGTGTATGATGCATTGGGTATATTTATTACATTCATATATTAACATTTCAAACACTACGCATTCCTGGGCCAAATGTAAAATTCAGTGTAAATTTTAAGTGAATTTAAATTACTCACTTATCAGCTGAGTTAGATTAGTTCCGCTATTTAAAGCCAACTTGTTAAACGCTGCAAACAGACAATTTCAATAAGCAATATCTGACGTTTTTCCCGAAAAAATGTATAAGTGTTACACTTTTTCGAGTATAAATTATAAAAGTAAAGATTAAATTATTGATAGAAAATTGAAGAAAACAAATAAAGTAAATTGCGAAACATGCTCATAAGAAATTTTAAATTAGTCACTTTAAAACAAGAACTTTTATTCCACTCAGAGCTTCACTCATGAATATTTTAGTGTTTAATTTGATAAATTTTCACTTAAAGGAATAAGCAAATCACGTTCAAATATCTGTCATTTTAATGTTTTAATCACTCTTAATTAGGCTTAAACTACGTGAAAGAAGTAATTTGATAGGAATATTTGCATATATAACATATTTAGCATTCTGGCATCTCAGTGCCATTTAAGATATTTATTGTGTCACATGTCATTTATAACGCAACGTAGAAGTTACTAAGAGCATTAAAGAAAATCGTATTACATAGACTTAATTCGTTTTACTATCACGATATCTGAAAAATTTTTACCGCTTCGTGACCTATTACAAAAGATAATTTAATGTACAAATCGCTAAAATGTCATGCATTATTAGAATGTTTCGTATTTGATAATGGTATCATTAATTTTAATTCAGTAATAAAATTTCACTTTCTCTTCAAAATTAATTATTTAATGATGCGCTTATGAAATACGCATTATAAGAATTCTTAAATAAACCAATATCTACAAAAAATATATCAATGATAAAAAAAAAATGTTTAAAAATTAAGTTCACATTTTCATTCTTTTTTACATTTATTTTAATATATATCTTTAAACTTCCCAGGAGTAATTAATTGTGTTCCACTAAAAGATTTTTTTAAATATAAAAATTGTCAAAACATAAGGAAATATCACATCATGACGATAATATAATGATCAATAATTGTATCTTTTTGTTTATATCCGAATTTAAAAAAATCAATATGTAAAAAATATATATGTTTGATAGCTTCCAAATATATTTTCACCTCTTTTACTTTTCTCTTGTTCCCTCTACTTCTTCCCAGATTCCTATTGGGAAACATAAAAAAACTAGTCGATGTGCCACTCCCAAAACTTTATTCTATCTCATTACATATTAATACTTCAAGATTTATAATCACAGTGCAAAATTAAATTACAATATATGCCCAGCATGAGTATTCTAAAGATATGAAATCCTGCGCATTAGTTCTTGAGATACGACTATCGCTAAAATCCTGTAAATCCTGAAAAATGCAGCATAAAAGCGCCACCTTTTGATTGATTTACACCAAAACCTAATCCGCAACAACTTATGTCAACGTCTAACTGAATCAAAAGTTTGATGAAAATCCTTCCACATTAGTTTTTGAGATAGAGATATTGAGAAAATCGTAAAAAAATCTGCATAGCAGCGCCACCTGTTGGGATATTTACACCAAAAACTAATCAGGGCCAATTTATATCAGGGACTAACTGAATATGAAGTTTATTGAAAATTCTTGCATTAATTCTTGAGACATAGCCCTTGTGGAAATCGTCAAAAATACAGTATAGCAGCGCCACCTGTTGGGAGATTTACACCTAAAAGTAATCAGCATCAGTTTATATCACGGACTAATTAAATCTGAAATTTGGTGAGAATTCGTGCATTAGATTTTAAGATCAGATAGCTATATCTGATAGCTATCTGCAATAGACAGATCTACTGCAGAAATCTTGAAAAAATACGGCATAGTAGCGCCACCTGTTGGGCGAATTGCACCAAAAAGTCATCAGCACCAGACTATATCAAGGACTAAGTGAATCTGAATTTTGATGAAAATCTATGCATTGGTTCTTGATATATAGATATTACGGAAATCATAAATAATACAGCATAGCAGCGCCACCTGTTGGGCAATTTAGACCAAAAATTTATCAGCACCAAAAGTTATCAGGGACTAACTGAATCTAAAATTTTACTTAATTCCGTGCATTAGTGCTTGAGATAGAGCGCCCACAAAATTTGTGTCACATACAGACAAAGTCACAGATTCACAGATCCACAGACACGGACACATTCACAGACCACAGACAGATTCACAGATCCACAAATCGTGTTCAGGACCTTCTAAAACGTAAATCCATCGAAAATAAGAAGTCGAAAATTTTCCCGAATCCAATAATTTGTTTTTGAAAAGATAGAAGAAAAAAAAAATCTGAAGTTTCATAAGCGAAAAAAAGTTTCATATGCGAAAACTTTAATATTTCTTCATTAGGCTGAAAAAAAAAGGGCAGTTCCCAAATGCGGAGATATTATCGATAATAGCACGATTTTTTTTTTTTTTTTTTTTTTTTTTTTTTTGCTTGCATAATAAAACGACCTGTTCGATACATCTATATAAAATTATGGATAAGTTCTCTGACTGTTTTATACATTAGTTAGCGCAAGAATTAACTAAGGTAATAGTTCTTAATTTTCTATATAAATTTATACTTAATTTTATGTCTATATTTAATTTTATTAATAAACTTTTAGTTTCAATGCTTTTTCATTAGGATTCAATATTTTTAAATTCGCTATCATCATTTATTTTTACTTATATTTAATATTGCGGTAATATGTGTTACAATTATTGAAAATTTTTTGAGCCGTAAATTCACCTGCCCAATTTAAAAGGAAAACTTTATTTGTCTGAAATTATTTTAAGTTTAATATTTTTCAATATGAAAAAAATAGATTAATGAATAATTATTAGTTACTACTTTCGGAAAAGGGCTATAGAATATCGCTTATCGAAAAATTATTATTATTTTTAATTAAAAATAATTTCTCGAAACAAAAATTTTACAATGCCAAAATACACGACTTAAATAATTTTCCGCTAATATAGAAGTTAATTAAAGAAATTCTTATCCTTAAGGAATGTACTTTATATATCACCTATATATTTATCTCATATTGTTTCATATTTCGCCATTATAAAACAGCGTGTTGGCAAATGCTCTAGTCTAAATAATTCTCTGGAGAAAAATTAATTTTTAACAAAATGAAAACAAGAAAAAAATAAACCCTGCCGGCCCTGCCTACAGGCAAAGGTAGATTTCGAAGTTAAGTATACTAATTTCACCAACAAAAACTAAATCATTATTAGATATAAATCCACTTTAACAGTTTTATCTGTCTGCTTTTGACGAGTTTTTATTTCCTTTTTATAAAATAGCTGGTTTTATCAGAATCATGTTAAGGCGATATTAAAAAAAATATTTTTCCATACTCAACAACTCGAAATTTTCTGGCACATTTTCAGATTAATTTTTAATTAAAAAAAAATATATATATGAAACATGCTGACGTGATTTTTGAAAAGATTTATAAGCGACCTGTGTTTTTATTATTCTTTCAATTAATTAAAATTTTATTAGTATTATTATTTTCTCAGTAGAGCAATATTTTTCGTTTCTAACACATTCGCTTCGGGAAATTCTGTTCAAAATGCCCACTTTGACATCATTTTTTGAAATATATTCCGCGTTTATCAAAAAATCGATCATTACTGTACATTATATAGTTTCTGAATAAGAGAATCTAGCAATTTAAAAATGAGTAAGAAAATAGACAGTTTGGATTTGAATGCACCCTTAATAAGATGATTTTTTTCTTCAACAGCTATGTATTTTTAATTTGTTTTTGGTTTAAGAATTGGCCCTATCAAAAACTTGTCGATATAAATGTTGAAGACAATATTAAGAAGATATATGATAAATTCATGGAGATTTTATATCTTGTGAATTGACGGAGTTATGAAAATTTTTCTTCTTCAACCCCCCTTTTTTGTTTTCGCTTTTTTTTTCGGTACGAATTGGTCCTATCAAAAACTTGTGAATATAAAAGTTGTAGATAATATTAAGGAGATGTATAATAAAATTATTGGATTTGATATATTCTGAATTGACGAAGTGAGGAATTTTTTCTCCCAAAAACCATATTTTTCGCGCCCCTTGAGACTATTTTAAATTTTATCAAAAATCTGTGATGCATGAATTTTTGGCGCTATTTTTAGAAGTAATAAAAACTTTAAACTGATTTGATATGTACAAAAATTAAGAAGTTAAGGGTTTTTTTCGGTTTTCACAAAACTCCTCCCTATTTCCATCCCCTTTGTCCGCTTTTGCCCATTAACGAACTTGACCGAAATTTTATGTCCCTTGATTTTATGTATCAGTTTGAAGAGATTTGTGCAGAATTGCGGAAGTTATCGTGTCCAGAAGAAAGTGATAACACAATTGCTTCGGGAAATTTCGTTCAAAATGCCCACTTTGACATAATTTTTTGAAATATATTCTGCCTCTATAAAAAAAAATCTATCATTGCGGTACATTATATAGTTTCTGAATAAGCGAATCTTCCAATTAAATGCATTTGAGAGCAAAAATGAATTTAAAAATGAGTCAGAAAATAAGCAGTTTGGATTTAAGTGCATCCTTAATGCAATGATTTTTCCAACACAATCCGCTTCGGGAATTTCGGTTCAAAATGCCCACTTTAACAGCATTTTTTAAAATATATTCTGCCTCTATCAAAAAATTGACCATTACGGTACATTATATAGTTTCTGAATAAGAAAAGGTGCCAATTGGAAGCCTTTGAGAGTAAAAATGAATTGTAAAATGAGTCAGAAAATAGGCAGTTTGGATTTGAATACACCCTTACTTAGATGATTTTTTTCTTCAACCGGTATGTATTTTTAATTTGTTTTTGCTGTAAGAATTGGTCCTATCCAAAACTTGTCTGTATAGATGTTGTAGACAATATTAAGAAGATATATGATAAATTCATGGGGATTTTATATCTTTTGAATTGACGGAGTTATGGATTTTTTACATCTTCAAACCCCCTTTATGTTTTCGTTTTTAATTTTTTTTTTGCGGTACGAATTGGTCCTATAAAAAACTTGTGAATATAAAAGTTGTAGATAATATTAAGGAAATTTATAATAAAATTAATTGGAATTGATATCTTGAGAATTGACGAAGTTTTGAATTTTTTCTTCCAAAAACCCTATTTTTTGCGCCCCTTGAGCCGATTTTTAACTTTATCAAAAATTTGTGATACATAAAATTTTGGCCCTATTTTTAGAAGTAATAAAAACTTTAAACTGATTTGATATGTACAAAAATTAAGAAGTTATGAGGGGTTTTCGGTTTTCACAAAACCCCTTCCTATTTCCATCCCCTTGGTCCGATTTTGCCCATTAACGAACTTGACCGAGATTTTATGCCCTTTGATTTTATGTATCAGTTTGGAAGAGATTGGTGCAGAATTACGAAAGTTATCGTGTCCAGAAGAAAGTGATATATATATATATATATATATAGATAGATAGATAGATTGATAGATAGATAGATAGATAGATAAAGTTTTTTACTGAGGGTGGTTTTGGGTTCTAGGAGTCATGATCGGTGTAGATCTGCAAAAACTTTTCAGAAATTCCAACATAGGAACGATCCCAATAGGTAGTATTTCATACGAAATCTACCTAAAAAGCAACTTCAAACAGAGGAGGTAATTTCCTTTTGTATATTTTTACCTCACAGGCTATCAAAGCCTAAGCTAATGTGCCTGAGATTCTGTATGTACGTATGTATGTGTGTACGTTACGCGATAACTCTTGATAGAAATATCCGATTTGCTTCAAATTATTTTCTAGGTTCATTATGATAAGGCGCTTCCTTGATTAGTTTTGGAGTTTCGAACGTTAAGTATAAAGAGGGGGAACCGGAGGCTAACTCCACTTAATTTAGATAAATGGGTTTTTCATGCAGAATTATTCAATTTGCTTCAAATTGGGTACACCGGTTTATTCTGATAAGTCGCTTCCGTGATTAGATTTGAAGGTTCATTGGTTAAGTATAAAGGGGCAACGAGGTCTAACCTCCCCCTTAATTTCAATAAATGAGTTTTTTATGCAGAATTATTGGATTTGCTTTAATTTGGTACACCGGTTTGTTCTAATAAGACGCTTCCCTGATTAAATTTGGAGGTTCATTGGTTAAGTATAAAGGGGGAAACGGGGGGCTAATCAACTTCTTAATTTATTTTTCGAGGGACATTACTCTTTGAAATAAGAGTATAAAATACAATGATTATGAATAGCCTGTGAGCTCAATGCCATCATTTTAACTGGGCACATTTCTTTTTATTAACATATCCCCATATATAACTTTTAAACAGATGCTACGAATTTGACAAATATTTTTCCTGTTAAAAGTTTGTTTTCATGCTTAGAAATTTCAAGAATATAAAAATGATCGCCCAGTTTTACGATCTTTTCTGAACAATAAGAAAATAATAGTAATAAATAATATTAAGAAAATTTGCCTTATTTAATCGTCAAAATCTGTTGTTAAATAAGGGAAAAAATTCTCTTAAATTTTACTGTTAAGAAAGATGTGTAAAATTTGGCAGCTGTGTAATACATTTTTTCTCCTGTCAGATTCTTTCCTTCTTATGATTTCTTAGTAGACCCAACTTTCATAAAAGATTGTGAATAGCTGTGAAATTTGAACATGTTCCTATGGTATGCAATAGGCTATTTAAAGTTTTAAAAACAGCCGTCGTATCGTGTGTAATCTTTTTAAAGGCACACAACAGAAATTTTAATATTAGAACGTCTGCTGCATGTCAAACATGATCGATTCTGGTAACAATGTGATTTAAAGTGAATTTCAATAATAAAGTATCGTCGCAAAATCACTATCGTTCCAAACCACTCTTGCTGAAATACACCGGCTGGCTTGAAGTCACTTTAATTTTTTATTTAAAAATTACTTGCTGTGTGAAATTGAAAAAAAAAATGAATGATTAAAACTGTTTTGCGTAATCTAGAAGTGACTTTCCTTCAACGATTTATTCCATATTTTACAAATTGAGAACATGTCGAGAAAGAATGCTTTTAGGAGAGAAAATTTCGAGAAATTAAATAGTATTCATTCCAAAAGTAAATTAATTTTATTTTATAACTCTAATTACCATTAATAACGATCAATTTAAAATTACAAATGATAAAATATTTATAAAAGATATATGTAAGAAACTATGTTTTTTTAATTTTTCGATATCTAAAACTTAGAAATTCAGAATTTCACACTTGATGTTTAAAAAAGTGTTCCCTGATTAGCCCATATTTCATTTTAAACTGGAGAAAACATGCAAATATGAAAAATTTGTAAAATACAGCTTCTTGTGTTACACACTCTTTTAAATGAGTTTATGCTTTATTTCAAGGTAAAAAAACACAAAAAGTTTAAATCTCCAGTGTTTGTTAAAGAAAGAACACTTTAAAAAATTTCAGCAAACTTTCTCGTCATTTGCACGTTTTTTCTAGTAACTGGTTACTTACCGTAATTTAACTCCATTCTGGACATAATATGGGCAATAATAGGGTCAGGACAGAATTAAATTACAGTTATGCAACCATTTTCCACAAAAAACGGTCGAATCACTTGACAGTTTGCTGCAAAATTTTAACAGTGTAAAAAATTGTGAAAGATTAAGCTAGTGAATCATTACTGTTTATTTACTTACGTAACACCTTGCTGTGCGTTTTAGAAGTAGATGTATAGAAACTAAACTTTTATTCAGCAATAAATTTTCGATTTTAAATGTTTCTGAAACATCACCGAAGTGTGTATTATCTCACAAAAGTTTAAAGTAATTTTCCTCTATATTTTGAAATTTTTATTTTTTTTAATTGTTAAAGTTTAACGTATATTAAAGGTACAGTTTAGATGTACATATATTTTTAAGAATCTTCATTTTTAATCAAAAGTTTCACAATAATCAAAAGTATACATTTTCAGTTTTTAAAAAAATATATATACTTGGCTTGGTAAGGTCAACTTGTTTTGTCCACTAATATTTCCTAATAATAATATTCGTCGCAGATTTCTACATTATTTGAAAGAAAAACCCCAAAACTAATTTTTTATTTGGAATAATTATTTATTTGGTCGTCGAAAACTAACCGAACCAAACCCTGAAAACACGACAAATAAAATGCGCATATACTGTTTACTTATATTTAAAAATAACTGCCGTTTAAAAGAAGTACGCTTTTTTTAATGAGATTGCATCAAATGAAATTTCCATCCAGAAAATATTATATTTCACATGCCAATTTTTTATCTGTTTTCAATTATTTGATTTAAACAAACGTTTAATTTTGCTAAAACGAAAATTAATGAACATTCAGATAGTGCAATTAAAAGCGACATTTCTTCATTCTACAAATAAAATGCATAAAATTCTAGATATTCACCTCTTTTTTACAAATCGAAAAATCCTATAAAAACACGCCTTTTCTTTCGGCATTAGTATTTTAGTCTCTTATATAAGAACTAAGCATTCATATATTCAAAAGAACATCAAAACTAAGGTAGAGAATAAAAGTTAATTAACTTCCATTTATTGATCGAAAATATTCTGGATTCCAAACAGATTTGTGTTTGTTTTATAAATAAAATTTTACCTGTAGTGCTGTCATTTTCCTGCGTAGTGATAGAGTTGTGGAAAATTTTTGCAGTTGAATTTGCAAACATCAACATAATTGTCCTAAATTTATTAGTAAAGTAATTAGGAATTTCAAATTCATAGCACAGTTACTTATTTTTGCTTTCTCAATCAATCGTTTCTGTAATTTGAAAAAATCGGTAATAGTTTTCATATAAACTCATATTTTCAGAAATAATTCAATGCTGATTTTATAAATGTAAAAGTAGTTAGATTTAAAACATATAGAAATTTCGCAGTTGATGTCTATATTTGGATATGTGTTATAGATTTCTTTTTGATGCAATGATAATTTATAGTACCAGTTGTTATTGTTGGGCAGCGAATCGATATTGCGATTTGATTAATTTGAATCTGCAAAAAATTTTAAATAAACTCTTATTTTACAAAATAATTTATGTTATATTTAATAAATTTGACCGTAGTTTTAAAAATATAATGATATTACAATCGTGTAATATCCTTATATTTCGCTATTGATGTCTATAGATATTTTTAATAATTCATGTAATGATAATTATAATGCAACAAGTTATTTGCGCGCAGTGAATTTTTATTATGAAATGAATAATTTGACATAGGCAATAGTTTATAAAAAAATACCTATTTAACGAAAAATATTTTATGCTGATTTTATAAATTCGACCATAGTTTTGACTTAAAAATATAAAGGTATTACAAGCGTGGAATTTTTGCAGTTGTCGTATAAAAATATTTATGTTTAATAAATTTATTTTTCGCATGAAGAAAAATACATTGTAAGAAGTTATTTGTACTCCAGGAGTTGTAACTGTGGTTGAAATAAATTGGAATCGGCAATAGTTTTTGCCTAAACTCTTATAATACGAAAATATATTTATTTTGCATTTATTAAATTTAACCCTAGCTTTGACTTACAAAATATAAGTACAGGGTGTTAACAAAGTGTCTTTCCAATTTCAAGCTCTTATTACAATCCATCAAAACAAATGAACGTATGCATATGTGTTAAGTAGTTGAATATTTTGACATTATATTGATGTTTTTTTTTTTTTTTTTTTTTTTTTGTTTTGTTTTTGCATTAATTAATGAATCTCTGTATGTTCACAACTGTGAGCAAAAGCACATCAAAATATAAAATTCTGTTTTTTTCCTCTGATTAAATTTAACTTAACATATGCATATGTGTTAAGTAGTCGAATATTTTTACATTATATTGATGTTTTTTTTTTTTTTTTTTTGCATTAATTAATGAATCTCTGTATGTTCACAACTGCGAGCGAAAACACATCAAAATATAAAATTCTGCTTTATTCCTCTGATGCACACTTTCGTACAATCCTTGCATCCTATTGATACTATCTCCATGAATGTATTGTGCTATTCACAAATTGTTGGACGTGAGTTCATAGAGACTGGCTAATTACTGGATAAAGCAATGCAAATTTTAGATATGGGAATTGTCCTGCTGTCAGAAGTTATAAAAATTCACTTTTCCGAAAATACGTATTGTACGGGCATTTTATAAATATTTAAAGATTATCACGATATATGGAATCACTAACCGGCATTCTCCTCATTTCCCGTCTGTCATAGTTTTGAGCGCGAGAGTCTTTTTCAGAAGCTACTATGAAGAAGTTGGTTAAGGTACGCATGTTGCTTTTTTCTCCGCGCGGATTTCTCCTACTAATTTGTAAATATGTTAATTTTGTAAATAGATATGTGTCGTGTAGTACAGAAGTATATATTAAACGTCCTTTTTTAACTGAATTCCAGAGTAGCGTTTCGTGTTGAAGTAATGTGTCAGTTATTTAAATTGTGGATTCTACTTTTCGAAAGTGGGGGAACACAGTATCAAATTTAGTTTATGTTAGACTTAATGTTACGGAAACTATTATTTTAAATGTTTTGTAACATAATTTTGGAAACTATATTTTAACCGTTTATGAGTATATGTCGTCGGATATTTAATGGAGTGATTTTTAGAAAATCCGTTTCGTCCTTCATTTATTTATTACTTGGGCAAGCTTTTAGTGAAATAGACTCTAAACTATAGAAATTATTGTTATATAAAGTAAACGCACGTCCAAGTTCAGAAAGAGTCATAAAATTAAAATTTCAAATAAAAAACTTGAATTTGCTATTCTCTAAAGAAACATTAAATTGATAAAATGAGATTCAGTGTTTAACCATTTATGCTCCGACGAGACATTAAAGACAATGAAATATAAAATTTATTTAATTCGTCTACTCATAAAAGTATATTGCACTTTTCATACAAAATACTTTGCTGGATCCCAATCAGTAAGCACAGCGAAACAGTCGAAACTAAATATTTCTTAATGTGGTTTTTTTCTCAACTATTTGCATAGATTTAGCTTTTCTCCTATTAAAAAAGGTTTTATGAAAAATTTGCAACTACAAAACTCTTCTCAGTTACAGATAGGATCCCGATACATTAATTTACATTGTTCTTGTAAGAATTGTGAGGTTTCCATAACAGTATTTTTTTGTTAATTAATCTAATTGATCTTTTAAATATTTCACAAAAAGATCCCGACTAACTACCGATGTATTAAATCAGTTTTATTTAAAAATCTATCTAAATATCAAATTGTTATTATATAAGATGTTTTGGATAGCTTCAGACATTAACGAAGATAATAGCAAAAAATATCACATTTCATATATTTAATCATGAAAAACATATAGAAATTACTAAAGATGCAATTATATCACGGAAAATGAGTGAATAAAATTCGAATAAACAAAATTTCAAGTATAGTTTCAATCCTTCACATTTCGTAAAATTTTACCACATTTTTGGCAAAGGTCTTGATAGTTTGTACACGTGTCATGGAACCACTTCGATCACCTTATGCATTGTATCCAGTCATCATTTTTGGTTGCGGCATTATATTCTTCTCCTCAGTAAAAAACAGTGATACTCATCCAATTATTTTTCCTTAGAGCCTGTAGAATCTGAAAATTTCAAATATATTTTATCTTCTTCGCTGCTGAAAATGTTGTGTTGTGTTTTTTTTTTTTTTTTTTTTTTTTTTTTTTTTTTTTTTTTTCTCGCTCGATTATTTTAGTCTTTTTCATGGTTTTAAGTTTATTTAACAAATTTATCTATTTCTGGGATAAAAGTTTTCAACGATTTTCAATATCGTCTGAAAAAATACTTCGTTAGGCCCTATATTATATTATTATTGAAAATATTATTTGTTAAAATTTATGCAACTGTATCAATTAATATAATTATAAACATAAAACTTATATAATTATTTTAAACATAATTATATTTAGTTAAAATCATCACTCCGTATAATTTTGAAATATTGATTAAAGGTGGTCATCTCTCCTTGATTTTATGTGGCCATCTGTCCTTAAATAGCCACCCAATTTAAAGCATTACTCCACCATTGTATAGTCGTGGAAAAAAATAAGTAAACACCCCCTACTAACTCCTCAACAAATTATCGTAGAAGAAAGTTACTGGTACCGAACGATTGAAAATAAAGTCTATTTTTAAATGATATAGAAAAACTTTGCTTAGGGGGCCATCTACATATTAAAACGAACCATAACTTTGTTTTTTTCAATGGCAGTACACAATTCTGACAGCATAAATGAACTCTACACCCTTCAATTAGCCTAAAGACAAATTTTTATGCAATTCGTACCATACGTTTCTGAGAAATTAATTATTTTAAAACGAGCGTATTTTAAGGGCTGTATCCAAATTGAACTTCGGAACTCGATTGTTAACCGAGAGAGCTCCCATCTTGATCAAGGCACCTTAAGAAGTCATTGAAGCATGCTAGAATACAGGACAGCAGAAGAAATTTCAAAATATCTAGTCACGTCTATTATAGACGGCCCCTTAAACCATCATTTTGCAGTTTTTTAAGCATAATTTGAAAACTACTTGGAAGAAAAATGTGAAATTTTGGATTTCCATAAAGCATGGCTCAATAAATCTAAATCCATCAAAAAAATTGTAGGTTGCAATTCATAATTTTTTAGAATATTAATTTCATAATTCATATCATAAAATTATAAAAATTGCAAATTCAGTGTATTTATGTTTGGGTATATTAGTATTATTGCTACACAAAAAATAAGCACATTAGGAGAATAATTTCTGGAAATATAAATAAAAATATGAAAATGTAATTTAACATTAGAAGCACTAAATTTTGAATGTTTATAATTCAAAAACTTATCATTCAAACGTCTTGAAATTCGGTGTATAGGCATAGTTTGAACCGAAGTTCTGAAATATTTCGTTAAAATTGGGTATTGTCATTGAAAAATATGGAGTTTGGATTCGTTTTAATATGTAGATGCCCTCCTAAGCAAATTTTATATACGTCATTTAAAAGTAGACTTTATTTCCAATCGTTCGGTACCAGTAACTTTCTTCTCTGATAATTTGTTGAGGAGTTAGTAGGGGGTGTTTACTTTTTGTTTTCCACGACCGTACGTCTTTGTTTTAGGCAAACATTAGATTATATACGTGCATAAAAATTCCGTATAGTAAAAAAAAAAAAAAAAAAAATCTAACGTACGTACTGCAAAACCTTCAGATACTTAACTCAACAAAGATAATCAACCAGTAAATGAAATAAAAATAAAAATTACACTTATTTTTTATAATCGAAAAACACAGCTGTACGTCGCAATGAATGAACTCGTTGGACTCTTTCATGCCGAAAAAAGTCTATTCTGCAATGTAGGATCAAGTTTTGGAAATATTTAGACTAGAAATCTCTCCTCTATGGCCATCTGTCCTAGAGTTACTCTGTATAATTTGGGACATAAAGGGTTAAATCATTTAGAAAAGATATTTTACTTTTTGGGAGTAGGTTTTGCAGGCTCAAGATTTTTTTTTTATTATTAAGCGAAATGCATGAAATTCGATTGTAGCATTCCAATTTTTATACGCTAATAAATTAACCAAATTTAATTTATATTTGAAATCAAGATACGGAAATATCTTTTTGATAATTTTAAATATTTTGTTTATTTCCCATTTGTAAAATAGATTTTTACTTTTAGCAAGTAAAAGTATATGTTTTGCAGGCTCAAGTGTTATTTATTTGCAAATGAAAGTCGATTTAACGCAAGTTTAAATTTAGAATGCTCTTTAAAGACCATTGTTTAAAGGAAAATATCTTGCTTTTTAGTGCATTTTCCGTCTTTATTTCACGGAACGCTGAAATTTTTAGAAAATATACTTTTCTTGAAAAACTTGCAGCCGATTCGTATAGCTTTTTAGTGCCAAAAACATCAGCGCAGCTGTCACAATGAATGATTAAATCACAAAATTTAGCATTTCAGCCAATTCTTGTTTAGAATATTTTAGACAGAGGCACTCACTTTTTTTAACAACTAAAACAAACAAAGGGTGATTTTTAGCAAAGTAAAAAGTAAATATTTATTCAAGATAAAATATAAATACTTAAGCAAAAAGAAAAAAGAAATAAACTCCTCTAACTTGAAAAAATTCGAGTAAAACTATGGTTTTACTCGTGTACAGTGTACACTCGCGTTTAATATTTAAATAATAATAATAATAAGATGGTTCGGATGCCTTTACACTTAAGTATATATTATCATTATTGAAAAACCATTAAATATTTTAATTTTATCATTTTAAGTAATTAATTTTGTATACTTTTTCATTAATACGAAAAGAATAACCATCAATTTGCTTTCGCGATTTACAAAAAAAGTATAATATTTTTAAATAATTCGTTTTAAACGAATAAGTCTTTTTATGGTTTTTTTTTTTTTCTTTCTTTTAATAAAAATTACAGTTTCAAAATTTCCTGTCTCAACAAAACTTTCCAAAAAACAATTTTAAGAAATTACAACTAAAATACATGAAACTAAACTTCATAACATTACTCTTTAATAGAAATTTAGATATAAAATAGAAAATCAGATACGAGAAATTTCGAAAAAATATATTCTCAGATAAAGGTACCTTAATCCTGGAAGAAGACTTGACAATCAAAGACATTACAAAAAAGAAGGCGTTTATAGGATTTGATGTAATTATAGTATTTACATGCTGTTTGAGTCATTTTATTCAAAAGACTAAAATTTTTTAAGCAAAAAATTGTAAAAATGCAGTTTTTCGATATTTTTCCGTCAGCAAAGGAATTTTATATATTGATGGATATTATAAGCAGTTTTCAGTTTTTTGAAAGCTGATTTAACACGTTGAGTGCCACGCGAATACTTAGGGGAATCCCCGTCAGGACTTGACAACCAGAGACATTACAAAAAAGAAGGCGTTTATAGGATTTGATGTAATTATAGTACATTGTTAAAAATGTTGCAGCATTCTGGCAGGTCATTCGACCGTTTTTTGAAAAAACGGTTTCATAACCATAATTTAACTATATTTTGGCCATAAAATGGCCAATAATATGGTCAGAATAGTGTTAAAATTACGGTTGTGTAACCGTTTTCGAAAAAAAAAAACGGTCAACGACCTGCCAGAATGCTGCAAGTTTTTAACAGTGTATTTATATGCGGTTTCAGTCATTTTATTCAAAAGACTAAAATTTGTTAAGCAAAAACTGTAAAAATGCAGTTTTTCTATATTTTCCCGTCAGCAAAGGAATTTTATATGTTGATGGATATTATAAGCAGTTTTCAGTTTTTTGAAAGTTGATTTAACACGATGAGCGCCATGCAAATACTTAGGGGAATCCCCGTCAGGCCACGCGCGTTGCTTGGAAGCGCTGGTATTGCGGTATAGCAATGCAAAGCGCACTACTAACAGATTGAAATTTACTTCCTGTATATATAGAAATATCCCAGCAATGAAAGGAACAGTGGGCCATCAGCTAGAAAAAAGATGGCAGCTAGCACTGCCATTAGCGGTAAAGTGCAATGGTGCCATAACTTAAACCAGTACAAAAGTGTCCGTGCGGAATGGAGCTGGCCCACAAGTGATGGCCAACAGCAGGCCAGATTGATGTGCTATCACATTACTTCAATCCGGCACTTTTCCTGCAGTGCTAGCACCTATCCCACTGCTATTCCTTTGTTGGCCCATCACTTTCCTTTACAAAAACTTCTTATATAATTCTATAAAAAATCAAAGTATTATAGCTCTTTTTTCTATAAACTTATAGAAAGAGCTATAATATCTGGCGTCTGTAATAGAAATATCTATAGAAATAATTCAACTTGCAGCAGTTTCCATGTGGTCACCCTCCCGAGTACTAACCGCGCTCGATGCTGTTTGGTTATCGTGATCGGACATGAACAAGTAATTTCAGCGTCTGCTACGACCGCTCGTAGCTTTCAAACTCTCATTACACTATTTCAAGTTTGTTTCTTTTGTGATTTACGTTCCCAATCAGTAAACTGGTATAGAAATTATTATATTGTATAGAACTCCATATATAGAAATATATTTCATACGCTTTTTTTATTATTGATTCTGAACTGTGTAAATCATGAAAACCGAAATCCTTTGTAACTTAGTAAAACCATATTTAATGAGAAAAAAAAAGAGCGCTGAAATAAAGAATTTATTTATTTATTCATTTACTTATTCATTTTGTTGGTGGCAGTGGTGCTATATTATTTACAGTTAAAAAAAAAAATTATCTTCTCAGCTTAGATTGTGTTAAGATATTCATTTCAGATTTGTGTTCAAATACTCAATGTCTTCGATATTCGCAACGCCACCTAGCGTAAGGGTTCCCAGCAATAATACTGCAAAAGTTCGTGCACTTCCATGTAGTGGTGTGCTAGCGCATGAGATAAAACGGAAGCCCACCAGATTTTTATCTGATGATTTCCAACAGCAAAGTTGACTGAAGCTGTCCAGCAGTGGTTATGCAGTCGTAGACCATTAGCCAGCACTTCTCTATCATTGCCAGCACCGATCTTGCTGCTGGCCAGCAATTTCCTCTTTGCTGGGATAATCCTCTAATAAATAAAAGTTAAGTAAATTTTAAATAAATTTTCAGTAATTACTTAAATCAGTATAATTTTTTTATTTTATCATATTGTACACTGTCAGTCGGCGGTGACTGACGCGGCCTAAACGGAAAGTTTAGAGTCAGTCACCGGTGGCTAACGTGGCACTCAACGTGTTAATACGAAAAAAAGAATATATATATATATATGTTCAGAAACCCCATTGCTCGTAAACTGTGTCACTTGAGAATTTTTTATACAGCGTTTGAGTACCAGTACCCGAAGGTTCGCGTTCCAGAACTGGTACGCATATCATTGTTTGAAAAATTTTGCTTGTCATTTTAGCAACAAACAACGTAATTTCTGCATAACACCACAGATGATTGTTTAAGACGACATTCATACCATATTTTGATTTGAAATAATTTTAGGTATTATCTATTACAAGTTTTTGTGACGCTACAAAATGAATTATTGAAACTAACATAAAATTCTTACTTTATCCTGCAGTTACTGCATTCGTTTGTATTGCCATGGTATATTATAATAGATTTTTTTTTCTGAATTTCCTAACCAACATCTACGTCTTTTTATCTATAAATTTCTTTAAATCAAATGAAATTTCTTAATATCTATATATTTTAAAATATGCATATAAAAATTTAGAGCAACTTAGAGCAATTTAGAACACATGACTTCCCCTAATTTAACATATTACTGATACAATGTTTTAAATCTTGTTTTGCTTTATCTATTTGCATCCTTATAAGAAAATGTATTAGGTTTTTTTTAAAGATAATTTCTGGAATATTATTTAAATATCATTTTAATTATAAAGCAATTTGCTACCAAAAGATTTCTATAACAAATTAGTCAGTATTAAAATATATTTTTGAAAAATCATTTTACGCTTTCTTTGAAAAATATATCAAGTACTCTATCAAATTTGTATTATTTCAAGCAAACTGGTCTTAAACGTTCTCTGAACATTCTTCATGAAGAAAAAAGAGAAATAAATATAAGATCATAAATCACAAAATTTTAAATGTGTTTACGTATTAGTTTAATATCTGATGCATAGATATCAGACTGATTAAAAAAAAAAATGGAAATTTATTTTGTTGTTTATTTAAAAAACCAATATTTAATCATCTTAATTAAACGAATTGTGTTACAGAATGTATCAAAAAGGATACACAATGGAAAATGTTTTATAAAACACAATGAAAATTCTTCAAGCATTACAAAAATTTATTTTTTACTATGATGATTTATAGGCCAATTTTTTGCGCTTTTTTTTTAAATTTCCATCTACGAACTAAGAAAGCGAAAACAAAATTTTTGTTCAAAAAGAGTTATTTATTCACTGAAGTGTGAAATAGATAAATATATTAAGCGATTCTCGCTGATTTTCAATAGGTGAAAAGATTTACTATATTATTATACTATACACAAACTCCCATGCGTAACTAAACGACAAAGATGGAGAGAGTGACGATAGTTTTGATAGGTTAATCCGCTTTAAACATGAGAAAACATCGCCTGACTTTGATGACCCGCTTTACACCTGCTTGTTCCCAGATAATCTGGAGTGACTGCCTATAGTTTAATTTTTCCTGTTTTAAAAGCGCTTCTACGAAATGAGTTAATAAAGTTTTGAGATAAATTTTCGGTTTTGATAAATGAATATAAATGGTGGTCAGACTAAGCTTTTAAATTTTTAAGAAATTATTTTTGTAAACACAATTACGTCTGGTGTCTTTTTTAACTTTTCTTACTTCTTAGAAGATTGCTTTAAATAAAAGATTATTATTTTTTTTACAATATCGAATATATAATGGTTTAATACAGTGTTCAGGTAGATTTTTCGTTTTTGACAAATTAATATGAGTGGTTTTCAGACTAAGCTTTCAAGGATATTATTTTTGGAAACACAGTTAGTTCTGGTGTTTGTCAGAAATTTTGTAAAACTGTTTTCACTGCAATCATTTCCTTTCGTCAATATTTTATGAAAAAAAAAAATGGTAACTTTTAAAAATTTCCAATCACTTTGAATTAATCACACTAAAACAAACAAATGGCGGTTATTGTGTATTCTTATGTGTTCTTATGTATAGTTCATATTTCTTTGTCTTTACACTGCTACTATTAAATAATCCAATGCAGCTATGAACCACATTTTCGGTTTTTAAAAAATTAACATGAATGGTTTTCAAAATAATTTTTTAAGGAAATTATTTTTTCAACAAAATTAGTTAAAGGTGGGTGGGTCACATTTTAAAAACACTTTTTTAAGTGATTTTCTTTCTTTCTTTTTTTTTTCTAATATTTCAGAAAAAAGTTGAAAAACTTTTAAACATTTTTGATCAGTTTGGGTAATAAAACTGAAACAAAATGAGCTATAGTTTAACTCGCTCTGTTTTTAATCTCCTATCATGAAATGTTTCAATACAGAGGCGAGGTAAATTTTCCGTTTTTGACAAATTATTGTAAATAATGACTCTGCTTCGGGAGAAATTATACACAACTTGTTAATTAATTTTTATTGTTAACATTTTTGAAAAGACTATTTTCAATGCAGAAACTTTCTTTTAATAATTAGGAGACAAAATTAGAATAGCTATTTTAATGTTTCGATCAACTCAAATTAGGGAAACTAAAACAAATTCAGCTATAGTTTGAATTTCCTTGCTTTAAACAAGCTACTTTAAAATAATTTACTGCAGCTTTGGTGTTAATTTTCCGTTTCCGACAAACATATATGAATGAAGTTTAGACTCAGTATTAAAACAAATAATTTTTTGAAACGCAATTTATTCCTAATTTAAAAAAACTGTTTTCACTGTAAAACTTTACTTTTTACAATATTTTGGAAAAATACTTGAGCTTTTTTGAAACCTTTTAATCGATTTGAATCAATGAAATTAGAACAGAAAAAAATGAGATTTTTTTAAATTTAAAATTTCGTTTCTTAAAAGTCATACTGCGAGATAGTTCTAAGAGGTTTGAGATACATTTTCCATTTTTTTTTCTTAATACGAGATAATTTAATACAGATTTTTACAGTCTTTTAAACAGTTATAAAATTTCTAATAGATAATGACCCTAACATAAAGTTCTCTAGTAGATTAATCTTAAGCTGAAGTAGTTGCAAAAACTCAAATTTCGGACACGTTTGTACATAACTAATACTATCCACGATTGAATGAGTGAAGATTTTAGTGAGCAACATTGGTCATTTAATCTGGTTCAATTATTCAACCCTTTTTGCACATTTGGGGTGAAGGAAAATTGACCCAATCAATCTCTGCCCGTTTTTGTTGCCATTGATATACCGGAAAAACTGACACATTTAAATTTTAACATTTTATACAGTTATAAAAAACTAATCAAGAGTTTTTTACATGATTCAAAACCGTGAACCTTATCATGATGTTCATTGCTTTTTTATGACATAGAGTATATATGCAGAACAAGTTTCATAAGATTAAATTTCTCGACGCAGTTTTTAGATATCTGTAACTATTCCCGATAGAATAAGTGAATATCAGTGGTCATCAAATGTGGCAAAATTATTCACTCCTTTTGGCACACTTGGGTTGAAGAAGAAGTTGATTCCCATTAAGTTTTTGCCCCGCAGTTACTATTCATACTACTATTCATTATTATCCATATACTGTAAACTCCAACCTATTTAAAATGCAATTTTATCTGAGCTAAATAAAAACAACTAACAAGTAGAATTTTTTATGATTGAAAACCATTGACTGTATTAGGATTTTTTTTTTTACTTTATTCTAACTTATATAAATGCTGAACTAGTTTCATGAAATAGAAATTTCGGACTTACTGGATTTTACCGATATAATGCTGTTCCCCCATAAATACGTAAACATGTTATTGAGCAATAGTGGTCAATTAACCTGTCTAAAGTATGAACCTTATTTGACTGCTTGGGGTGAAGAACGAGTTGACCCCCAACGATCTTTGCCTCCGCCATTTATTTGCGGGAAGCTCTGGCTTGCATTTGAGATACATTTTACGATTTTATTAACCATTTCAGGGGCCAGTAAATGTGTTTCTGTAATGTTGAATTCACACCGGAATTTTTGAAAAAAAATTCAAAATAAGGAAAAGCAATTTTATAGCCTTTAAAAGCAAAGTTTAATTAGAAGTTTCTGGTACAAATCTTGATTAAAATTAGGTGGTATATAATATATCCCACAGCCCCTCTAGGCATTAAATAAATACAGTTTCAGACAATGCTTTGAATAAAACATTTGTTGGAAATGAAAGTAGTTCTGGTGTTTTTCAAGAGACCTTTTTTTATTTCGCTGTAAAACTGTTTTTTTTTTTTATTATTTTTTTTACAATATTGCATGGAACATTTTTAATATTTCCCAATTTGAATTGATGGAATTAAAACAAACAAACCGAGCTTTGTTCTGGTTTACAATCTAGCTTAAAATTATGAATACTAAGTAGACAAACAATGAATAATACTGCATTGTTAATTTTAAAAAATCACAAGTTTAAATTTATAGCCGTTATGAAAAGGTCGCACTTAAATAATAAGATATATTTACAATTATGCAATCATATGCAGCAATTTAATATAATGAATAATTTATTTGCTATGTTGTATTAATTAGTTTCAGCTTACGTACTTATCTCTCCTTTGTGTTCTCAATGATATTATTGCTTACTATATCATCTATCGAATGTTTTATTTAGTATAACTTCTAATAAATGAGATAAAAGAAAAAAGAATTTAAGATGCTCTTGAATTATTTTCCAAATATCTATTTATGAGTAATTTTCTCTGATACAATCGAAAGCATTTAAGAGGTTGCTGATTTTCTTTACCAACTATCTATTTATGTCACATTTAATAACTCATTTCGCCTTACAATGAACATTAGTTTTTACACAGAATGATAATAAGATTAATAGACGTTAAGAAAAGGAAAACAGACTTAACTTTTGGATAACAAATTATATAACATTTTTTCTAACCTAATAACACGCAGTAATACAGGGTCAGCAGGAAAACTCGTTGTATTAATGGTTTTAAGTTTTCCCATTTTAGTTGAAACGCATCTACGAGTCCTACTATCTTTCAGCGTTATAATACAAGGTGAACCAAAAGTCTTGCCCTGGTTGTAATAATTCATTACAAATTAACCGTTTATATAATAATGTAACTTGTAGTATAATTGGATAGGTGAGTTTTAGTAGGTTATTTCTGCAATAGAACGAAACATTTCCGGATCGGTTGATTGGAAGGGATGGACTAGCACCCCGCCTCCGCGCTCTCCAAATATTAATGCTCTGGATTTTTCCCTTTGGGAGCTATATCAACGGCAGAGTCTTTGCCACACCAATTGCTGACATATAAGAACTGAAGACTAGGATACAAGCTGCTGTGTGTACTGTAACAGAAGACATGTTAAAGAACACTTGGCGGGAACTAGAATACCGCTTAGACATTCCCGAAGCTATCAATGGGCCACACGTTGAAATTTACTGAGGTACGTGGTCTTATAAAAAAAATGTATAACATTACTTACAATGCATCCTAACAAACATATGTCTGATTATAATAGTTTAAGCACAATAAAATTCATAATCAGGGCAATACTTTTGATGCACCCTGCATTAAAAAAATAATTAGGATGTTTGAATATAGAGTTAAAGCAAACAACAGAATATTTTTATTAATGATGACTATAAATTTGATAGTATATTCACAAAACTATATAGAAGTTATGGAATTAGTTACCTCTACACCGAAAACGAGAATAAGGTTTTTTTATCATCAGAAAAAATAATATAACTTAACTACGAATGAAAAATATACAATATTTTCTTACAAATTCTATACTATTCCGAAAAGCCCATATAAAAAACTTTTTTAAAAACTTCTTTAAAAACTTCCTTAAAGATGGTTTAAAAAAAAACCATCTTTAAAAACTTCCAAAGTGAATTAATTTTTGAGATTTAACTCCTGAACATTTTAATTTTTTGACATAATAAACTAAAAATAGGAACAACACAACTTTTTTTCTGTATTAAAATATTTGAGTTGTATAAAAGAAACATATCTGTCAATTAATAAAGAAAAAATTACAGTTAAAAATCAGTTGTGTCCAAAAGCTTTTAGTAACAAAGCAAGCAAACTCTTCTTGCCTGAGCGGCGTTCGGGCAAAACTGTTAAAGGGTTAAAAAAGCATTTATATAAGCAAAGCTTCTTTTTCTGTCATTGATTTTTGAAAACGTTTCCGACTAGAGTAGTTTGATAATGTATTAATCAGTTTTCTCAAATCGGAATGTAGGTTTTTAGAAGGCTATCGAATCTCGATCAAACATTTTTATATTCAACGAACGTGTTTTACAGACGAACATGATAAATTAACAGCATTGACATTAACATTAAAATTAACATTATTTTGTAATCCTTGCACGTATAAAATCAGTTACTCTGCTGAAAATGTTTAATCGAGAATTATTAACATACTAAAAACCGATATTCTAGTTTGCAAAAATTGATTAATACACGATAAACACTACACGGAAACCTTTTCAAAAACCAGGGGCAGCAAAAGAAGCTTAGTTTTTATAAATGCTTAATTAAATATCTAAAATATATTGGTTTAGACGGTTCTAATGATGAAGAATCTTTTTAGGAATCGTGGGCAACTCCGAAGAGGGTACGGTAAATATAATATATATTTTTTAAATGATTCAAAACTGTTGACCTGTATTATGGAGCTTACTTCTTTATTACAACTTAGCATATCAATGTTAGACTAGTTTCATAAGACTAAAATTTCAGATGCAATTTGTATGTATCTTATACTATTATCCATAAAATAATGAACATGTTAGTGAGAAACACTGTTCAGCGTATCTAGTTGAGATACTCAACCCTTTTTGCAAACGTGTTTTTTCTATAATTGTAAAAATTCTAATCAATAGTGACTCGAAAATAACGTTCGCTGTTAAATTACAATTTAATGTGGACTAGTTCTAAAAAAAAAAAAAAAAAAAAAAAAAAAAAAAAAAAAAAAAAAAAAAAAAAAAATCGGACACAATTTTTACGTATCTAATACTATTCCCGATTAAATATGTGAATGTTTTGATAAGACAGAGTGGTCTGTTAATCTGGTCAAATTGTTCCACTATTTTCGCAAACTTGTGTTGAGGAAAAAGTTGAATCACATTGATATTTTCCTATGCAATTGCTTCTATTCATATACAGATAACGCCGCCACAGTTAAATATGCAACATTTTGTGCAGTTAAAAAAATAATAATATAAAAAAATAAAACTAATCAGCAGATTTTTATATGATTCAAAACCATTGTTCTTATTATGAAGTTTTCTACTTTATTATAACTTAGTACATAAATGCTGAACAAGTTTCACAAGACATTCTATTATGTATCGGAATTTTTATATGTATAACGGTATTCCCCATTGGTGAACATTCCCAAAGGTGAACCTCTTATTGAGAAACAGTGGTCACTTAATCTAGCTAAATTATTCAACCCTTTTCACACACTTGGGGTGAAGAAAAGTTGACCCCCATCGATCTTTGCCTCCGCACCTGTTGCCATTCATTTGCCGGAAGCTCCGGCTCTCGCGCATCCCAGGATCGGAGAAAAAACTGCGCAGGCTTGCGAAGCATCATTTCTGCCAACCTTATCCCGCAAACTAAGCTTTTCACCAGTCCGCTCGCATACGTCCTAGAAGCCGGTGCGGCTGTGAGCAATTCGTCCGCCAAACGCCGCGAGCTGCGCGACATGTTTGGCAGCAAAAGGAAAGGTAAGCTCATAATCCATCTCCTACGCAATTTTCACGTGGCCCTGGACATTTTATATTTGCGTGGGTGTGCTATTTTTTCTTCAAGATGTATGCCACATTTTTTATGCATACGTTTTCGGACATAAGAAAAGTTATATGGAGGAAAACTATAACTTTTACAACTCTGTCTATATCTATTACATTCCTTAAAGTTTTCCCCCGAAAAAAAAAAGAAAACTTTCAAAAGTTTTGTCTATAATATATATTTTACCATAAAAAAAATGTACACATGATATATTATCAGCGTAGTGGGAGATTTATAAATTTTCTAATCAAAGTTTAATTTACACTATTCATTAAAAAATAAATAGGAAATATTTTCCGGGAGATATATGCTAACATAATCACATATTTTCACGTGGAACAAGGCATTTTGTATTTTCGTAGGTTCGCTGTTATTTTTGCAAATTATCTACTGAATTATTTATTCAGATATTTTGGAAATGAAAAAAAAAAAAAAAAAAAAAAAAAACATAGAGGAAGAAGAAAAAAACTTACAACTTTATTTTATATTTATCACATCTCTTACTATTTACTTTCAGAAAAAAATTCAAAGGTCTGCTCATATAATACATTTTACTATAGAAAAAAGTACATATCAAAATAATATCAGCTTATTCGGTAGCTTTATAATTTTTTTAATCAAAGCCTAGTCTTTTCATGTGGTCAGTACTTTTCATGTGGTCCTTGACATTTTATACTTGCATTGATTTGCTATTATATCCGAAAATTATATGGCAGATTATTTATGCATACGTTTTGCAATTGAAAAAAATAAAGATATAAGAAAGACTATACCATCTCAAACTTTATTTAATAATTATCACATCTCTTAATGTTTTCCTTTAAAAATATTTTTCAATGGAAAATATTGTCCATATCATATACTTCGCTATAGAAAAACATACATAAAGTTATAAAAAATTAGCAGCTTAGACGGATATTTATGAATTTTCTAATCAAAACGCAGCTTGCATTGTTCAATAGAAATCATTTTCCAGCAGATATACATACTAACAAAATCGCACATTTTCATGTTCCCTTAGAGGTATTATATCTAAGTGGGTTTGCAATTATTTCCGCAAATAATATGCCAGATTATTTATTCTTCTGTTTAGCAAATGAAAAATTGCACATAGAGAAAAACTACAACTTTATTTTATATCCGACACATCTCTTAATGTTTTCTCCAGAAAGAAAATCTTTCAAAAATTTGTCTATATTTTACCACAGGAAAAGCTACATATAATGTTAAAAATTTGCAACAAACTGCACTGTCATCCACCGTTTTTATTGAAAACGGTTACATAACCGCAATTTAATTTTATTCTGACCATAAAATGGTCCATACACTGTTAAAAATATGCAACAAACTGTCCACACATTTGACCATTTTTAACCCATTAACTGACGAAACTGTTAGAATGGGTCTTCAACTTTTTACGTTTGACACTACAAACATTGATAAGATAATCTTCAAACTTTCTGTAATTAATCAAAACATTTAAAAAAAAAAATCAGAAAGAGTGGTATCTCGATAGTTAATTACAATTGATTTTTAATGTTGCGAAAACGCAACACTTGCAGGTAATGGGTTGAAGATAACAGTTACTGGACCATTTTATTAAGCGAATGTGACTGTATTATTGACCATATTATGGCCAGAATAAAGTTAAATTTCGGTTATGTAACAGTTTTCTATAAAAACGGTCGAATGACTGTACAGTTTGCTGCAAATGTTTAACAGTGTAGTATGGTCAGATACGCTTAATAGTATGGCCAAAATACAGTTACCTTTAAAAAGAACGGACAGTTTGTGATAGATTTTTAATAGTGTATAATAAGAAAATACGGCACAGCATAAAAGTGGAGCTTTATAAATTTTCTTATGAAAGAGACTTACACTACTCAGTAAAATTTATATCATAACCATTTTTCGAGCGATATATACCATAAAAATCATACATTAACAAAACTTACGAAACGTATGAATAAAATCCATAAACTTGTTTGGTTTATACTTGCAAGTTAATTAGAAAAAAGTAATATCATATATTTCACCAAAGATTACTTTAAGAATTTTCCCTAGCATTTTCTGACACATAATTGATACATAATTGATTCAAAAATTGTAGCGCTAAATATTATTTCCCCAACATTTAACAACTTAATAACATAAAGTATTATGTAAGATATGAAAGAGAGGAAATCATGAAAGTTGATGCTTGACCAGAAATATTATTTTATGCATTAAATCTGATTAAATTCAAACAAAATAGGCATTATAATTATAAGTTGGAGTAAGGAAAATGAATTAAAATTAAAACGTTATTTATATAAGCAGAAGTAAAGGAAATTAATCGATACCATCTGTTTTATTCTACTAGTAGTTTATTTTTTAAATATTAGAATTGTTAATAAAACATATTAACTGGGGTTTTTTTATATAAAATAGGAAAAACGTCAGATATTTAAAAACGTGCAAAGTTATTTAAAAGCAATTGAAAATATTTTTTAAATTAATAAAAAATTAATCAACGGATAATTTTTTAAAGACATTGCTTAAACGGTGGATTATATTAGTTTTTAATTTTATAATTTAGCAAAATAATAAAACTCTACAGTAGATATTATATATATATATATATATATATAAAGTATACACATAAATTTTATTTAAATTTGAATTACTCTGCTATATAATGATACATATCGTGTTGATTGCGAATATATAAAAAAAGAAAAAGATAACTCCTAAAAATTTTCAAATGGATAGGAATGATAAAATCTTTGAAGACATCCGAAAAATATATGTATATATTAATGGTGAATATTCTTTTCTAACCTCAAAACAGAATGTTAAATATAATATAAATTATTTGAGCCAACAAAAATGCTTTCAAATAAGGACTGATAAAAGAAAATATCCGAATAGAGTTTTATTATATCAATGTTTGTAACATACCGTAATTGATAATAAAATTTAAATGCCACAATTTGTAATATGCAGTAAATGACTATTTACGATTATTATTTATATTACGATTATTATTTTATTTTATGACCTTTTTTTTTTAATGTTCAGATTATAAATATACTAAACAATTCTAAAATAATAATAATAATAATAATAATAATAATAATAATAATAAATGCAATACCCTTATATAATCTTATTGTATTTTCAGTTGCGATAACAGGATATAAAATGACGAGTTTATAAAGAACAAAATTATTTGAGTCATTCAAAATAAATGACGTCTTCATAAAAAAAAAAAAAAAAAAAAAAAAAAAGATAACGGCAATATGCATTGATGTAGTTCATATAAGCTATCATATTATGTTTGCGACATATTTATATAGCGTTAATAAAGTATGAACGTTTGGATTTTCTTTTAAATACTGATATTTGAAAACGTACATGGGTAAACGTAAAATATAAGAAATAGTCTACTGATGTGATTTTTTTAAAACGTGTGAATTTATAGTGATCTTCCTTTAAAATGTATTTTGATAGCATATATACATGAGGGTATTGTGTAAATCTACACTTTTTTTCAGAATGGACAAACTACATACATACATACATTTATTTATGTTTAATTCTCTATCTATGAATAATATATAGAGAGATAGCTAGGATGATAGAGGAAGAAAATAATTGGTATTCAGAGAAATAAATTTTATTGCTAGCAAAAAAGCAATAACAGACAGATTATAAAGGTGAATTTTTACCTGTATTAATTCAGTTACAATTCAGGTAATTTCAAGAAATGAGTATATTATTAGCTGCGCTGCATAGAGCATACAAAATACATTGCAAGGTAAAAAGTCAAAACTTAAGCTAAAAAAATTTCTTAAAATCTTTATAACAAAGTGTGTACAATTCCTTAGAACTCCCAAGTAATACAGAATCACTTTTTTCTGATTAGAACTCTTCGCTTTTATTTAATTGCAGAATATGATATAATTTTCTACGATTAATAAAGGCAAAGAATTTTATTTGGAAGAAATAATAAGTAAAAGTAACAATCATACGCACCCGTAAATTTACGTAAATTTTAAACTCAATCATTTATAAAGAACGTGTAATCAAATGCTTTTACAAGCAGTTATACAATCTATTGACTTTGATATGACAGTAATATATAAACTATAAAAACCAGCGTGGAGCACAAAAAATAATTTTTTTCGTCTTTGTAATTTACAATATTTTGATTTATAAACAACCTAAGAATATATTTTTTAATAAAATTTAAATATCAAGATTTACATTGACATCTGAAATTTCATTGCAAACTTCTACTGAATGTAAAATCTCTTTAATCATTAATAAGATTACACTTAAAAATGGGTTTTAATAGATTTTATATCACAAAATATTCTTCCGAAAATGTCAACTTGAAAATGTTAAAAACAGAATGTTATCTAACATTGAATGTAGTTTATTTGATTATTATTTATAAAGTTGTCAAACTTAAAATTCTTTTCATACAATTTTCTTTTTGCATAACCTTTCGTTAATTTAGTATGCGAAGAATTGAGATTTTTTTATTACATCACTGCAAGAAAATTTAATTTGAAAAAAATTAAATATTCCTGCATCAGTAAAATTATTAAACTATTTTTGCACATTTTATACACCTTTTAATTTTTAACATAATATATTTTTAAATCATTGCGTTTACATGCTGTTATTAGAGTATTGATAAAACGTCGAAATATAGCCATTATAAATTTAATTCAAAGAATTTTATAAGCCTGTGGATCCCATTTCTGTGTGGAAAGAATGAAACAAACTATCCTCAACTTCTTGTATCATTCTAATGTTTTCGAAAATTGCGCGTAAGTAGTTATTTTTAATTTAAAATTTTGTAAAGGAAGAATAATTTAAATGTATTTAAATTTATAAACAATAAAGCATACGTTAGAGGGAATGAATAGCATATTTTACAGAAATTGAACGTTATTATGAAAATATTTTCTTCCAAATTAAAAGAATAGAGCAATATTGCCTGTTGGCTACTTTTTTTTTTAATTCAGATTTCTTGATTGCCACCACTCTTTTGAAATCGTAAAATTCGCCTTATTTAATGCCATATTAATTAAAGCGAAAACAAGGGTAATTTTACCGTTTGAAAAAAGTGGTTCCAATCAGGAAATCTGAATTTAAAAAAAGTACCCTACTGGCACACTGCGATAGACTAAAAATGAAACTAAGTTCAGAAAGACAAATAACATCTTGAAAATAGACGCGACTGGTGAAATGAAATATGATTTTCATACGGATATGGTTATAACTACACTCTTCGATGAAAAAAAAAACAATTCAGTCAGGAAAGATATTAAAACTTATATTTAAAATTTCCGTTTATAGAAATGGGACAAATTTAATATTGTATATAAATTCCAAAATATTGGTATTATTACTTTAAACAAAAATGTTACTCATTGAATTTCGGCTTTGAAAATGAGAAAGAAATATAATTTTGAAGGAACGTTGTTAAATTCCTGCATTTGTTTTTAGAACTATCATATATAATTATTTATCATAAGAAAATATGTTGTAATATAATTATTTATTAGATTGCTGGAGTAAACTTTGGGATATATATAACTTCGTTTAAATTAATATTTGCTCAGAAATTTTATTTGTCTAAAATTTGATGCATTAGTATATAGTAAAACTTCTATAAAGATTATACCTGGAATAACTCTGTAAAAGGAATTAAATAAATTTAAACATTTTTTACCCTTTAGAAAGAACTTTTATCTGATTAATAAAAGTTTAAAACTACAAGCATGTTGTCATTTAAGAATTTTAAAAAGTTCATCAAGCCTTCTTGCAATATCAAAGCTGGATATTAGTGTTATCAAATGTTATTACTAGAATTAGTTGCTACTTTATCACAAACAATTACATGAATTTCTACTCATGCAAAAATCTGAAATCATTATGAACGATGGAATACTATGCAGAGATAATATAAACTATAAGTAAAGCAAAGTTTAAAAGACAATTTGTGAAATAGTTAACTTTTTAAAGGAAATAAATTAAATTGTGAGTGATTTTTTATATAACTTTATAAAAAATAATGAAATAGATAATTTTATATCAGCTTCCTCTAAAAAAAATCACCTTGTGAGGATCGAACCCAATTCCATTCGTACCTTGCGCGGAACTGAAACATGGTGGATTTACCAACAATGCTCCGGTTTAATCCAAGAACCAGTTTCCTGTAAAAAAATGTCCTTGTGAGGATCGAACCCATATCCATTCGCACCTTGCGCGGAACTGAAACATGGTGGATTTACCAACAATGCCCCGGTTTAATCCAAGAACATCAGCTTATTTCTGGAGCAATCAATGACATTTGCATGATCACATACTGTGATGACATTTTCGTACCCTTATAAGACAAATGTTTTTGCCCCGTGAAGAATGGCGAAGGCGAATTAAAAAAAAAAAAAATCATATAATATTGTGTTGTCGCCAGAAATACGTTACTCTACGAAAATTAGGTGCATTGTAGCACGGAAGTTAAAACTGGATTACAAGATTTAAGCCGAACGAACAAACAAGGCAAGTTAAATAAAAATTTGTAATTAAGGAAATTATAATTAACTTAGAGGTTAGTAAAACACTCAGCGTTACTGTGCATTATTACACACGGTAGGTAGCAAGTGACTTTTATCGACCCATATATGTAAACTTTTTTGATTTTTGTCCCAACTAATAAAGACTTGAAATTTTACCTTATTTAATCGAATAATGTTTGGAATGAAATTAGGCTAAATTTTCCATCTTTTTAGTGTTACCGAAAATTGTAAAAGTGACAGCTATGCAGATTTTGCTTTCGTAAAGAATGATGACCTGAAAAAAATAGTCATGAGAATACGAGGTTTGATTAGTGGCTTTCAATGTGATTTTGCTTTAGCGTCGTTTGTCATCACAACAAATTGTAAAAATTAATCTTCGCCTTGTTTAATCGTACAGCTTCTGTCATTAAATAAGAAAATATTTCTATTGTAAATTAGTGATAGTTTCCTGGACCGCGGATAGTTTGTTGAATAACCCTACCATAAATACTTTTTGATAATTATTCCTATTATCTTTTTGGAAGGAAAATAAACCTATTTTCTGATGATGTACAACTATTTAGGTGAATGAATGGTTTAATGTAAGTGGATTCATGTGCATGAAAATATGAACATAAAAAATTAATAAAAAGTTTTGATTAAATATAAGTTATATTTTATCTTTAATTACGGAAATTATGTGTTAAAACACTTTTTGTACAACTTACCGAATCTATCAAAAATCACATGAAACTGTATTTTCAAAGAAGAAAATTTAAAATTGTACTATGCACTACTGGCACAATTTCTTCCATGATGACCCTAATTTAGAGAAAATATTTTATACTGATATGTAGTTCGTAATTTTGCCTTTTTTTTTTTTGCTTTTGTAATTCGTTCCGCTACATGACTTTGAAAAAACGTACATAACAGATACATTAGTTGTTCAATATAAATTTAATGAACAACTGAATGATGTTTTCATTATTGAAGGGCATGACAACTCTTCATTATAAATGCATGTTTAATCGAAGTTAACGAGCTTTGAATATTTTTTAAGGATTCATGTGGTGTTTTAGACATGTAATTCTAGTTTGCAAACGTCTTTCTGCTGATAATCGTGATGTGTAAACAGGTTTATGATAACAATTATTTCAATAATGGAACAATCCGGAAAATATCCAAAACTTGTTTTTTTTCTACGAAAAATATCATGTTGAGTCTCCTATATATTCATTATATCAACTCATATTGGAGTTTCCGCTTACATATTAAAAAATGAATTATAAAATGCACATGAATGTATTGTTTGGAATTTGTTTAAAATGTTTTAATTACTCATTTGGTTTAATCATTTATCTTAATATGGTAGGGATAGCAACGTTGTTTCATTAAATAGGGCTAATTATTCTATTCCAAACGAGTGGTATCTCGGTGTTTTGCAGGCTATAATTTGGGCACATTTAAATATGGAAAATATACCGTAATTTTGCGCGTATCCGCCGCAGCTCAGATAACTCGATTTCCTACCAGAATTAATTTTAAATAAAATTTGACTTGCTTCTGCTTAGTACTTATTTGACTTCTTTGTTTTCAATAAAATTTCCGGTTTGAAAAAAAAATTAATCAAGCCGCGGGGGATACGTGGGAAATTACGGTATGTTTGAAAGCTTAATTATCTTAGTTTAAATATATAAATGCTTACGATTTATTTTAACGATTTAATCCCACGTTCGTTTTAATATTTTACATTAAACTGGAAAAATGTAAAACTTAAATCACTCATTCTAATTAAACTTTTGTAATATGAAGTACTATACTTTTGTACTATACACATTTGAATGTTTTTTTATTCTCTATTTAGAAACGTGATGGATATTATAGGGTTGAACACCACACATTTAATAAAATATACAGGATGTTCTACTCTAATCCAACTTTGGTTGTCGGTAATAACTTTCAAAAAACTGAAGTATATTTTAATGAAACTTTTAATAGACATGCTCACCTTTGTTGTAAATATGATAACATAAAAAAAAGGGGGTAAAATTTTCCATTATACGTGCCAGCAGTGTGCATTTGACGTTTTACATTTTGGACTGCGATTATCAGTTCATACGGCATCATCGATTGTGTGATCACCCTGTGTTTCAAGAACTTTTCACATTACATACAAAACAAGGTACATAATATTACATTTTTATTCCAATATTTTTATTTTTCTCAAAATTATTATCGACAAATCGAGTTCAATTAGGGTGGAAGAACCCGTATTTTTGTCAAGTGGTTTGCGACGCGATGTTCTATGGTAATTATTGCTCGTCTGGATGGGCACTATCACATTTCTTATTTTGTAAAACAATTTAGACTCACCTTATATATAAGATATAGCTGATAACTCGTTTTATTCTGATAAGCTATTTTATCTTATTATTATTATTATTATTATTATTTTCCATGTCCCGAGGTTTAAACTAAAATTCAACAAAAATTTTAATGCTAATATGTCATAACTTTTATAAAATAATTTCCGATTCGCAATCTAAATTTCTATATGTATATCTATATCTATACATATATATAGTTATACAGGGTGTCCAGCGAATAAGACCCTGATTTCAAAATTAAATATCTCAAAAACAAAGATCAATAGAATTATGCTGTAAACGGTTTGTTTATTAGCTAAGCTGTAAAAATGTTGTACAGAAGTTGCAAAAATTAGTTTCAAAAACCGCTAACAGATGGCGCTGTAATCGCAATGCCTATAAATTGTGTTTTGAACTCAAGAGCCCTAGCGTCTCAATCCTAGATGGCTTCTTATGGAAGAACGAAAATTGGGAAAGATCACTTTTTCGTTGGGGCGATGTGCAAAAGTGGAGGCATCTGGTCACAGAATTATTGCATCAGCTTCAATTTTAGAGAATTTATATTAATAGAATTTTCAATAAAAAGTTTAACAATCATTATATAAGAACTTAAAAATATTTTATTTGGGTAATGTGCAGAAGCGGAGCCATGTGTTGACAGAATTGAGATTTGTTTCAAATTTTGTTATAAGCTACTTCGGTCCGGTTACCAATATCTCTGTGGTATGTCTTTTTCTCTCCTAATTGGAAGATCGTGGAATCGAATCCATGTAGAGGAGGATTTGAAAAAAAAAAGGAAATATTTACTAATAATATTTTTTTAAACTGTGAAAAAAGTTTGAATAAAAAATCTAAAGTTTCTGGTTTTAAAATTTAATTAAGTTAAAAGAAACGCCCTTTTTTTTAAATCATTGAGCATTTATAATAATGATTCATAAATTTTTTTTATTATTGTAGAGAATAGTTTGAATGAAAAATTACAAAATTTCAATTTTTAAAAATTTATTTAAGTTAAAAAATAATTTTAATTTAAATATTCTTTTTCATTTTTTTTATCATTGAGCACAGAAATATGGTGCAGCTTCTAGCGATAGGATCCGAAGTGTTAGAAAGGAATGCAGCATCCAAAATACTTTTGCTTTGACGTCGATGATATGACTTATCATCAATTCCTTTTAAAAAAGAAATAATTTAATGCATAATTTCTGTCTCTAAAACTTTGTTTACAAAGAAAAGAAATATATGTGTTGTGCTAAAACCAAAGTATTATGCCGTGATTTAAAAATAAATTAAAAGTGAAAAATTACTTTTTTATTTATAATAATTCAGGTATAAACAATAATAACAAAATATTATGCCGTGATTTAAAAATATAAAAAATAAATAAAAAGTATAAAATTAATTTTCTAAATATATGCATTTTGATTTAAATAATTATATGGCATTAAAGATTGAATTTAATAAAATATTTAAAAAATTCTTATAATGATTTCTAAACTTTTTATTGAAAATTCTATTAATTGAAATTTTCTAAAATTAAAGCTAATGCAATGATTCTGTGACCAAATGTCTCCACTTCTGCACATCACCCCAATGAAAAAATGGACTTTCCCAATATTCGTTTTTACGTATGGAGCCATCTAGGAACGAGATGCCATTGCTCTGGACTTCGAAGCAGTTTACAAGTATTACAGCGCCATCTGTTAAAGGTTTTTGCAACTAAATTTTGAAATTTCTGTATGACATTTTTACAGCTTAGCTAATAAACAAACCGTTTACAGCATAATTCTATTGATCTTTGTTTTTGAGATATTTAATTTTGAAATCAGGGTCTTATTCGCTGGACACCCTGTATATAGTTATATATGTATAACTACATATTTCTATATGTGTATTCTATATGTAATAAACGAGCATTGTAACAACAGACGTTTTTTCTCCATTCTCTTTTTCACCGTTATAAGATTCAGTAAATATTATTTTCCCATTCATACATCGGAATAGTCTAGCCTCTCTTGATCTATCTATATTATAAAGGACAAACGTGTCCGTCCGTAAACGCTGACGTCATTTTGATGTTGCCAAAAGCAGGCGATTAAATTTCGCTTTTACTGCAATTTTTTTAACTTCTGAATATCGGAAATTTTCAAATTTTGCAACGTCGAATGCAGAAAAAAATGTACTTACAAAAACAATTTGTTGAAAACTTCATTGCAACTTGTTTGAAAACTTTATCGCAATTTACTTTTTTTTATGGTTTTTCAAATAATTTTCAAGCATGATTTTTATAAATCTATCTGTATCACGTGCAGACGATTATGAAAGGTAAATCCGTTAGCACTTAAGTTAATGTAAATAGTTCAGAATTTGCTTTCGACTGATATTCCATAACGATGTTAAAACTTAATCAATAAAATAAAATAATATAAATGAAACAGAAATTCAACAGACGTGTAATCGAACTACGCTATTAAACTACTGAAATGACCAGAATTAAAAAGGACTGCTGTAATTAACGAACTCTTTGGCGATTTCTTCGACTATTGACTCAAACGAAAGTATCGTTTTTAATAAATTTCAAAACTTAATTTTAATGCAAAATTGATACTTTTCAAATAAAATTGCTTCTGGGTGTTGTTACTGAGCAATCTACAAAAATATATTACTAAGAAAATGGTCCTCCATTATTGTCTGTAACCCGGGTTGGATCCCCCTAGTTACTTTAAAGTTATAGTTTATCCTAGTAATTTTCAATCGTAACCACAAACAAAAATATGCAATAAACCTATTCCGAGTTACGCACGATTTTGAAAAGCTTATTTTATCTTCAGAAATCTCAGAAATCAATATATTTTCGTGATTTAAAGAAGCATTTATTAAATCAAACTTTCTTTTGCTACCACTGACTTTCGGAAACGTTTCCAAGTAGTTTTTATAGTACCACTTTTGTCAAACCAGAAAACCGATTTTTATGTTAGTATGAATTTCCTATAAAACATGTTTGTGTTCAACAAACCTGTTTTATATACAAACCTGATAAATTAACACCATTAACATTAAAATTAATATAATGTTGTTACTCTTGCATTTATAAATTCACCTACGCAGTTGGAAATGTATAACTTAGAATTAATAGCATCCTAAAAACCAATATTCCGGTTTGAGAAAACTGATTATTACACTGTAAAAAAATCGAAATCTTTTCGAAAATTACTGACAGCAAACGAAATTTTGTTTTTTAAAATGCCCCTTTAACACTAGAAACGCCAAGAGCAGTCAATTTCACTGCTACCAAATATCTGTAATTTGATTTGAACCAGAAATTTCTTTAAAAAAGAGTTAAGTATATATATCACACAAAAATAAGTTAAATAGGTAAGTTAAAAAACTTTAAATAAAACTTTAAATAAAAAAAAAATCGAAAATATATTAGTTTCTGAGGTTTCAAAAGATAAAAAACTCTTTTATAACTCATGTGCAACACGGAGTATGTTATTGCATATTTTTGTCTGTGGTTATGTTATACGCTCCTAGGTTAAGAAACATTTTTTTAGACTGTAGTATAATTCGTTTATCTCTTAACATACGACTTTATCTTATACCATTATGTGTCTCTTTACACGTCTCACTAGTTTTAAACTTGAATTAGGCAAATTCGCAATGTTAATATCATATTCATCCTAAATATTACAAAATAACTCAACCGATTCACATTCTAAAATTCCAGAGCATGAATAGCTTCTTGAAATTTAAAATAAATCAGCATTGTAACAATGAAGGTCTTTTCCTTATTCTGTTTTTAAACATGATCAAAGTCAATACGTATTATTTTCCCATTTATATGCCATGATGCTCCAATATCTTTTGATATATTAGTTTAAAGTTAGATTACGTTCTAATAGTTTATTATTAGATTATTTAAGTAAATGCACCAACTCTATTTTGTATTCGTGCTTTTCAACGGTCACATAACTAAGATATTTATTAAAATATCCAGACTATACATTTTACAAAGTCATAACTATACAGTCGACTCCAATTATGTACCGTCAAAACTTGTATGTACTTATGTACTTTGGTACTTATGTACTTTGGGCCACTTTTTCCTGGTTACACTCACATTTCCATTATTTAAAAAATATTATATGTGATTTTTCAACGTCGAAATGGGATTGTAAACAATTAACATGAAACAATGAAGCAAACTGTATGGTTTTAAAGAGGAATGTTTTTATTAATTTTTTATTTTTTTAACTATTTTTAAAGTTTTGGACCAAAGTCGCCCCTGCGTGGGGCTTCTTTGGTCCATTCACTTAATTTCCTATAAAATGAATACATTTCATATGTAAATGAATACATTTTTATTGAACACCCCTTGCAATAGCATTTACTAATAAATTAACACTGCAAACTCGATGAACAAAGGTTTTTTTTTTAACATTTAAACACAATAAATCTATTGTTAATATTAATGAAACGAGAAACAGTTTTCGTCATGTTATATTCCGCAACTGGAACAAAAACAAATAATGTAACATTTTGCTACAGTAACCTTTGCCAATAACGTTACTTAAAACATGTTTTAAGAGATTTGGTTGTATAAAAGGCATGTCTATGTAATTGGGGCTATTTTCGGACATAAAAAGGCCTGGCACAAAGTAGCCCCGAAATACTAGTTTTCATGTTATCTTTATGATAACGTAAACATTTCCTGTCAAAATAAAAAGTTAAAGGAAAACTATGATCACACATGGATTATAGGTTACTAAAGGTAACATTTTAACACTTACCTTATTTGTAGCTCTTATCCAGATTGTTTCACAATAGAAAGTTTGGAGAGTTAAAATTTACATACGAAAAAGTTGTTTACAAACACATCCAGTGTTGCCACCAAAAAAAATTAAATTACCCTCAAACTATTCAAATACTCTAAAGTAGGGTATAAAATATTTTTCAAGGGCAAGAACTCCAAATTATCTTGTATTGTTTATTCAATACAAAGAATAAAAACTTTTTTATGGGATGGACCAAAGTAACATAAAAAACGTTGACGGAATTCAAGAGGTAACTTGGGGAGTGCCCGGAAAATTCGGTATTTTATTTTTAAACTTTTGATTACGGGGTTGGGACACCGTGAGAACCAGCTGCGATTTTTTTTTTCTATTCGCACCACTTTTTGAAAAATAATATCTACCATATACTTATACTAAGCTACTGTCAAGAGGAAAATTTTTAGTAAATTGCGATACGGTTGAATGTAAAAATAGTCGCCAGTTTGGACAGTAATGAAATGGTTAATAGTAATCCAGAAGTGCATTACTCCTCTCCGGAAATTCCACAAAGTCCCCGCCCAGAACTCCAAAAATCAGCCGAGTAAAAAAAAAAAAAAATGTCTGAATTCAGTACTTATCAACTATATAATTTGGCTTACAATAAAATAAATTAAAGGTTGTTGGAAAAAAAATAACAATTTTATTTATCAGGAACAGATAATTTCTAAGGCACAAAATTATCGATATGAGATGTTATATGAAAGTTTAGATCGCCCTAGTTTAATGAAGATGTTATTCATAAAAACAGAAACAGGTTTGTCAGTTGGGCGTTTTTTAAATTTTATTTTATTGAGATTGTTTACTTATTACCACGTTTTAGAAATAGTAATAATTAGGTTATTTAATGGCATATTAAACAAGGCTAGACTAACAATTTTTAAAAAAGTGGAAGTAATCTAGTAATCTAAAAAAAAAAAAAGAAAAAAAAAAAAAAAAAAAATCTCGCCAGCAAGCAAGACTGAGCAGAGACCTATTTTGATTATTTTTTAGAAAATATACAGTTTAAAACGATCGCTCAGATTTCAGTCCTTGTTTGACAAAAATGATTTAATGCAAAGGAACTAGTAACATGATTTCATCGTAAAGAAATTAAAAAAAAATAATTGTTAAATTTCATTTTGTTTAGAAAAAGCCTTTAAGAAAAATATTTACTTACATTTGAACATTTTAATGTGTCGCAGTATAATAAAGTGCTATTTCTTAAAGATATGCTGTAGAATCACAATTAAAGAGAAATACAAATGAAGATAAACATTTTTAAAATGAAGGATACTCAGTAATTGATTTACTTATTGTTTTTTTTTATTATTATCATAGAAAAGATGTATTAATTAATCTTGACGTTGTTTTCAAATAAACAAGACACTGTACAAAATAAAATAGCAATTTACCCCCTTGATTATTAACTAATAAGTTTATATACATTCATAAAAATTAATTATTCTTCTTTGTATAACTTCTTATAAAGAATAGATAAAGTTGTTTGAAACTTTTATTGTAAAATGATTTTTAAATTTTTTTCAGGGTCATTTTTTAAAGCTAGTAATTATGATAAAACATTTATACATGTGCATTTCTTCTGTAAGTGTTGTAATGTGTTATGCAATTTATCTGTTTCTGTACAAAAATATACTATTATTAATCACAATAGTAAATCACAATAGGCAAGTAATTTTAATCACAATAATAAATCATGACATATTCTGTCTTTTCTTTTTTACATTCTTCAATATTTCAAGGAGGAAATTTACTGTTTTTATTCCATATGCTTGCATTTTCTTATGTTTGTTCTGGTTGTCACTGTTTTTGTTTTTATTATTATTATTATTATTATTATTATTATTATTATTATTATTATTATCCCTATTTCGCTTTTCGCTTCTTAATTTTTGTTCGTGGCTTTTGGCCGTCTTTATATATACTGAGAGAAATGCCTGAGCTTATAAAAATATTTTAGCCGTACTGTGACGGCCTATGTTATGAGAAGTTTTTCAATATATAAAGTCCTTTTTCGTATTTGATTTTCATAGTTACATATTTTCATTTATTGCGAAATAATATTCTTAATGATTTGGGAATGATTTTTACAATACTTGTCTATTGTTTTATTCATGATTTACTTCACTTTTTATATACTATATATATATATAACCATTCTAGAATATTACAATTTATCATCTTTTTAATAAAAATATATATAACGTAATATAATCTTATTAAAATTATTTTTCTAAATCTGGAGTAATTTATATGAAGTTAATAATTTTACAAGTATACAATAAATTTCGCCCCATGATAACCTATAGTAATATTTGCGGTTGTTTTGAAAAGTAAACTAGAATAGGAGGAAAAATATCCATATTCCATGTAACAAATGCAAAGTGGCGTGAATTTTTTAAAACTATGCGGAAGATCAAATTTTCATACAAAACCGCTGGTAAAAGCCGACTGGCAACAATACGTCATAAAACGCAAGCGGGACTTTTGCCCTTAGAAAAATCATATGTTGTATTTTTAACATAATGTTTGTTCATGGAAGTCTTTTTATAAAAGTATCAATGTGTTATCTATTAACACTTTGATCGATAAAAGAAAATGCAAATACTTTAAAGAAAATCAAATAAATTTGTCAAAATAATAAACAATTGCCCTCTGTAATAGCTGCAATAAATTTCAGACTGGAAGGCTTTAGGGAGATTAGATTTCATTCATTTTGCGATAAATGGCAAAACTCGTCAATTTTTGTCTTAAAGTGAAATTAGACATGATTTGTATATTCTCAAGTATTCTCATAAAGATCCGATAAATTAAAATATGCCAAAAATGGTGTTTACTGTATATAGTTTCCTTTAAGTTATTCAAACATGCAATCTTTAACCCCTTGAAAGGCGGCCCCACCAGTGGCTGAGAGGTTCTGCTCTCGTATCTGGTAGACGGGAGGTGCTGGGTTCGAACTCAATCGCGCCCGTCTGCCTAATCGCTCGGAGTTTTCGTGGTTTTCTTCCAGCCATGGATTTCCATGCGTAAATACGGGTTAGGGTCCCTTAGAAAAATACGGGTTAGGCATTCCCCCCTCGGGTCTATATCCCTAAAGTAGATAATCGGCCGTCAAAAGAAAAAAAAAACCCTTGAAGGGCGCCGGTATATTATATATACCACTTAATTTCAATTCCCAAATTCCACATTGGTACCAGATTTTAAGAATTAAATTTTGCTTTGTATAATGTACGGAAAGAAAATAAACGTGAGTTTGTAGACAAATTCTTATGATAAAATAAATCCCACAATACTATAAAAAAAAATTTATGCGAATTAATACGATACTTTTCTTTTAATTTTGAAATAGTTAGAACTAAATTGTTCAGATTTTTTTCTTGTGTTTTCGTGCAATGCACTTGCCCTATTAAATATAACATTACGGTATTTGCAACTTCACATTTAGAATAAATTTTGTTACTAGCATCTAAGGCAAAGGATTTCAACCGTTGTGCCGCGAAAATTTTAAAATAGCATTATATGAGGGGTTCACAACTATAGTAAACCAAGTCCATTTTGAAATAAAATGAGACAGTCCATTTAGAAGGTGCATAAATTCTATATACTCCTACACTGAACCAAGCCTGTTTTCATATACTTTCTCATATATGGCATCTGTTTACAGACTTGGTTCACTGTGGGGGTGAATAAAACAGATTTTATGCCCCTTCTAAATGGACTACATCATTTTTTTCTCAGAATTGACTCGGTCTACGATTATTGTGAGCCCCTCATGTAATTATCATCTTTTGGTTATTTTAAGGCTAATTTTTCGAAAAACGAAAAGAAAAGGTAATAGAATTATGATTGTCATGTTCAATGCAATTCTTAATGATGTATTCGTATTAAATGAATACAAAATGAAAGAAATTTTATGATTGGAACGTTGCTAATATAACGAAAAATAAACACCATGCATCAAGCATAGATTATGAAACTCTTTCCAATAGTTCCAGAATATTGCAAAGGATCTTCACCGTTTAGAAAGAGGAAACTCAACAATTTCTGTCTATAGCTTGAAAGGTACTCGAATTCTTTTCTTCACCCATGTGTATGACCTATACATCTCTATATACCCTACATAGTGGGCTAAAATTTTGCTTAGTTACAAAATGCATAACATAGTTGAAAATTCCTCTTCAGCAATTTCCACCAATAGAGGGAAATGCACTCGAATAACTTTGTTCAGCCCTGTATATCTTCTACAGATTTTTAAACACTCCTTACATTATAAACTAAAATTTAATTCAGGAAAAAAAGCGCACAACACAACTGAATACTTTCAGAAATTACCATGCATAGATCGCAATACGCACAGTTCTTTCCGTAGCCCTGTATAGGAATTTATTTATTTTTCTGCAAAAATCTCTTAGTTTACTAAATATGGTTTAGCTGGAAAATGCATAACACAATTAAAATACACCCTTAATCAATTAACGCTCATACGCAGCAATACTTACGAAGTATTTTGTATCCCTGTATGATCTATAGAATTGATACACACCACGCACTGTTCAAAAATATAGTTAAACATAAAAAGGCATACCATACCGGAAAACGCTCATCCAGCTTTTAAATCTTTTAGACACTGCTGTAAGGAAAATCATTTGTGTTGTGAATCCTGTGAATAAACGATAACTGTTATGCACGTCATATTCTACTGTAAGCATATTGTAGTGCATTTCAATAAACTATATATTTTTCAGTATGTTTGAAATTGTGTAAAATTGTTCAAATACGATACAAACAATCTTTCCCTGTTTACCATAATGTAAAAGAATTCGTTTTAGTGACTCTGTAAATGAATGCTTAATACTTTGCAAACCATATTCTACAGAAAGCATGCTTTAGTGTACCTCATAAATGAATATCAATTTCATCCTGTTTGAAACCGTATAAAATCATTAAAATACCCATCAAACGATATTTCCTCATTCATCATAATGTAACGGTAATCTTTTAATTGCCCTTGTGAGAGAACTATAAATGCTACAATCTCCATTTTCAATTGCGAACGTGCCTTAGTAAACTTCAATACATTTCATAAATTACATGGCAATCAGAGTAATTTATAAAAGTTAGAGGACGGACAGACGACGCACAGCAGACAGGCCTAAGACATAAATAATGTTCAATTGTGTTGCAAAGTGTTAAAAATCGATGACATGTAGAATCCCCTTTTTGAAAAAGAAATTATGATTATTTCTGTTCTGAAAGTATGAGTATAGCATCTGAGCATAAATACTACAATCTCCATTTTCATTTGCGAACATGCCATAGTAAACTTTTATCAATTACATGGCAATCAGAGTAATTTATAAGATTTAGAGCAAGGACAGACGACACACAGCAGACAGGCCGAAATGATAAATACTGCTCAACTGTGTTGCAAATTGTTAAAAATCTATGACATCTTAAATCCTACTGTTGAAAAAGAAATTATGATTATTTCTATCTTGAAAGTATAAGTATTGCATCTGAGCGAAAAAGGCACTCTAAAAAATACATAAAATTCACGTATGTAATTAAAGATCAAAATAAAATAAACATAAAAATAAATAAGTTCTAAAAGAGTGGTGTGCAACCTGTGTCCCAAGGCCCACCAAACTACTACTATTTGTGAAAACAATATTTTGCGTTATTTTATAATAAAATCTTTGCGATTAAATAGAGTGACGATCACTATTTTGAAACTGTGGTGGTAAAGATTTTTAAGCAAAAAAGTTGGACATCCCTATTTAAAAAAAATTCTATTGTTTTGTATTTCTTTCAAATTATATTACTTTTAGCACTTTCCAACATTGTAAAAAGTGTTTATGAATTCGGTTGTCTGTCTGTTTGACTGTGTCAATGCTCTAACTCTCTTAAATATACTCGGATTGAAATGTAATTTTTATAGGTTATTGAAGTTTACTGTAGAATGTATGGTATTGAAAAAGAAGTATGCAGCATTTATAGTTCATTTACAAGGATACACAAAGTAATCCCATTACATTATACTATATGGGGAAAAATCGATTCCGATGCTTTTTAATGACGTTACAACTTTTCAACCATATTGAAACTGATAGGCATCTCTAAGTTGGAGAAAAACATGTTTTTTCATGAGTAAAGAATACGTAGTACTTTTAGTTCGTTCACAGGGACGCTCAAAATAAGTCCACTATATTGTAAAATCGTTTCCAATTCTTTTTAATGTTGTTAAACTTTTTCAACCATAATGAAACTGGTATACATCTCTAAGGTGGAGAAAAACATGTTTTTTCATGAGTAAAGAATACCTAATATTTTTAGTTTGTTTACAGGGACGCACTAAATAATTCACTACTATAGTGTATGGATGAAAAAATCGTTTCCAATTCTTTTTAATGATACCACAATTTTTTAACCACAGTGAAACAGATATACACATCTAAGGTGAAAAAAATCATGTTTTTTCATGAGTATAGCGTACGTAGTATTTTTAGTTCGTTTACAGGAACGCACAAAATAATTCCATTACATTATAATCTGTGAGGGAAAATTGTTTTGTCATGTGTTTTAATAAAGCATAATGGTACTTAAAGCATAATGAAATTAAAAATGATCACAGAGGTGTACTACAACATGTTTTCGATAGATTAAGGAGCGCGTAGCATTTATCGTTGATATACAGAGACACATAAAATAATTACAAGACGGACTATGATCAATTTAATTACATTAAAAAATAAAATTTCTTAACCACTTAAGCACTACAACGTACCTGCGTACGTCATGGACTCTTCTATTAGAAATACTAAGACGTATGTGCATACGTCCTCATTTTATGTCCAGACTGCAATCTTCTAAACATCTGTTTTTTTTGCGTCATTAATTACTATTGCAATTATGGAAGTTGTTTCCTTCGAACTTTATTTCTATTTGTATAATATAAATAAAACTTTATTGCATCTCCTTGCGTTACATGTAATTCAATAATTCACATGTAATTAAAAATAATAACATAAAGTACTTTTGGCGAAATTTAATATGTTTTCATAGCTGCCAACACTTCCGCTTTTTTTTGTACCACTAAAATTCAATAGAAATTTTTGTCTTATTTAATCGTCAGATTACGACGATTTAAAAAGGCAAAATTTTCTATAATTTTTTTGTGGTGCAAAAAATCGTAAAATGCTGACAGCTATGTGTCTTGCACTATCATACCATCTTGTACTAGCATACTATCACTAAATTGAATATGGCGCTGAAGGGGTTAATAATATTCTACTATGTTAGTGTTGCAAAGTGTTTCATAAGCTATGCTTGATTCATGATTCATAATTAATGATTATTATTATGTTTTCTTTGCTCGTGATACTACTTTATATTTATGTAAACTATATAAAAAACTAAAAATAGTTACAAACTTTTATTTTCTTATTTTTATCAGCATCATTTAAGTGTTAAGATTTTATGTGTAGAAACTGTTATCTAATATGTGCTTTGAAATACTGCATATTTAATTCTAAACAACAGCTTTAAGTGAAATATATAACTGTTGTTGAAACTTAAGGAAACTATACTTCAATAACTCTATTTCTAGGGGATTTTTGCTATATTAAAATCTGCCAATAATATATTTCGATATATTTTCTAATGTAAGAGTAAAATACGAATAATTCATTATTTACTGAGATAAATAAACTATGAAAATAAGTTTAAGCCAAAAAATGTAGCGATCTTAAAGGAAATACATAGCCATTAAAAGTCTTTTATTGATAGATGACTATTTATAGTACCAGAACAAAATGATATGACCTTCATGTGTAAGACATGCAGTAACTTCACCTGAGGGAAAAATTCTTCATTGGAATTCATTGGAAATGCCGATAAAGTATTGATAGTTAACTAATTTTGATAGGGAGGTGCATCTAACACAATTATTTTAAAGGTTGAATATATTTTATGTTATTTTGGCATTGTTTAGAGCAGGGGTCGGCAATCAGCTACACGCATGTCAAACTTGACTTTTATGAACTTTTTTGCACTATATTTGAACTTTATGTGGTTCCAAGAATGAGTTTTTTCTACTTTCAATTTCCCCAATTCAATATTTTCACTTCACTTTATAAAATAATAATAATAATAATAATAATATTAATAATAGTAATAATAATAATAATAATAATAATAATAATAATAGTAATAATACTAATAGTAATAATAATAACATTAATAATAATAATAATAATAATAATAATAATAATAATAATTTTAAATGCAATTATCTAAATTTACATTGATAATAAAAGTATCATTACTTGTTATAATTCGCGTTGTTTTTATTATTAAAATTCTTTTGTGTTTATTTTGATTATTTCTCGATTAACAAACTTGTCAAATTTTCTAGCAATTATAGATAATTAATTATTTATTTTACAATAACATACATGTGCTTTTAAGAACTTTATGACGATAATATATTATTATTAAATTATTATAAGTTCGAATATAATATAATTTTTTAAAAAATGCATGGTATAAACAAATTCTATAAACTGGGTTGGATTTTTGTCATTAATTCGGCAAAACATTGGTAAAAGTTTGCCAATTCCTACAATAGAGTATTCACGTATCAAATGCGAATTTTTGTCAACGCGTTCGAGTCTGGAATCCTTATAATAATAACGCCTATATATTTGCTATAATCAATTAATTTATTTTTTAGAATTTAGTAAATAAACAAAAAGAAAGAATCCCTTAAAGCTCTATACACCATTGCCGGGAATGCTATGTCAAATGTGTTTAAGTTTTTAAACATAAAAAATGGGGGATACTTTTCCGAACGAATAATTTATAATTGAAAAAAAAAAAAAAAAAAAAAAAAAAAAACGAAAAATGGAAATTTGTTAGTATGTCCATCTAAACCATTTTATCCAAATGGCAAAATATCCTGCCAAGCAGTGTTGCCAGTTTGGAAGTTTTCTTTTAAATTCATATTGCTTGTTTGGTACGAATTTTTTTAAGGTAGATTATCAAACACTTTCCAACACATTCAGAATACTATAAAAAAAACTTCACAGATTACTATGGTGAAAGATGATGTTTAAATAAACACTTTAGAAAACGCATAACGCATTTAAAAACCAGATTTCTGCTATAACCATGAATAATCATTAAAATTAACAATTTTTTAGAGCTGCCCTGTATATGATCTACAGCTATGCATGCATAGTAATTATCTAAAAAATAGTTCATTTCCGCCAGTAAACCATTGTTGAGGACTTTTGTGCGACTCTGCACATGATCTATAGAATTTATGCACACTAAGTAATATTTAAATAAACGATCAAGTGCGAGCATTACTCGCGCACAGAGGGTTCCGTAGAATAAATATATGAATTTGTAATTGTATTATAAAGCAAAAAAAGACATTGTAAAAAACTATACAGCATAGGGTTCGGTATAACTGTATATATCAGAAATGTGTAAATGTGTATACCATGAAAGTTCAAAGAGATATGGAACCTAAATAATATCAAATATAGCTATGCGTATAACTCTTTTTTTAATATTATCCTAATCTGTTTATGATGAACTTAATTCGGTACTGACAATAAAAACAGTGCATAGTTAAACTTCATTTGGCATTTCATGAAACTAAATTCAGCGTAGTAATAACCTTTATTTCTACAGAGATGCTAAAAAAAACCTTTCTTCAAAGTTTAAATTTGGCATTGTGCTAAGCGCGCTTCGAATTGAGGTATCAAAGTTGCAACGCCGCCTTGGTCAGTGCCGCGTTTTTCCCGATAGGTGTTTAATTAACTTTTAAAGTCACTCGAGGCGTATTGAGAAATACAATTAATGCAAACTATCGCGAATCCCACAGTATTTATGCGATTCATTCTAATTAAATCTTTCGAGGGCGATGCCCTTAAAAAACGGACACCTAATTTTAATTCCAAAACAGACAAACGGCACCAAGAATATTTAATTAAAATTTTCCTTTTATCATGTACGCGAAAATAAGCATGTTTGCATTTTCTAATAAATTCGTTTATAAATTCTGGTGTCAGTTCATTATTTCATAAGTTTATAAATAGAATTACTCCGTGCAGGAAAGGATTAAGTGGTCGCAGGACTCTTAAAGCTTGAAAATTTAAGAAATTTTAATTTTTTTAGATGTTAAACCCCTATCTTTTCTGAATATTTTGATATAATTGTTTCCTTGAAATTCCCATTAGAACAGAAGTTTTGGCTTTTAGAATTATACCCGCTCAATAGCTGAAGCGGCGTTTCCGAAAAGTCACATTTTTAAAGTCATTGTTTTCCAAATGGCGTTTTTTGGGCGTAACACGCAGGATACCTCAAAAACTTCTGAATATTTTTTAATGAAATTTTCAAAACATATATTTCATGTTAGTCTGTATAAACTGAACCTAAAATTTCCTTTTTATTGTTCAAAAAAATATTTTTTTAGGTGATTTTACTGTTGAAATTTTCAAAATTTTGTATTAGCTAAATGCAAGATTGCATTAAAAATATAAAAATACTTTAAATACAAATTTATTTAAGTTCAGGGAAATTATTACAATCCGAAGTATAAGTAAGCACAAAAATGTTCATTCTAGTTGCAATATTTATTTTGTAATCCTGCGCGTAAACTGTTATGCCAATTTTATGTTCGACAAATGTCTAACAGTTTCGAGCCCCCTATAAATACTAATTCTGTATCTTGCAATTTTTTAAATACATGAAACGAAAGAACATACTTATATCTTTCATCCCAATTAAAATTGTGTTTTAAAATCATATACATTTTAAGACATTAAATGTTGAAAATGGTCTTTTTTTCATTTTTTTCTATTTTTAGAGTCCCGAGACCCCTTAAATTAGTATGTTTTTAACACTTTGACGTTTCTTGCTTTTATAATGTTACTGGACATTACAGTACACATATACATCATTAAAAGTTGTTAACTAGGCATAGAGTGCTCCGCCCCTGTCCTTGTGTATGTCCAAACTGACCGTACCTTTAAGTGTTAATATCTCGGCTAATTACCGATAATTTTTTTCGAAAATCATTATCAACAATGCTTTTATTCTTCTGCAACGATAGGTATATTCAGCGATGCTCAACAATTTTTCTGAATGCCCGTAAATCGAAATTTGTGTATAACAGAAAAATACTAACTACTCAAAAACTATGTGACCTAGGGTAATCACTATAATTTTCCGTCAAGGTTTATATTAACGTCTACTACCTCTAACTTTTTCATAATTTTAGTTTCAGTAGATTCGGAATTAGATGGGGGGGGGGGGGACATATTTTTGCGCTACATTTTCAACAATATCTTTAAAAATATTATACCTAAAATTAACCCTCCGACTGTCTTGGAAAAGGGCAAAATTGTAATGTTGTTTTTTCTGCATTTTGTTTTAAATGCTTAAAAAAAAGATTCTTTGAACATTTTATAAAAAAAAAAAAAACTTAACAACGAATATAAATGCAATCCTTGGAAGTATTAATCATTGTTCAATGTATTAAAAATACATTAAATCAATTGAATTATATTACTTTAAATACTGCTTGTATTGCAGTGAAACTTGGAGCTTAGTGAACGTATTAACACGGGCTTGTCAGTGAGGGGGTTAAAAGGAATGTATTTTTGAGTTCAGCGTTGCAAAAGCTTTCACGGGATACCCCACATGATATACAAAGAAAAGATTTTTTTTCAAGTAGCATAATTAGCCCCTCTACTTTTTTACTAAATGTATTTATGAATGTTTATTAATCTGAAAATATGTGGATCAATGGTCTTTATTGCTTCCCCGAATTCAAACTTTCCACGTTCCATAGTTTACGAGTAAAATGGCTGTGACAGACAGACAGACAGACACAGGAAGTGATCTTATAATGGTTCCGTTTTTACTTTTTAAGTACGGAACCCTAAAAACAGTTAAATTTAACAAACGCTTACCCCAACTGTAAACACACTTCCATCAATTACTGTTCGTAGGTTTCAATAGTTCAATTATTGCTCATTTTCTTCTACAGTCAAATTCTTTTGTGGTCCATGGAAATGAAAGAAAAGTTCTTTGCGCACCCTGTTCTATAGTAAGAACCTTGTAGTACACCTCAGTGATGCGTATCAATTTCAATATGTTAAAATTACTGCAATATTATTAAAGTACATGGCAAACGATTTTCCCCATAGACCGTAATGTAACGGAAGCTTTTTGAGTGGCTCTATAAATGAACCGAAATTGCAACGCACTTCATTTTCAATGCCCAGTAAACCCCAAAAACATATATTAGTTTCTTGGCACTCGGACTATATTTACGCGACTTAGAGCACGGACAGACGGACGGACAGACAAACGAATTTACAAACACTTTTCAACTAGGTTGGAAAGTGTTAAAATCAAGAAATAAGTCTCGGAACACATGGTTTAATCCTCTTGCAAAATAATATTTTCCAAACGTCTTTAAAAGATCTTCCCTGTTTTCATAAAAATAGTACGCAAAATAATTATACAAATTAAACTTCTAAATACCCATTTTTTTTTTCTATTTGGATAGCTGCTATTAATTTTTTTAAGTAAAATGTAACTTTTTCCCCAAATTAACGAAAATATTCGGACCCCGAAAGTTTTAAATATAAAAATCATTTTTGTGCCAAGTGAATATGAGCTTCCAGAATTTTTCTTTTAAAAATTAAGCGTTTAACTGTTAATCTGATGCGCATGTTTCGTTTTAAAAAAATCTGTTTTTAATCTCCTGAAACGTTGTTTCTATTCCATTTTACAGTTATATTTTTTTGTATTTAATCTTTAAGCCCCTTTAAAAATTTCAATATTGTTTACTAGAAAATTGTAGAACGAGTGTTTAATTTACTTATTTAAGACATTGCGCCACCCGAAGGAATCTACACAGTTTCAAAGTAAGAAAATGCCGAAAACGGAACGAATGGAGTAGAGAAAAAATTATATCTATTTTATAAATATACAAACTAAATGCAAGTAACAATTCCCGCTGAGTCAATCTGCAGAAATGTTAGAACATGGTAGTTAGCTTTGGCGGAATATATTTAAAAAAATTATTTTAGATGTTTTACTTAATAGAACAAATTAAAAATATATATTTCAGAAGATTGGCGGTTTGTGATTTTTATTTTTAAATGCACAGAGTTATACATATGTTGCATGTTACATTCTAATTTCCTCTATTAGCATCTTTACTTTTTTGTGAATTTGAGAAATATATTATTCATCCAATAATCTTTTTTTGCTCTGAAATTTCCTTCTTATGTAAAATGTTTGTTATGAAAATGATGATTCTTTTGTTAAAAAGCTTATATTTGATGAGTATTACAAACTTTCCTTTTATGCTACGTTTTACAATAAGATTGTGTGCAATCATTTCCAAAACATATTAGTATTCGTCACCAAGTAAAAAATATTCAGCAGCAGGAGAAATTCCCCATTTAATTTCAGTTGTTAGCCGTGATTCGGCGTTTGTCATATATAATGAAATATTCGCACTGAACTATAGAAAATGTAACCTTTTTTCCTGATTTCAACGTTATCATTTATTTAATAAACATACGAATTCATATACGGAAATCTTTTGCAAGGTGATAAACGTTTTTTATTGGGTTATTTACATACTCTAAATAAGCATGGAATTATGAAATAAAACATTGTGTATTAGTACACTCTGCAAATGTATTACCCGTTCCACTATTATTATGGAAATTATCATTTAAAAAAATAAATTAAGGAACAAATAATGAGAAGACTAAACGACAACTAAAAAAAATTTAAAAGAGGTGATAGAAGAACTATGGACATTAATATAAAAATTTTTAGTTTAAATTTTTTGAATAACATTTTTAAGCTCAAAACATAAAGTTTTCCGTAGAATGAGCTTAATATTATAGATAGTCAACGGATGATTATCCTTTATCGTAATAGTAATAATAATAATAAATATAACAATAATAATAATAATAGTAATAGTAATAATAATTAGGATGAGCGAAGCGAATCCTCTACTAGGCTACACAAATTACATTTTGTCGTACACTTTATAAAAAAACTATTCAGTATTTTGACTAGAAATTAAACATAAAAATAAATTATGATCTCTAGATGTGCACAATATTATTATTTTTACAGAAAAACCTTAAAAAAATTATTATTTTAATTAATTTATTTTACATGTTTTTCCATTGCGGACGCATTTTTGCAAATAAAAAATGAAACACGTATATTTTCAGAAAAAAAAAATAATAAATCATGGAGTTGAAAATTATAGCATGAAAATCATAGTTATGAAAATTATAGCATATTTTTAATGAATTAAAATTTGTGAAAATTCAATTATTTACATTCAATTATAAAAGTATTTTTCAATGTTAAGAATTCAAATACACAATTTATTTTTATGTGAAATCATTTACGCAGACGATACTTACGCATTTTAAAAGAATTATATTATGATTTTTTTTTGGTAAAGTGGCAACAAAAGAATTGTAAACAAATAAAAATAATTGTTAAATTCGTTACATAAATATTTTGTACAATTTTGCTTCGAAAATACTTTTATTTATCCCAGTCTTATATCATAAATAAAAAATTCCGACGAAATTCTTAGTTATTTGGCTGAATATACTACATTTCCAAAATTAAATGCGACAAAACATAAAATAACGTTTTTGCTTAATAAAAATGCAAGAATAATATAAAAAAATATTGTTACTTTCAAATATTTTTCTTATTAAATAATGCTTCGCGAATCCAAGGAAAGCATGGCTTTTGCTAGTAATAATAATAGTTATTATTATTATTTACTACTACTATTATTATTATTATTAATATATCAGTAAAATAATTATTATTAAAACATATATTCTGATTACACTTTTTTGATAATAATATTTATATGTTTAAAAAAACTAAAGTCCTTCGACAGTATAATTTTTCGTAGTTTCGTAAATGACTATTCTAATCGACACATATTTCTTTTGTTTTCAATCTTCTTCGGTTCTCGAAAATTGCTTACTACCAAACAGGAGAAAGAGTGCTTAAACTACTGAAGAAATGAGATTACTCGCGTCATCCATTTCATTTCTGTATATAAAAATGCAGAAAACGGAACAGTCGAAATGGTGGAGATAATACCTATTTATTAAATAAAAAAAGTAAGTATGATTAAAGTTTGCTGTTATTTTAAATTAAAAAATTACAACAATAATTTTAACTACTACTACTACTAATAATAATAATTATAATAATAATAATAATAATAACAACAATGGCGGTTGATGATGATTTTGTCGTCAGAGTGTATATGGATGCATTTTGCATGAAATCGATGATGAATATTGGCAATCGTATACGATTAATCAGTGCCATTTCAATTAATTAAAAAAGAGTTCTAAAGACTCAAATAAGAGAAAATCTTAACAAAACGTTCATTGTAGTACATAGGAAGATAAATTGAGTATATGTATTTATGCATATAGTGGGTATTGCATGCTGCATACCAGTATGCACGTTTACTTAATAACTTAAGAGCACTTTTCCATTTACCTACAGAACACTGATAAATCGTACACTGTCGTCATCATGCATTCACAAAATGCATCTCACAAAATGCATTTATATATTCTATAATCACAAAATAATCACCGAAACAACTTGTTTAAAAGCATTTAGAGTGCATTTTGGGCATACCAATTTGGATAACAACAATCGTGTACGATTTATTGGTGTTATTACGTCAGTAAAACCAAAAGCGTCATATGAGAAAAGTTTTGTGGGTGCACGTGCCAGTTTAATTCTGTCAATTGCCAATTTCCATCCTGCATTTGGAAGGACAAGGTTTTTTTTATTTATTCGAAATTTTCTGTAAAAATAGCTAACATTTTAAAGAGGTTATAAACTTTTTATCTATGGTGCTGTCAAGTTGTTTTCCATCAAGTTTTGATGGGTTCCATCTAGTAATACTGATAATAATAGTTATCGTTATTATTATTATTATTATTAGTACTAATACTGTTACTATTACTATCATTATTATAACTCATTCATATATGTTTCAATAGCAATTATAATTATTATATACGATAGTTGTAATTTATCAAGTCATATATATAAAGATATATCGTCGCCTCAGAGTAACTAGTAATAATCGAAAATGAGATGTCTAACTTACTACTATGAAAAACTGTGTCTGCATCTAGTGGAACAGCAGGGAATTTTTATAAAACACATCTGAGATATAGTATTAAACATAACTTTGTGTTTCAGAAGTTGTTCCACTAGATGCAAACACAGTTATTCATAGCAGTAAATCAGACATCTCATTTCTTAGGCGTGTTCGTAATTATATAAATACGTAGCACTTATAGTCGTCGTTCGGTCCGTCCGTCCATCTGTCGGTCTGTCCGCATATAACAGAGCCAAAACTACCCAACCTAATGGTCTCAATTTTTAAATATATAATTGTTGCAAAATTTTGTCGAGTCATTTCAAATTTTATGAAAATCGGATGTATAGTTTAATTACAGGGACAGTCAAAAGTTTTCCGTTACATTACGGCCAATAGGAAAAAATTATTTCAAGTGCATTTTAATGATGTTACAGCCTTTTGAACAGAATGAAATTGATATGCACTTATGACGTGCATTAAAATATTCATTCAGTACAATATGCGGTGCAAAAAATATTTATAAAAGTGGTTATAGTACGAACGCACCTCATTTGCCACGTTTGGCGAGCAGTTTCCAACTTGTTATTATTACTATATGTGTTACTGTTCCTCTGAGGCGACGAAGTAACAACTGAAATTAAATAAAAAATTTCTCCTGCCGCTGAATATTTTTAATTGGTGATAAGTGCTACTATATTTTGGAATGACTGCACACAATTTCATTGTAACATAGAATAGAAGAAAAGCTTACAACACTCATTCAAACATATTTTTTTAAACAAATGTATCATACTATTATATATATAAAGTAGATACTTTTAGCATCAAATAATTTTATTATTATTATTACTGTTATCATTATAACTGTCGTTATTATTATTGTATTATTATCATTAGTAGTAGTAGTAGTTTATTATTTGTAATAATAATAATTTTTATTAAAGGATTTTTTTATTACTACTAATTTTAAATTATAAGAACACATTTAAGCATAAAAAAATCTTTGCGATTTCTTTTCACCTGAATACCTGAAGCAATTATCAATTTAAATAATGCAATTATTATTGTTAAAACTTTTTAATAATTTAATTAATATTATATTACTTATTTACTTTAGTAACAATAGTAAATAAATATATAATAGTAAATTACAATAGTAGATAGAAATAATTTTATTATCATTATTACGGTTACCATTATCATTAATGTTATTAGTATCATTATTATTAGTAGTAGTATTAGTAGTAGTATTGGTAGTAGTAGTTTACTATTTGTAATAATAATTATTATTATTAAGGGATTTTTTTTTATTACAGCATGTTAGTAACTATATTTATAGGATTTGGAGACTGTCTACATACTAAGTATTTTACCAACTATTTTTTCAAATGTTAAAACACAAACTTTACAGATTAATTGAGTTGTTCAGATCAAATTAGTGAGGGAAAGTATATAATTTATGCATTTGCATTAAATCTTTATAGAGTTAGAAAAGCTCAAAATTTGAAAATGTTAATGTTAAATTTACGTGACAAGCTTTAATTTATGTCTTCCCAAAAAGAATTTCATTGAAATGTTCCTTTTTAATGAGATGCATTGGATGAATGTAAACGTAATGTAGGTATTATTTTACTCAAATGAATATTTTAGATAATGAAAATTATTAATAAATATGTATTAAAATAATTATTAATTATGAACTACGTTAATTTTCGATGAAAAGATCAGCCTCATCAAAAACATGCGTGTGCAAGATTACTCATTCCAATGATTGGGTTTCGAAACGCAGAGAAATTATAATTTTCGCTGATCTAAGGGAGGTCGTCATCTGTCATCATTTTCAACAATAGAAAAGTAAATCTCAGAAAGTAATCTGAAATGTTGCATAAAATTTTATTTTATATAAAGTCGGCTCATTAGATGCGTTCGTAATTATACAAATACGTAGCACCTATAGTCGTCGTTCGGTCCGTCTGTCTGTCTGTTCGTCCGTCTGCATAGAACAGAGCAAACACTACCCAACCGAATGGTCTAAAATTTTAAATGTATAGTTGTTGCATGATTTTGTGGAGTCATTCAAAATTTTATGAAAATCAGATGTATAGTTTAATTACAGGGACAGTCAAAAGTTCGTTACATCATGACCAATGGGAAAAATTATTTCAAGTGATTTTAATGAGGTTACAGCCTTTCGAACCGAATGAAATTGATATGCACTTAGGAACTAAACTATACATTCAGTACAATATTCAATGCAAAAAAGTTTTATAAAACTAGTTACAGTACAAAAACACCTCAATTTGCATGTTTGACGTGCAATTTCTAACTTGTTTTATATTTAAATTTGCTACACAATTTATCTGGTTACTAATTGAATGTCCCCGGTACTATTCCCCTTAAATTCTGAATTTGGATTTTTGTAATTTTATTAATAAAACCTTAACACCCTTTCTTTTATAATTGTATGAAAACGACATGCATAAACTGTATAATTTTTCCGTCTGGTTGTTTTCATGGAATATGTCAAAAGTAAGTATTAACATTGGAAAAAAAGATAATTGGTTCAAATTTTAATCTGTAGACTGCTCCAAATCCTAATTGCATTATATTTAACAGTGGATTTTACTACAAATTGGTTGGTACCAGTATAAATATTTTAAGATAATTTGCTGCTGAATTAATTAGTGGTATTCTTTTCTTTTCCACAACTGTTCCTTTCAGAATTTCGCAGACAATGACAAACTACACAGAAAACGATTTGATGAAATTTATTTTGAACAATTTGAAAATTGAACATGTGGAACATTTTAAGCATGCTAGTGTTTTTATAACAATCGTAAAATTAAAAATCAAAATTCTCTGACACTTTCCTTAATAAAGGAACTAGCGGGGATCACCGAGCTAAGCTCGGTCAAAATTAGCCTTGTGTTCAATTCGATATTTTATTCTCACTCTATCATTCTTGGTGTTTAGATACAATTGGCTTGATCCTGAGACAATGACCCAAAATGACCTAGTAATCGAATTTTTTCGATCATGCGACCTCACCAGTGGTCTTCTCGAACCCGAAAACGATAGAATACAAAATTTAATCAAAATCATTAAAGCCGTTTTCTAAATAAAATTAGCTTGACCCTCAGTGACCCCAAAATGAGCCACTAATCAAATTTTCTCGAACATGTGACCTAACCCAATGATCTTCTCGTGGCCGGAAACAGTATAATACAAAATTTTGTTAAAATCGCTTGAGCCGTTTTTTAGATACAATTAACTTGACCCACAGTGACCCAAAAATGACCCACTAATCGAATTTTCTCGAACATGTGACTTAGCCCAATGGTCTTCTCGTGTGAAGAAATGGTTTAATACAAAATTTTGTCAAATTCGTTTGCGTCGTTTTTTAGATGAAATTAGCTTGACCCACGGTGACCCAAAAATGACCCACTAATCGAATTTTCTCGAACATGTGACTTCTCATGCCCAGAAACGGTATAGTATGTAAACTTTTGTCAAAATAGTTTGATTCTTTTTTTAGATACAATTAGTTTTACCCACAGCGACCCAAAAATGACCCATTAATCGATTTTTCTCGAACATTTGACTTAGCCCGATGGTAATCTCTTGCCCAGAAACGGTATATTGCAAAATTTTGTCAAAATAGTTTCAGCCTTGTTTTAGATTCAATTGGCTTGAAACTGACCCAGTGTGACCCAAAATGACCCTCTAATCAAATTTTCTTGAACATGCGACTTAGCCCAATGATATTCTGCTGCCCGAAAACGATAGAATACAAAATTTCGTCAAAATCGCTAGAGCCGTTTTCTAGAAAAAATTAGCTTGACCCACAGTGACCCGAAAAGGACCCACTAATCGAATTTCCTCTAACATGTGACTTAGCCCATTGGTCTTCTCGTATTCTAAAACAGTAGATTACAAAATTTAGTCAAAATCGTTAGAGCCGTTTTTTAGATAAAATTAACTTGACCTGAAGTGACCCAAAAATGACCCCCTAATCGAAATTTCTTGAACATGTGACCCAACCCAATAGTTTTCTCGTGCCCAAAAACGGTTGGATATAAAATTTAGTCAAAATCGATTTAGTCGTTTTTTAGATATAATTAGCTTGACCCTGACCCATTATGACCCAAAATAACTCACTAATCGAATTTTCTCGAACACATGACCTAGCCCAATGGTTTTCTTGTGCCCGAAAATGGTAAAATACAAAATTTAGTCAAAATCGTTAGTGCCGTTTTTAAGATAAAATTTACATACACACACATACACACAAAATTTTTGCACATATTATAATATAAGATATCGTAAATTACCAAATTGCCTTAAAAGGTATGGTGCACTTCGACTATAACTTTATTCTAATACAAAATTTAATCTATATTAATTTAATAAATATTTCATTAAGAAATCCAAAGTTCAATTGTATATATGTATGGAAACATGCAAACATTCGTACTAAACTGAACAAAAGCTTTTGATATTGATTAAATCTGAATTTTAAAATTTAAAATTTAAATTATAACAACACATTTAAAAATAAATAAATCTTTGCGATTTCTTTTCACCTGAATACCTGAAGCAATTATCAGTTTAAATTGCTTAATCTATGAATAACATGTTTTTCTTTCGGCTTGAAATAAATCATGCAAAATATCCTAAACAATAATGCATCAGCTAATCTTGACTTATTGTGTTATTAAAGTTCGTTGAAGAGAATAAATTTACGTTTCCATTAAACTGATGTAAAATATATATATATATATATGCGTATGAATTTAGATTGAAAAAGTTGTACTTACTACCTGTTGAAGAGTTAATCTTAATTGTTCATGAAATTTAATTACTTTGTATTGTTATATATATTGATTCTTAAAAATTGCAAAACGGCTTAAATTTAGCTTGTGAAAAATTCTAAACGATAATTTAAAATACTCTTACTTCAGTTGGTAATTGTTTAAAAACATATTTAAAATAGCCCAAGATAGCCTATTTTGAAATAATCGATTTTTAATTTTAAAAAAAAAGCCATTCGGTACGCAATCTGCATAGAAGGGAGTGTTTATAATGGTAGTCTCTAAAGAGGTTATTCTTCCAGAAACATACATTTTTAGACAAAAATATGTATACTTTTTTTTCAATTAAAGGATAATAAAGATATTTCTAAATTGCTTTATTATTTTTACATAATGCCAGTATTTTCTCAGATCTACAGAAATAATATATTAAAATTTACCTTTTTCATTACGCATGTTTTCATTGCAATTTTTTCATTTTTTCTTTACCATGATGTTTACAAACATGTTTGATTATTTCTTTAGGATTGAAATAAACTGGTGTACCTTTGGCAAGCAGCGGTTATGCATGACCAATGAAACTACGATTTTGGGTTCCGCGTACTGGCTTGTCCATGTATTTCGAAATTAATTGATGATGTCCACGGAAATTATGTCCTCACACATGACGCATGTTTGATTATTTTTTTAAGACTAAAATAAACTGGTGTACCTTTGGCAGGCAGTGGATAAACATGTCCAAAGGACCTACGATTTTGGGTTCCGCGAACTCGCATTACCAAGTATTTCGCAAATTAATTATTTTTTCTCGTAATTAAACTCGTAAAGTATTTATATTTCGCAATTAATTTGAGTTTCATAAATTATGTGTGAGGCACTAGATATTAGGCTGAATTGAAAAACGGTTTTGTATAAAGTTCTGTGTGATTAATATTACATGTTGTTCTATTTAATCATGCTTTTTATAACGCTTACCTAGCTTTATCTTGTCTACACAACTGATGGTGTGATTAACTAATGATGCGAAATAATTAAATATGTTACACAGATGGCACTTGCAATGTACTTCTACGTTCAAAATGACAAACAGACTTCTTTTCCACTCTAAGTGATTTTTGGCTGGCATCTGTTGAGCTAATTAGCAGCTATTAACTGTTTGTCCTTGAATGACCGAATTTCTTGTGCCAGTAAGTATTTATCAAAAAAGAAATTACATTTTGAGATTGAATCTGAGATTAGTTTTAAAATGCATTGAATTAAAAAAAATGTATCATGAAACAAGGGTGAACCCTTAACGATGAGCGTCATTTACAGAATTTTTAATCTTTTAACACCGTTTTTTCAAAACAGAAAATTTTTCCTTATGAATTCGGTAAATTGTCTGGATTAAATAAGGCAAAATTTACAATAAAAAATGGTGGGAATAATAAAGGATTCCGACCACCTTATGCATCACGTATACCTGACGCTAGGGGTGACGTGATGAGGTTAAATACGCTATAGCTCTTTACGACCCGATGTATTTGTAAACAAAGCTAGTCATGCCTGTACAAAGTAAAACACGAACTGCAACCGCTACCTGTTAATAAAAACTGATACGTTACTCTTTCTGCAAACCAAAACGATCGTTTGATTCGAGTTTCTATTACATACCACTCAGAAACATAAATTTAAATGAATATCTAACGCACACAATCGTGCGGGTTGGGTCTTAAAGGGTTATAGACCCTATAAATGGTGCACATTAGACAGTCCATGGACATCATATGTCAGGTTTTGTGAAAATGCATGTTCTTTCTTATTTAATTATTTACATGTAATGTTGAGTTATACCACACCAAACTTCCATTAAAACATATTTTTTTATTGCAATTACTATTTTGAATAAATACTTTGAAGCAACGTTTTGTTAGGACGTTTTTTAAGAGAATTACTCAATTGGAATCGTGAAAGAAACAAAAAATGTTTTTTAAAGACATATTTATGCAATGCTTATTAAAACTACAAAGAAAAAACACAGATGGCTTGATTCATTCTATATCATTTTCTTAAAGCAAGATGTTTTAATCTATGCAGTAAATATATATGACAGTTAATTAAACCTTGTATTTCACATGCTATCCTTATTGAAATGAGTTTCTTAACTTCACATAATACGAGAATAAAAACTACCCTACTCTGATCTTAAAACTATATTCTACAAAGTAAATAATTATCACATTGAAAATTCGTTACCTGGAATTTTTATGTAAAAATATTTATTCTCTGTATGATTATAAAATTATTTTATATGGTAGTTGATCAAAAAAGGAAAAACTAGCTGCAAAGTATTTATATCTCTTTAAGCTTTAGTACTGTCTTATTCCATTATTGAGTAGACTAATTAAAGGTTAGACTAACAAAATTTTAAAATTTATATTGATTTTTTCTAACTCGTAAAAAGAATAAATAAATAATCTATCCAAATGTGAAGTCATATATTAATAAATTTAATAGCTATTATTTTATGAATCGTTAAACCAATATGGTTAAATGCTGTAACAGGAATTCATGTTAAAATTTAATACACCGGTTATAATTACGTTATGTCAATGTTTGTGACAAAATAAGAAAAATAAATATGGTTTTTTAGCTGCGCAATAGGTTTAATAAAGATCTTCCAATAATATTGATTACATAATTTGAGGTATAATAAAACCGGCTTTAAAATACCTTTCAGCTTTCTACAACTTAAATGAAAATTTACAAGGAATAAACAATGCGGATAAAAGGTATTTCGAATGCACTACAATTCCTTATAAGGATTGGGGCTCTAGGAATTTTCATTCAGGAATTCAATAGTCCAAGAATGTTTTCTCTCCAAATTTCTATAGCATTGGAATTAAAATTCCGTAAGATATGAAAACGAGCAGAAATTTCGGAAAGCCGAACAAAATCAGAATCTAACAAAACTGAAAACTCTTATTTTTCAACGGCAAATACACTGTAAAAAATAATGCCAGTTTTCCAATAGGAATCGGAAAAATAGTTGCCCTTATCGTACCGGAATAATTTCCAACCCAGCTCGGAATAAAATCCGTAAAATACCGTTTTACTGAGTATTTCCTTATTTTTACGGATTTTATTCCGAGCTGGGTCGGAAATTATTCCAGTACGATAAGGGCAACTATTTTTCCGATTCCTACCGGAAAAATGGCAGTATTTTTTTTTTACAGTGTACAGTGCTATTGTAATATCTTATTAACATCGTAGTAAACACCTTCAAATTGTTCTTTTGTTTTATTTGTATATACTTATTTCATTTTTATGCTTTATTAATGAAATATTATATGACGAATTCTGATGTGTCACCTACTTATTTTTCAGGAAGCCACAAAATGCCATTTTTTTTACTATTTATTTAAATCAAACTCAAACACAAGATAATTTTCCCTGGTTTTATTAACAAATGGCGTGCCATTAAAAAATAACTTTCATAATTAATATTGTACTAAGCTATTCCGAATTATTCTTCTGTTAATAGTAAGTAATGCATGCGTATTTTTTATGCTTTATTATTGACATATAAATTGAAGTGCTACTGAATTAGCGACGAGCTGCTGCACTCTTGGCCTTTATGACGAATACAATATGACGATGACGAGGCGTGAATTCATGAAGTCCGTGAAAGTATTTTGGGGGGCATGACATGTCAAACGTTTGCTAGAAAATTCTTAAATCAATTCACTGGTGTGCTGTTACGTGTTTATACTCCCTCTTTCGGGGTCTTCCACGGGTCTCAGATGGGATTTATGACGAAGCTTTTACATGGTCATTTCAGCAAGCAGACTTCAACGGGAATTCCTATTGAACTTAATAATTGGCTGCCGGACCTTGATAGAACCAAATAATGTGTTTGAAAATACATTTCCATCCGGATGGCAGAAAAAGAACAAAAACATGAAAATGGTCACTCAAATTACAATGTACGTACTTAGCGGAAAAGAGAGTAAATTGCACAAGTATCCAAGAACCCAAATATTGATAAAAAATAAATACAACTCGGGAAATTACTGAGACACCATAACCTTGAACGCTTCGAACTTGACATGCTAGTTCTATGTGATGCCTGGGACTGTCGCCATGTTCCTTAGTTTACCTTTAGCGTGACACAGTAGGACCATGATGCTTGGTTCTAACCGTCAATGTTCCTGTCACTTTATTCAGTGATGGAACAGTGTAGCACCAGAGAAACAATTGACACCGAAAACTTTTATTACAAATCATTGTCTAATTTAGGACAGAATTTTTGAGATATTTTCAAAGCCAAGAAAACTATTAAAATTTAGTGGTGACAATAACCCAACTTCTGGGCCATTGTTCCATCACTACTTTATTTTCGGCCCGGTGCAGAACGCTGAGCGTTGTGGCGTACATTGACAAGTGGTATACTCGTTCGCATTTTATCCCTGAAACTTATTTGCTGGGTATACAGTTTGCCTTCTTCTGAAATTCTTAATCCATGCCAGAAATTTCGAGTAATTTTTTTTATTCATTTAATTTCAGACATTTTCTGAGTACGTAAAACTAAAATTCTTCTTTTCAAATTTCCGATAGGAATTTAAAAACTCCGAGTAAAAACAAAAGCTAAACTAGTAAACCTTTCCATTTGGTGGAGGGAGTGCTGCTCAATCTGTCTACAGTTTAAGAGAATGGTCCAGTCATTCATTTGTGTGGTCACATGAGATAAGATTGGCTATCGATGACTGCATATCATAAAACTGAATCTTAGAAGGTCAAGTTCATTCAAACTTGCCTTTGGTTTGAAGTTTATGGGGGTAGGATACCTTTGAACAAGTTGAAAAAGTAAAAAAAATCACTATGTTCCAAGCTTCAAAATTTGTGTGTTAAGTAAAAAGTAAAAATCAAACTTCATTTAACTATAAAGCTATTATGTATAAAGCATACATAAATTTACATAAAAAAATATATATATACTTATAAATTCATAAATAAATATTTAAATGATAAGTTAAAAAATATATGATAATAAGAGAAAAAAATCTTGCGCTCATGATAAAATCTGAAAATATGCATATAAAGAGGAAATTTTGGTGAAAATAAATACATAATAGTGTTACCTTCATAGTAAAACCAGAATATTTGTAAAAAATATTGACTAAATTAAAAAATTAAAAATTTTCACTTTTTAAAAATTATTTTCAACGTACAAAAACAGGAAAAATCTAAAATCTTACCTTTTTCTGGTTTTAGTTGTAGATAATACAGAAATTAATATGTGGTAAAAATTTCTTTTGATTGCCATGCATAGTTTTTTAGTAACACTGAGCGCGGTATCATAATTCATCGTTTTGAATAAACGCAACGCAAAGTTTAATTATCCTATGTAATCCTAATATGTAGTCGTGGTAAAACTGCCATAATTAGTAAACTAATGGGAATTTTTTGATGCGGTTTTTTGCATATTGTTCAGAAATGATTACGGAATCAAAATATGTATAAAAAAAAAAATTCGAAAATTTTGAATATTTAAAGGTATCCTACCCCCTTATCCTTACACGATTTACTCTTCAGATATCCGTGTATTCTCCCCATGCTATTGGCAGTTTGAACCAGAAAAACATATTGTTGGGCTTTTTCTAAAATTGAATAGCGTGTGCATGGACATCCATTATTTGTCTTCAATCGAACTTGTATGTATTGAGACTTTTTCCATTCAGGTTGATTTAACAGTTGTTTATACAGGCCTATACATTCAGCTGCATATATTACTTGATAACGACCAAACATTCACAGGAATAAGACTGCACGTTACGTTTTTTCAATATCACATTCGATCTCTTATTCAATTACTATTTTGCGTATACAATGCATTCTGTTCTGTTAGCTACAAAACGCAAAGATCCTAATTTTTAAATATTTATTGAAATCTGAACTTAATATTTTTCTCAGTTTTCAACAAAAAATTAAGTCCTTTGGAAAAATGAATCAATATCGTGCCATTCTAAATCATTCTTTTGTTTTATTAGTACGTAATGGATAACTTTTATGCACTTTTATAAAAATATATTCGGTGCATTCTTCACTGTTATCTAATTTATATATCCGGAAGCCAGAGAATGGCATCTTTCAGAATATTTTCTAGCTTGCTTATAAAATACTATTCCAAATGTATTTCAGGTAAGAACAAGTCATAAAAATAAATTACGTAAATCTAATATTAATATGTTCTCTTCTAGTTAGACAAAACTATTTTGAAAAAAATATTTATGCAATACAATAAAAACTGAATTTATTTCAAATAAGAAAACTTATAGTTAAGAATAAAAAACATCAGAATTAACATAGGCTTTTGTTTCTGTTTACAATTTATATATATATATATATATATATTTTATCAATTATCGTGCTCTGATTTTAATTTTACAAAAATGTTGTAATTTATTGTGATAAGTCAAGAACAGAATTTATTTAGTCATGTGTACTAAACACTTAATTGTGATCCATTAATAATATTACATGAGTTGAATTCCGAGCTGTATAAAAAGATATACAGATGTTAAATCAAAATTTTAAATCATGAAAAAAGGGCGAGCAAAATGTATCTCCTACTGTTGTTTCTGGCGGAAATACTATTGTAATAGAATTAAGTGTCACTTAAAACTTATTTTTTTATGGCTATCCCAATTAAAGCTCAATTATGTTTTAGTAGGACGTTTTTTCAGAGATTTGAAAGAGTATCTCTTTTCGTACGTTGCGTATGTATGTCCGACATTTTCTCAACAAAGCTAAATGTATTTGAATAATTTTTGGTACAAAAATTCTTTTACACCAGGGAAGGTTTTCAACTAAAAATATTGTTGTACATAGATTTTTTACAGGGATAGGTAAAAAAAATATATATATTAATATATGAATGTCTACTGGGCAAAACTTAGAAAACCTGGCGAGTCTGCCACTATCGCTAAGCTTGTTGATTTGTCTCATTGATAAAATTCAGTTTGCGAAGTGTTGCCAAGTTATATAATGCCAGTTGCCACAATTCGGGCAAAAACTTCCAAAATGACCATCTGCCTTGACAGTAAAAAATATATTAAATTGGATGTAGATAGCATTAAAGAGTTTTTCAAAAAGAACACTGTTTTGTGCGAAAACATTTCCGCTAATAAAAGCCACCTTGCGCTCAATAAGCAAATAAAATGTAGGCTATGTCAATAACATGAATGTTTTCTATAGTTGCTAGCAAGTCGTCACTTGTTTATTTTGAAAATTTAGTGCATTTTGAAAGTGTGTGCAAGTTAAAAAAAAAAAAAAAAAAAAAAAAAAAAAAAAAAAAAAAAAACGAATTATTATCTTATTTAGAGATTTCGGACTGAAAATAATATATAAATTGACAAAGGCTCACTTTTAAAAATATGAAATAACTTAAATACGTAGATTTGAAAGAGTAACCTGAATTTTCACCAGATCATTCACATTTCTCTTTAAATTAGGGAGGGATATAAGAGTGAGGCAACACTAATTTTTCTTAAATTATACACTATTATTGATATTTCTTACTACAGAAGATGGAGTACCTATAAACTTTTTTTCCCACAGCTTTACTATGCATTCCTTTTATGCCTTTCTTAAAATCTAAAATTTGTTTCCAATTTCTTTCTTTTATATAATATTCCTTATCCATTCTTTAAATGATATTTTGGGATTTACTGAAATAAATACTATACAAGAAGTCTTTACAGTTTCAAGATATTAAACATTTGTATCAGAAATATTACGTTTATACATATCATAGGTGAATAATGAATTCTATTTTGAAATATTTTTGTTATTTTTAAATTTTTAAACCAGAAGTAATGAATTTTACCATAATTCAATATATTGTGTGTGTACACCAATTAGGGTGAGCCTGAAAAAGCAGCATTGTTAACATGATAATCCTTATACTAAGTATACTGCATGGAGGGAGGATAGGAGCATGTTAAATTTATTTTTCCTATGTTGCCAAACAGGTAGAAATATTTAATTTCATAATTTTAAATCTGTTTTGAAAACTCAACAATTTTTTGTAATAAATTCAGAAATTAATTGGAAAATGGAATGCTCTACTTACCTTCGACCTATAGATAGATATATTTTTCAAATACAAATCTTTTTAATTTTCAGCTGCATATTATGCAGAACATATAATAATAAATAAAGCCAAATCATGCTTATCACTTAGCTTAGACCTGTCAAAGTTCATTCATTAAAATGTAAATTCCTTATATTTTTCATTTGTTTTAGATGCATGTTTCATTTCTTCCGTACTTGAGAGATAAATGTTACAAAATGTTCACAAAATTCATATTGTGTAGAATATAAAAAAAACAGATATTTTGACTTATTTTAGTTTCGGCTAACACTAAACACTATTAGAGCACAGTTGTATCAAAAACTGAGGATAATATAAAGTGACAAATATTTTTATGGAAATTGTCCCAGCTCTACCTTTTCGCCCTTATTATATATATTAATTTGTCCAAAGCTATGGGCGGGTCGTGAATAAAATACAAAACATTCTTTAATAAGAATAATTGACCTTAATGTTCCAAATAGAAACCAATTTTAGGCGGCAATATTTTTGGATTCTTTGATTTGTATTCTCTTTATGCATTGCTGTTACTATTTCCTCTCTGTCACACCTGTCCCATAAAAAAATTCTAATATATATATATATATATATATTTTTTTTTTTTTTTTTTTTTTTACAAAAGAAAGAGCTTAAAAGCATTAACAAAATCAACAAAAATGGACTATTATCATAGCTGCTAACATCTTACGCTTTTTTTGTACCACAATAAATTGAACAGAAATTTTTGCCTTATTTAATCGGCAGATTACGACGATTAAAGAAGGTAAAATTTACTATTAATTTTTTTTTGTGATACAAATAAGCGTAAGAGTTGGCAGCTATGTTCACATCTGTAGTGAATGCAAGTGATTATTTCGTTCTTAATCATCTACACTGTTTAGGATAAAACTCGCCGTGCACTCATACACTGTATGGCCAATGATGACCGGTCACTTGCGATTTTAGATGTTTAGATAAATATCTACAAAAATACTTGAGAACAATCCTGAAACTTCAGATGTGTAAACAGCATAGTAGACGTCATATATTTCCGTGAAGATTTTTTTCCCGAAACCTAATAGGGGCACATAAAGAAATTGAAGAAAAACAAATATCTTTTGGATTGCCCTGTAAAAACTAATGTCGCAAAAGCGTTGAAACTTAAGCACATGATTAGGAGGCTTCTTGTAATAAACTGAGTTAATTTTTTGAGGATAGCATGCATACTCGTGGAGAAATTAATGTTTTATAAAACCATTCCCAAATTTCACCAAGTGTTTTTCTTGTAATTTGCAGAGTTCTTAATATGAAAAAATGTTCTTTTTAGGAACAAATATTATTATACACGATACCCTGCAATCAGAATTAAAAAAAAATAAATATTGAATGAAAAATGAGCAGGTTCAATAAATAATGTTTCACTGCGCATGCGCGAATGCAATCAAAATAATAATGTGCATAATTTGTTAGATAAATATATAGAGCAACCATTGTGGAAGTCTCAAAAACATAGCTTGAAAATTCTCGAAATCCGTGTTCTCAAAAGGAAGCAAAAAAATGAGTGGCTGTAACCAAATACAGTAGTACGTGCAATAGTGTGTAACATATACTATATTTGGATACAGCCCCTCATCTTTTTGCTTTCTTTCGGGAACGACGGATTTCGAGCTTATTCTATCGACGATCATTTTCAAACTATGTTTTTGAGGCTTTCACAAATGTTGCTCTATACATTTATCTAATAAATTATGCACATTATATTTTAATAGCATTCACGCATGCGCAGTGAAACATTATTCAGTGAACTTGCTCATTTTTCGTTCAATATTTATTATTTTTAATTTTGATTACTAGGTATTGTGTACAATGTTGTTTGTCATGTTTCCTAAAAAGAACATTCTTTGATATTAAGAATTCTGCAAATTACAAGAAAAGCACTTGCTGAAATTAGGGATTGTTTTTATATAAACCTTAATTTCTCCACAAGGATGCGTGCTATCCTCATAAAAATGAACACAGTTTATTATAAGCAGCTTCCTAATCATGTGCTACAGTTTCAACGCTTTTGCGGCATTAGTTTTTACAGGCCAAGCCTAAATATATTCGTTTTTCTTCAAATTTTTTATGGTCCCCTATGGTGCTTCGGGAACAAATCTTTGCGGAAATATATGACATCTACTATGCTGTTTACACACCTGAAGTTTCAAGGTAATCCATTATGTATTTTTCTAGATATTTAACAAAACGTCTAAAATCGCAAGTGACCGGTCATCATTGGCCATATAGTGTATTATTGTCTGTTGCTTGAGTTTTATGGCGCCCCTATTTATTATTTTACAATTTATGGCTCTCCTTATGCTCGTTTTGATGTGTAGGGTGAAATTTAATAAATTACTTCACTGGATTGCAATTTAAAATTAATATTAAATGCGCTATTTTTTGGGTTACTACAAATCGAGGTTACCATTTTGGCTTGGTACACTTACAATCGAATAGCATAACTTTTGAGATGATAGTCATTGCATTCACTGTCTGATGGTTGGCCTATTAAGTACTCGCCCGTTTGGGTCCCTTTTTGACACTGCTGACATTTATTGGCAATACTATTCATTTGCTTTACATATTTGCCGTTCTCTTTGAAAGTAAAACAATTGGATTTTAACATTCTTCCATTTATTTCTTTTCATGAAAGTTGTCGAGGACATTCTCGAAACTGGATTAACATTTACATAGAACTTCATATTACAATTTACGCAATGACTCCGTTATGAAATAATGGATTACGTTAAATCTTCTTTATATTCATCTGAAAATTGAATTCATTTAAATAAACTAAAAAAAAAAAAAACCTTTTTATGTGAAAATTATCTACTGACATGTCGTTGAAAGTACATCTGCGATATTCAGAAAGTGTTGTTTTCGCACATATATAAACAAATACGGTCCATAAATGTTTCAAATCAAATAAGATATCCATACATAGCTACAAAATACTTAAAACATTCCTTGCTAGAAGTTATAGTGTGTTTAAGCCAAATCCAAAGTACGAGGTAAGGCGAATACGTAAAACCTCCTCTAAGAGCATGTAATACTTTTATTTTCAAACTAAAATAATTGCATTTTGAGATGCAAACATTTAAATTTTCTTTCAATCCGCATTACCTATAATGCACATCCACATTATTTTGATCTTTCTCTATTATATTATAAAATATTTGAAAGCAGCTTATTCATGAATGATAAAAAATACGATGATTTTATTCAGTGGATGGTACATATGTGATACTGAAACTCACAGAACGCTTTTTTTTTTAAGTGTAAGTTTTTGAATCTAACTCGATATATTTTTATCCATGTAGATATCATGTTAGTAGTTGATGTGAAAGTAGCTATGAGCAATTTATTATGTCACCTCGCAACTGTTACGAATTAATTAAGACATGGTGAGGTCATATTGTGACAAATATTTGAAAATCTTTCAAAACGCTAGGAAAAAAAATTAAAAATGAATTTATAATATTTTATTAATAATGGAAGACGTGGTTAATAAAATCTTGAGAAATTAATATGTACAAGTAAAAATAGTTTGAAAAAGCCACACTTTTATAAATTTATTTAAAAATAGTAATAGGCCGAATTTAAAATTCGTGTTTTATAAATAAACATTTATGATCTTAAAATCACGTGGCATTAATTTAAAAAGCATATATTAATGGATTGTGATTTAAAATTTTAATTTACAATTTTGGACGGCCAACAGGAAAGGGAAAAAAAGCAGTTTTATACCATTACAACTGTTGCTTTATATTTATGTAACAACATTTAAAAAATTTCATGCGTGAAAATCGGATTTCAAAATTGCTTTTCCAACATATAATCAAAACTTACTTAAAATTATTATATTAATTTATAATTAAGTATTAAAAATGCGAAAAGTTCGATTTGTTACTGGAAACGTACAGCTGCACATAATTCTAGCAAATGAGGAAATAAGTGAAAACACGATCACAAAATTCCGTCCTTACATACATGAACCAAGTTAAGTAAATGCGTTAAAAAATTAAGAGAGCATTTGTAATACCTTATTAATAATGAAAAATCTTTTAATATTTAACATTCTGACAGATTATTTTTAGTGATATGTAAATTCGATAATTTAGACACCACACAAGACATCTGCTTCATCGTTTCATCACAGCCAACTGCGTAAATCACGTTGCTAACATCACGACTGTCTCATGACTAAGCTATGTGGTTGGTTAATAATACTCAATAGCCTACACTTATCACGCGGAAACACTCGCAAGCTAACGTTCTTTAGAAATTTTCTCATTTGCATTTTAATATTTTTAAATAATTACTTTTGCATACGGTAGCTGAGATGATCTCTTACCAAGTCCGATTTTCCATTTATGGTTTTGGTTACTTTAGGAGGATACGTTCGTTTCGGAACCGGTTCCAACTGCTTTCAAAAGTGAAAAAGGTCGTCATAAAAAGAAGATGCTTAAATATTTCCGATGTTTTTGTTATATTTTTTAAATGTCTCTTTTCAAGTTCTTAATAAGTATGTGTAAAATCAGTGTTGTCTGATTGAGAAAAATTTCCCTTCAGAATATCGACCATTATTTCAAAATAAAAATCTTTATTTAATAACAGACACTCCAAGATTAAATAAAGGAAATATTACTAATCCAAACCAGTGGCAGATATTTTTAATTATAAAATTCCTCAATCTGGAAACAGTTTGTAAAATGTGATGGAAGTTAACGATTTTAGGATAAAGTAAACCTGTAAAATGAGACTTGATAATATTGTTACTTGAGTCAATTCCAGGTTCTCTAATACCTAAGTGCTTCTTACATGGCTTTAAATATACTTAATGCATAATATGTGGGATACAGATTACATGGCTTAAGCACATCTAGAAACTAATACGATTATGACGCTTACCAATTTTATCCAAAAGAAAACATTTAGAGCTACAGTTTCATTCGTAGGAATTCGTATTTGTTAATGTAAGATACGTTACTAACTCTCTATTTAAATCTACTTTAAAATCGGTGTTTTCTTCTATTAAAATTATTTATTTTCATTTTATTCGAATTGAGATAATTTTCAATTCTATTAATACCATATTTTGTTATATATTTTGCATTCTATGTAAACAAAAATAGATCATTTCTAGTTGCCTTGTTTATTTTCTCTTTTATTTTGATAACTCTATCTTTCATTATCTCCTTCACTAACACTTTTTTTTTACTAAATAGTTTCAATATACTTTATATAACAGTACTTAATGAATACACTTCAACCTAAATTTTAGAAGCAATTACATATTCTTTTCATTTCAGTTGTATAATTTTCCTTATATGAAGGCATGGAATTCAGAAAACATTTGCAAAATTATCAGTGTTATTAAATTTACTTACTCGTATTTTTTTTTTTTTTTTTTTTTTTTTTTTTTTTTTTTAGGGCTTATGAATTTAAATGGAAAATGAAGAGTTCTTTTTTCCAAAGAAATAAAGTGCAGTTCAGCGTACATTTGCTACAACCAAATGGATTTTTATCATTATAAGAGTACTCTTAAAAATATTAACAATATTTAAAATAGCAGGAGTGTATTTGTCTTATTGTGACTAGTATTTTTAGGCACGTTCTAAATTATATAAATACGTATCACCTATAGTCGTCGTCTGATACGTCTGCCTCTGCGCATAGAACAGCGAAAAACTGCCCATCCGAACGGTTTGAAATTTAATATATATAATTGCTGCAGAATGATGTCTATTTATTTCAAATTTTAAGAAAATCGAATCAAAACTTAAAAAGATATTAATAAAAGTTTTCTTCGTTCTATTAAATCGTATCATACGTATTTAATTCAGTGATATCCCATGATAGGTAAAGATTCTACGTTGTCATGGTGAGTACGTCCTATTTAAGATGGAGTCCTATTATTTCCTTATTACTGAATATTATATATATATATATAACCGTAATAAATTTTGCATTCATACACTTTTTCATAATAGTCTAACAGTGATCCACAACAGTGAAAATTGCATCTGTGCAACACTGACCAGTGAGCAGTGCAACAATGATCCACAACAGTGAGTGCAACGGAGTATTTATAAAACTAGTCTGAATATTTATAAAACTAGTTATAATACGAACGCGGTCCGAATGGAGACGAACGTGAAACGGCAGATTGTTTTTTACGTCAGCCTCGTTCTTCTCCACTTGACGAAATTTTGGATTTCGGAGGGTTGCAGCACTGGCTGACCAAACTCGGCATTAAACAGTGTCTAATATATTCCTTATCAGATTCCGTTTTAAACAGTTTGAAATATTATTATAAATTATTTAGTCTTACACTGTTAAAAATTTGCAGCATTCTGTCCAGTCATTCTACCGTTTTTTGAAAAAATGGTTTCATAACCGTAATTTAACTGTATTCTGACCATAAAATGGCCAATAATATGGTCAGAATAGTGTTAAATTACGGTTGTGTAACCGTTTTCGATAAAAACGGTCAAATGACTGGGCAGAATGCTGCAAATTTTTAACAGTGTACAAGCATGTTGCCTTTATATGCTGTCTGGGTACATTATTTCATAGACCGACAGGTGCCAAAAACACTGCGCCATCTACGATGTCAAATGCTCTCGTAATTTGTACCTTCAAAGCGTTGTAACTTTTTTGCTATAATTTAGTATGAAAGATTTTTTGTTTCCGAACACTGTAAGGCAAGTATTCTAATCCTGATTTAAAAAAAAAAAAAAGATTGTTAAATTTTGATATATCTTTACACTTTTATGTCCCCTGAAACTTGTTTTGATATTTTCATAACGATTATGTACGTATGAACCTATGTATGTGTGTATGCCGTTACTTCTTGACGTTCTTAGACACTCACACAGTGTTGCCAGATTTGGGGACTTTTTTGTCCCCAGATTTTTGATTGTCACCGCTTTTTTGAAATAAAAATATTCTGCCTATTTAAAAATAGATTATAAATTCTGCAAAATAAGGCGAATTATACTACTTTAAAAAGTTATGACATTCAAATAATCTGAATTAAAAAGTCCCAATCTGGCAACACTGCACTCACAGATCATTTTAAAGTTTTTAAGATAATGTAGGCGTGTGTGATAGAGATTGAACACGATAGCTTCCAAACAGTACTTCGGAGTGAGTTCCTGTATGGCGATTATGTTATAGACTACTGACGCAAGAACTGTGCAGATATTCGTACAAATCGGATGAAAAAAATGGTGTTAAAATCATTTTAAAACCTTTTCAGACACTTTTGGGTACTGATCGATAGGAAAAAGTACAAAAGAAATGTGACAGAGGCTAAGTAATAAAAAATTTAATGAGTATTCAGACATTTGTGGTTTTGAGGAAATGTCTTTAATTTCAAAACGGAAGGTCCATTGTCCAAATCCAGCATATTTAATTGTGTGAGAAATTCATATAAATGAACGGTAATCTATAAAATCCTCGGAAAGCCGAGTGGAGGCGGACGACGGAATTAGTGTTTAAACCATTTTTAAACTATTTTCAGACACTTGGGTCCTATTCGATTGGAAAAAGTACAATGGAAATGTGACAGAGGATAAGTTATAAAAATTAAAATGACTAACTAAACGTTAAAGGTTTTTAAGAAACGTCTTCAATTTCAAAATGGAAGGTCCAGTATTCGAATCTATTATATTGCATTGTGTCAGAAATTCATTTAGCTGCACGATAATCTATGAAATACTCGGAAATCCGAGAAGAGTCCCTTCAGATTTTTTTTTGTAATTCTTGTGATAAAGAATATTTTTTCAGTTGCAAATGATTATGATAAAATTACAAATTAGTAAACATTGTACATTTATGAATGAGTTTTGATAAAGAACAAGCTTTACTTTTATTGGTTACTTTTGCCTTTCCTGAGTTCATTCTTTATTCGCGACATTTTGAAATAAGGCAACTGTTGTAATGCAATAGAAAATTTTCAAGTCTACAGAAACCTTCTTTATAAAATGCATTATTTACCATTTTTGAAATTAAAGTTTAATATGCTGACAAAACATGTTTCTAGAGGTATTTGATTACTTTTGCATTATACTGCGTATGAGATATTTCCTCTTAAACAACAAAATACTGAACAATTATTCGGATTAAATTAGAAACATTTTCAATGCATTATATCTAAATTTTCACAATATTAGATTTACAAAGTATATTTCTCCAATTTATTACCTTTGTTTCTATAATAATTATTTTCATTATAACATTTTGATTGTAATGCCAATGATTCCAACATTAGGTATCTGGACCTGCATTTTTTGTTACCAATTTGATATATGTTATCTTGATGATTATTAACAAAGGCTGAGTGGAAAATAAGTTTAACAACTTCAGACAGTTTTCGTGTGCATTAGACTAGTCTCAATGTGACGAAATTTATATTCGAGACAACCTTCTATTATAGATTCTCAAATTATTAAAATCTCATTTGTTAAGTAAAACTTTTCTTATGCAAATTTGCCATAATGCGACGCTCAAAAATTCAAATATGTGTTTGGTAGGTTTAAAACTCTTAATGTCACATACCCATAAATATTTAATGTGATTATATTAAAATCCTGCATGTCCACCTTCATTATTAACATCGTTCTGGAACCACAAAATATATTTATATCCAAATTCTTAAGGGGACGTTCTACTTCTCTGGATCAAACTTTTCGATTTTATTAAATTTAGTATTTTTACTTACCCCATCATACTTAGTATAGAGTAAATCTTGTAATCGTTTTAAAAATCGACGTATAGTAATCGTTTAAAAAATGACGGATTTACACGTTTCAGTCACTGGAGATTCCGAAAAAGATATTTTTAGAAAAAAAAATTACACCCACAATGTCTGTGTCTGTAAATGCTCTATATCGCGATAAAATTCAGATAAAGACTTGAAATTGGGTGTCTAATTAGTATGTAAAAGAAGCCTATGGAATTTATGGTAATCGAAAAATTTGTAGCAGACACTTTTTAAAGTTGTATTTACTATTGTTCATAATTTGTATTTCATTATTTTTTCTTTGGAATTTACTAGCTATACAATAACAACCTAATTAATACAGTCCTTCTGTTAAACTTTCTGTCTTACGATAATTAGGAGAAAAGGGTTTCAGTTAGATAGCTGTAAATCTAAAATATTTTTTTAATAAAGATAGATTAAACTCAATTTACTGGGCAAGAAACTAGGGCTTTCAACGTAAAGAAAAATGTAAATGTTTTTCCTTTTCTTTCATTTTTCGAGAACAGAATCTATTTTTTAAAAAGACCACCAATAAGTAAATAAAAAACAAAAACGTCTCTATTCCTAGGTACGCTCACCAGTAATATATTCCCCCTCCCCATCAAAACAGAAGAGAAAAGTACTGAGCGTAACTTCTATTCGTTCAATTGATTTCTTTTTCATATGTTGAATGGTAAAATTCCAGTTTCTTCTTTCGTAATTAAAACTCAAAAGTGGATAGTTATACATTTAAATTAAAACATTTTTTTGCTTTTGCTTTATTCTTTTTGTACGTTCAAAGTAATTCTGTTGTTGTAATGTTTAAAACGTACCAGACTTTATGAACAAATCCATTTGAAAAGAAATAAATGCCTCTTTTTAAATTATCTAGGCAAAATTTTATTAAAAAAATTGTGGCACAAATTTTGGAAGCTGAAGATTAAAATTAAATGATGTACTGGGTATATGCAAAAGTAAGTTCCGTTTTTTGGTTAAAATTACATGTTTATTTAGAAAGTATATAAAAGTAGTACATTATTCAAAGTATGCTCAACCAGAAGCCACAACCTTCACCAATCTTTCAAGAAATTTAGGGATTCCCGGTCTGAAGAAGTCGTCGTCTTTTGAAGCGATCCATTCGTCAAGCCAATTTTTAAGACTTTCATAAGACGCGAATAGTACGTCTTAAAGGGCTGACTGCATAGACCGGAATAAATAGTGTTCCGAAGGAGAAATGTCTGGAGAATATAGCGTGTGGGATAGAACGTCCCAGACCTGCCCTTTTAAGTAGGTTTTAACGACACTTGCAGTATGTGGTTTTCCATAGCTATGCTGCAAAATCAGTTTATTGTGTCTTTTCTCCCATCATGGTCGATTTTCTTGAACAGCTCACTATAAACGTATTAGTTGTCAGAGTAGACTTCGCCAGTAACCGTTTCAGGAAGTTTCAGTTGCTCATAATCAGGGATGCAAGCGCTGCGCCACAAATGGCTGATCGCTACCACTATTTTTTTAATAGTATTGCTCACCTTATTTAATGATAGAATTTCTGAAATTTAATAAAGCGAAGAATACTATTAAAATTTAGTGGTGAAAATCAGCCATTTGTGGCGCAGTGCTTGCAACCCTGCTCATAATATACACCGCCTTTCATTTCCCACCAAATACATACCTTATCAGAATGGATATTTCGCTTTGTCTGTAATGGACCAGCTTCACCAGCTTCGCCAGCTGCACCCAAGCTTTTTTACGTTTAGGATTCTCATAGTAAATACATTTTCCATCTGCCTTCACAAGTCGGTGAAAAAAAACAACATTTCTTTGTGGTCTTTAAAGAAGCATTTCACAAGTGATTTTTTGACATCGGATTTGTCTTTCTGTTAATTCATGTGGTATCCTTTTTCTAAATTTTTGAGCCATTCCCATTCCATGTTGACGTCTACAGACAGAGGATTGATCAACACTGAATGCTTCTGCCAATTCTTGTTGCGTTTGTGTGTTGTCTTCATCCAATAATACTTGCAATTTTTAATCTTCAAATTTTTTTCATCTACCTTCACGTTTTGCATCTTCAACATCGAATAAACGTTCTTTAAATTGCCCGAACCACCTTCTACACATACTATCAGAAAAATCATGTTCATCTTAAGCTTCTACAAGTAAACGCAGCGCTGTTCTTTGAATTATAAAAGTATGACAAAACTTGTAGCAAATAACGATTATTTAGCACAAAACTATTCATTTTAAATCGAATAAAACACTATGTTGTTTACACTTTAATAAAATGTCATATACTATGTTTTGAAGGTTATAAAGTGACTTTTCAAAAACACGTATTACCAGATTCACACAATACATATGAGAACGCTTACGCAATCTATTAAAAAATCTATTAGAAAACTTAATTTTGCATATACCCAATAGATAATATATCACCGCTCTTAAACCTTTCCTGGGTGAAGTGCTCTTCTTGCTACAGCATTGAAATGACCGAACGACACCAGGATTTAGCTTTGTGTGGCACAAATATTGCCAAGTAGTGATCTTGTCATGCCACACTATCTGCTTATAACTGTCACCCTATAAGTTTAGCCCCTACATGTCTATTGATGCATACGCACTCTCAGAAAGTGCATGCATCGTTTTTATCACCATTAACAAATATAAGCCAATATTTGTACTTTTAAATTAGTCTTTTTTGGTATTTGGCAAGTAAAGCATTTAAAAATTTCGGTGCCAACCAAATAAAATTTGTGTAAGGGACGCAGTCTCGAAAGGGTTAAAAATCATAGACTCAAATGGGGTTAAAGTCAAAAATAAATAAATAAATAAATATCAATTAAAACGATATTTTAGAAAAATCCAATAATATTGAGAAAAAATCATTTACAAAATTAAAATTTTCAATATAAATTTAAAATGGCCGAGGGCGTAAACATAACTTAATAAATTAACGTAACATTTTAATTTGCAACAATTTTTATATGAAATAAGTTGTAGATTATAGATAAAATTTTACTTTACAAAAAATAACTGTATTTGAACAGTTAGAATAATAAATACATTTTTTCTGGGTTCCGTAACTTAACTAATCAATAAATATGAGATTCCATAACGGTCACAATGTTGTATGTGTCTTTCCTTTGAGTAGCTCCCAATTTCTGCAATTTCTGAGCTTGTGCTGATTGTGATTTCACTCAACAGAGGGATTTTTTGCTTTCATCACTTTCGTGAATTACTTTCAGGGGCAAGTATTTGTGTTTCAGTAATGTCGAATTCACACCGGAATAAAAATTTATTGTAAAATAAAGAAAAGCAATTTTGCGACTTTTATCCTCCAAAGTTAGAAAAGTGAAATTTTATAAAATATTTCTAGTGCGAAACTTCATTAATCGTATGTGGGTTGTAATATATCCCACAAAAAAAAAATGAGGCACCACCCCTCAAGGGGTTAAAGAAAATCTTGCATCAGTTTCACAACAAACTACTCATGCAAGTGGGTGATGGTCTAGATTCGCTGTGAATTTGTCAAGTCAAATTTGTCACGGCAAGATAATGTTAAAGCACTGATTTAGCTATACACTCTAAAATATGATAAAATTAAGGATTATTTAATTTTATTCGATCACAAGTGAAATAGAGCACCAAACGTGTAAAAACATTTATTTTCCTTTATTTCCCTCTTTTAAAAGACAGAATCGTGAATCAGAAAATAAAAAGCAAAAAGCTCCCATTTTTTTCACGCTCACGACGATTCTCAATGGAAAAAAAATGAGTGCAAAATATTTTTTCTCTTCAATTAATTTTATTTTTTCATGTATTGAATGGTGAGATTCTATTTCCTTCTTTTTCTTCTTCTTTTGATTCTTTTAAAAGACAGAATCATGAATCAGAAAATAAAAAACAAAAGTGCTCCCATTTTTTTTCGCACTCACGACGGCTCTCAAAGGAAAAAAATGAGTGTGGATTTTTTTTTTTTCCTTCAGTTGATTTTATATTTTCATGTGTTGTATGGTGAGATTCTATTTTCATCTTTTAACTGTAACACAAATGTAGATAATTATGCATTTCAGTTAATTTTTTTTTCAAGTTTCTTCTTTATTTTCAATTTTTTTTTGTATGTTGTAAGAAAAGAACTTAAATGATCATTAATTACGTAAAAACGTGTACTAAATATTAATTTCGAATAAACTCAAATTTTCATTTTAAAGTTATATACAATGACACACTGTAAAAATATTGAATAAAATTTTAGTATATCGGCGCTTGGAGGGATCTCTTTTAAAAAAAGACAAAATCAAAATTTCGATCACCACTATTTCTTTAGAAAATGTTTCCTTTTAGAATTATCTTAAAAGGTCTTAGAAACCCGCTTCGTGGGGCGTTTTTATAATGGAGTTACGAATAAGGAGGAGGACACATATAGTGCTGTCTACTTGTTGCGAGTGAAGTAACTGAGGAAGTTGTCACAAGATGGCGGATGTTTTTTAATCGGATCAATAGTTTCTGATTACCGCCGAGACAAAATTCTAACCAGTAAATTTGAATAAAAAATTTACTCTTATTTAAGCGCCTTATTCATGGAAATATTATCTCTAAAATATGGTATAAATTTCTATTTATTTTTACTGGGGTCCGTTTTCACAGGTATTACAATGTTTTCCACTGATTATTGACAGGAGGTTGTCTAGGTTGCCACAATATGGCGGAAACGCAGGGGCTGACTACCGCCAAAATAAACCTCCACCAGTAAAAATGAATATCTGATTCTGCTATTATTTATCACTGAGATTTTACAGTAATCAGGCGTTTAAGTAAGGAGAAAAATTCTATATAAATTTACTGGTGGAAGTTTCCTCCGTCGGTAATCAACCCCTGGGAAAGCGGTTACAGTTGAAGCGTCACTATTTTAAGAATATGTCAGTTCCACTTTATTAATAGTTCTATGGTTTTTATTCCAACCAGGGTTGCCAGTTTGGCTTCCATTTTTATTCAGAAAATCCGAATTCGAGCCATAAATTAAAAATAGTATTTTTTGCTTTATTTAAAAACTAAAATTTTGTGACCACGTAAAGTAAAGATTTTTCCTTCAAGGTTTCCGGTATGAATGTGAAATTTCGAAATTAAAATGGAGGCCAAACTGGCAACGCAGCTTCCAACTGTTGTACTACCACGAAAATAATTAAAAAAAAATTAGTGCTGGCCAAAATGAGGCCTGGGAAAATACTCCCACGCTGTTAGGCCTTGTAGATGCACAGTACATATTACTGTATTTGTAAAATTTTCATTCTTTACGGTATGAGAACAATATTTCTACGGTAGAGTATACTAAGAAAATCAGGTTTCGTACGGCTCCTGGAAGTTCCAGATCAGTAATTTCTTCTATAGTAATATTTTCTTATAGAATATCTCTCCTTAAATAATGGGAAATATCGCGCCTTTAAGCTAGATTTATTTTGCTATAAAAAGATAATGATATATTTCCTGGAAAATTCCCTGAAGCTTACGAAACCTAGAAAATACAGTATTTGTACCTCTATAACCCCTTAACGGTTGCATTAAATTACGGTTTAAAAATTCAAATTGCTCATTGGCACCACTTATAGGCACACATTAATGATACCATAATAAATCCAATTATACCATTTTATAAAACTGGTGGGGATCAAACAATCTGAATAAAAGACACAGCCCGTGAATATCACGGGAGCCAGAATTAAGGGGTTAATTTTAAATGGCATTTATAACGTAAAATAACTGTTTGCTTGTACCGGATGTCCCAAAAATGACTGATGGATTTTGAAATTCAATAATTTGCAAACGGTGACAGATATAGAAAAAAATGTTGCAGGAGTGTTATGTAAAATGTCAGGAGTTTTTATGCTGCGATTCTCAGTTTTCGTTATAAATACCATCGATAGATGGCGCCACAAGCAATAACCGCTAAATCCAGGCTCGTTTTTTCGGGTTTCTCTTCTTCTATGGAAAAAAAAGGAGATTAAAATGTACTGAATGGATCCCGAAGAACAAAATATCGGTCGGGACTGAGCTCTTATTGCTCTCAGCGCCATCTATTGTTTGAAATTCGAACTAAAATCAAGAATCACAGTAAAAAACTCCTGACATCATACATAACCCTCCTACAAGTTTTTTTTAATATCTGTCTCCGTTGGCAAGTTAATGTATTTTAAAATCCATCAGTCATTTTTGGGACACCCGTTATATGACATATGTACCCTTAATTATTATCTAAATCAGTAGTGTTAAATTTAGTTCTAACCAGATTAAATTAAAAGGTATGATTAAATATACATTTCTGCTGCTGCACTTGAATGCGCTCTTTTGACAGTCCAGAAGACGGCTGCCCCGAGCAAATCGCTCATTGCCCATGTGTGTGATTTCCTGGGATGCGTTCTGTATTGACAGTTCGCTTCTTTTCTCGTATATTTTTATGTTAAGTTTATTGATTGCCAACCTTATCTTGAAACATAGAATTTGCATTAATTTTGTATTATCTAATCTATCAATCAATACGGTAATAATACCATTTCTATGGTTGCAATCAAGCATTCTGAATTTTAAAAAGTAGTGCACTGGCATGCCTGGATGCATTTGCGCTGTTCTAAAATTTCTAAATTTATTATATAGTGTTATTTAGTATACAGTGTACAAGGTGATCCTGAATCGTTGCCATCGAAATACTCAAGGCCTGAGGACACGATTTGTGACGTCATCACTAATCGACCGAATTCTCACTACTGTTGGAACTCTCACCGGAAAAATTTGAATAGCAATTTTCTTTTATTTTATTTATGGAATATGTATCATCTTATAAAACAATACTAACTATTTAAACTTACTGGTGAGAATTTGGAATCCCTCAATAACAAATCAGCCAGATGAGGCAACACTGTGACATTCCGCATCTAGCTGAATTTTTATTTAGGGATTCCGAATTCTCACCAGTAAGTTTAAATAGTTGGTATTGTTTTATAAGATGATAGATATTCCACAAATAACAGAAAAGAAAATTGCTAGTCAAAAATTTCCGGTGTGAGATCCAACACTAGTGAGAAGTCGGTCCATTAGTGATGACGTCACAACTCGTGTCCTCAGGCCTTGAGTATTTCGATGGTAACGCCCGAATTCATGGTACAAACTTTAAGGGTTGCTACAGGACACTGTAAAAATTATTTATTGTATAGGAATGTACGGGAGCAAGTGGCGTTTTGGACCACAAACACAGGAAAGAGCCATGAAATGAACGTTTATTGAGAGCGTCAGTGACAAGTGCTTTGTTTACAATAAGTGTTCAGCATCTTGTCAACCAACAATAATACAGGGTGAGTACAAATGATGAACCCAATTTTAAAAAATCATATTTTCGAAACTACTACACATACTACAATAAGTGATACATGAATTTAAAGAGGATTTTACCAATTTTTTCTCCTACAAATGTTCAATATGTGACCCTCTTGTTACACGACATACGTCTAATCTGTAATTCAGTTCGTTCCACACATTTTGTAGCATCACTTTGTCAATAGTTGTGAATGCTGCACAAATGCGTTCTTTAAGTTCTGGCGGTGTCAAAGACATTGTTCATGTACCACGAAATGCCGAAAACCTTGGCAGAACTTAAAGAACGCATTTGTGCAGTATTCAGAACCACTAAGAAAGTAATGCTACAAAATGTTTCGAACGAACTGGATTACAGATTGGACGTATGCCGTGTAACAAGAGGGTCACACGTCGAATATTTGTAACTGAAAAAAAAACTTGGTATATTTCTCTTTAAATTCATATGTCACTTTTTTTAATATGTGCAGTAGTTTCGAAAATATGTTTTTTTCTAAACTGTGTCCATCATTTGTACTCACCTTGTACATTCCTGTCAGAGTCAATGAAGCAATTGGCGTACAGATTCAAAGATACCAGGTATTTCATGCACACGTGTAACAGCAACGGATATTCAAGCAACGAGACCATCAACAGAGTCAACTGGAGTCGCATAAACAAGACCCTTCAGATGTTCCCATAAGAAGTAAGCGAAAGTCAATATATCGGGAGATCGGGGTGGTCAAGTCCAGCACACCAAGGCAGGCAGTTCTTATCGTATTTTCCTGGAAGAGTTTTTACAAACTATTTCAAAATGTTCCGATCACGATTCGTAAGCGACTGTGGTTTCAGCGTGATGGGGTGTCTACCCATTTCTGCACTGTTCTGTGCAATTACCTGAAGGCCACTTTAGGGGCTCGATGAATTCGGGTTGCACGATTATGCGACTCCAGGAAGATGTCGTTGCTCGAATATCCATAGCTTCTTAACACGTTAAATGCGATGCCGGTTCCTGGGGACCGGCTTTGATATTTCCCTTTAGGCGACGCCACACAGTGGGGCAAAATCCCGAAAAGCTGGCCAAAATATGAAAAAGTTATTTAACCCCTTGAGGGGCAAGCAATTACGTTTGTGAAATGCTGAATTCTTACCGGAATCTTTGAAAAATTCTATTTCAAAATAAGTAAAGGATATTTTACGGCTTTTTTCCACCAAAGTTAGAAAAGTAAAATTTAATAAAATTTTTCTGGTGTAAAACTTCTTTTATCGTAGGTGGTATATAATATATACCAGTGCACTTCAATGGGTTAAATGCCACGAAATTTAGTATCCAGGTGTTTTTCAGGATGCTGATCTCGATTCTAAAATTAAAATTACAAAAAACAAAATGACGGTCTTAAAATTAAAATACTTTGAAAGTTATTCTATGTAATTTCGTATAGGGGTACTTTTGAGGATGCTAAGTAGGATTCAAAAATTAAATTTAAAAAAATGGCGAATTGAAAATAAAAATAAATAGATTTAAATAAAATATTTCGAGTTTCGAAATTAAAAAGTTTCGAGGCTAAACGTTACAAGGTATTTTCAAGGAGCTAAGATGTTTTTAATCGAAATTAAACGATGAATATTTATTTGTGAAATAGAATTAAGTACATTAATGAAAAATAAAATTCTACAAGGTTTAATTTCTATATATCATTAAAATAAAACGAAAGGATATTCTAAAATTCATCTTTTGAATCATCTGTAGTGTACTAAGTAGAGTCTTCAGAAGGGGAGGTGTCGAAATATTTTATAGAAGTTTCTGTGCCTCTAGAAACAAGGATATTAGTTTCTTCGATGGTAATTTACATAAGCTTGAAATGAAGGTATCTGATAATATTAAAAGTCTCAAAAACAGCTTCCAGTGCTTACGTCCTACTGCATTTCAGGGAGAAATCTTCTCCATACCTTTTGATCAATTTGTTGCACTATTCTTGAGCGTCTCCCGACATTTGACCGACAGGCAATAATAAGGAAGCTAATATTTCTGTGCCATGAATAAGTATAGTTTGTGCACTGAAGTTGGCATAAAAAACTAGGAATACAATTCGACGAATTTACAAGCTTTTTGTGAGCAATATTCCACGAAATTGGTCAAACGAATGTTGAGAAATTATTTGTAATACGACGTGGAATCGTTTGATCAAATCTTCGTCTACGCTCCTTATGGAAGCAGAAATAGTTGCGTTTTCAAAGAATCGACGAGCTGTATCGTAATCATTTGTGCTTCCAAATCCGAGCCTTGATTTATCGGCGAGAAGTCCTAATTGTAAACGAAATCTTTTTTGTAAATTGTGTTTTGCAATTTTAGTTTTTTCTTCTTCTCGTCAGGAGTGCGCACTTGCCATTCCTTTATATCCCGTTTGTATGCCAAAAGCAAGCTACCCTCAAAAGAACTTATACAGGCATGTAACGTGGACATCCCGAATTGTAAATGCTTTTCATTCACTTTTAGTTTGAAAATGCCATCAAGATTATTAACCTTTAACCGGAAACATTAAAATCCCGTGCACAAACGGAAATTTACACATTTTATGTCTGTGAGACAGCTAAATTAAAAAAATTGCTATAAAATTTTAAAAAGAAAATAACTCTTAATAATTTACCAAATAGTGAACTTAAACACTTAATATTTAATAGTAATGCATTAACAGGACCAATTTTTTAATATGACAGCATAAAAATAAATTTTGAATGTCGGAGACAGAAATATTTTGAAATTACACTTTATTGTTCAAAATATAAAATTTTCGTCATAATAATTAAATAAATGCTAATATTTTTATATATTTCGGTACGATATGAATTGGAAGAAAATATTACGCAGTAAAATTAACAAAACATTTAATAGTAAATATTGCAGCATGTTCTAAATATCTGCATTTTTATGCATTTTTGACAATTTTGGGTCACTTTCGTGTTCAGAATTTATATATTCATCATCTGAAATACTTTGAATATCGCTTATGTCACTTACTACTTCATCAAACAATCTCAAAGCACTTTCTTCAGTCTTTTTTATCACTGTAGCGTACTCGCTTTGACGGCTCCTCCATATCAATACCCCAGAGCAAAAAATGACATAAACGGAAACATGCCGTTCCACAGACTGCGTTGAAAATAAAATAATTTTTCTTTCAATAACTAAAAATGCGCAGGTGTTGCAAATATGTGGGGGAGGCAGAGGACCAGTAGCGTAAGGATTAGATTGTGTGATAAGAGTGGGGACGCGTTCATTTTTGTGTAAAGGGTAGATATGTAGACGCAACCGTCTCACAGACGGCACGTTTCTGGTTAAGGATTAAACTGGTTTGAAGTTGCCTGATATAGGTATCAACGTTGAGTTAACAAATTACTAGTAATGACAATAAAAATTTTACAACCAATCATCGTTAAAGCTAGTTTGTAATTAACGCCTACTTATTTTCTATCAATGATTGTTTTAAAAGGAATAAGTTTACTCTTCTGATCTGTAATATAATCCATTTCACTGACAGTAGCTTCCGTATTTTCGTGCAAAAAATGGATTCTGATGAGCCTAAAAAATCAAGGAGATGAAGATCTCGAACTTTTCCAGATAACGATTTCTGAATTATTCGCAACACTTAAGTTCTAGGGGCAGTAAAGAAGTGAAAAAGCTATTTGAACCTAATTTCTACCATCATCAACGCTAAAGTTTTGTTTAAAAGTACTTTGACCAGATGTACTATCACATCCCCACTTGAAAATAAAATTCATATTGCTAATGTTCTCGGAAGTCAGATACTTAATAATTTCCGTTTGCATTAATACAATACGTGCTGCAGTATGATCTAGCAAAGATTGCAATTGACAAGATAATTCTTCCTATTACGATAGAATACACAAAATTATTAGCGATAAAGATAAGAAAATGTATTTCTATCGTATCGATGATAGAGAATTCTTTTCATTTTTTTTGTTATTAATCTTGCTTATCAAATTCCTTTATGCTTATGATAATAATACTTATTTGTAATATAATACATAATAATCTATCACAAAGCTGAGTAATCTAAAAATTTCAAAAATGTTTCCAGCTAAATTACTGTGAAAAGTAATAAATGTCATAGCTTTTGAAGCGACTAAAAAAAATTATATTTTTACTTGTGGTTACAAAAACCTGCACGAAATGCAGAATGGCAGTTTTTGGCAGTTAATTTTTCATGATTCATTAGATAATAGTTCAGGCTATTGTTTCCATTATATGTCGTTGCAAAACACCGTGGATAACTTACACGTGGACCTTATAAACTTTTTGATGTTTCAAAGCAAAAAAATAATATATTAAAAATATATATATATATCAAAAATAATCATGAAATTATTAAATTTTATAAACTTAATATAATTTTTGTAACAAGAGCAAAAAAAGTACACACTGTTATCGTGTGAATCCATTTTAAAGCATTAAAATCGGATGATATGGGAAAATGCAGCACGTGTTTAGAAGAACCTTTGTTTTGCTCTTTTTGTTCGCCTCAAATGATAATCCTTCAAGCGTCACTTTTGAAATGATACAGGTTGTCAAAGCAAAACGAAAACATTTTTATAAATATAGATTCTGACCCTCCAAACATTATTCTATCCATCTGTACAGTCAAAATTTCCTAAACAGTAACATTATTTTTCGACTTTTGGCCAGCTTTTTGGGATTTTGCCCCACTGTGCGCCAGTCCCTACACTGTTAAAAATTTGCAGCATTCTGGTAGGTCATTTGACCGTTTTTTCCGAAAACGGTTACACAACCGTAATTTTAACACTCTTCTGACCATATTATTGGCCATTTTATGGTCAGAGTATAGTTAAATTATGGTTATGAAACCATTTTTTCAAAAAACAATCGAATGATCTGCCAGAATGCTGCAAAATTTTTAACAGTGTAGGAACCGGCGGTATAAGATTATAAAAATAATATATTATATAATATTAAAAACATTTTTCACTTTTTAATGTATTTTATTAAAATATTTCAAACATAAAAAAGGTTTTCCTTCACAAGAATTACAAAAATAAATAACTTTTTTAGTGCAATTTTTAGCAGTGTTTGGATAGCATATTTCCACACTAGGTATTCTAGACGCTGCACTGTAAAAAAAAAATCTGTAGTTCTACAGATGTAAAAATACATGCTTACTAAACTTTCACCTGTAACTGTACGAAAAAAGCTGCAAATCTACAAAACTAGTTTTTGTAAAGCTACAAAAATCTGTAACTTTACAAATGAATCTGCTAAAATTTCAGTAATCTTACTAAATTTTTATTTGTAACCCTGGCTGCAGTTACATGAAAAGTTCTCGGAATCCCAGTTTCCAAAAAAATTCTTAGTAACCTTACAGATTTTTTGATTTTCGGCGCAAAAGTGTGTCTGTTACATGAAATTTTGTTGTTGACGTTACATGAAAAGTTTTAGGAATCCCAGTTTCCTAGAAAAACTTTAGTAACTTCACAGATTTTTTTTACAGTGTGTAACGCGGTTGAAACGTGATCCTAGAATTCGACTAATAGAATTATTCATCATTCGCAGTGTTTGCAGACAGGCTCAATAGATACTTAGAAGACCAGCCTGACAACAACTGTCTTAAAAATATAGTTCTGTAATTCTCGGTAAATGCCCTGAAACATTAAAAAAGTTTGAAAAAATAACTGCTTTACTGTTTTTTTTTTTTTTTTTCATCTTTAATTTTTTTTTTCATTGTACTCGGAAAAAAAAAAAAAAAAAAAAAAAAAAAAAACAATTTGCGTATTTTCACAATTTCTGTGTATGCTGTTGCTTAAGCGGTAATTAATGTAAAATTAGTGTCGCGTTTAACGTGTTAACAAGTGCGTGAAATAACTCTCATCTGTGGAAGCGTATGCCAATCGCTCCACTGATGTTGCCAAGCTTGTATCTCTGTTAGTGGACGCAATTTTGAACATTTATTATAAACATTGCACTTGTTAGCGACGCTGTCAACAAACACTATGTCTTTTCTTTCATGTCTTCTTTCCTGTGTTTGCGCCTTACCGCGTCACTTGCGCCCATACGTTCCTATACAGTAAATAAATGTTGCGGTGTCCTGTACCAACATTTAAAGTCTGTACCATGAATTCGGAATAACCCTGTATATACCGGTTTCAAACGCTTTTTAAATGCATATAACATGTATTTAATAACCAATATACCACGTTTTTAATATGCAGTGTATATACCAATTCAAATTGTTTTTCAGTATATATACCGTACTGCTACATACCAGAACGATACGGTATGTAAACTGCTTTTACGGTACATGTGCGTTCAATAATTTACGAAACATGTACCGCTGATCTGTATTACGGTAAACATACTGGTATGGTATATATACCGATTTCAAATGCTCGTAAAGTACATAACATGTATTTAATATACACTGTTAAAAATTTTGCAGCATTCTGGCAGGTCATTCGACCGTTTTTTGAAAAAACGGTTTCATAACCATAATTTAACTGTATTCTGACCATAAAATGGCCAATAATATCGTCAGAATAGTGCTAAATTATCGGTTGTGTAACCGTTTTCGGAGAAAACGGTCAAATGACCTGCCAGAATGCTGCAAATTTTTAACAGTGTACACTGCAAATAGAAGCGTCTTAAATTTAGACACATATGTGACTGAAAAAGAATTTTAGACACTTAAGTGTCTTAATCTGAAAATTAAGACACTATAGATGTCTTAATTTAAGATACATAAGCGTCTTACTATGACCATGGTGTAAACGAACTGAGAATAATGTCTAAAATATCCGCAAACGTCTTATTTTAAGACACTTCATTGCTTTAAACGTGTCTTAATTTAAGACGTTTTGATTCTTCCGACGCAATAACCACCAGGGGGCACTAGCACTCCCAGTTGCGCATGCGTTTTAGATGTCTTCGTTCGAAGTGGTATACGTTGTAATTCAAACAAAGTTTGTTTTTATGTACGCGTGTATTTTAATTCGTTTTTTGCGAAATGTGAAGTACTGTGATTTTAATTCGTATTAACTTGGATTATTTATTTATTGAATACATACATCTGACGTGTGTGCTCGACATCAAATGTCTCTTAGAAGCTGTCGTCGATACAAGGGCGGGATAGACACAGAACAGAAGTAGACGACGGTTGAAGATTACACCCGGAAATTCTACAAAGCGTGTGCAATGGGCTTAGTGTTAACTCGTATCAATTTATATCAATAATATTGTGTTATTCATCTTCGTCTTGTCGAAGCTGGCAAAAAAAAAGAAACTTTTGTCTGGCGGGCCCTGTTTTTAGGATGAAACATCTCATTCTTTAAATATGGCTAGTCGGATGTATTATGGGATTACCTTTTAAACTGATGAAAGTTTTTCTCCCTCACTGTGGTTGTGGTAGTTTTTAAAATTTCAAATCGAGGAATATTTCTTACCTCTTGCAGCAACTCAAGTAAGTTTCTTTATAGTAGTAAAATTAGTGTATTTTATGATTTTATTTATTGTACTAAACAAAATCCTGCATGAAATTTAATTAGTTTTGAATCTGTTCGCAAAAAACCCCACTAATTCTGGAAGTATATATTTTTAAACTTATGACTTTCTTTTTTATTACGAAGTATATATTCAATGTCAGTTCTTAGTTTCAATTGATAATTTTTATCTCGCAGTAAATGACGGCCACAAGGAAGTAAAGAAAAAAAAACTTTGAAAGATGACCTAATGCTTTCTTACTTCCTGGCATAAAACCGCAGATTAAAAAACGATAAATAAAGTAAATGAGACTGGTCTATTATATGAAGCTGCCTGTAAAAATATACATATGTATTTGATTTGCAATCAACTCTAATACTGATTTTTTTATTATTTTTAATAAAAAAGTAATTTGAAATTTATAATGGGAAAAAGTAAAAACCTCTAACTAGATTTCGTATTTAAAATTGTGGTAACTTTATTTATATGCACTTATACGAAAAATACAAAAATGACAGATGTTACTGTATATATTTAAGACGAAAGAAGTTTGGAAATCATAAGTTATTTTTTCCTCATGTTTTTAATATAGAATATGTACTTATTTGTTTTTATTGATAGTTGAATAGCTTTTGTGAGTACCCTCTGATCTACATAAAAACTTGCCCATGTGGAAATATGAATTTTTTAAAAACATAATTTTTAAATAAGTATTTTAATTTTTTTTTTTTTGGGGGGGGGGGGGGATTTTGCATGAATTTTTGTAAAGCTGATATCTTAAATCTTGCACTGATTATAATGAAAGTTTTGAACTTTTAGAGTAGGACAAGTTTAAAAACGCAAATATATTTAACAAAATACCAAAGTCATTTTTTCCCCAATGTTATTAAAGTAGAATATTTATTTATTTATTTTCATTATTCATAGTTAAATGGCTGTTGTGATTATCAAGTGATGTATATGTAAAATTGCCTATGTGGCAATATATTTTTTTATATTTTCATTTTTTTTTGGGGGGGGGGGGGAGGATTTTTGCAATTTTCGTACATCTGATATTTTAAATATTTTTCTACATTCAACCAAGTATAATAAATATTTTGAACTTTTAGAGTAGGACAAGATTATAAAATATATATATATTTATCTATGTACCTTAAAAGCCCTTAATAGCGAACACTTCGGGACCGCGGAATTTGTCCGATAATTGGAGATGTCTACTTTTTTGAGGTAAAAATATACAAATATGTATGTCTGCTGATTAAAAAAGTATTCGTTAAATAGAGGTGTTCGCTATTCGAGAATGTCCATTAACCTCCACAACGGATACCGGACATCTCAATTTAGACAACTATAATGCAGGGTTGCGTTTTTTGCAAAAGTACTTCTTGATTAAAGGAAGGGCAAACTGGGAAGTGCCCCGTCCCCCTACGACTGTAGTGCCCTCAAATTTGATGTGCAATATTTGTAAAGCTTATATTTTAAATCTGTTTCGAAATTGTACTGATTATAATCAATATTTTGAACTTTTAAAGTAAAATAAGGTTAAAAACAAAATAAATTTAAAAAAATCTAATATTTAGATAAATATTTTTTGTTTTTTAATCTTGTTCTACTCCTGAAGTTCAAGATATTGATTATAATCAGTACAATGTCGTAAAAGATTTAAATTATCAACGTAACGAAAATTGTATACCAAAACTGAGAGCACCAAAAAAATCAGGCTGTATTGGGGGGGGGGGGCAGGACCACAGCCAAATATTTTTCCAGGATTCAACGTGGTCAAACATGGCTACGTATGATGCTTACAAAAAAATGGATGCGATTCAGACGTTTGAAGTGTCTGAAATTCAGACGCAAAAAGTGTCTGAAAAAATTCAGACATTTTAAAATGTCTGAAAATTGAACACTCCATTTCAGACACTTAAGTGTCTGAATTTCAGACATTTTAATTTAGAGTGTACAGTGTATATACCACGTAAATAATGTACATTTTACACGCCCATTACAAATCGTTTTATGTTATATACACTGTACTGGTACGTACATATCAGCACGTTACACTATATAAACTGCTTTTTGAGATATATGTGCTTCAACATTATTTTAGGGACATGTACTATTGATCTGAAATATGGTGCATATACTGGTCATAATTCGGTCAGTACATGTACCGTAATATTACACAGATTTTTTTTTAGAATGTACAGAAAAAACTAAAAATAATTCATAAATCTTGAGAGTTATTTTTGTCAGTTATTTTAATACTTCATAAAATAATCACTGTAAATTTCTAATACATTTTTAGCTATAAATTATTAAATATAGTAAAAATTATTTAAAATAAATTTATCATAAGCGAAACGAGTAAATTTAAAAAAAAAAAGAAATGTTTTCAGCATATTTTCTTTTTACCAAGATGCATTTACATAAAAAAGGGCCGTGAATTAGAAAAAGGAAAAATAAAAACCTCTCCACTTTTCTCCACTCGCTAAAGCGCTTCAAGAAGAAAAAAAACTGAGCGTAAATTTTATTTTTTGAATTGATTTTTTTCCATATCTTGAAGGGTGGGAATCTATTTTCTTCTTTCATAATTAACATTCAAAAATATGTAACTATGCATTTCAGTTAAACATTTTTATATCTTTTTAAAGTTCACTTTTCTTTTTTTTTATTTATTATAAAGAAATAAGAAGAAATATTTTAATCAATTGATAGTTTACTACACAGTCGTACTGTATACAGTAGGGGAATTGGGAAATATGTTTTAAAGTTTAGATATAACTAAACTGTTTGATAAAAATTACAAGTTGAGTGCACACCATGTTTTGATATGAAATTTATCATCTAGACCAGATGTGTTAAACTTTGGCTCGCCGGGTACAACTAAAATTTTATAGTCATCATTTCCTTATCTAATCATCTAATCTCTGCGATTCAAGAAGTCGACCATTTCTTTATAAAACATAGTGGTATCCGGCGGGCCACAGTTAGACACCACTGATCTAGACACTGTATTCTTGCTTATTTTTTCGACTAAAAGAGAATGTATGTGTTATCCAAGAATGCAAGCGCTGTGCCACAAATGATTGATGGGTACCACTAAATTTTAACAGTATTTCTCGCTTTATTTAATGACAAGATTTTAGGTAGCTTTCTTTACAAAAAGCTACCTATTGCAGCCGTTCGGAGGAAAGCGATTTCAAAAAATTTTGGTATATTTTCATCGATCCCCAGACCCCGAAACCACCCTCCGTTCAAAATTGATATATATACATATATATATATATATATATATATCAATATATATATATATATATATATATATATATATATATATATATATATCTGACCTATGTCACACTGTAACTCTCGTATTTATGAACCGATTTGGATGCAATTCGGTGTGTACATAGTACATACCAATGTCTCGACCGAGTTCGTTGGCCAGCTTCATCCGCCATTTTGTTTCAAAATGGCGGCCATTTAAAAATTAAAAAAAAATTTAAAATTTAAAATGTGGTACCAAAAAATTGAAAATGGAAACATATTTTTTTCTTATCGATTTGACCTTTATACAAAGACTCCGTAGCAGTTTTTGTTTCGTCTATATCTTAAAAAATGGCTGAGTTATAGCATTTTGAATTTCTAACGAAGCTGACATTTTGAAACGTCCTGAATTTTGTCGCGCGATAAAAGGCGTATTTATGAACCGATTTGGATGTAACTTCGTTTACACATAGTACAGACGAATGTCTCGACCGAGTTCGTTGGCCAGCTTCATCCGCCATTTTGTTTGAAAATGGCGGCCATTTAAAAGTTTAAGAAAAATTTAAATTTGAAATATGGTACCAAAGAATTGAAAATTGAAAAAATATTTTTTTCTTATGTGTTTGACCTCGATAAAAAGATTCGGGAGCAGTTTTTGTTTTGTCTATATTTTAAAAAATGGCTGAGTTATAGCATTTTGAATTTCTAGCGTGGCTGACATTTTGAAACGCCCTGATTTTTGTCACGCGATAACAGGCGTATTTATGAACCGATTTGAATGTAACTTGGTCTGTACATAGTACATACCAATGTTTCGACCGAGTTTGTTGGCCAGCTTCATTCGCCATCTTGTTTCAAAAGGGTTGCCATTTTTAAAAAAAAATGTAATTTAAAATTTAAAATGAGGTATTAAAAAATTGGAAAATGTAAAAGATTTTTTTTATGTGTTTGGCCTTGATACAAAGATTCTGGAGCAGTTTTTGTTTCTGAAAATTTGTTCTTTTGTTTATATCTTAAAAAGTTGTTGAATTATAGCACTTTGAATTTCTATCATGGCTAACACTTTGAAACGATCTTGTATTTGTCTCGCGATACCACACGTATTCGCCTATTTCGATGGAAGAAGGCATGTGGATAGTATACATCAATATCTCGACCAAGTTCGCTGGCCAGCTTCATCAGCCATCTTGTTTCAAAATGGCGGCCATTAAATTAAAAAAATATAAGTGAGGTGCAAAAAAATTAGAAATTGAAAAAGGTTTCTTTCTTAAGTATTTGACCTTGATATAAGGATTCAGGAGCATTTTTTGTTTGTCTTTATCTTAGAAAATGGCTCAGATATAGCAGTTTCAATTTCTAACGTGGGTGGCATTTTGAAAAATTTGATTTTTTGCCTGCGACAGCACTCGTATGTATCAACCGATTCTGATGTGAGTGAGCATGTGCACAGCAATTACTAAGGTCTTGACCAAGTTCACTGGTTAGCCTCATCCACCATGTTGTCTTAAAATGGCAGGCACTTTAAGAAATCGCCGAATTTGGCAGCGAAATATAAGTTACTTTAAATAAAAGCAGCTTGGATAAAGCTGACTAATTTTGCGAAATTCTCATTCATAATGATTTAGTATTGATAAAAATTAGTATTGAATCTCCTACACTCGGTTTATATATAATTGAGCTTCGTGTGTTTGAATAATATAAGTTGGCTTTTTTAAAATAAGGAATATGAAAACTACCTCTTCCTCCCGGCACTGGCCGGAAGGACTTTTTGAGATTTAATAAAGCAAATAATACTGACAGGTTTCCGACGCTAATGAGCATGTAACTAATGAAGACTACTATTATCTCATGTTATATTTTTACGTATCTATTGTATTGCAGATATATTACTTTCTGCCTAACGTGGTTAAAGTAATATTTTTCCTTATCTTGAAGTTGATCCGAGCTGTTGTAGTTAGATATTTTCGTATGAACAAGATTCATTGTATCAATGTATTCTAGCTTCCCTTTCTATTCAAGAACGCATACCACATATAAGGTAAACAAAGAAGTTTCCTGGCTATCTAATGAGTTGTGAAATACCCAGGAGGAGGTAGTTTTAGATAAAAACAGGGTCCGTGTTACACGAAGTAAACCCCATACACTGTTAAAAATTTGCAGCATTCTGTCCAGTCATTCGACCGTTTTTTGAAAAAAAAAAAAAAAAAAACGGTTTCATAGCCGTAATTTAACTATATTCTGACCATAAAATGGCCAATGGTAATATGGACCGAATAGTGTTAAATTACGGTTGTGTAACCATTTTCGATAAAAATAGTCAAATGACTGGACAGAATGCTGCAAATTTTTACAGTGTATGCTGGTTTGGAGAGGAATAGTTGAAAAAGAAACGAGTAATTCGGGAGAAAGACCTGAAGAAGGAGGTGGAGGTTGGTGTGCGTTTGGTTGTGTTTTCTGTAATTGAGTGTGGTGTGTTCCGGACGAAGTCTTGACATCTTGTGCGGAGAAAGTCTATGCAACTTGAGCTCCTGTATGATCCTCCGATAAGCCTAATGAGATACCGTAGGGTGAGAAGGAAATAAGGTATTTGAATAAGTTGACCCAGTGCACAGAAAGTACTTGCTACATATATATAACTTAGTATCGGGCCAGATCGTCTATATCCCAGCTCTTAATGTTTAGTTTCTATGTAAATAATTTTTAAATAAATTGTTCTTTAATATTAATTGAATAAGTTCAGCATTTTTGACAATCCTTCTCACAGCGTGTCCGGTATAATGTATTTATATCGGTGGTGGCAGCATATCGAATAAAAGAACAAAAGTATGTACGAGTGGTGATCGTAGTTCCGGGAAAATTCATCGGCATGTGGACTAAGGAAGAGTGCAACAAATACTATTAAACATTAGTGGTTAAAATCAGCCATTGCATCCCTGGTGTTATCCTAATCACTTCCCAAGTTAGGTAATTGGCAGGATGGGATCACCATGGCAACCTAGAATCATTACCTAACATGGGATATCATTGAATTAATTACGTGCCATAGGATTTAATAAAATGAAGAAAACTTTTATTAATACCTTTTTAAGTTTTCATTCGATTTTCATAAAATTTGAAATGACTCGACACAATTCTGCAACGATTCTACACTGTTAAAAATTTGCAGCATTCTGTCCAGTCATGTTGATATTTAATGATTTTATATTATGTTGGATGAATAAAAATATATTAATAGCTATAAATATGAAAATATATTAATGAATAATGATTATTTATATTGTGATTAATATTGTGTTTTTTCTGATAAAAACAGAACATTCAATCTGTAAAAAAATTATTCTTACATTGTTGTTTTTTCAAAGACACATTTATATTAAAATAAGACCTTCAAACAAACAAGTCGGAAATTGTACGTCAAACGTGGCAAATGAGGTACGTTCGTACTATAACTAGTTTTATAAATATTCAGATCTTGGTGCAATAGTTGTTGCACTCTTATGAAAAAAATGCATGAATACAAAATTTATTACGATTATATGTATTAAATTCAGTAATACGGAAATAATAGGACTCCATCTTAAATAGGATGTGATCACCATGGCAACCTAGAATCATTACCTATCATGGGATATCATGGAATTAATTACGTGCCATAGGATTTAATACAATGAAGAAAACTTTTATTAATATCTTTTTAAGCTTTGATTCGATTTTCATAAAATTTGAAATGACTCGACACAATTCTGCAATGATTCTACACTGTTAAAAATTTGCAGCATTCTGTCCAGTCATTTGACCGTTCTTATCGAAAACGGTTACACAACCGTAATTTAACACTATTCTGGACAATATTATTAGCCATTTTATGGTCAGAATATACTTAAATTATGGTTATGAAACCGTTTTTTTTTTCAAAAAAACGGTCAAATGACTGGACAGAATGCTGCAAATTTTTACCAGTGTATATATTAAATTTCAAACCATTCGATTAGATTATTTTTGTGCTGTTATATGGGAAGAGACGGACAGGCAGACAGACGGACAGGCAGACAGACGGACAGGCAGACAGACGGACGGAGCAGACGACGACTATGGGTGCTGTAATTACGAACTCACCTAAAAAACAGGAACAATAACCATTTTTCGGCACATTCAGCATCATCCGGTTCGCGCTGGGACAAACTTTCACCTGTAATTTTAAAAGGAAATTTTTACTTTACTTATGACAGAAATTCTGAGTTAAGGCGATGATTACTTTAATCAATTACAAGCGGAAGTTTGTCCCTGTGGTAATCACGCCCTGTCACTCAATAATTAGTTTTCGAGGGGAAAACGTAAGAGTAACATTTATTCCTTCAATTAATTTTGATTGTTCATATTTTGAAGAGTTAGATTATATTTTTCTTTTTCGTAATTAAAATTTATACATAAATTGTTATATACAATTAAAAAAAATCTGCATTATTAAAAGTTTTAATTTGTATTTACTTAACCCTTAAATGTGCGATTTTTTATTTTGTTTCGAAAAAATTATACATGATTATCTGAAAGGTTTATTACAGAAGAAAAATAATGAAAAAAAAAATCAGAGATACATTTTTCATATAATACGTCAATCTTTTCCTCTGTTGCGCATCTGCAATACAAGAAAAAACTACTCTCGTGTAGCAGTTTTACGCTAAAATATTGCAAATTAGTAAATATTTTAATACGTATGTCTCCAAATACCTTATTTTATATAACTGTTTATTTTATAAAACTTAACCTTTAACCCTCTCGCTGCGTAATTATTTTATCAAAGACCCTTCGTGACGAGCGTCTTTTAAGAATTTTCCAAAAACGTAAATTTCCAAACATTAAATATCGTCATATTTAAAGTGCATAAAATTATTATGCGTGAAAAACTTTTAATGGTGAATATTAGGTCATATTTAAAAATCTCAAATAATAATATTTCCAAACGCTTTTAAATTAAATCATATACTATATACTTGTGAATTCTAAAAGAGATAAATTATGAAAATAAATAAATTATTGATATATGAGAATTATTGAATATGAAAATAAATAAATTATTACATGAGAAATGCTTTTAATAGTGAAAATTACGTCATACATTAAAACGATACATTCAAAACGACTTTTTTTCAGTAGAATTTTAATGTGACGTCACATGGCATAAAAGTGGTGCGACTTGTAAATTTGTTTGTACATTACATCATTTGATGCAGCGTAAATACAAGAAATTCTATGCGCAAAATACTTTCGTTTTATTTTGTACAAATTACTATCCGATAAATACATTTTACAAAATTCGGATATTCTTATTAATTAATATAAACAATATACATTGTGAAATATACATGCTGGTGTATTAAAATAAAGAGAAAAAAAAATTCATGAATAAGTTATACTTTTTCCTGAAATTATCTAAAACTTGATCAAAACATAAAATATAAATTTAAAATTTTCAAAACACAATGCTTTTAAATACCGTGGTTCTGAAAGCTATTCCCAAGCAGACGGAGTCTTTTAACCACGAAACTAAAGGAAGGATATTGTCCATAGCGTCTTTATAAAAGTCTGAAGGTAACGACATTTTAACCAAACAATTTTATACAAGCTGAATTTCAAATCTATAATTGATCTTACTTATCAATCCCGAAAACAGCTATCAGTTGTTACGACAGCGATGGATGAGGTCTTGGTTGATGGGACGAAAAATACCCCATTCAAACGGAAAAGCATGGCAACCCGATTATAGAAGATAGCCTCTGTTATAGTGATAATATCATCCAATCTTCCGCAACCTGGTAAATATTTTTTAAATCAGGGCACATTAGTATGTTTTTAGAGACTGTAAAGCCTGAACGGGGTTTGGCCGGTGTAGCTCGCAGGTGGTAGAGCCCCATAGTTTTAGTATAATACGTGGCGTGTATAAAAATCATTATGTAATATACAGGGCTGTTGAAAAGGAATTCAAGTACGTTTCCGTCTATCGGTAGAGATTGCTGAAGTGGAATTTTCAACTGTATTATGCATTTTTTAGTAAGTTAAGTTTTAGCATACTATGTGGAATTTTTACAAATCTATAGATCATATACAGAGCAGCACAAAAGAATTGGATCACTTTTACGGCTATGGGCGGTAATTGTTTATACGTTTTCCAAAATGTTTGCTTAAGTATCTTCTTTACCATATTAAAAAGCTTTAATGTTTTTAAATGTATTCTGTAAGTGTTGGAAATTGTTTCATAATCTATACTTGATACATGATTTTTCATTTTTGTTTACTTATCTTTTTATATTTATCTCTTTTTTTTTTTTTTGCCTCCCTTTTTTCTATGAGCAAAATAAATTTATTGGCAAAATAAAGCCGATTTAAACTGTCAAATACAATGTTCACATATATTATTAAAGAAGCATTCTTCAAATGACGCAAATCAATTAGTGAGCACAGACATTTGAATACTAGGTCTAAGCGCTAACACAAAAAACTGTCTGTGTCGTAAGCGGTTTTCTCAGTTGTGCGCCATTCTTTGCAGTTCAGTACCAGTAATTACTAAAAATAATTCTCCGACTTTACTTGAGATTTAATAAAGCAAAATATAGTTTCAGAAATTGTTGGTATTCAATTTCAAAGAGCCGTACATACTATAAAAAGAAGAATCCGCAAACAACACCCGCCATTTTTCTGTCAGCTGTCCTAATATTCATAGGACTGTGTAAAATGAAATAATTTCATCGAGACTCTGCAACTCTTTCCTCTACTAATAAGTTTCCATTAAAAAAAGCGATAAGCAACCTTCATATCCCCTAGATATATTTATTGAACGTTTTATTTTCATAAGAAAAAAAAATCTAAAATGAAACATAATTTTTTCCAGATATTTTTTATCTGGTCAGGCATTTTTCGTCGCGGCGCGGCAATTTGAAAATAATCCATGACTTGACAGTTATGCAACATTTTCTATAAATGTTGTAAATTTATAATAGTTAAAATCAGCAATTATTTATGCTAAATTTATCCTAAAGAAGACTAGTCTACTTAAAAGCCTGAAAGGGTTCTTTTTTACAAAAGATTTTTGCATTTTGCAAGACACATTTATAAATAAAACCGCGAATCAGAAAATGGGAAACAAAAACCTCTTCACTACTGAACACGCTCTTTAAGGCTGTTCAAGGAAGGAGAAAAAGAAAATGAGCGTTATTTTTTTATTTCTTCAGTTGATTTTATTTTTGATATCGTGAATGATGAGATTGCATTATCTTTTTTCGTAATAAATATTAATATTAAAAACCGGGTTACAGAAGGCTGTAAGAATCTTTCTTTTTTTATCGGAAAATGCAATAGTTATTGTAAAATTATAATATATTTCAAATTGCAAACGAACAATTCCAAAAATATTATTTAAGTAAAAAATATCAATTATACACTATATGGCAGTTAATGACCGGCAACTTTCAATTTTAGACATTTTGTCGAATATTTAGAAATATACTTGACAGATTCTTCTGGAATTTCAGGATTAAAAAGAACAGGTGTAACCTCATATTTAGCAATGTCGATTTGATAAGGGGGGCAATTAGGGGGCCAACAAAAAATATAAAAAAAGATAATACTTGGTATCACCCTGTAAAATAAAATGCACGAAATGATCTATCGCTGCCGAATATAAATAAACAGACATTGTTCAAAATGTGTATTCTTTTGTGTAAGAATAATACGTATATTAATAGAGATATAGCGATTTATTTAAAAAAAATTAAAAAATTTTTGCATGTTTTTTGCTTATAACATGCAGGGTTTTCAACCAAATTTAACGCCGGTTTCAGAAAAATTGACAAAGTGTAGTAGAAATAATATAGTGCAATTGGAATATAAATATATTAAATATTTTAGGAAATATGAGCAGTTGTATGAAATAATTTTTATCTGCGCATGCGTGAAAGATAACAAGGATCATTTTACATAATTTAATAGTCAAATCTATGGAGCAACTTATTAAAAAATATCTAGTCAAATATCGTAAAATTTCAGAAAGATATCGACGTTAGAGTGAGCAAATTTTTAGTTGTTCTCTAAAAGCAGCTGAATGATAACGGATTTTCCACAAATTGTTATTTTTAATTTTTTTTTAAATTATCATTTTTTATTGATGCTTTAGTTCTTCTTGGATAACCAACTGAACGGCCTATACCATGATCAAAAGAAGTATCAAAATCGAAGCATTTTTTCTAAATCTGCTCGTTGATAGTCGCTAAATACTAACTTTTTTCTAAAAGTCAGTTAATAAAAAAAGGACAATTTGTGAATAATCCCTTATCATTCAGCTGCTTTTAGAGAACAACTAAAAATTTGCTCATTCTAACGCCGATATCTTTCTGAATTTTTACGATATTTGACTAGAATTTTTTTTAATAAGTTGCTCCATAGAGTTGGCTATTAAATTATGTAAAATGATCCTTGTTATCGTTCGCGCATGCGCAGATACAAATTATTTCATACAACTGCTCATATTTCCTAAAATATTTAATATATTTATATTCCAATTGCACAATATTATTTCTACTATATTTTTTCAATTTTTCTGAAACCGGCGTCAAATTTGGTTTAAAATCCTGCATGTTATAAGCAAAAAACTTGCAAGAACTTTTTAATTTTTTAAAATAAATCGCTATATCTCTATTAATATACGTGCTATTCTTACACAAAAGAATACACATATTGCACAATGCCTGTTTATTTATATTCGGTAGCGATAGATCATTTCGTGCATTTTAGTTTACAGGGTTGATCACAAGTATTATTTTTTTCTTTCATTTTTTGTTGCCCCCCTAATTGCCTCACTTAACAAATCGACATTGCTGATTATGAGGTAATACCTGTTCTTTATAATCCTGAAATTCCAGAAGAATCTGTCAAGTGTATTTCTAAATATTCGACAAAATGTCTAAAATCGAAAGTTGCCGGTCATTAATGGCAATATAGTGTATATTAAAATAAACATTTTAAATTTATTAAAAATGATACTTTCATCTTAACCGCAATCCAAGAGTTAACCTCTTAACAGTTTTTTTTTTTTTTTTTTTTTTTTTTTTTTGACACAATAAATTCAAAATAAGGACCGGGCACCACCTTTATTTTACTAAAATATTTGGCTTTGTACAAGCGAAAAAGTTATGCCATTTAACGAACCAAAGGTTACAGTTAAAATTAAGTGGTATCCAAAAGCTTTTAGTATCAACGATAACAAACTCTTTTTGCGCGAGCGGAACTCGGGCAGAACAATTAAGGGGTTAACCCTCCCGCTGCATAATTGTTTTATCAAAATAGTTTCAAAAATTGTGTATTTAAGAATTTTTATTCTTTTGTCACCAATTTTTCAAAACAACAATTTTTGTCTAATTTAATCGAAAAAATGCTCCGATTAAATAACGCAAAATTTACAAAGAAAAAAAAAAGAAAAAAGAAAAATAGCTGGTGGTAATGATCAAAAAGGTTTAATTAGACGGAAAAATGAATCCCCGAGAAAGTCTCGGGTTCCGCAGCGAGAGGGTTAATAACCGAAAAAATTGCTAAAAACTTTCCTACTTACTTTGAACGCGTAGTTCGATTACATGTTTGTGAAATTTATGTATATTATTTTATATTTTATTTAGTTATTGACAAAGTTATAATTTCTTTACGGAATATAAGCGGGAAGCAGACGCAGAACTATTTATATTGTTTTAAGTGAAGACGGGTAAATTTTTCGTAATTGAGCTGTCCGCGATAGAAAAATAGATTTATTTTAAAAACCATAAAAAGTCAGTAAAATAAGATACAGTTTCTTTACGGAATATAAGCGGGAAGCAAACGCAGAATTATTTGTATTGTTTTAACTGAAAACGGGTTAATTTTTCGTAATTGAACTGTACGCGATAGAAATAGATTTATTTTAAAAACCATATAAAGTCAGTAAAATAAGGTACAGTTTACAAACAAATTGCATTCGAAAGCATATGTTTTCCTGTTCAACTGGGTAAAAATTGAAATTGTGCGATGTTTAGAAGTTAAAAAAATGAAGTAAAAGCGACATTTATTTGTCAGTCGTTGGCAATATAACGTCAGTATTACTAACGGACTTATTTTTCTTTATAATAGAGACAGATGTATTTAAATTAAGGGGGTCTCAAAACTCTTAAAATTGAAAAAAGAAAACCATTTTCGACATTTAACATCTTAAAATGTATGTGATTTTAAAACACAATTTTAATTGAGATGAAAGGTAGTGTACAGTCGTGGGAAAAAAATTAAACACCCCTACTAACTCCTCAACAAATTATCGTAGAATAAAGTTACTGGTACCACACGATTGGAAATAAAGTCTACTTTAAATGATGTACATAAAATTTGCTTCGGGGGCCATCTACTTAATAAAACGAACCATAACTTTGTTTTATTCAATAGCAGTACACAATTTTGACAGCATAAATGAACTCTACGCCCTTCAATTAGCCTAAAAACAAATTTTTATGCAATTCATACCGTAAGTTTCCAAGAAATTAAATATTTTAAAACGCGCGTATTTTAAGGGCTGTATCCAAATTGAAGTTCCGTACTCGATTGTTAACCGAAAGAGCCCCCTTCTTGATCAAGGTACCTTAAGCACCACTCAAGCAGTCAATGAATCTTGCTAGATTACACAATAGCAGAAGAAATTTCAAAATATCTAGTCACTTCTATCACAGACGGCCACTTAAAATACCCCTTTGCGGTTTTTAAAGCATCATTTGAAAACTACTTGGAAGAAAACTGTGAAATTTTGGATTTCCATAAAGCAGGAATTAATAAAACTAAATTCATAAAAAACTGTAGGTTGCAATTCATAATTTTTTCGAATATTAATTTCATAATTCATAATTCATATCATAAAATTATAAAAATTACAAATTCAACGTATTTATGTTTGGGTATATTAGTATTATTGCTACACAAAAAATTAGCACATTAGGAGCATAATTTCAGGAGATATAAATAAAAATATGAAAATGTAATTTAACATTAGAAGCACTAATTTTTGAATGTTTATAATTCAAAAACTTATCATTCAAATGACTTGAAATTTGGTGTCTAGGCATAAGTTTTAACCGAAGATTTGAAATATCTCTTTAAAATTGGGTATTGCCATTGAAAAAAAAAAATGAAGTTTGGATTTGTTTTAATATGTAGATGGCCCCTAAGCAAATTATATATACATAATTTAAAAGTAGACTTTATTTCCAATCGTTCGGTACCAGTAAATTTCGTCTACGATAATTTATTGAGGAGTTAGTGGGGGGTGTTTACTTTTTTTTTTCCACGACTATACTTTCATTTCATGTATTTAAGAAATTTCAAGATGCAGAATTAGCATTTAAAGGGGGCTCCAAACTGTCAGACATTTGACGAGCAGAAAAGTGGTATAACAGCTTACGCGCAGGATTACAAAATAAATATTGCATCTAGAATGAGAATTTCGGTGCCAGATTGTAATAATCAGATTGTAATAATTACCCTGAACCTAAATATTTAAAGCATTTTTATATTTTCAATGCAAAGTTGTATTTAGCTAATACGAAATTTTGAAAAAATCAACAATACAAGCACCTAAAAAAAATATTTTATTGAACCATAAAAAGGAAATTTTAAGTTCAGTGTATACATACTAACATAAAACATATGTTTTGAAAATTGCATAAAAAAATATTAATAAGTTTTTGAGATATTCTGCTCTGTATGCCAAAAAGAAAAACGTCATTTGGAGAAAAGTGACTTCAAAATTTTGTAAATGCCGCTTCAGCTATTGAGCGGGTATAATTCCAGAAACCATAACTTCTGTTCTAATGGGAATTTCGAGAAAAAAATTATGTGAAAGTGTTCAGAAAAGATAGGAGTTTAACATTTAAAACAATTAAAATTTCGAAAATGTTGAAGCTTTTAAGAGTCCTGAGACCCCTTAATATAAGGAAAAATAACTGAAGCGATTCATGCTTATATGTACATGCAGAAATTAATCATTAGTATGAAGAAACCGTGGTTGTTCTTTTTTTTTTTTACTCGACTGCTAATAGAAAAAGAGGGTAATGTTTCTGACCGTGGACAATATGACATTGTTCATTCTTAAGAAAAAATGGAAAAGCATGAATGTATTTTAATTAATGTGGCATTACAACATTTGTCTTTGTTCCCCGAGTGTCTTAGTATTTAGTTGTATAACAGAATTTTCCTGGAAAAACCTGATATCTCCAAAATAATTATAAATGGTTGTTCTATTAAAAGTCTGTTTTCAAATTAAAATTTAACAATTTATCATCATTAGACCTAATAAATAAAATAAATAAATAAACAACTTAGGAATGAAACATGACATCGTACATATTGAAACAATTTAACTATATCATAAAAATAAATTCTTTGAGTTTTTTTTTTTGTTATGTTTTTTTTTTCAATTTTATATAATTAATATAATGTTTATCTTTTTAAAATTCTAGATTTTTATTACTAATAATCAGTGTTGAATTCATACATTCTGCTCCGGGAGGGATTTCTGCAGCTAAGATATCAACATTATGGAAACCCATGGGAAGGATTGCACTTGAAGACCCTTAATCAATATTATAAAGCAAAAACATGTCCGTGAGTAACAGTGACGTCATATTGACGACGACATCACCTATCTATATATATATTACACTAACGTACGTGGCACAGAAATCGCGATTATTTGTTATTGTTTAATGGCAACGCCCGAGAAACGCATCTCATTGGTTACTGTGTAAAGTAATTTGGCAGGATTTAGGCGGGGGTAAATCCGGTTTATTTACGTTTCGCGTTTAGTTATTTGCGCTCTCTCTTTCGCTGCAGTTATGGAACGTCACAATATCGTTAGAAATGCCCGTAAAAGATCTCGGTGAATGCTTGAATTGCTAGATTGGATCGAGAATGGCGTCAAACACACATCATAAGCCATCGGCAAAATAGGCTTAGTAACCGTCGCATGGGCGAACGCGTAGCTTTTGAAATCCAAATTACTAATTTAAACGTTCCGGAGAGTAACTGTGCATCTATAGTTATATTGGCGTGGTGTGTATATGACAACTGTGCCAAATAAATATTATTCATTGTTTGTTTATGAAGTCCACTCCAGTGTTATATTTTTCAATGACAGTCCCGGCACAGTTTCTGCCCGGGCAACGCCGGGCGGGTCAGCTAGTACCATAAAATTCGTTTATACTTCAATTTTTCTAGCTTCTAAACATTTCAGTTTACAATTTTACAACGTCGAATAGGAAAACAAAGTTCTTTCAAATTCCATTTGTTTAAATTATCAATTCACTGTTTTTTTTACTGTCGAATTTATACAAACAAAACCTAGCCCATAACCATCGGACGGTTAAAACGAATCGATAGAGATCTCATTCATTAAAATCCATCCATTCGTTGGCATGTTTCGAGAGTATAAAAAATCCACATACCCAGATACGCGTGAAACACATAACCCTTCTTGGCAGTCGGGTAAAAAATGGTTTTCACTTATAATCCTCTCCAGCCCCCATTACATAATCCCTGAAGCCCGGGTTCGATCCCCTCGTTACTATAAAATCCCAATTTATCAAGGGTGGAGCCTTTCGATGTTCCAGAAGGAAATGCCCACCCTCTGAATTATTCTTTGCTAATAAAATGTTACTCGTTTATATATATTTTTTGATTTTCCAATTAACTTTGTTATAAAAAAAAAAAAAACTACGCCTCCCAAAACATTAAAAACGAAAACCTCGTCACCATTTGAGACGCTTTCTAAATCTGTCAAAAGAAAACAAACATTGCTTTACATTTATTTCTGCAATTGATTATGTTTTTTAATATCTTAAACGATGGGATTCTAATTTTTGCTTTTGTAATTAAAACACTAAAGAAGATAATTATATATTTCTGTTAAAATTATTTTTGTTAAAAGGGTATAAAAAAATATATTTGAACGACCGATGCTTTCGTACATATACATATCGTTATCTCTAGTGTGAAATATTTTTTTTTTATTTTTTTTTAAGTTTCTTACATTATAGAATCTCAAAAATACACCAGAATTATATGTTACTTTATAGATGCAGTAAACATTATAAATTATGAATAGTGAGATAGATATAAAAAAAAAGGTTTAATTACAGGCAAATGTTATTTAAGCTAATTTTTTCGTGAAAGAAATTAAAACATTCAAAGCAAAAGCTTATAAATGTTTTTTTTTTACATTTTATTCACTACTTTAGGTACATTATATATAGACATATATATGTCGTAAAGCAGAGAAAATTAAAAACCTCTTCATCTGCTGGTACACTCACTAAAGCATTTCATAAAAAAATATTAAGATTAAATTTTATGCCATCAATTAATTTTTTTTCATCTTTTTACGGGTTAAATTATAATTTTTTCATTCTTAATTGTCATAACAAAAAAATGAAAAAAGAAATAATTATACATTTTACTGAAAAGTTTTTTAATAAAAAGAATTCATTTATTTTTGTTGAAGTAAAAAAAAAAAAAAAGAACAATTACATTCAGAGATGTGTGATTTAATACACAATCATATAAACAACATTAATATGAGGTATAATTGAATGTTCTTTTGACTATGGTTGGAAATCTGAAAACATATTATGGTACATGAAAAAACATTATTATGCTATCATTTGACACTAATTTTATGGGCGATTATTCTTGCTAATTTATGTTTTTCTTTCGTAATGAAATTGCCTAATACCATAAAAATATACAGTGTTAAAAAGTAACTCAGGTGACAGGCCAAAAACATCAAAATGCAATTTATTATCATTGATAATTTTAAGAGAGACTGCTGAGTATTTAGTCGCTTCACAATATTTCGATTCTTCTCAATTCTTGGTTATAAAACCTCATATTATTTTGAAGTTCCATTATTGAAATCGATTGAGATCTGCCTGAAAACGGTTGGCTATTTTTCAAATACTTTAATCCTAACATTCAGCGTCTTAAAAATAGGAAGTCTTCATTCTGTTTAACCCTTTAGTGCGCAGCTTTGCATATATGCAAACAACAGTGTTTTGAATTTAATAGATTTTTTTTTTCGTATATACCTAACTCACACCAGAAAATTGAAATAGCACTGTTTGCTTTAATTAATAACAGACATCCAGTACTTAAATAAAGAGAAATTAACCATTGAAACTTTCTGGTGCAAAGTCAGATTATCTGAACTACATGATTTCTAGAACGTATTCTATCACGGGAATTAAAGGGTTAAATGTTAAGTTTTATAAAATAAATAATTATATAAAATAAGGTATTTGGAGACATACTTATTAAAATATTTACTAATTTGCATTAATTTAGCGTAAAACAGCCACACGATATTAGTTTTTACTTATATTGCAGATGTGCAACAGAAGAAAAGATTGACGTATTATATGAAAAATATACCTTTGATTTTTTCATTATTTTTCCTGTGTAATAAACCTTTCAGAGAATCAGATATACTTTTTTCGAAACAAAATAAAAAATCGCGCATTTATGGATTAATTATTATCATTTAACCCTTTATCTACTGACTGTACTTATATAAGTACCATTAAAATAACTTTTTATAAAATTTATTTAATACATCGACTAGTTGTAATACAGTTTGGAATGAGTTATAGATACATTAGTTTATCTTGTTCCAATAGCCTTATGGGTTACACAAAACAAAAATATTTTTAAAAGGGTGATTTCTTTTGCTTTTGCATCTTTTCAGCTTTTTTGGCGTTGGGTGGAGGGGTGGGAATTTTTCAATTCAAAAGATTTTTATATTTTTATTGTAAGAACATTATATTTGTACATTTCCACATTCTACAAAATACTAAGAAAAATATTTAAAATAAAAGATTTGAGTGGGGTTGCAAATATTGCACAAAATCCCCATGAATTCAAATTTAATTAATCCTTCTCAATCCTTCAGACCTTCTTAATTCCTTCTAAAATTTATTAAATGATTATGTAAATCTTCTAATATAGTTTAAACAATTCAAGAAAAATGCTTTAGAAGATAAAATTTTCATGAACTCATAATTCAGTACATAAAGTGTTAAAGAATCTTATTGGTGTTTTTGTGCACGTGACTGTGTCCAATCATTCTTACTCACTTTTCCATTTCACTGGGAACAGGTAATACTTAGTTTTTCTTTTATTATTATCAGTGTTGGAACATGAACACTGTGTTTTTTCTGTCTTTGAAGTAAGTCATTAACTTCTTTCTAAAAGGAGCTACAATGGAAGTTATATCTATATTCTTTTTTTACTTTTCGGACACACTGTATAAAGAAAGTATTATAATTATAATTTGTGAATATGTGTGTGTGTATGTGAGCGAACACGATAGCTCCTAAACCGTACTTCCTATTGAGCTCCTATTTCGCGAATTTTTTATAAATCACTGTCACAAGAACTGCATAGATTTTTGAAGCTATCTTCTGAAGGATTCGGTTATAATCCATTTTAAAAGAATTTTGTAACTGTTTCTTAAGTATGCATATTTTGCCGATGTAATTAAGCATGAAAATCTCAGAGGTAATGTCCCCATTTTCAGAAAGGGAGGTCCAGCGTTCAAATCCAACAGATTCCTTTATATGCAGGGGTTCTCAACGGTGTCCCTGTCCAATGGCAAATTCATAAATCGTTAGTCATAGACATGTAGTTCCAATTACAAAAATGTTTTAAATGAGGTAAAGAAATATTTTAAAAGGGATTTGGGTCAATAAAAACATTTCTTGAACAATTACGAAAGTTAATTTTTTGTTCTGTTCCTCGGTTCTATAAGTTATATTTAGTAAAAATATTCTATTACACTAAGAAGTTGTCCGTCTGCCTGTCCGTGCTCTAACTCGCGTAAATATAGTCCGATTGCCATGAAATTGATATATGTTATTCGGGTTGACGGTGGCATGTTCGGTATTGGAAATGAAGTGAGTAACATTTTCGGCTCATTTACAGGGCCACTCAAAAGAATTCCGTTACATTATGGTTTATGGAGATAAATCGTTTGCCGTATATTTTTATGATATTACAATATTTTAAACAGATTGAAATTCTTATGCAGCACTGATGTGAACTAAAAAGTTATTATACTATAGAATAAGTACTTACTATAGAATAGAGTGTGCATAGAACTTATCGTTCATTTACATGGATACACAAAATAATTTGGTAGAAGAAAATTAACAACAATAACTATTGAAGCCTACGAACAATAATCGCTGGAAGTGCGTTTTCAGTTGTGGTATGCGTTTTTAAATTTAACAGTTTCAAAAATATTACTAGCTGTGTATAAATACTACAGATCATATACAGGGTTGCATAAAAATTCTCAACAAAATCCGTTTATTAGCGGAAATTGTGGAGTGCGATATGTTCAACTGAACTAACATTTAGTATGCATACATATCTGTAGACTATATACACGGCTGCACAAAAAAATGGTATATTTTAACTATTATTCATATTAATAACGGAAATTCTCTTTTTAAATGCGTTTTCCAAATTGTTCATTTAGACATTACCCCCTGGGATTGCACTTATACTATAACGTGAAAGCTGAGTTCCCATACGGTCATCCCTTGTTCATTTAGAGATAATCTTTCACCTTAGCAAACTCTAAAGACTTTTTATAGTATCTTGAATGTGTTGGAAAGTGTTTCATGTACTATGCTGTACGCATGATTTTTCGTTCTTGTTTACTTTGAAATAACAGCCATTCACAAATTTACTAGAAATCGCCAAATATAAAATAAATATTTCCTTTATATCGCTCAACCGCAAGAAAAGTGACACATCTCGTAAAAATTCATTTTGCGTTTTATTCCACTAATAGGTTTGTAATAGATGTGTCTTGCTACACAAACGGTTTCATAAGTGTAGTTATACGGAAACTCCCTTTATTACGCTATATGTCCATGTGTGACCACAAAAGAGAGGTGGATTGTGTGGGGAGATAAAATGACCCAACCCTCCAAACCCCATCCTTACGTCTTCATTCTTAAAGGGTTTTATACATTTATGCACGTTTTTATTCCCGCATACGGTGCTGAAATTTCATTTTTTAGTAAAATTATGCAAATTTTCCCCTTTTGCCTCTCCTGTGAAATTTACTTTTGTCGAGATGTGTCACTTTTCTTGCGTTGAGCGATTTTACATAAATATTATTCTGTTTCTCAAAATATGCTTTTTTACCAAGTACATTCCAGCAAACGATGAGTTAATCTTTTGCCATTTTTTGAAAATTCATTTTGTAAACATATCCGTCATTTTTTTTGGACACCCGGACATACATACATACATATATATATATATATATGTGTGTGTGTGTGTGTACGTGTGTATGCATATATGTGCGTATGTTTATGCATATATGTGCGTATGCATATATTTACTTTCTGGACACATACATCAGTATTCAGAAAGTCTAGCGCAGTCACTCCAGATTTTAAAAGTTTAAAAGAGTTATGCTACATTTTCCCTAATTATAAATTTCGAATGCTCTACGTTGAAAAATATGGCAAAAGATTACTTAAAAATGCACTAGTCGAGTGCGTCATTATTGAGACATGCTATTTTTCAAGATTGGGTGACACTTCAGTTCACACTAGTAATATAATGATCTAATAATTATTTGTTAACGAGGGTAACATTTCATATCTGAGAATGCATAAATATATCGCTTACGTTTTGTACTTAGCATAGATGAAATGACAGATAAGATTTTTTCAACTTCAATCAAAAGTAAGGTCCCTTGACAATGTTACATCTGCATATTTGCTGGACATATTTACATAACAACTAATGGTTAAAGGCGAACGAAATTATATTTTTCGGAGTTTCGACAATGCTTATTTTAATAGTGACGAAAATTATACAAGTTTCTATTTAGCAGTTTTAATAACGAAATTGCTAATTAATAATTATTTAAGAAACAATTGAAATATATGCATGCGCGCTATGTTTCAATATCTTCACATTGCATGCGCATTATGTTTGCTTGTTACATTTACAAAATAATCATAAAAATTTAATGAAATACATAAAGTATTGTACGATTTATGCCTAAATAATAAATGTTTCTTTTTAGTGTTGATTAGTTCATTTTTCATTTTTATATCTTACTAACTTATAGTTGAAATTTATTAAAACCTTCTATTTCCACATTTTTGTCATGCTGATTAGTAAATGTGTAAAAAGATTATATTAAATGTTTCCAAGTCCTGTTCAGTTTTATTATGTAAATTACCTCTTATGACAAATTAAAATTAAGGGCAGTTGGATGTCCCTGTACCTACCACGTTAAATTAATGTACCTTTTCTCAGAAACTACGAAAGATATCCACCTGAAATTTCTTATATAAATAATATGGATAATTTCTAATAAAGTTAAGTCAACTTTATAAACAGATATGCTTTAGTTATTTTTTTTAATGTGTAATGAAAACCACTTTCAAATAACAGAAAACTTGCATTTTTCTAAAGAAAATCTTTTTTATAAAAATTTTGTACAAATGTTTGTAACAAAAGTTCACTTCAGATTAATCAGGGATATGTGAGAAATATCCTGTCAAGATTGCCAATAATAATGTGTAGTAGTTTCTATAAAAAGGTACATCGAAGTTCAAAAAGCAACATTGTGAGAAAAATCAGTTTAAAGTTTACGCATGCAATATTTATGTATGATGTTAACAAACAGAATTAATTAAATTTCTTTAACTTCTTGTTGTCATAGTAACAAAATTAATATACCATTCAAAATGGGCAAATTAAAGGATTCACATTATTAAAAGAATAAAAACAAAAGACTTTTTTCAAAAATTTTACTTCCAACTGCCCTTAAACACATGAAACGATTACTTTATCTTGCATTAACTAGAAATATCGTTATAACCATCGTTCGGTAAATGTTTGGTTCCCTGTAAATGCGCTCTTTCATTTTAATGCAAAATTAAAAAGTAATTATGTACCTAAATCTTGGCAAAACCCCAATATGTGACGTACAGTTGTAACAGTTGGGAAGACCGTCATTAACCACCCAACGCCGATAAATAAACTTAGAATTTATTTTTTCAAATTCATAGATTGTATTATCACGTTTTCTCGAAATAAGAGTATTACAAAAATTATACATGTCATCTATGGATAGCACAGAAATTTAACTCTTAAATGCCGGATTTTTCAAAAATCATTTTAATAATGCTTTTCAAATTTCATTTTTTAAATAAATTATGGGAAAAATACTTTTAAAAAATCATATTTTGTTTTAAGTATGGCTTACGACTAAAAAAGTGTTTGTTACTAATCGGCAATATTGGTCTTTAATTAAAAAAAAAATAATTTTCCTCTATAAAATTCTATAATAGTAAACACACAAGAATTTTAGGAACTATGATATGAAATAAATTTTACTTGCTCACTGCAGACCAAAATAGGGTATTTCGAGAGCCTCTAAACAGAACAAAAAGAACATGTAACAACAATTGATAAAATAAATCTATCTTTATTCTTAAACAGCAAAAGTGTTGCCATCTACATGTTGGAAATCGATTTAATAATATTTTCAGAATGTATTTTATTGGCAACATTAGACATTATATCTTCAAAATTATTCTAATAGTATTTCAGAAGCCCAAATTGGGTATGTTGCCGAAAAGCAAAACCCGGCATTTAAGGGTTAAGGTTGCATCACAGCAACAGAAATTAATCAAACATTCGAAATATTGCAAATATCAATTCAACTTTTAGCTAACTTTAATATTCAGGAACAAGTAAAAAATAAATTTGAAAAATCCAAAAACCCGACTGCGTAAAAAGCGAACTAATTAATTATTTCTCATCAATGTGAAACTATTTTTTATATTACTTACCTATATTTTTATTTACTTGTATTGATGACTTTTAAGTTGTGTTTAATTGTTAGTTCCTATCTATAAAAACTGTTTTGATGAGGCCTATAGATATCTATGAAGGTTAAAGTTACAGCAAAGCTAGAGATCCTACCTACGCAACTTCCAGGTTGTGTAATATTTAAAAACATCGTCTTCATTTTGAAAGACCTATCGAATGATAACCCACTCAATATGGTGCATAAGTTTTTTCGTCTCTACCGCCATTTTGTATTTTACGGCCGCCATTTTCAACTTATAAAAACTAAACTATAACCATCCTATACTCTAACAACCTATAACCATTGGACGGTTAAGACGAATCGATAGAGACCTCATACATTAAAATCCGTCCAGCCGTTGGGATGTTTCGAGGGTATAAAGAAATCCACATACCCAGATACGCGTGAAACACATAACCCTTCTTGGAAGTTGGGTAAAAAACAATATAAAACTTACTGCTTTTGAGACAAATTAATCACAAAAAAGTCCTTCCAGTGCCGGGAGGAAGAGGTAGCTTTCATATCCCTTATTTTTTAAAAGTCAGCTTATATTAGTCAAACACATGAAGCTCAAACTTGTGGAACCTGATTATAGAACATTCTGTACTACTTTTTGCCAATACTGAATATGAATGAGATCGTGAAATTAGTCCTCTTTATCCAAGCTGGTTTTATTCAAAGTGATTTATATTTGGTCGCCAAATTCGGCGATATCTTGAAGTGCCTACCAATTTAATACAACATGATGGGTGAAGCTAACCAACGAACTCGTTCGAGACCTTAGTAATTCCTGTGCACATGCTCACTTATATCGAAATTGGTTGATATATACGAGTGCTGCCGCAGGCAAATAACAGATTTTTCAAAATGTCACCCACATTTGAAATTCAAACTGCTATATTTCAGTAATTTTTCAAGAAAAATAGAAAACAAAAAAACTCAGGAATCCTTGTATCATCGTCATAAACACTTAAGAAAGAAACCTTTTTCGATTTTTGAATTTTTGTACTTCATTTTAAATTGGAATTTTTTTTATAATTTTAAGTAGCCGCCATTTTGAAACAAGATGGCGGATGAAGCTGGCCAACGAACTTGGTCGAGATACTGCTATGTACTATGCACATGCTTTGTCACATCGAAATTGGTTAATAAATACGCTTGTTACCCGTGACAAAAAACCGATCGTTTCAAAATGCCAGCCCCACTAGAAACTAAAGTGCTATAACACAAGCATGTTTTAAGATATAGACGAAACAAAAAATGCTACGAAATCTTTGTATCAAGGTCAAACACATAAAAAAAAATAAATTTCATTTATTAATTTTTTATACATCATTTTAAATTCAAAATCTACTATCAACATGCCTTCTTCCATCGAAATAGGCGAATACGTGTGGTATCGCATGACAAATACAAGATCGTTCCCGTAAGGCATGGTGACGTCACGGCGACGTCGTTGTGAAGTCACACTGTGATTTTGTGACCGTCGATGTGACGTCACGTGACGTCGATGTGACGTCATAGTGACTAGAATGCGAGGTCGTTATGGCCGTTTTAGAGGTCGTTTGTGACGTCACATTGTGACCACTCTGTGAAGTCACGGTGTGACAAATTTGTGAAAAGTGTGTCATTTGTGACTATTTTGGCATTAACTTTGTGACTAACCTGTGACGACAGCGACAATGCTTTGACGTTACACTGTGACTAATTTGTGAAATATGTGTCATTTGTGACGAACTTGTCATAAACAAAGTGATGATTTCAAATGAAAATCAAATTTCAAATTAATTGCTTAAAAGGGCAAAGGCCAACATAGAGAAAAAGATTCCAAGCCGGGACTCGTATCCGGGCCATCAGTGTAGCGCACTGACATTCTACCGACTAAACCACATGGTACGAGACCCAGCCTGGAAAATTTCTTACTAGTACATGTTGGCAAGGCTACAAACGCAGCACAAGATGGAATATTTATCGTGAGCCGCCAACATCGGGTAAACACGAAACTTAATTAAATCCAGCATCGATTCAAACTATATAAATACTTGGAAATTTTTCCATAGAGAACCATTCGCCTTGCATACAATATTTCAAATAAAAATCAAATTTCAAATTAATTGCTTAAAATGCAATTTTAATTTGAAATTTGATTTTCATTTGAAATATTGTATGCAAGGCGAATGTTTCTCTCTGGAAAAATTTCCAAGTATTCATATAGTTTGAATCGCTGCTGGATTTAATTAAGTTTCGTGTTTGCCCCATGTCGGTGGCTCATGATAAATATTCCATCTTGTGCTGCGTTTGTAGCCTTGCCAACATGTACTAGTAAGAAATTTTCCAGGCTGGGTCTCGTTCCATGTGGTTTAGTCAGTAGAATGTCAGTGCGCTATACGGATGGCCCGGATTCAAGTACCGTTATGGAATTTTTTTCACTATGTTGGCTTTTGCGCCTTTTAAGCAATCAATTTGAAATTTGATTTTCATTTGAAATATTGTATCCAAGGCGATTGTTTCTCTCTGGAAAAATTTCCAAGCATTAATACTGTGATGATTCTTGTTATAAACACTGTGATGAATTTTAAAATAAAGTTTTGTTTGAAATATACAATATTATCTTTTTACCGTACTTTTTAGCAGTGTATCGCTATTTTGGAGTCATATTCTTCTAAAATACTTTTAATTTTTACACTGAAAAACACAATGCTTATCAACTGGCATCCTTTTTTATTAAGTTCTAAGCTTGATCTTGAGTTCAAGCTTTATATTAAGAATGTTTTGTGTGTTGTGATTTGTTATTATTTTATTAAATACGAACATGGAGTCTAACGGATATTAATACATTTCCTATTTAAAGAAGAATAAGATAAGCCATATTTATTTAAATTTTTTATTCCCGTGTATATTGTATTTTGTTAATATGTGCTAAATAGATTTGGTATGATTTATAGGAAATGACTGATCTGGGAAATAGAAAAAACAAGTAAGAAAAATCATGCGTTAAGCATAGATTATAAAGCACTTTCCAACGCTTCCTGAATGCTTTAACTAGACATCGTAATTTAAGGAAATAACGTAAATAAGATAACTAAGCAAATATTTTAGAAAACGCATAAAACATTTGAAAAACTGATTTCAGCAGTTACCGTTCATAGCCAAATATGTTTTCCAATTCTTTTGAATAGCCCTGTATTTAATCTGTAGGTTGATATATACTAGTATATAATGTAAAAATTTAGTTTAGCAAGAAAATGCATAACAGGTTGAAATTCTCATTCAAAAATTTATACTAATATATAAAAACATACTTGAATATTTTTGTACAACCCTGTAGTTTACCTAGAATCTTTATTACACGCCACTATTTAGTTAAAATTTAATTCAAATTAAAACACTCTTAAAACTGCTGAAATCACATTTCCAGAAATTATAATTTATAGACGGCCATATATCCATTTGCTTGCGTGACCCTGTGTATCATTTTATCCATATTCTACAAACATTTCTTAGTAAATTAAATGCATTTCAACATAAAAATCCATAACTCATCTAAAAAACACCTTTAAGCAATTTGCGCCCATACCCTTTAACTCTTACGTATACTTTTGTGTAGCCTTGTATATGAATTATAGCTTTTATATACACCATATACTATGCATAAATATAGTGGATCATAAAAGCGCATATTATAATTAAAAATGCATTTCCAGCAATTATCGCTAATGAACAGTACAATATCAACTTTTATAAATATCATAAATTATAAATATTTTTTTATAAATATTATAAATATCAAATTTTAAAAAGTATAGTAAAGCAGTTTAATCTATAAACTTGTTATCAGGCATGAAAAACACTTTATTTCAATGCTTAATTATCATATTTTATTTTTTAATGCGAAGTATCGAACGTGTATCGAAAACGTAGAAAATGAGTTTACAATCGAAGAAAATTTAATAACTGATTCTGAATGTCTACAATTAAATGTTTGATTAAAATCACGAACAGCAAAAACGTGCTTACATACAATTTAAAAAAATAAATATACCAATTTGAAAAACACTATATAATTAGTATTTATAATTGTACTATTAAACAACAACAAAGTACAATAGATGAATTAAATGTATTATTAGATTTAACAATTTCTCAAAAATCTCTCCATATGTTACAAGGAATTCCTATTATTTTATAATTTTGGCAAATGTTAAATCTGAAAACATTGATATGAAGATTTAGGATTTTAAATAACAATTTAAAATATTATTAGCAATGAAAAAAAGTCTTTCAAAAGTTTCACTACTATAGTATGTAAAACGGCATTTCCCATTCAGTATAATGTTAATTTCTAATCTAAAAAACAATCCCAGAACAGTCTCTTTCTATAGGTATAATATAAAACTATTTAACTCATCTCATTAAATATACAAAACAGGAACAAACAATTTAAATTAAATAAGACTTACTTTTTGAACTCCATAAATTAATTATTAATATCCGTGTGTATCCGAAAATGGCGACGTCTTTTTCTTCCATTAAAAAAAGCACACGCAAAAGCTTACATTTTAGACTAGTAACTTACCGCATCTGTTAGAACAAAAAGTTCTCTGTTTACCCTGCGGTATCGTGGCAGACGATTTGGGGCAGGTGTGAGTTTATTTCCTTTTATATAAACAGATATGGAACTTATATGTGCAATCATTTTATGAGACTGTCTGTATTTAAATTTTTGTATTTGAAGAATTTTCCAATGTATTTTACCTTTTTTTTTAATCACTTTTAACCCCCCCCCCCCTCCCTTTTTCTAAGTAAAGATTGTTTCACACAAATACAAAATATCTTCCTAAAAAATAAAAAGATATAAATAAATATCGAGGATAAAAAAAATTTCTTTGTCAATCGTCATTCTTTTCATGTTAATTTCCTGTAAAATAAAACAATTCGTAAAATAACTTTTTTTTTAGAGTCATATCTCTAAAACACAAATTTGAAATACGAATAATAAATTATATCATGGGTTTTGCATAAATTTTGTATTATTTTTATTTATTCGGAAAATGCTAATTTTATTTTAAAAGTCTGAAAGAAGTAGAATTTTTTTTAAAAATAGTTACTTAAAATAGGTACACTAACAGGAAAAAATATGACTTGAATGCAAATTATAAAGCAAGAAATGTATGTATGACTAAACTCTGAAGAATCTTTCTACGTGCTCATTAAAAGCTGCAGACTTAACTATAATAGAAATTTTTTAGTTTGAAGCCACAAAAGTGTTTCGAATACCAGTGGTCGGTAAAAATAAATTAAAAATTTTCCTTCCTGCAAACTAAATATGTAAAGTGTATATATTTAATATTCCTAATTCTAAATATGTTATCCAAATTGCTCCAGCACGTACCATTTTTCCGAGAAAAACTTTTATAATAATAAGAATAAGAGAAGGATTATTATATTAAATTGCAATACTAGATAAAATTGAAATCAGGAAAAAAGTATACTTTCACACTCTTAGATATCAAATTGATAAAATATAGCATGGAAATCTAGTTTGTTGATACTTGTACCGTGCATTTTCCTTTATATGCCCCCTCCCCCCCCCCTACCATCTTTTCGTGTCTGAATTTACTACTTGCTACCCACTAATATATTTTCATTCCTTATGCCGCTGTAACGCGGGCCTTTTTAAAACATTTCTCTTCATTTTCAAAGATTTTTGAAGTTCATATTTTTCTCACACTGTGACTTACAATATGGGTTACAATTTTTTACAATTTATTACAATTTTTTTTTGTGAGTGTGTCGTGACCTACGTTACATGCAGTGACATAACAATTCTTTTTCATTGCCAGAAAAATAAAATTTTACAGTAACAACATGTTTTGAAGATTTTTTGTAATTTTTTAAAGTTTTCAAAGAAGTTCACATATCATTCACAATGTGACATCACTGAGTGGTGGCATTTCGGTCACAGATGTGACGTGACCACAGTGACTCACAGTGACGTCACAACGACGTCACTGTGACCATGCATGCTATGAGGGTTTCAAAGTGTTAGCCATGATAGAAATTCAAAGTGCTATAATTCAACCACTTTTTAAGATATAAACAAAAGAACAAATTTTCAGACACAAAAACTGCTCCAGAATCTTTGTATCAAGGCCAAACACATAAAAAAAAAATCTTTTTCTTTTTCCAATCTTTTAATACCTCATTTTAAATTTTAAATTACATTAAAAAAAAAATGGCCGCCTTTTTGAAACAAGATGGCGGATGAAGCTGACCAATGAACTCGGTCGAGATATTGGTATGCACTATGTACACTCCAAGTTACATGCAAATCGGTTCATGAATAGCCGTGTTATCGCGTGATAAATATCAGACCGTTTTAAAGCGTCGGCCGCACAAAAAATTCAAAGTTCTATAACTCAACAATTTTTTCAGGGCGTTTCAAAATGTCAGCCACGCTAGAAATTCAAAATGCTATAACTCAGCCATTTTTTAAGATATAGACGAAACAAAAAATGCTCCGGAATCTTTGTATTAATGTCAAACACATAACAAAAAAATCTTTTTCAATTTCTAATTTTTTTAACCTAATTTTAAATTAAAAATTATAAAAAAATTAAATGGCAGCCATTTTGAAAGAGTATGGCGGATGAAGCTGACCAACGAACTCGGTCAAGACATTGGTATGCACTAATTATATAGACACCAAGTTAAATCAAATTCGGTTCATAAATACGAGAGTTATAGCATGACAAATATCATATATATATATATATATATATATATATTTACAGTTAGAAATAAATTCGCAGCACGTGTAAATTTGTATGAATGCGGGATGTACTCTGTTTTGTGAAACTTATGCAAATTTTGTGCTTCCGCCTTTGTCAATCACGTGATAGCCGAGATAAGAGATTTTAGGCAATCGGCGGGTGCTGTAAATTGTTATTAGATGTAAAAATATAAGGAGAGGGAGTGAAGCTTGAACATTGAAATTTTGAACATCTATTCAAGGCATCATTTAGATGATATTACTCGTGTTAGAATAACGGAAAGTTGGAAGAATGATGCAAATTGAGAGATGTTGCCCGTGAATTTAACATCGCGCACAGTATTGTTTCTACACTATAGGCGGCATTCCAAAAGTGTAGAATATGTGCAAGGCGCACGGGAGGAGATCGTTCTAGCAGTATGACGTCCCAAGAAGATCGCTATATTGTTATTTCGGCAAAAAGGAATTGACGCAGTACAGCTGAAGTAGAAAATCAACTTTGTGCTGCCACAGGAACTAAAACATCGCGGAAAACTGTTGCAAGACGTTTGAAAAAAAATGGTGGACTATACGCCCGAAGACCTTTTGTGTGTGTCCTCCTCTCGAGATGCCAACGTAGGGCTCGTTTACTGAGGTTCCGTATGCATCGCAATTGGACTGATGACGACTGGTCTACCGTGCTCTTCTCAGATGAGAGTAGATTCAGTCTATCGTCTGATTGTAGACGCAAACTGATATGTCGCGAGGTTGGCAGTGCTTATTGTCGCCAGAATATTCTTGAAAGAGATCGATATGCGACGTCAAGTATCATGGTGTGGGCAGGCATCATGTTCAATGGCCGCACGGAACTGTATATGCTTGACCAAGGGTCCATGACCGGTAGACGGTACATTGAAGACATCCTGCTTATGTTCGACTTTTTCGAGGTGCTGTCGGCGAAAAGTTTCGTTTTATGGACGACAACGCACCTTGTCATCGCACACAGTCTGTACAAGATTGTCTTGAGGCCGAAGATATCTATCGCGTAGACTAGCCAGCACGTTCTCCTGAACTGAATCCTATTGAAAATGTATGAGATGCCTTGGAGAGACGTATTGCTTCTCGAAAATTTCCTCCCACAAACAAGGAAAACCTAATCCGTGCAGTGAAGGAGGAATGGAGCAACTTGCCTCAACAGTTACTGAATCATATTGTTATGAGTATGCCACGCGCGCCGTATTGAAAGTTGTCTCGCATTACACGGTGGCCACATACCTTATTGATATGGCTCTGACGATTGTTAATTTTGAGTATATTGCTTTCTTTGTACAGTCATGTTTTTGGACAATATTCACGTTTCAGAAAAAAGAACCTCTGGTATTACCCTTTATACATCCTTTCAACAAAATCTTTATATTAAATCCGGTGTAACATTCCGTTAATACTATTGTTTGCTTCTTGACCCACAATCTCACATAGATTCTCATTTACGTGTACATTTCTTCTTGGTCCTTAAGTTTTGTCCACCATCGTATATAAAACAACATTTGAACGGAGGGTGGTTTCGAGGTCTGGGGTTCATGATAGGTGAAAATGCGCCAAAATTTTTCGAAATAGCTTTCCTCCGAAGGGCTGCAACAGGTAGCTTTTGTCATGAAAGCAACCTAATAGAAGACCCAACTGAAGTTCTTACATGTACTTTCAAGTTCTTACATGGAGGTACTGTCGTGAAAAAAAAGTGAACACACTGTATTACCTCTGCACTAAATTATTGTAGAATAATGTTACTGGTACTAAACGGCTAGAAATGAAGTTTACTTTTAAATGCTATAAATAAAATTTACTTAGGGGGCATCTACATATCAAAACGAACCCCAACTTTGTTTTTTTCAATAGCAATATCCAAGTTTGACACCATACATAAATTTTACACCCTTGAATTAGCTTAAAAAAATTTCATGAAATTCGTACCATTAGTTTCAGAGAAATTGATTATTTTAAAATCAGTCTGTTTTAGGTGCTATATCCTAAATAAAGTTAGGCACTCGATTGTTGAAATTCTACAGAATGACTATGTCTCTTCTATTAATGTATTACTTCTTGCCAATATGACCGTTTTGCTCGATTAATGTGTTTCAGCTATTGCCAGCCCAAATATTTCAATAAAATGATTAAAATATATATTTTTTTTCAAATTATGCTTCTCTGCACATCACAGACGGTCCCTTAAACTACCATTTTGACGTTTTTATTCATAATTTGAAAACTACTTGTACGAAAATTTTTAAATTTAGAATTCACATAAAGCAAGAAATAATAAATATAAGGTGTCCTGGGGTAATAGTTCCACGATCTACCAATTTTCACGGCTTAGTTTTATAATCTATTTTTCAAAAAAAAAAAAATATAGGATTTTCTACAGCAACTTATTGGCTAAGTATACAGGAAAGAATACTTTAGCAGATATGTATTCATAAAATGTAATGGCAAGATTTCTTGACCAATACTATTTAACGTTATTACCCACCTATTTGGGTAATAACACCATGCAAACAAAACTATAAAATAAGATGGAATAATGGCATGCAAATTGTCCAATTCTAAAGATACAAATTCTACAGCCCTATAAATTGACAAATGTCTATTACTTACCATTAATTGCGATATCAGGAATTTCTCTTCATCCTTTTTGGCTTTCAACAATGGCAATAATGCTCTCAAATCTATAAAATAAAAAATAAACCCTATTCGAATGTAGTTCCAGCACTGAAAAGAATCAACCGGAGTAATTACGCAAGTGGATGGCGTTATTACCTCGGCGTATTTATTGCGCAGTATATTTTTAACAACAAACTGCCTTGAAGACACATCCAAAATCTTCCAGGACATTTTGAAAGTACATGAAATACACTAAAAATTTATGTAATAAACAAAGTATTTCCTAATAAATATATAGTCTTCAGATCACAGACCTTAACTCGCAAATTTTAGATCAGGGGTTGACTCTTTAGTGCTTCACCCAGCGATAATGTCTACAAATGGAACAAATTAACTTTTAGCGGTTGTTTGTGATTCAGATGGCTCAGAGCCCTTCTGCGCAGAATCCGTAAGTGCCATCTCCTGGATTCCTTCATAATTATACGTAATATTACCCCAGGACACCTTATATCTAACCGAAAAAACTGTAGGTTGCAATTCATATTTTTTCAATATTAATTTGATAATTCATAGTTTATATTATAATTTTTTTAATTACATGCCTAATGTATTTATGTTTTGATTTTTTGTATTAGATAGGAATTCTCAGTGTACATATATTAGGTTGTAGATTTAAATAATGCGGATAAAGCAGAAGCATTAGCGGCAAAAATTGGTTTTATGAATAGAAAATTCTTTTTTTTAAACGCATAACTTCGTTTTTTTTATTTGTGACTAAACAACTGACATCAATCAAGTGATGTGACAAACATTGAAGTGTTTGTAAATAGAGAAATATTGATTAAAAATCTTTATGTGAGAAGTTTTCTCAAATTATATAGTCAGCACGCTATTACTACGCTGAATTCAATTTTATGAAATGCCAAATGAAGTTTAAATATGCACTACTTTTATTCTCAGTACCGAATTAAGTTCAGCATAAACAGATTAGGATGAAATAAAAAAAAAAATTATACAGAATAGAAATATTTGTCATTTATTTAGAACTTTTGAACTTTTATTGAAATATTGAACTTTTATGGAATACTCACTCATACTTTTCTAGTATATACAACTATACCCAACCCTACGTTATATAGTTTTTTTCAAAGTCATATTATTTTTTTAGAAACGATTTTTTTTAATAATACAATTAATAATTCATATATTTACGCTACGAAACCCTCTAAGCGCGAGTAATACTCGCACTTAACCGTTTATTTAACATAAACCCTGTTTTCAGCAATCTGTGAATTTACATAAAACTTAAATGATTACCAATAGACTCTAGGTTATTTCAGTAATTTTAAGTTATAACAGAATGTTGTATCCTTGGCGGTGAACAATATGTCACCATTACGGTGAAAAATGTCATAAAAGTAATTTTTAAAGTAAATTGATTTTATACACAAACAGTATATGAATGATTTTTAATCTATTACTCCTTACTTATTTTTTCCTACAAGTTAAGCACTAATCAAGTGGCGTGACAAATATGTACGCTATCTCTACCGGTGCCTACTGACGCGTTTTAAGGTTTTGATTTATGTTTCTTTTGTAATTTTTTCGACTGATAACTATAAAAGTTCTCAATCTATTATAAATTGAATTGTAGTCAATTTAATCCAAAATTACAAAAAAAAAAAAAAAAAGAAGAAGAAGAAGAAACATAAACAGAAATTTTTTAACCCTTTCAGGGTCAAATCTTTTCCATTGCTTAAATGGTGAAATCTTCGGGATATTATAATTAAGAATTTTTGTAATCATACCACCGCCGTTTAAAAGGTGAAAATGTGTCATTTGACAATATGTTAAACAAAACACAAGAATTGCTGAAGTATATACTAGAAAGACAATCTTATTAAAAAGGGATATAAAGCATTTCCAATCTCTCTTATACTCCCATGTCAAAAAAGTATGGGGCAGTGACTACACGCTTTCAATTTTACAGGGTTTGTCGAATGTGTACTGAAATTCTTGACGAATCGTCCTTGATCTCCGAGAATGAAAAGAACATGTTTGACATTTTTCAATGAAGATTTAGTCGCGAAGACAATTAGGGGACTACTAATAAATTAAATAATAAAATAATATTTGCGATAATCCATTTAAAAGAAAAATCTCAAAATGGTCTGTCATTGTCACAAATGACCGTGAGAGTACTTTTTTAACGTTTGTGTGATTTGTGTAAACATAGCATACATATTCCTGAAGATGTTAACGTTTCTGTTAAAAATTCAAAAGATTTTTGTTTATAGCATACAGAGTTTTCAACCACATTTAACACTACTTTCCGAAAACTTGAAAAAGAATAGTGGAAACAGTGTAGTTCAATTAAAACATGAATATATTGAATATTTGTTGAGATATAGACATTTATATGAAATAATTTTTAACTGGAAATAGAAGGATTTTGCTTTGAGAGATTCTCTACTTTGCGAATACTTCCTAGTAAAAATGTTGATGGTGTATGCAAGGCTGCTTCTCGAGTCCGTTTTTTTTAACACAATTTTTTTCAAAGGGAAATCTTTTTTATAATTTACGTCGACTTGAGAGGCGTTCTTGTTGTTTTTGTAGCAAAAACCTACCACGAACTTTTCTCTTAAAAAATGCTGTTAAATAAATTTAAAAATTCAAAAAACCCAACTGCCTAAAAAGCGAATTAATTAATTATTTCTCATCAATGTGTAACTATATTTTTATATTGCTTACCTATTTTTTTATTTACTTGTATTGATGACTTTTAAGTTGTGTTTAATTGTTAGTTCCTATCTATAAAAACTGTTTAGATGAGGGCTATAGATGTCTATGATGGCTAGAGTTGCAGTAAAGCTATAGATCCTACCTATACAACTTCCAGGTTGTGTAATATTTAAACGGAGTTTCTGACTGTAAAATAGTCAATGTAACATCGTCTTCATTTTGAAAGACCTATCCAATGATATGTCACTCAATAGGGGGCGTAAAAATATTTTTTCGTCTCTACCGCCATTTTGTATTTTACGGCCGCCATTTTGAATTTATAAAACCAAAACCTAACCTGTATCCATCGGAAGGTTAAGACAAATCGATAGAGACACCATTCATTTAAATCCATCCAGCCGTTGTAATGTTTCGAGGGTATAAAGAAATCCACATACCGAGATACGTGTGAAATACATAACCCTTCTTGACAGCCGGGTAAAAAGGGACCAGTGGGAGCCTTGTGTATCGCCTACAGGCTTTTTGAATTCCGCTGTTTTATTTCTATCTATTAAACATTCGATAAATCGTTACTTTGATTTTTCCTTTGATTTTAAAAAAGTTAATGTAACCGGTGTTTTATTTATTTCAGCAGTATTCTCCTAGAATTGGATAACACATTTTGCAAATATTTCATTTTCTTTTCGGCTGATGATTTTTAAAAAGAGGAAACACAAGGACAATGTTTTATTACGAATAACAAATTGTTTGAATTACTGTAAAAAAAGATCAATAAATATTATATATAATTATTTTTTTAATAATAAAATTAAAACTTTAGTATCCCCACTTCTTTTTAAAACCTTATTTCTCAGAAGAATGTTAAAGGGTTATGTTTTAACTAAAATTTTTGACAAGTGTATTTTTTCACCAAAATGTACAATATCTTTTCCAAATGTCAGAAAGGATTCCTTGAAAAAAATTTTTTGTTGTTGAAATTATGCTTTTTAAACAGCTAAAGTTTCAACCACAGAAAATATCTACACGTTTGTACTATAACATACTTTGCTTGCATTTATTTTCCTGCATGTATATTTCAAAGCAAGTCTAATATGTTGAATTTCGATTTAAATCTAAGTTAAATTATGAAATAACCTTACATGTATTAGTTGCAAAATCTTATTTAATACTTCTGAAGTTTCTTTAGGGTGTTTTTTTCTTTTGATAGAACGATAAATCAATACAGAGAACTTTCAAATTCCAAGCGTAATTTAATCTGGACTTTTTCTTTTATACTATAAAGTTAGAAAGCTCATATTTTACTTTCATGTATATTTAAAATGCATTCTAGTATAGAGCATTTCTTCCTTTCTTTTTATTACTCTTAGAATAGAAGAATAATGTTCTACTATATAATGCTAGATATGGAAATCCCTATGTTGTTCTTGTGTGTGGTAATACAATTTTTAATTTTTGTAAATGGCATGCGTAAACGAGTAAAATAATATACATATTTTGAGAATAAAGTTATCATTAAAGGTTTGTCAAATATATCATGTACGGTGACTATAGCAACAGCTAATCAATTTAAAGGGTTTCTTCTAGCCACACTTGATTGTTTGCACTTAGAGTCTTATCATGAGTTAACAATACAAGGTAAACGAATGTGCTATATATAGTTTTATACAGCATGGAAAACGAAGAAAATTTAAATATAATTTTATGGTGAACAGATTAATTGAGAAGAAACCCTTTAAATTGATTAGCTGTTGCTATAGTCACCGTACATGATATATAAATATACCTTGTATATAAATATAATTTGTATAAATTTGTATATAAATATACCTGATATATAAATATAATTTATATATGATATATAAAATACATGATATATAAATAGTAAAATAATATACATATTTTGAGAATAAAGTTATCATTAAAGGTTTGTCAAATATATCATGTACGGTGACTATAGCAACAGCTAATCAATTTAAAGGGTTTCTTCTCAATTAATCTTTTCACCATAAAATTATATTTAAATTTTCTTCGTTTTCCATGCTGTATAAAACTATATATAGCACATTCGTTTACCTTGTATTGTTAACTCATGATAAGACTCTAAGTGCAAACAATCAAGTGTGGCTAGTTGCCGATTATTTAGCACTATTAATTAATTATTAATGATATAGAAAATAATCATGCGTCTACAGATAGTGTATAAATATTATGAAGCAAGTAGTAGAAATCATACGTTCAAGACATTTTATTGGATAGTGTATATAGTAAAGTGGGAACAGACGCCGCGGTGGGATAGATGCCGCAGAGATTGTGTGGTCGACACTCGCGCTCCAGACCAGTTTAAGAAGTTCGTAGTGTTCCTCCGTGTTGTGTGCTGTGTTGTATGCGTTTCCGCCGCTTAATTGTCAGTATTTATTAGTGCCAGTTTTTATGGTTCGAACAAATGTGGTAAGTTTCTAAAATTATTCTAATAAAATTTTATTACATATTTTAAGCAAAACAAGCAGATATTTCATTCCAAAACCTATTTCAACTGTAGACTAGATCCTCGTAGAATACAGACATGTGCTTGCATTTTTCTAGCTGCGCTCACATGACACAAAATGAAGACGCGGCATCTTACACGCCGCTATCGGACAGATGGCGCACCGAGGATGAGGGACAGATGCCACAAAATATATTTTTGTTTTTAAGTTCAATAAATTCTTCACAACGATTTAAGTAGAACTTACATTTAAATGAACGTATATTAGCGCATTCTGCTTATCAAAATATTATCAGCAACAATGTTAGTTCACCATGTGTGAATAAGGAAATCGTAGGCGTTTTACAATTTTCACCATCTAGACTTTTAAACAAAATATCTCCTATCCCAATGGTCAAAACACCTATACAGCCTCGTAAGTGAAAGCAATAGGATTTAAATATTACAAGCACAGAGTTTATAAACAAGAAAAAAAAGAAGGTGAAAAAAGCAAAAGAAACTAGAAAGTGTCAAAGAACGACAACTTGGCGGAAGTAAAATGTGTAAAAAAGGAAGGGAAAGATCAACTTGAAAACAACTTACTTGAGGAAGAAACTAAAATATGAGTCACCTTCCGATAATGACGAAATTGTTCTTCTTATGGATTCTGATGGCAGTATTGAATTGGAATTTAATGACACTGAATCTGCTGGAGTATCTGGAGTCTTATCAAGAAACAAAGTCTAAAACGGACATGATTGAGTGCATCAAATTCAATCGATAGCTGCACGAAAAAGGCTCACTTTACTTTTGCAACGGGAAGTGTAGTGTGACTGTGGGCGAATAGAAATACAAAATCAAAGAATGAGAAAAAAGGCAAAACATAAACAGACTAGGGCCTAAATAGAATAGAACTAATACTTACATTAAGATCAAACTGCAATATTCGCATGGATGTAAACCAGTGATTTCTATATTTTTTACCCGACTGCCAAGAAGGGTTATGTGTTTCACGCGTATCTGGGTATGTGGATTTCTTTATACCCTCGAAACATCCCAACGGCTGGAAGGATTTTAATGAATGAGGTCTCTATCGATTCGTCTTAAGCGTCCGATGGTTATAGGCTAGGTTTGGCTTTTTTAAATTCAAAATGACGGCCGTAAAATACAAAATGGCGGTAGAGACGAAAAAAAAATTTACGCATCCTATTGAGTGACATATCATTGGATAGGTCTTTCAAAATGAAGAAGATTTTTCATTGACTATTTTACAGTCAGAAGCTCCGTTTAAGTATTACACAGTCTGGAAGTTGTGTACGTACGATCTTTAGCTTTACTGCAACTCTAACTATCATTGACATCTATAGGCCTCTTCAAAACAGTGTTTATAGATAGGAACTAACAATTAAACACAACTTAAAAGTCATCAATACAAGTAACTAAAAAAATAAGTAATATAAAAAATAGTTTCACATTGACGAGAAATAATTAATTAGTTTGCTTTTTACAAAGTCAAGTTTTTTTTATTTTTTAAATTTAATTTTTACTTGTTTATGATGTCTATTTTTTCCAGTAATTATGCTATCCATTTATGTAAATTAAATTGTTTTTTCTTTTCATTTTCATTTTTTGTCTGGAGTTTTATTTTTTTAGCTTACCTTTTTGCATGTTCGTTAAACTTTTCACAATTTAGTGACATATAATTTTCGAAAGTTTACTGTTATTTATTTTTGTTTTAAGCAATTTGAGAAAACAAAAAATGTGATTTGCTTGAAAAAAAAATACACAGCCTAGATTTTTTCTCCATGTTGCATCAGACCCAGCACATAAAAAAATATTTTAAAAAATGACGTTTGTGAAAATAATTATACCTACTTTATTAAGATGGTTTTAACTTTTTTAACATAGAAATTTGATTCTAAAGTGTTTGATTAATGATTTCTGTTACTTAGTTTGTTGTTCTTTGATTTATTGTACATTTTACAAGAAGAAAAGTAAAACTGCGGCATCTGTCCCCACTTTACCCTAATATTAACTGATCAACTACTGGGGATTCATCAACGATTAGTGCATTCCACCAATATTCTGTTACAAATGGCCTCTTATAATTGAGAAATAATTGTTTATTTTCATAAACATCACGTACTCAGATAAGCTGAGACACAAAATTACTTAAATTGGAAAATCGCAGAGATACGCCCCCTTATACCCAATAAGCAATTATGATATAGCAATATCATCAATAAACAGTCATCATATTCACAAATATGCAAACATCATATACACCGATAAGCAATAAACTTATCACATACGCAAGTGATTCAACATATTCTTATACTTTTACTTTCAAAGTTTGGCAAAAATACTTTGAAGCCCCATAAACTCAATATGTCTTTCACACGATCATCCATATTTTTCTTTTCTGACACGCGTGTTGTATTTTGTAATCATCTGTGCAATTACAGTTAGCCGGAAAACAGAATTGTATGTTGTAGATATGTGCATCATTGTTCCCAAAAGAAATCTAAAAAAAATTCCTTATAAATTATGACCTTAATGTTTCTACGCAAATCCTTAATTTAATGCGATTAAAATAAAATAATGTCTTACTATTTCTATAAATGCACTTTTTAAGCGCGTGTCAGCTCTTAAAACTGATAAGTAAATATTTATTTTCGGTTTCTGATTACTTGGAAGAAATAAGAAAGTTCATTTTCTCATTTTCAAGCACATTGTTTTTCTAAAGTAGAGTGCGCTCAAGCAAAGTAATTCTGTTGCAAAAATGTTGAAATGAATAAGTTCCATCAGAATTTACGAACAAATTGATTTGAAAATAAATAAATGCTTTTTATCTCATACATTAAAAAAGAAAAATTTTATTCAAAATTCTGGCATCATTTCAAATGTTGGGGTAATTAAATAGTTTAAATAATATGCCACTACCCAAAAATGATTAACATATATATCAAATTTGTGGCCACCGTTTTTAGGAAGTCAACGTCTCTGGTTAGAAAATTGATTCTCGCGAACAGCTTTAACCCTTACAGGGACAAGGCACTTCTATTCGTAAAATGCTGAAATGAGTGAGCGACACCAGAATTTAAAAACAAATTTATTCAAAAGTAAGCAAAAGGTTTTTTCACGTTCTTAATTAAAGGAAAATTTTCATTCTAATATTCTGGTGCCAGTGTAGCATTTATGAATTAAATATAGGTGGTCCAAAAATGAACCACCGCCCTTGAAGGGGTTAACATAATCCGCACAAAACGTTTCTTTTGTTCGGAAAACATTTTTGTACTAAATATTAAAAGTGGCTCTTCAAAGTAAAAAAAGTTATATTTTATTGTTATCTGGTATACTATTGAAAGGATGTAATGAGTTGTGGTATAAAGCATGCAAGATGGTCTATCGTTACAAACATACACTTAATCTTCCTGTTCTCAATGCACACCCTACCATGCGGCTCTTTTTTTCATGTAACTTTTCAAAAAATTGCAAAAGGCAAGTTTAAAGTCTCCATCTGCTGTCTTCTTGTGGAAAGGACGAAGCTGTTGATGTCTAATCAACACTTTCTGATATAATGCGATGCTTTTTACAAACTTTCCGAACTTTTTTGTTTCCTTTTGACTCACGACACTTCACCGTTGCTTAAGTTTTGTGTTTACGATTACAGTAAAAGGTGTGCACTGTCATTGTTTAATAATGTATCGTTAGCACAATAGTTTTAGGAATTTTTAAAGAACATTGCCCGGAATTATTGTTCCAGTTGCTAATGCAAACTACAGAGAGCTGTATTACAACAATTAAATAACAAGTAAAAATTAAATTTAAAAAATCAAAAAACCCGACTGCGTAAAAAGCGAACTAATTAATTATTTCTCATCAATGTGAAACTATTTTTTATATTACTTACCTATTTTTATATTTACTTGTATTGATGACTTTTTAGATGCGTTTAATTGCTAGTTCCTATCTATAATCACTGTTTTGATGGGGCCTATAGAAGTCTATGATGGTTAGAGTTGCAGTAAAGTTAAAGATCCTATCTACAAAAATTCCAGGTTGTGTAATATTTAAAAGGAGCTTCTATTTGTAAAAAAGTCAATAAAGCATCGTCTTCATTTTGAAAGACCTATCCAATGATATGCCACTCAATAGGGTGCGTAATTTTTTTTCGTGTCTACCGCCTTTTTGTAATTTACGGCCGCCATTTTGAATTTATAAAAACAAAACCTAACCTACAACCATCGGACGGTTAAGACAAATCGACAGAGACCTCATTCATTAAAATTCACCCAGCTGTTGGGACGTTTCGAGGGTATAAAGAAATTCGCATACCCAGATATGCGTGAAACACATAACCCTTCTTGGCAGCGATGACAGAGATGACCACTTCGGGATCTACCTTTCTTGGCAGCCGGTAAAAACAAAACAAAAACAAATTGCATATGTTTGTCTTATTTAGTGGCTATATAACTAAATTAATTTAAAAATAAATATCGCTCTTATAGATCCTACAGAGCGTATATGTGTAACAATTATGGAAAAATAAATGTATAAAGAATGGTGATAATTTTATTTTTTTTTAAATATGTTCAGTCTAATAGCCCTTTTGCTGAACTACCGTATTAGATATTGATTTCAAAGATAAAAGAGCTTTTTCTGGGTGGATTTTGTTCCACTCCTCGAACACAAACTTTCGGAGTCCTTCCAATGTTTTCGATGCGGCTTATAAAAAGTTTTAAAACTCCAAATGCACAGTAATCCGTAGGAGGCACATCCGAGAGTGGGATAAATTTAAACGAAATTGCTTCAATTCCGGTTTCATTTCTATTTTATCTATAAAAATATAGCAGTAGATTTAGAGGTATGGCTGGTAGCCTTAACCTGATGGAGCTTAACTCAATGAATATTGTTTGGGTAAAGTGATGCAATGTCTACTTTTAAAACATGTGCTGAAACATATTTTTATGTTAATCCGAGTTCATTTTCACATTTTTTATACTTTCCTTATTTTAAATTTTCCGTTTAAAGGGGATCCAGCAATGGCCATAAAACCTTTAGCAAATTTTTTTGGGGTTTTCACTGAACCAATATTTTAGATTTCTTTCTCTTCTCTTTAGATAGTAATTCATTTTTTTTCTATTCCAATCAGATAAATATATCCAAGACTCGTGAATCATAACTACGTATTTCCATTTTTAACCTACCAAATAATTTTCATACAACAATCTGTACATAGCCTTACGCTGAGAAACGTTGATTTCGCATTAAGTGGTCGGCATCATCTTTTTTTGTTCGTTTGTTTTGACTAGCTATAAATCATACTTTATAATTTTCTTTACAGTTTCTATAGAGATGATTAAAGACTTTGCGATAGTTCTTTGGGAGTTTGGATTTTCTTTTAAAACATGAGGTGACACCTACGTATAATAAGTGGTGTCTGTACCTTTGTTGCGTATGAATTTTTTTACTTTTATCCAGTGAAATGTAAACTTTAACATTTTTTCCCCTTTTTTATTAATGATGTCACCTATTTTACACCCACAAATATTACAACTATGCATTTCACACCTTTTTTTGACAATCGAATAAGAGTATTTCTCTTCGTAAATCTCAAATACATAACCTTCCATCAATTGTTATTTTCCAGCAATATTTTAATGTACCATAATTAAACCCTTTTCCGAATTGATACCATGAAGGTTTTATTTTTTTCTTTAAATTTAAGTATCGAGAAAGTCAAAATCGTTACAAAAATATACGAACATCCTCTGTATTTGGGAACAGAAAAAAACCAATCGATATTGGAACTCTCCAGATTTACGCGCATTCTTTGACTTTTCTCCCTTAGATAAATGTTTCGGAAGTTAACGACAGTTTAAAAATGTGATTTTTTAAAAATAAGACGACTTAGAAGTGTTTTTTTATGTTATTGATAAATCATAATGACAAACCCTGATTGGCCAAAATATTAAGAAAACACTACATTCAAAGTCAAAACCCGACTAGTCCGTATTACATGTTACACTTGTGTTTTAAACTGTATTTATTGATAAAAAGCTTTGGCTGTATTGGAAACACTAGTGCTCATTAAAGTTTGCCTATTCATCGGGAAGGGAAGAGATTTGAATAAATTTCAATCAGAGGCAAGAGCCCGTCCTATATTTTAAATATATTTCCTACATCTATTTTCAAACTAAAATACACATGGTAAATTTCTTCTCCATACATTACAGACGTATCTCACGAAGATTTAATTTTGGAAATAGTGGTAGAAAATGTAAAAAATATATAAGACGCTGCGACACTTGCTTTGAATATTAAATGATTGTGGACGCCAGAAGGACGGTTCCAATATTACTAAAAACGCTAATCATCATCACTTGTTTTATGCAACAATGTTTCAAGTCTTTAAAAAATGGCAGCTAAGTCCATATACATCGAGAAAAATAGTGTACTAACTAAACTAAACTCTGTGGCTATACAATCCATGAAGGATCTGGGCCGACAGTGTCCATCTCTGTTTTCTTGAACCTGGGCCCCTAGGTGCTATACAGCATGCCTCTCGGTCAGGTGGTCAGCCTAATGCCAGACCGTCGGTGTTTAAGCAAAAAGTGTAATAGTGGTCGGAAAAATCGCTTGTGAAAGATAGAGGTGCAGCAACAAAAGAGCTACAAAGCAACACAGCACAACGCAATACAAGTCATTACTATCGCAAAGCACAACTATATGGTCTACAAGATGGATCCTAAAATTAATCAAATGAATATATGCTATCATACGTCAGGGAAGTAGAGTCACGATATTAGTACAGCATAACAGAGTGTACCAAATATTTCGTTCACTCAGTGTATAGATGTATGGCAATACCTGGTCGCCAAACAGTGTTGCCAGATTAGGGACTTTTTTAATTCAGATTTTTTGACTGTCACCACTTTTTAAAAATAGTATAATTCGCCTTATTTTTCAGAATTTTTAGTCTTTTTCTACACAGGCCGAATATTTCTATTTAAAAAAGCGGAGACAATCAACAATCTGGGGACAAAAAAGCATCAATGGAGTAATTTTTCAAAAGATGCATTTGAGATAGATCCAACTCATAACAAAATTACATAAGTGTTTTGTTTCTTTCAGATATACCGAGAGTGAATCGATTTCTCACGAACATATTTACTTAAAGGCTCCCACCCCGTATGCTTGACTTGCTTACTGTAAATCCATGTTTAACGTCCACATTTCTTCCATTTATTTATGAAGGTATTATATGCCAAGAAAAAATTATATAACATGAAGCGTTAAATTCATAACCATTATCATGTATACGTAAAATTCTTACGCTTTAATTTGTAGTGAAACAGGTAAATAATTCTACTGAAGCACCAGACATTAATAATATTTTAGTTTTAAATAGTTATTTGATTCTACTTTAACACAATAACAAAGGTAGAAGAGATATTAACATAAGATTTAATATCTGTTTTTTGGAAGCTATTAATTCTCAAATGAATATTTTCAGCTATACGTAATAGAATTTTTACATTCAAGAGAAACAGAATTATTTAAATATTGATGTCAGTGTTGTTAATTTAACATAATTGTCTTTTGAAAATGTTTGATGAACATTAAAAAAAAAAAAAATGTTTATTTGAAAATTGACAGCATCCGAAAAATTAGTATTTTGTGTTGAGAAAAATTATTAATATGCTGTAAAAACTACTCGCAAAGATTTCGCTTTTTCTTCCTTTCAAACGAACGCCGAAAGAAACATTCGTTTCAGAAATGCATTTGTACGATAATCTTTAGTAGGAAAAAGGGTAGTTAAAAAGTCCTCATTGGTAGGTAAATATAAAATTGGCCCCGTTAAAGTAGAAATTTTAAAGCTAAAAAACAAAAATATTCCATGCTACAAAAAATTCCCTAACAGTATTAAAAGAGTGTTACATGCTTCATAAATTCTCAAGTGACAGAAATTTTTAATAAAGTTTGGAAGAATGGATATATTTCATCGTTCCACGTTAATTTAACAAATTAAAACATTTATTGTGTCTCAAAAACCAGTATTTTTTTGTTCTTTCAGTATAGATGCTGGAAATAAAATAAGTTCTTAAAACGGTTGCACTGAAGATTTACGCATGTTTTAATAATGGAGTAAAAAAGGAAATTTTGAATTAGAGAAAATTAATTAAATGTTTATTCAATTTAAAACATGGAAACTCGTTATTTTGAAACATGCAAAAGGTCCATTCTTTAATTTTAATTTCAGTGCTTTGATGCATTTCGATACGTTATTTTGAAGCTTTTTTCATTAATATACTAAAAACTAACAAAAGTGAAGCTAGATAAAGTACATATTTCATCTTACATGAAATTTAAGTAAAATATAACAAATTTGTTTAGCTAAAGATGTCCATGATATGATTTTCAAAGATAAAGGATACAAAATTTTTGAAGACAAAATTACTCAAAACGTTTCTACTTTTGTATTTTATTATTTCAATAAATTTATCTTAGAAGTAGTTTAGCTGTTTTCAAAAGACATCTGTAAAGAGGTTTTTTAACCCCCTCACTGACAAGCCCGTGTTAATACGTTCACTAACCTCCAGGTTTCCCTGCAATACAAGCAATATTTAAAGTAATATAATTCTATTGATTTAATGTATTTTTAATACATTGACCAATGATTAATATTTCCAAGGATTGCATTCATATTCGTTATTAAGTTTTTTTATAAAATGTTCAAAGAATCATTTTTTTTACCATTTAAAACAAAATGCAGAGAAAACAACATTACAATTTTGCCCTTTTCCAAGACAGTCGGAGGGTTAAGATGTTTAGGCGAAGAGCATTGTTTAAATGTCGCTGCACATATAACAAACAATTACTCATAATGCATAATATTCTGAATCTAAAATCAAGTCGTAAATAGTTAAACAGAGAGCATAAAGCAGAAAATTTTGGAAAACACCGCATCGCGTCGCATATTTGTTATATATGCATTTTTATAAATTTACTTAAACTGTAATTCGCAAATAGTACTATTAACTTCAAACGAATTCCAGATCTGCGTTCAATCTGAAAACATTACGTAAAATTCGTGCTTTCATACAAGTTAAAATGCAAACAGTATCTATATTGCTAAGCAAAAATGTGTCCGTGAGTAATGCTGACGTCATATTGACGGTGGTAGCACCTGACCAATAAATTTAGCTTTTACAACAATTTATTGAAGTTCTAAACACCGCACAATTTCAGTTTCTTCGCCGTGGGTTAGACAAAATCATATCATTTGAAATAGAATTTGTCTGAAAACTGTACCTCAATGTACTGATTATTTATGTTTTTAAAAATAATTTTTAAAAGTAACATGAATTTTTTTATTCCCTTTCTCTCGCGCGCAATCTAATTACAAATTATTGATCCCTTTGCATTTAAAATAATATAAATAGTCCAGCGTTCATTTCCAGCTAATATTCAATAACAGGAGTGAAGTTTCATCAACAAAAGAATAAAAAAAGAATATAACGCAAATTTAACGTTTTATGTAAACATTATAAGCACTTAATCCACTGAAATTATCAGATGCTGTAAATAACTATGTCTAAAGACATAGTTATTCGGCTATTAACGACTGGCATGTATTGCTGCTGTACTGCGAATGTATCGCTATTAATTGATTTCAAAAATTTACTTGAATACATAATCGATATTTTTTATATTAAAATACTTTTTGGTGTTGTTAGTAGTCAATCTAAAAAATAAGTCAATCTAAAAAATTTTTTTTGATAATTCTGGTAAATCTACAAATTGTATTGAAGTTTTCAATAAAAAATGTTTATTTTTCTAGATCCTGTCTTTTCTTTAAAAACAGCAATTAATAGACGCTATTTTTTCTTTAACTCTTAATCTAAATTTCATTCGCATATCATGCTTTTCTTTCATATGAAGTATTTACAATAACTCGTGTCACACCAATACCTAGTTGTTAGTGCATTAGTTAGGAGTCAAAAGGCTCCCTGTGGATTTCAGTGATTCATTTAAACAACTACCTACACAAGAATTAAACAGCCATGGTCACATGTTTTCATTATAATTGCTTTAAGAAAGTTATTTTTTCGGTGAAAAAAATTTGTAAAAATAAAATTAACATAATAAAAGAAAAAAATAAAACCTGAAAATATCGTAATGAATATTTTTTGCCCTAATACTTTTTCTTCAATCATAGACATATCAGCGTTCTCATTTTGATTAGTACCTGAATTTTTCGAAATTATTTTAAAGATGAAATTACTTAGAACATAAAAACATTATCGTAGAATATCATTACAACAATTAATAATGACTCTCCACACGTGAAAACGTAAGATAATCCAAATTAATTAGCTACAACTTCCGAAAAGTTATTTTATTTTCCTGTCTTACTAGTTTTGCACTTTTTCATAATGATATTGATTTTTCTTTGATCTATTAATTAATAGCTCTTTTTTCTTTTTTTAAATAAATAAATAAATAAAATCATTGCTATTATTATATTTTGAAATGAAATGAAATAACTTTTACACGTAAAAATTATTTTTTTTTAAAGTTCAGTTTAAGTTTTGTTAATAATTTTTTTCCTAAGAGATAACTGTATCCTGAATAATCGTGACGATAATTTTATCTTGACGATAATTGTATCTAACAATAATCTTATCTAATATCCTGAAAATAATTTTATCCTTCATTTATACCCTACTTTTATTCTATATATATGCAGTGTTCCCAAATGGTCCGCTTTTTGAATATCACTATATTCTAAGAAAAAAATTTCCTTTTAGGATTTTCTAGAAAACTACCTAGCAGTATACTTCTATTGCAAATATTGTAGAAACCTACCACGAACAAATTTCTTAGAAAATACTGGTATTCCAAAGCGGGTCATTTGGAAGTCCTGTATATATTACTTTTTCGCAATTATAGTTATGGTTTTACAGCAAATGTTTCTTTTGTTTTTGTTACGTATCAAACACTATACTGGTTTAGATATTAAATTATTTTCCACACATTATCTCTTGTATTGGAATATGTTACCCATTGTATTTACTTGAATTAACATTACATAGGATTTCGCAATCACAGATCGTGCCAATGATAAAATCTCGTTAGGTCAGTTTGTGATAGGCCGTCCCAAGCCAACACATGCATGTATTAATACAAAAGTATATATATACCAACTTCGGTACATTTGGGTACTGTAAATTCTGAATTATAAGCTTTGGAGTGGTCGGAGGACCAAACCAGGAACTACTACACTGGTTCTTAAAAAATCAGTGTCTCGAAGCTTTAATTAACTTTACATATGCTTTCACAATGATAGATCGTACCAATGATAAAATCTCGTTAGATGAATTTGTGATAAGAAGTTACTGGACCATAATGTGACAAATCTGTTATTTTTATATACTCATTATGCTGTATATATTTTTTGTTTTAATTTGTGTAAGGGTTAGGTTGGAAGGGTCTATCTCAAATTCATCTAACGAGACTTTATTATTGGCACGATCTACAATTGCGAAATCCTATGTTAATTGAAGTTTTGGGACATAGATTTCTTCCAAAGCAGTGTAGTATTACCTGCTTCTGTCATCCGAAGGTCAAAATGTTATAACTAAGAAGTTACTGAGGAAAAAATTACCAAACTTGGTGTATTTGGTTTGGTAAATTTATGTACTCATAATACTGTATATATATTTTTGTTTTAATAATTGCAAGGGTTGGGTTGGAATGGCCTATCACAAATTTATCTAACGAGACTTTATCATGGGCACGATCAACGATTTCGAAATCTTATGTAATGTTAATTCAAACTTTGGTACTTGGATTTCTTCCGAAGCAGTGTAGAACGACCTGCTTCGGTCGTCTCAAAGTCTTATAGCTATAATTAAGAAGTTACTGGAATACAGTAAAAAGTAATTTCTCTTTTAGATACTCTATATTTTATAGCCCAACGCATAATTTTAGAAATTTGAAAGAAACACCTATTTCCAATATGTCTTCCTCAAGAAAAAAGTGTCTATATTAATATACTGTACAAAGAAGCTCAATAAGTGTACATAATTTAATCCTTTGCATGGGGTTATTTTTCAATAAGATTCAGTTTGATTGATGGAAAATTGTTGGAGCTAGAATGCTCACCAATTTTAAAATGCTGTTCAGGGGAAAATGCACTTAAAGGTTTCGTTATTGTTTACTCGCTGTGAGAAACTCTACTTCTGCAGTTCCAAAATTGCCCTTTCACATATAGAATTGATATCTGAGTAATAAAATATCATTTTTGTGTGTATAAAAGCTAATGTAAGCAACAAAAATTGAAATTTTGAACCGGTGAAAGTGGTTTTGTCATTTAAGAAAAGAATTGGGTTTTATATGCTTTACATTCGAAGAAAATTATCGAAAACGTTACGGACAAATCCAGAATGAATTCAAAACCAAATTTAAGATTTAGTGGAAAAAAGTATTTAACTATTATTAACTATTTTTTTAAATCCAATTCTCACTACTTCGATTCCATTTCCCATCTATTTTCCTAATGGCAGTTACCAGAAATCATCTATTCTTCTATTGGTCAATAAAACTTTAACTTGAATCCCCATCTCTCCTATATATGTGAGCAAATTTCCGCCACCCTTAGCACAGAGGGCGGTATTCTATATGCTACCGAAACCGGTATGCTTAAAATTTAAAATTAATTGGCGCTTTTAACGTTGATATGTTTTTCATTTTTTTTTTTGTATTGAACCAAACTCCATATTAATAATTATTAATATTTAGTGACTTAGACTACTTTAGGTCACAATGACTTAGTGCAGCCCAAATAATACAGGACACAGAAATATAACAGAATTTGCATTAAGACATTGATAACGAAATCTCAGATTCACTAAATTATAAAATAATTTATTTTATCTAATTCATAGTTCAACCATTTATCTCTCTTTTGCAATGCTGGAATATTGGTTACAGAAACTTCTACTAAAATGTGAAACATTCTACAGAAACATTTTGTGCAAAATACTGTATATAATAAATTAAAGTGATAAATATTGAAGAATAAAAATACTTTTCATCTAAAAAAGTTCTCTTTGTAAAGCCAAATAATAACTATTGGATTTTCAACTATAACAACCATCGTCCATTTAAAAATCCATCTTTCACTCTTAAAATAGTTTTCAGACTACTTTGAATTGTTGAAATCATCCTTTATGTTCGCATACTTATACATGTATTTAAAGGCTTGGAGCTATTGAAATTTAAATTTAATACGTAGTTGGAAAAATAAAAAACACTGAGTTTTGCAGAATTACTTAAAATTATCTTTCAGTTTTACGTACTTATGCATGGTTATATAAAAAGTAAAAGTTTGAAAAAGCGCCCAGTAATGTTCTAAATATAGAACAATTCGTATGATGGATAACTCTTTTCTCCAAATGGTTCTTTAAAGAAAACTTTTTATTCGAACGTATTTTTCATCCTTGCAGGCTGTTAAAAAAGAGAATATGAATTCTGTAAAACCGAAATGTAGAACTTTTTTTTTTTTTTTTTTTTTTTTTTTTTTTTTTTTTTTTTCGAGGAATTTTTGTTAAAGGCACGTTTGTCTTTTGCCATTTTTAGTTATTTAGTTAATCATATAAATCTATTATAGTTTATGTTAATTTCTATCAGAAAGCTATTTGAATAATCATTATTTCATTCGGTGTTCCATCGGTAGTATTTACGTACAGAAAAATAACATTTCATAATGGCAAAATGTTCCTCAATTGGTAATTAAGTTTATATAAAACAAAGTTCATTAAAAAATTATTGAATTTTACTAAATAAATTTTTGTAACCGGTTTTCTAGCTCTACACTGTTAAAAAGTTTCAGCAAACTGTCCAGTCATTTAACCGTTTTTATAGTAAACGGTTATATAACCATAATTTAAAGTTATTATGATTATATTATTGTCCATATTATGGTCAGATTAGACTTAAATTACAGTTATGAGACCGTTTTCTATAAAAACGGCCGAATGACTTTACAGTTTGGGCCCCACCAGTGGCCGAGAGGTTCTGCTCTCGAAGCTGGTAGACGGGAGGTGCTGGGTTCGATCCCAATCGCGCCCGTCGGCCTAATCGTTCGGAGTTTTCGTGGTTTTCTTCGAACCTTGGTTCTCCAAGCGTTAATACGGGTTAGGTTCCCTTAGAAAGACCTCCACGGAAGGCACTCCCCCCCCCCCTTAGGGCCCATATCCCACGTGCTGATAATTGGCCGACATAAATACAACTTTACAGTTTGCTGCAAATTGTTAATATTGTATCTAGGGCAAAGGATTAACGTATTATTTTCAAGTAATTTTTCGGTTTCTTTCATTTCTATAGGGATTTAGAAATACACTGCTCAAAACAATTAAAGGATATTTGAAGTTTTATATAAAATAAAGATATAAACGAAATTTTTTTTGCCGAAAATAGAAGAAGAGAATCACAAATGCAAATTTTTCTGGTTTTCAAACTGTGGAGTATGCAAATTTTGAGTTCGACGTCAAAAACGTCGCTTCAGCTGCAGCGAATGAAATTTGACTTTCAACTGGATAAAAGAGAATGAAGACAAGGATGATCGGCATTCAGTGATTGCTTTGTTTCGATGAGTACGATGTCTCAGCGAAGTCATTTGATAGATTCAGAAGCTTTAAGAATTGTTGGTAGGTTAGAAGGGGGCCAAACTCAAGCCGAAGTTCCAAGATCTGGAACCGTTTTTTGGAGAGTGGATGTGCAGGCCGAAGACCAGGGCAAGGTCGTAGACGGGCAACAACGCCCAATGAAGATCGGTATTTAGCGTTAACAGCTCGGAGATACCGAACCATGAACGCTACTCTTCTCCAACAACACCTTCGCTCAGCTACAGGCACCACGATTTCAACTCAGACTGTCCGAAACCGGCTCCATGCTGTAGGTCTGTATGCTCGCCGACCGATGGTATGTGTTAGATTAACATCAAGGCATCGTCGCGACCGCAGGGAGTGGGCAACCGAGCATGTCAACTGGAGGAGAAATGAATGGAGCAATATTCTGTTTTCTGACGAGTCCCGTTTTTCTGTGCATCCGGATAATAGGCGTATTTTCATCTGGAGGGACCGTGGCAGTAGGAATAATCCTGCGTTTGTGCACGAAAGTGTCAGATTTGGCGGTGGAGGAGTGTTGGTGTATGGTGGCATCTCCATTGATGGGCGCACTGACCTCTACATCATTCGAGATGGAGCTCTGACTGGTCACTGATATAGGGATGAGATCCTCAGATATATTGTAGTCCCTTACGCTGCAGCAATCGGAGATAACTTCATTTTAATGGACGATAACTGCAGGCCACATCGTGAAAACCTGGTAGAGGATTTCCTTTTCGAGGAAGCAATCTTTCGAATGGAATGCCCAGCGTGTTCTCCAGACATGAATCCAATCGAGCACGTTTGGGACGCTCTAGGAAGACGAGTTTCTGGCCGCCAACAACCCCCACAAACTCTCCAAGAACTGGAAAGAGCTCTTCTGGAAGAGTGGGGCAGAATACCCTAACTCGTCATTAATAGCCTCATTGAGTCCATGCCTCAAAGGTGTTCAACGTTGCTGGCCGCCCGTGGAAACCATACCCCCTACTGAAAATGATTTTCTTTGAAGAAAACACCTTTTTTTATTCTTTTTTTCTCATATGCACAAATTGTGTTTTTTTCCTTTAGTACACAAATGCGCAATAAAATGCAATTTTTTTCTGCCAAACATGTGTAATTTATTCTCATATAACGTACTATGTCTGTCGACCATGTATCAATCAGCTAAACAGTTTACCAGATACAAAATCCACCTAAAACTGCAATATCCTTTAATTGTTTTGAGCAGTGTATAATCATACCAATAGTTATTGTAATAAAAGTAACATGCTAACTTATTATTATGTTACTGTAACTTAATCCAATAGTTACTGTAATAAAACACAAAGGTTTCTTAATCTATGAAAATACCACGAACGAAAACATGCAAAAACCTCTTCAGAGCAACCTGTAATTCCGAATACTAGATATAATAGAATCCTTTATGTTTAGAAATCACAGAAACACTATATTTTACAGATTTAAAGAAGCATTTATAAAAACATAGTGACTTTTGCGTCCAATGATTTTCGGAAACGATTCCGAGTGGTATTTGTAGTGTATTAATCAGTATTTTCAATTCGTAATATGAGTTATTAGGATGTTATCAATTCTCAATTAAATATTTTCACCTGCATAATTGAATGTATACATTCAAGAGTAACAAAATAGTAGGGGAGGTAGGGGAGGTTTGATACATAGGGAGGGTTGATACATTGACAATTTTTCTCAACAAATGGCATCAACAGCCATTCTAACACATGTGAAGTTTTCTTTTATTTGCTGAAGCCATCATTAGCTGGACTAATCAGTGAAGAACTGAAAACTTTTCTTTTCTTTTAATTTTGAAGGTTTTTGGAATGTCAATGTAAATTTTTTCATTGACTGATTTTCTTTCATAACTCTTATTATTGTGAAGATAATATCTTGTAATTTTGTTTATTTATGAAGCACATTGTTAGGATTAATTTTACTAGAAAGTAGATTACAATTTTGCAACAGCATTTGTACAAAGTGATTGAAAATCCAATAAGACATAATAGGGAGAAATGATACATTAGTACTGGGGAGAAATGATACACTTGTATATTTGAAATTTAATAGTTTTTTAAAGTTTGTAAACTAATATAGGACTGTAATATTCATTATTGTTTTACAGCAAGAGCTACTGAAATTGGTAAGGAAGAACAAAGAGAATATTCATAGACATTATGTAGGTTACATAGGAAAGCATTGCGATGATAGATGGTTAGTTCGCTTTGCTCGTCATGTAGAAGGGAAAAGTTTAAATGGCCTGAAAGTGAAAGTCTTTTTATAATTTATGAAGGGCAAATTGAAAAAACGTTAAATCTACCCAATTTTACTTATCAAAATGATAGAGTTATTAGTTTATCTTTTAACCATTTCAGGAGTGGTGGTATGTTTAGGAAACCACTCAATTTTAATTCTCAAACGCCACATTTACACCAGCATTTTGGTAATATATTTTCCATTTAGTATGAAAGTGAAATGTATCCCTTTTCTTATTTCTAATTAAATTTTTTGGTAAATTCCGGTGCCATTCATTTATTCAACACTTTCAATGCTTTGCCCTTAAAGGGTTAAAGGAATCCTAAATGTGCTAAATTTATGTTAAATTGTTTGCAAATCAGCAATGTTCACTTCATTTTTCCTTGCAGCTAGATTTTTAGGGTTTTTTTCATTATTTATTTTCTAAAAAGTGTGTTAATAGGATTGTTTAAATAATAGCAATAGTTTAAATATTTTTGCAAAAAAAACATTTCTGAAACAAAAATGTGTCAATGTCATTTCGTTTCAAATTTTACTTAAATATTTCAAGATTTATCATAAAAAATTGTATGACGCATAAATTGAATTGTCTGCATTTTTTTTCAATTTACATAACAATGTATCATACCTCTCTTGCTAGCGTATCAATCCTCCCCAGTAATGGGGAAATTTGATACAGTTGTAACCATTCAAAATAATTGGGATACATTTTTTGAATGATTACTTTTTAAATTCACAATATTTTTAATAAATGAATAAAAGGTCACTTTATAAGAAAACACGAAAAATTTGTTTATAAATAGCTTTTTAAGGATTGTAAAAAATTTGTAAAAAAAAGTGTATCACACCTCCCCTACCTCCCCTATTATTTTATTGGTATTTTTAATGCTGTCAATTTATCATCTTTGTATGTAAAACATGCGCATTGAACATGACAACTTTTTTTGAGAATTAATAGCATCTGAAATCGCGATATTCAGGTTTAAGAAAACTGATTAAAACACTATAAAAACTACTCGAAAACGTTTCCGAAAATTAGTGGCAACAAAATAAACTTTACTTTTATAAACGCTTCTTTAAATCTCAATAGTATATCGGTCCCCGTTGTTTCTAAAGATAATGTGCGTTTTTCGGAATCGTGAGAAACTCGGAAGAGGTTATTGCATAATTTTGTTTGTGGTTACATTATACTTTCTTAGATTAAGCACTATCTGTCATTTTTACTACGTAATATTGTGACCTCTTTCTTTTTTGTCAAAATATATCTATGGAAAACTATTATCCCATAGTCTGTTTAATGCAACAAAATAACCCTGAGGTCCACTGGGATAAGTAATTCCCTCTTATTTATCGATCAATTTATATAAAAAACTCAAAATTGCATTTTTTTAAGCATGTTCTGTACTAAAAATTGAAAAAAAAATACAAATAACAGACCCGACAGAACAAACTGGCGGTTTCTTTGAAATCGTGCGAAAATACTTAACAATTCCTTCAAAACTAGATCAGACAGCCGCAGAGTATGAATTTTTCTTTGAAATAGTACTAACACTTTGTGAGAACAAGTTGTCCTAAAAAAATTTTTGAAAATGGAAAATAATTATCTCTCTAAACGTTGTGGTTAACGGGTCTCTCTAGCATCTATACAGGGTTAAAGCTATTTTAACAAAGCTGTATTTTTTAATAGTCAAAATTCCAGTTGAAATATTTTATATTATACCGTAATATAAGATGAGAAATAGATTTGTGAATGCACAATTTTATGGGTGCACTTGAAGGAATAACATGATTAGAAATAAATCGATTTCTCATCTGTTGTCTTGTTTTAAATACAAAATATAAATAACAAAAAATAGAAGTTAACTTCAATTTTAAAGAAACGTTTGGCTGTTGTACAATTTAGCAAATAAAAGGTCAAAAAAGGATTAAAGCTTTTTTAAGCAAGGTGTATTTTTCAATAGTCAATATTCCAGTTGAAAATTTTCATATTACACGGATAAGATTAGAAATTGATTTACGAATGCACGCAATTATTACTTCAGGTAATAATCACTTCAATAATAACGCACTTCAAGTAATAATATGATTAGAAATGGGTCTATCTATTTCACATCTGTTGTTTTGTCTTAAGTACAAAATATAGGTTAAAAAAACGAAATTAACTTCCATTTCAATGAAACATTTGGCCGTTTTAACTAATTAGGAAGGAAAAGATTTATAAAGGTTAAATATATTTCAACAAAGCTGTACTTTCCGATAGTCAAACTTCCAGTTGCATTTTTTGTAATATGCAGGGTGTCACTCTCAACGGTGTCCAATGACTAATTCCTAAACCGTTAGTCATAGACATATAGTTCCAATTACAAAAATGTTTTAAATGAGGTAAAGAAATACACTAATAACGATTTCAGTCAATAAAAACAAATCTTAAAAAATTAAGAAATTTAAATTTTTATACGGTCTCCCGGTTCTATAAGTTATATTTAGTAAAATTTTCCTATTACACTGACAAGTAAGACAAAAAAAAAAGTCCCGTTCATATAACAGTAAAATTGACCGAGCTATGAAACTTTAAAAATGCATGACTTATACCACTCTTCCGCACCTGAACACAGATGAGTTTTGCCAGGCTTTCAGGGGTCATATACCAAGTACTTAAAGTATTTGAAGAACTTTTTTCATGTGTATCTGTGCATTGAAAAAATCGTATAAGCATTACTTTATTAAGTTTTTATTATGTTTAAGGTTAACTTTTATTAAGTTTCAGATTGACTAAAATAATTGTATTTTAACATATTATTTATTTTGTTTTATTTTGTAAGGATTTGAGACTATTTCATTTCATGATTTCTTTGAGCAAAAATTATGTTATTTTTATAAGATTTTTTTTAACTTCAGCGATCGTATGTATGTTATTCCAGTTCAAAATTTGTACTCGAACTTTAACTCACTTTCAAATATCCGATCGAGATTAAATTTTACATATTAACGTAAATCCGATGACAATCTAATATTATTATGATATTCCGAGGTTACCAAATATACATAAATACACAATGGTACTACAATCCATGTAGGATTTTGAACCCCTCAATGTACCTCTCCAGACCTTCCGATCTCTGGCCTCTACTTTATAATTTATAATTTGGTTTTGTGCAAGATCTTTCTCTACCTCTTCTATCCATCTCTTCCTCGGTCTACCAATACTTCTTTTCCCAATTAATTTACCACTATAAATCTTCTTTGTGTTTCTCTCATCCCTCATTCTGATTAGATGGCCTAACCATTGCATTCTTCTTATTTTTATAGTATTTATTATATCTTTTTCATTATATAACTGTTCTATCTCCATATTTATCCTTATACGCCATGCATTGTCTTCTTTGATAGGTCCAAAAATTCGTCTTAGGATCTTCCTTTCCCAAGTGATAAGTAGCTTTTCATCTATTTGTGTAGTGGTCCAGGTCTCACTACCACAAATTACTATTGGTTTTATAACAGTTTTACAAATTTTAAGTTTGGATGTTCGGTATAGTACAGATGATTTTAGAATGTTTCGAAGAGAAAAATAGCATCTATTTCCTGCTGCAAGTTGAGTTTTAATCTCTGCTTCTACCATATTATCACAGATGTTCATAGATCCTAAATATTTTAATTCTGTTACTTCAATTGTAATTCATCATTTATTGTTAACGTTGTTGTTGCCAGTGATTTCATCACAGATCATCACGCCTGTGATTCCATTCATTTTCATGTATTTTGTTTTTCCTTTATTAACCTTGAGGCCTAGATTTTTCTCTTCAGTGTCTAGTTTATTGTATGTTTCAATCAAGACTTTCTTATTTCTAGCAATTATATGAACATCATCTGCAAATGCAAGAATTTGTAGGAAGCAAATCATAATAGTATCTCCTCCGTTGTTGTAGATGCTTCTAATTATTTTCTCCAGGCATAAATTAAAAAGAATTGTCGAGAGAACACCATCTTGCTTTAGACCAGAATTTACTGCAAATTCGCTTGAAAGTCTTCCCTGTACTTCAACTTTAGCTTTTGTATTTTCCTGTGTTAATTTTATAAGTTTCACTATTTTATCAGGTATTTTAAAATCCTTCAATATTTCAAATAACTTATTTCTGCTTATACTGTCCATAGGCCTGTTTAAAATCAACAAACAATTGGTGCAAATTAATATTTTGTTCATAGAATTTTTCAAGGATGCTCCTAATACTAAAGATTTGATCCACCGTTGATCTTCCTTTCCTAAAACCACACTGATAATCACCTATTACCATTTCAGCATACGGCTGTAACCGCTTTGCAAATATCTTTGCCAACACTTTGTATGTAACATTTAATAAGGCTATGCCTCTATAATTTTGGCAATTTAAGATATTTACCTTTGTATGAATTGGGATAATCATAGCACCATTCCATTAATTTGGTATATATTCATTCTGCCAAATCTCTACTATTAGATCATGTAACATTTGTACCAACTTCTCACCACCATATTTCAAAAGCTCAGCACTTATCAAATCTTCACTAGGTGCTCTTCCATTTCTGAATTTTGCAATAGCATCCCTTACTTCTTCTACAGTTGGTGGTTAACAGTTTTCATCACTCACATCATAATCATTAAGATTAAACTGTATTTCTCTTTCGTCATTTGACTGTTTGTTTAAGAATTCTTCAAAATATTCTGTCCATCTATCACATTTGCATGCCCTTCAATAAGTTTATCATTTCTGTCTTTACAAAAAAGTGTGCGTGATTGGTAGCCCTGTTTGATTCCTTTAATCTTTGAATACATTTATATTAGGCTTATATCACCTAATGCTGATATGTCTTCAATTTCTTGAATTTTACTCTGCTCCAAAGCTCGTTTTTTCATATGAACAACTTTTGAGTATTTCGTCTAATTGTTTTAAAGTGATTTTCACTGTGTCTTGTTCTATGTTTTAGCATTTTTTCTCTTGGTTTATTCTTTTCCTTAATCAGTTGCCAACACTCATCATAAAACCATTCATTAATTTCCCTCCTTTCTTCCTTTCTAACAACTTCCTCGGCAGTTTTTAATATGATATTTGTGCATTTAGCCCATTTACTATTGATTATATCTTAATTTAATTCGGCATATTCATTAGCAATTCTTTCTGTTAATTTACTTTGATAAACCTTTCTTCTCTGCATGTTTAGTAAATCTTTTGTTTTAAATTTTACTTGTTTAGTTCCTTTGTCATCTCGAAATCTTGTAGCCCTTTGTCTGTATTTCATAATAACAAGGAAATGATCAGTATCTAAATCAGCACCTCTATAACTTCGTACATCCGTAACATCGCTAGCATGCCTTCTGTCGATCATAATGTGATCAATTTGGTTTTTTGTCTTTCCATCAGGAGAAATCCAAGTTTATATATGTTCTTATGCTCAAAATATATACTACTTATGATTAAGTTGTTAGAAGCAGCGAAGTCCACAGCTCTTATTCCATTTTCATTACACAAATCATATAAACTAAATTTTCCAATTGTTGGTACAAAAGTGTATCCTTTTCCAATTTTAGCATTAAAATCACCTATTACCATTTTAACATCATGTCTTGGTATCTTATCAAATTCAATCTGTAGTGTTTCATAAAAGATATATTTTTGTTTGTCCTCGGTATCTTCGGTTGGTGCATGGACACATACTATTGAAATGTTAAAAAACTTTGCTCTCAATCTCAAGATATATATTCTTTCATTTACATTGTGAAAATCAATAATATTTTCTCTAAGGCATTTTCTCATCATAAATCCAGTACCATGCGTGTTTCTTACTGTGCTTGCACTATTAAAAATTGTAAAATCACCAATATCTCTTATCACAATGTCCTTTCATCTTACTTCCTGTAAGGCCGATATGTCCAGTCCAGTCTATAACTATCCATCTGACTCTGTAGTTGCTTCACTACACCAGTTCTGTATAAACTTAAAACATTCAAAGTTCTAAAATTCATAAGCCGTTTTCCAGTTACAGTCCGTTTTACCATGAGATCAGTCCGTCTAACATCTGTATTTAATGGCTTCGCAACGAGTTTTTTTTTTTTTTTTTTTTTTTTTTTTTTTTTCAGGGAAAAGGTTGCCAGCCTAGTCGCTTCTTACGACATGCACGTGTTACATTGGGACTATTCTTTAATGCCGGTCACCACACGTTATATTCGGAGGTTACGATTTGTACTTATTTTACAGGCTAACACAAAAAATTTCGGATAGATTATAGCCAAGAAGTTTAAAAACAAGTTTTAGATTAGATAACACAAGACTGCGATGATTGTGTTTCATGTATTTTTTAGCACTGAATCCGAAATTACCTTACCATCATGTCAGTATTTTTCGCAAATCATAAATTGTCAAAGTTAAAAAAAATAACAAAATAACAAAAATAAAATAAAATAAAATAAAATAAAATAAATCGGATACTATAAAATAGAAGAGATAACTGTATTTTTTAACTTTTGGTAATGGATTTTTATGCACTTTTTAGCACTGAATCTGAAAATGACCTTCATTTTTACCATCACGTTAGAATTTTTTTGCAAATCGTAAGAGTCAAAGTTAAAATATAGCGAAAAAATCTGATACTATAAAAAATATGTATTTTTTTAATTTAATTTAATTTTTTTCAATAATTTATTCAATTTTTTGGCTTATACTGGGATTCTTACAGCAAAACAGTTGAGGGATCCGATGTGGTGCGGGAGGAGGTGGAATTTTATCTTTGAATTTTTTATTTTTGAAATTTACAGTTTGCGAAAAATCCTGACATGATGGTTAAAAATGAATACATTTATGGATATAGAGATAAAAAAATACATGAAAATCAATTATCAAAAGTTAAAAGCACAACAATGACATCTATTTTATAGTATCAAATTTTCGCTATTTTTTCTTTTTTTAACTTTAAAATGTACGATTTGCAAAACATCTTTACGTGATAGTAAAAAAATGAAGGTCAATTTCGGAATAAGAGGTACAGAATACATACGAATTAATTAGCTAAAACTGTTCATTTTTATCATTTTATTTAACAAAAACTCTGGGGTTTTTTTCTAACATGTTTATAACAAATTTTATATTTTGAATTAATATGTAAGAATGATTAAAGATTTCAAATTTATATTGCAATGATAATTTTACTCTCAGCCATTTTTTATATATATCTGACGAAATTATATTTCTACTAAAGGGTCTAGCCGGATAAGCTTAGCAAAATGGCCCCCACGGCCGATGTTTGAAATGCCATGTGTAGTAATAAGGATCACTCTGTTAATACAATAAAGAGCGTTTTTAGCCCTTGACCTTGAACTGTCTTTGAGATAATCGAGGAAGTGTGCGCCGGAGCTACTATTTTTCAAATACGTTTTTCTCAAAAAGTACAACAGTTAAAAAAATTAAACCAATTATTGAAGAATATATTAGTTTGCATTTTATATTTTTTTCCCATTTTTACACAACTTTTAACATAGAAAAATAAACAAAAATATTTTTTTAAAAAAAGCTAATAATGTAGTAATTTTATATTTACACCAACCAAAAAATTACAGAATAATGCCCAAAGTGTGTACTTTAAAGAAAAAAAATTTCGTTAAAATCGAAGATGCGCTTTTAGAGTTATAAAAAAATAATTCTAGCAACTTGCTAAAATATTCGTAACTTTCCCTCTTTGCATTTGCAGAAATACGCTACTATCAATGCATTGGTCGATTCGTGGCATTTCCACTCCGGTAGAATGCGTCAGTGCGCCAAAATAAGAGAATTTTTCCATACATACCATTTCCCTATACGTTTGTTTCGTGTTTGTAAACATTCTGTTTTTTTGGCGCATTGTGCATCCTTCTCGTGTAATAATATCAAGTCGATGGTCTAATCGATTGTGCAACTGAAGCTGAATAGGGGCTGTAAATATATAAGGTTATCAAGTTTTTGGCAATTTCGGACCTTCTCCCAACCTTCCGATATCATACGTTATCCTTCCTCGAATCCCCCTTCCCATAATAATACTGTTATCAGTGTCTAAAAATTCTTTTTATTTTTACAATTATTTCCTTTTTTTTTTCTTTTTATTCGTTTGCAATGATATACAGATACAGTTGTACATTTTTTATTCGCATATTTTACTGATTTAAATGAAGGGAAGTAATTCATAAAATATCACTGTTATATGAGAAATAACTATATGAAATAACATTTTAAAGAAGTACTTCTTATTTAAAAAATTTTAATAATAGCTCTTTGTTGCATAATGCATTGAACAGTAATATTGTCTTCTTGCACTTCGCCTTTGTACGGGGCTAAACAGAACTTCTTGTAAACAAGACATGTGGACAGCATTTTACCCCATCTTTTACAGTCAAAAATAAATGTCATTTCGAATCCTGTTTCGCTGACATCGAATTATATACCCATATGGCAGGAGAATATTAATGGTGAACGTTGGATTATTCTATTATTTTAGAATGAAATGGTTTATAACCATTCAATGGTTTTAATGATAACTTTGTATTTTCATAAAATGAAGAAAACAGATTTAAAAAATTAAGATAACAGATGTAAAGAAAAAGATACCAAAAAAGTAGATTTTGGTTTGATTAAAAATCATAACAATATCCAATGACAGATCCCCTCCCCCTACAGGTATCTTCCGATGTCAAGTGCCAGAACCCTTCCCCCCCACACCCCCCTAAAGTGAAACTTTATATATGTATACTGTACAGCTCCATAGCATTCTTCTATGTGAAAATCATGGTAGACAAATCTTATCATTTTGTTTGCCAGTTCTTGATATTATTACGTGAGAAGAATGAGCACAAAGCCAAAATAATAAAATATTTACAAATACGAAACAAACGTATAGGGAAGTGGTATTTATGGCAACATTCTCTTATTTTGGCTCACTGCGCATCCTGCCCGAGTGGAAATGTCACAAATCGACCAGTGCATTGATAGCAGTGTATTTCTGCAAATACAAACAGGGAAAGTTACGAATATTTTAGCAAGTTGCTAGCATTATTTTTGTTATAACTCAAAAAGCGCATCTTCGATTTTAACGAAATTTTTTTTCTTAAAAGTACATACTTTGGGCATTATTCTGTAATTTTTTGGTTGGTGTAAATATAAAATTACTACATTAATAATTTATAAAAAATATTTTTGTTTATTTTTCTATGTTAAAATTTATAAAAAAAAATGTGAAAAAAATATATAATGTGAACTAATATATTCTACAATAAATGGCATTGGTTTCATTTTTTTAACTATTGTATTTTTTTGAGAAAAACGTATTTGAAAAATAGTAGCTCCGGCGCATACTTCGTCGATTATCTCAAGGACAGTTGAAGGTCAAGAGCTAAAAACACTCTATATTGCATTCTCATGGTGAGCCTTATTACCACACATGTTATTTCAAGCCTCGGCAATGGGGGCCATTTCGCTTTGCTTATCCCGTTAGACCCTTTGTGAATGAACCCTAATTTGCAGCAATAAATATGCCCCAACTTTAAACAGTTATTACTTGGCCATTTTAATCATAGAATAAAGGGATTTTTTTTTGTATTACTTGTCAGAGTAATAGGAAAAATTTACTAAATATAACTTATAAGACCGGGGGACCGTATAAAAATTTAAATTTCTTAATGTTTTAAGAAATGTTTTTATTGAGTCAAATTGCTTTTAAAATATTTCTTTACCTCATTTAAAACATTTTTGTAGTTGGATCTATATGTCTATGACTAACGGTTTAGGAATTAGCCATTGGACACCGTTGAGAGTGGACACCCTCTATATATAGAGGTATGATTCGAAAGAGATTTACGAATTTGCAATATTATGCATGCACTTGAAGAAATTGTATGATTAGAAGTAGGTTTATTTCACACCTTTTATTTTATCTTAAGTTCAAAATATAAATAAAAATATGGAAGTTAACTTTTATTTCAGTGAAACGTTTGACTGTTGTACTATTCAGCAAATAAAAGACCTATAAAGGGTTTAAGCTATTTTAACAAAGCTATATTTTCAAATAGTCAAAATTTCACTTGCAAAATTTTATATTATACAATGATATATGATTTAAAATAGATTTACGAATGCACAATATTATGGATGCACTTGAAGTTATGATACTTATGTGATATTTATTCTTGAAATACCTTCAAGATTACGAAGTCGGAAAATGGAATTCAAAATACATTTTCAATGATTTTTGTCATATTTCTTCAATAGTTAAAACAGAAAACATATAGTTAGAGACGCAACAACCACTTATAAATATATAGATATTTTATAAGAGATTTTCTGAATTCCCTTTAAGAAAAAGAATTTCATTATTATTTAGGTTTCTTGTTTAAATACACACACACATATACACACACAGCAGTGGCGTGGCGTGAAAATTTTCGGTGGTCATCGCAATTATTTAAGTTTGTGGTGAAAAATTATTAACTCTAAAATTCAATCGTTGAATGTTCAAAAAAGAAACTTTAAATCTTACCTTCACTTATACATGAACTCCAAATGTTCTACTAAAACTGGATCGTAGAGTTTTAAAAGCTTATTAAGAGTTTTAAAATATTGCTTGGTCATCGCTGCATCCAGCGATGACCGGACGCCACGCCACTGACACACAGGTAATACACACACACATACACACACACATCCATACATTTATATATATATATATATGTTTTAGGTTACATTTTTAAGTTTTAGAAATCGCTGCTGTACAACAAATACTATTTTCATTAATATATTTGCTATAAAATATATATTTTACATCAGTTGTTGTTTTGTATTGCGTATAAAATATAAGTTAAAAAAAACCGAAGTTAACTTACATTTCAGTTAAACATTTTGTCGCACTATTTAGTAAATAAAAGCATATTGAATTTTAATAATATTAATAATATTTTTATGTGCAGAAAAATTCAATTAAAAATAATTTGCCATCAAGTGTATTTAACATTATAATTACACTATGCCAGTCCTTCAGTATTTTGGTAAATAAAGGAATATAAATGTACAATATGTACATTATTTTATGGTTTTCTCATTTTAATTTTCTTCTACCTATAATAGAAGGAAGTATTGTAATCGAATGTTTTTCGACTTACGGTTTTTGACGGATTTAGACGTTTAACGGGTGAGAGATCCAGAAAAATATGTTTATAGGAAATGTCTGTCTGTCCGTAATTGTGCCTGTGTGTATCCTCTTCGTAGCATCTACAGCTGTATGAAATTAGACATAGAATTGAACCAAATTTCATATATATGTTTTTGGTTATGGCCATCAGGCACCAGTTGAATTCGGGAATATTACACAGGAAGGCAGCTCAGTAATAGCGGATTTTGTGCACTTTTCATTACAGTATTATCAAAAAGTGTATGATTTTTTGCATAGAATTGAACCAAACTTCATATATATGTATTTAGCTATGTCCAGCAGGTCCCACTCGAAAATGGTGATATTCCCACGGGCTGTGATAGCGATTTTAAGCGATTTTCTCAATTTTCTGTAGTCGTGTTGACCACCGGTTGCTCGTGCAGTGAGATGGGCTTCACATTCAGGTAACCCGGCGATTCACACGCAGCTGACATGCAATGAATGACGAAGCAGAATGACGAACCAGAATGACGCGAAATATTGATGTTATTGAAAATCACGATCGTGATTAACTCGTGTTTATTGTGTTTTCGTGTTTTTTCATGTTTCGTGATTAAACAATGCATCAGAACGCACATACTTCGGCATCTTGTTAGTTTCTAAAATACATAATTAAAAAATAAATACGCTTTTTGAAGTATTAACATGCAGAATTGCCGATTCTCCGGCTTTTTTCACATCACTATTATCTTAGAGAAAATCTGGTTCTTTTTAATCGCCCAAATGTTCCAATTACACAAAGCTTTAGCAAGAGAAAGTCAAAGTAAATTAATATAATTTAAATAATAATTATAGGGAGTGAAAAACTGACTTCTAAAACCTTTTATAACTTGGTTCATTCTATACAGTTAGAAATTTGCGTTATTTGACACTTTATTGAAGAATCATGAAAAGTTTGAAACTAATTTGGCTTTTTAAAATATTTATCGGTCATTTATTGTTTAAAAATTGCTTCAGAAATGCGCTTTTTTTTTCTTTTTGCAAAATTTCAAATATTGTGTTTGAATGATTAATAAATTTCAATCACTTTTACGAAAATCCTAAAAAGTCCATTTCTAAAAGGAAACAGACACTTTCTAAAGAAATTCTTCCGTATTTTTCGCAAATCTAAGAGTTTATATATATATATATATATGCATATGTAAAATAATTAGACTCTTTTAAAAATATTTTATACCTTGTTTCTTTTTGTATGTACTTTCCAAAAAGCGCATTTTTTTTTTTTTTTTTTTTTTTTTTTTTTAAGAAAGCCGTTTGCATTAAGATAATTTGTTAATATGTTTGAAGAATTTCATTGAACTTAAAAATGTTTTAAGGCCTTTACATTGTTTTAAACAAGTTCATAAATGTGTTCCCTTTTTATAAAATTACAACCTGTTCGTTATTCATAAAGTTTGTATAAAAAAGAAGTTCTAATATTACGTAAGTCATTGTGAGTCTTACCAATATGCCATGTTAGAATCAAACACATTTTCTAAACAGTAATAATAATTTTAACAGTTCAAAAGGGATTGTAAACTACAAATTAGCATATTAGATCATACTTTCCAGAAACTTGAATGGAAACGCAATTGCGGATGATAAGATTCTACAAATTGAGACAGTTTCGCGATACGCAAAATACTAACACTGTCCGAATAACAGGGAACATTTACATTAATTAAGGGGATTAGAAATGTTTGAAATGACGAAAATTGACTGAAGTTTGATCATGGATTGGGAAGCCTGTAATTTATTTAGATTGCTATTTATTTTGCATTTATTTATTTATTTATATTTTATAGAAATAAAAAATGTTTTTTAAACTGTAATAAAGAATAAAAAAAGATTTATTGCACAATAAATTATATAGTATGATATAATTATTGTGCGATATATCGTATGATATATTGTAGAAATATTGTACATAAAATTAATCTCGCAAAACTAGTTTTGCCGTGGTATCCAGGAGACAAGATTGTGTATGTTTGAGTTCTCGTTTTTTATACTGAAATATTAAAAGTAGAGCTATAAGTATCTTTAAGCAAAAAATATGCGGAATTTTATAGGTTATGAATTTTACTTTTTTTTTACATGTTTTCTTTTGTTTTATGTAAAATCGAGAGGCAACGTTCATGTGAATAAGCTCGTCGCGACGCGATCGTACGATATGTATTAAGTGTTCCTGCCCGCTCGGATAAGCTTGTCGATATCTCAAACTTATTACCCAACTGAAAAGAAGGGTTATGTGTTTCACGCGTATCTGCGTATGTGGATTTCTTTATACCCTCGAACCATCCCAACGGTTGGATTTTTTTAATGAATGAAGTCTCTATCAATTCGTCTTAATCGTCCGATGGTTATAGGATAGGTGTTGTTTTTATAAATTCAAAATTCCGGCCGTAAAATACAAAGTGGTGGCAGAGGCGAAAAAAAAAAATTACGCACCTTATTGAGTGGCATATCATTAGATAGGTCTTTCAAAATGAAGACGATGCTTCATTGACTATTTCACACTCAGAATCCTCATAGCATGCATGGTAACAATGACGTCATTGTGACGTCACTGTATGTCACTGTGGTCACGTCACAACTGTGACCAAAATGCCACCACTCAGCGATGTCACACTGTGACTGATATGTGAACTTCTTAGAAAACTTTAAAAAAATACAAAAATTGTTCCAAACATGTTATTTACTGTAAAAAATATTTTTCTGGCAATTAAAAATTTTTTTGTGACGTCATTGTTATGTCACTGCATGTAACGTACGTCTCATTATGTGTAAAAAAACCCCACTATATTGTAAACTCACAGTGTGACTAAACATATGTTAAGATTAAAACGTTTCCACTTCAATATACAATATAAGTACAATAAAAATAATTCAGTGTTTGCTTCCGGCTAATATTTCACAACGAAATTAAAAACTTCATCAAAAAAGTACATAAATAAAACACAAATTTAATAGACCTGTAATCGAACTGCTCGCTTAGACTACTAAAACTACTTTAATTAAAAAAACCTGCTGTAAGTAGTAAAATATTTGGCGATTTTTTTTACTATTAACTCTTGGAATGTTGCTAATATGAAAGTATCGCTATTGAATTTTAAAACTTTATTTGAATACATAATTGATATTTTTCATATAAAAATGTTTTTTGGTGTTATTAGTGGTCAATCTAGAAAAATGTATTAACTGTAAATATATGTTAGAGATTTTAAAAATAAGAAAATGTTTTCCTCTTGTATTCTATAATCCGGGAAGTTGGTTTGTTATTTATAAATTATTCTTATCAGCGGAAATGGCAGAAAATAATATACAGGTGGAGAAAGCAAAGATTTGTTTGTGTGTGGGCATGGGAATGGACGGAGTTTTGTAATAAAGCAATGCTTTATTATAATAAATAAAAACACTTGCATATTTTCAGTAATAAATGTTTCGGCTAGTGTTTAATTATTTTAAGTAATTCAATTTAAAAAAAAAATTCGCTACTTGTGTCACACTTTTTAAATAAATTTAACTTTTTTCGAATATCAAATAAAATATACAAAATGTATGCAAAACGCATGGCGTAATTAATTATTCATATATATATATATATATATATATATATATATATATTATTTCTAGAAATTTATTTTGAAAAATACTATTATTTTACAAGCTGTTTTGCTATACAGGAAATTAAAATAGAAAAAAAAATGAGAATTGCCTGATCCCCCCCCCCCCCCCACACACACACTCCCGCACAAAGAAGATTATTTCGCCAGTTATTTTATTTCTTTTTTACGAACATATTTCCATTTACTACGTATAATATAAACTTGACGTTGCTATTTTCAAAAGATCTTGGATTATTGCATATTAAAATTAATTTTAAATACTCTAAAAATTCAAACATTGTTTAATTTGTTATACTCCCAGTATTAGTATAATTATTGTCATATTTGACAAAAAAAAATAGCTTTACAAAACAACTTAAAACTTGAACTATTTTGAAACATATCGAAAAAAAGTTAAATGCATCAAAAAATTTTTGAAACAAGAAATTTTAATTAGAACCATGCTTATAAAAATATTACGTCATATAAATGTATAAGAACGGAAAAGACACCTGCTCCTGTTCTGTGCCTTGATAAACAAAAGAGCACGAAAAAAAACCGCAGACGATAAAAACTATTAAAGACAACATATTGCGTTTAGTCTTTGGAACAGGCTATGAGAGTTTTTTGCTGGACAATAGGTAGTGTTGTGAGCGTGCAGTCTGTCAGATATAAATATTTAACCTAAAACATTCATAGGAATAATCATTCCAGGATATCACTTTAGACGAAAGTATTTGTCCAATATAATTACACTAGCTTTGGTGTGGTTTAAAATGATTCCCATCATTGCTATGGTATTTATTGTTGGACATATTTTGTACTTCAAAATTTTTTTCTTTCTAAAACATGGATTACATCAGAATATAAAGAACGACGTTAAGGGGAAAAAAAGGTATGAAAAAATATTTTATTCCAGAGTTTGCTTTTCTTTTAATTATAAAGATTTTAGTATTTTCTTATAAACATTTCATTAACCTAATAAAGTTTAGTAGATTTATTATTTAATTTATTGAAATTAATAACTGCTTATCATCAATTTTAACCAGAAGATTAAAATCATTTATATAAATTTATTTTAATCAGATTTGTTTTCTTTTAAAATATTATAGATTAAAATCACATGTTTTCTCAAACGTTAAAATCACGGTACTTAGAATGAGTGTATAATATATATATATTTGAAAATATACAACATAATTATAAGTGCATTTTTTCCAAAGTTTTATGAATTGAAGCAAACATTTTCCGAGTTTTCTCAAAGTATTGTAGATTAACGCAAAATTGAAAAAATGTTATGAAAAGATGGTGTCTAAAATATTGAAATACAACAGAGCAGGTAAGAAAACTGCTTTTTTTACATATGTGTTTAAATAAAATAATAATTGCGGCGAAAGTTAATACTTCCAAATAACAAAATGAAAACAGAAGGTTTACCCTTTAAAAGAACTCTAAAAAATAAATACATATACGTATATTAACTTTGAATTTAAAAAAATGCTTAATTAGTAGATGTTCGAAGTGTTACGCACCTCAGTAATATCATACACAGGATATTAAAGAAATGTTGAACATCTTTTTACGAAACGGAAAACTTACAAAGCGAAAAGTGCGTTACCCAAGACTGGATTTGGATGCCAGTGACGTCAGAGGGAGAAACGAAACCTGCGCGTGGACCCTACCGAGTGTTCTACTTACCGTGGTTAAAATGACGTAGAAAAATATTATAATCGAAGTTTAACATAATTAGCAAATATTTAAATGTATTTAACGTACTAAATAAAAAGGCCTTTTTATAGAATAAAATTTTTTGATGGTCTGAAACAATTTGCGTTGCACATTTTTATTTAAAAATTAATATCCGTTCAGAATATATATTTAGAAAAAATAAGATTTTTTTTTACATAATGTAGAAGTACTATTTAAAGGATATCATGCATATGTATCATTAAGGGGAAAAATCAGTGTCAATGAGTATTATTCGATGTGAGAAAAGTTATAAAAATTTATAAAGAGATATCCTTAGCTGGTAAGAACTTTTCTGTTAAACATTATGAAAGAAAAATTTTCAAAGTAAACCGGTGTTTCAATTTGTTGACAAATATAGAAATTATGCGACTCAGTGAGAATTTAAATATTTGTTTTAATAAAAGATTTTAATTATTAAAAAGCATATCCATGTAGTTGAATGATTGAAGCTAAAATGTAAAATATATTTTATTATTTTTTTTTATTCTGGATGCTTTTAATAATTTATTTCCTGAATGATTTTATACTCGTAATCTTCAAAATATCTATACTATACACTCTATCAGAAAACAGACTGATAAAAGTGGGCTTGTTATTTATAATTATCATTTAATCCTGCAAATAATATAATAATAATAATAATAATAAATCAATGTGTGCGTCTATTTTGGTCTTATGGTTTGAATTTTTATACTTTATTCACATAAAAATGGCTAACTATTTCATATTATTTTAATTATTTTTTATTTTTACTGTGTCATTTAAAAGTAAATATGCTTACCTGCATTTGTAACAGACTGTATATATAAAATTTTCACAGCACGTTATTCTAAAACATTTATAGTAAATTAAAAACTTCATCAAAAATGTACATAAATAAAACACAAATTTAATAAACATGTAATCGAACTGCTCGCTTAAACTACTAAAACTATTAGAATAATAATAAAAAAAAAACTGCTATTGGTAGTAAAATCTTTGGCGACTTCTTCGACTATTAACTCTTGGAATGTTGCTAATATGAAAGTATCGCTATTGAATTTCAAAATTTTATTTGAATACATAATTGATATTTTTCATATAAAAATGCTTTTTGGTGTTACTAGTCAAACGTATTAATTGTAAATATATAATGGAGATTTCAATAATTAAAAAAATATTTTTCTCCTGTATTCTATAATCCGAGAAGTTGTACTATTCTTAATAATATCAGAGATATAGTGGCCTTGGCAACAGACATCCGGCCAGATAGATCCTCGGCAAATTGTAGAAAAAGTTTCGCATTAGACTCCGAATAGAGTAGCTGCTGTGCATAAACATTTAATGATAGTTGTTTCCTAAAAATCATAGGCAGTAAGAGTTGTTATTACTGTTACTATATAATTTCATAAATAAAAATGTAATTTTGGCAATCAATTTTTAAAGTTATTTTTGAATAACCAAAAGATGTTTTTAAATATGTGTGTTATTGCATGCAGACTTCGATATAAAATGAATTAACCTTTTGTATCACCTCACCGTTATGCGTATTCGCAACATACCCCAAAGTTAAGGTGAGTTATATATAGAGTGTAAAAAAAAAAAATCGTGATTAGAAAAATCGTTTTTTTTAAATTTAAATCAGATTTTTTTAAATTTAAATCTGATTTTTATGATTTTTTTCCCTGCATTAAAACGCGGATTAGCTTTTAATACTTTTAGGTTTCTAAAACAATTAAACCTGTAATCGATAAGATAATCTATGTTTTAAGCTTTAATTATAATTATTAGTTAGTGTAATTAGAGTGTTTATAAAACACCATTCATTTTCATTAGTAGTATGCAATAATGTTACATACATTGATATTTTGTAATAATTATCAAAAACTGTATTAAATACTATTGATATTTGCAGTTATTAAAATTATTAATCTCTGCACTTAATATCAAATTATTGACAATGTTTGAAATTAATCATTTTCCCAACAATTAACTCTCTAATTAGGAAAAAAAAATATTTTTTTTTTTAATTCCTAAAATGATAACTTAATATTCATAGAAAAAAGAGGTGCTAGTTCAGTAAAAACAGAGCATTACTTCATGAGTAAATGTATTATTAATGTGTTTAGTAATGCTATAAGGAAAAATTATATAATTTGTTAATATGATAAATAAAGGACATTAATTTTTAAGGATTTTATGAATTACAAATTGAAAAATACAATTAAATAACTACATGATTTAACAATATCTTGTATCTTCTAAACAAATAAATTTCTATAATTTTTGCAAGGTCTTGGACACACTGATTTACCAAATACTGTGGTATGGGGAAGTTTTGTATAAGAAATCTCTGAATGCAACTAAAGGTGAATTTCAGTTTTTTTTGAAGGGTGTATTTCGCCAATTTTAAAAAGAGCAGGGTGCTGAAACTTAAAAAAATTACCTAGAGGAAACAGTAAGTAATTGTAGAATTAATAAAAACTTCAAATAAATAAATTTCTTAACTGTTATTTTACTCCCTAAAATTCCCCCAAATCACCTAAAATTTTCTTTTTGTTCCTAAAAATATATATTAGCTCGTTAACTCCATAAATCGCAAAGTATTTCGAGATCGCCAAAATTTTACCGAAAAACATCGCGAACTTCGGAAAATAGTAACCGAAAAAGACGCGTATTTCGTCCAAACGATCGTAAAAAAAACGTCAATTTAGTCAAAAGATCGCTAAAAAACACGAATTTCGTCAAACGATCGCGGAATAAAGCTAATTTCCACAAAGAATTGGGGAAAAAAACTCAAATTCAAACTAAGGATCACACTGGGGAAAAAGCGAATTTCGACAAAGAATCCTAAAAAACATTTGGATTTCGTCTAAGGATCACGAAAAAAAACTAATTTCTTCAAGTGATCGCTAATTTTGCCAGAAGATCTCGGGAAAAAAAAAAAAAAAAACGCTAATTTCTTCAAAAGATCGCGGAATAAACGTGAACTTCGATAAAGAATCGTAAAAAAAAAAAAAACCCTTAAATTTCGTCAAAAAAATCACGGAAAAACAAGAATTTCGTCTAATAATCGCGGGAAAAAAGTGAATTTCGTCAAAGGACCGCGGAAAACGCAAAATTTTGTGAATAAATCGCATAAAAGACGCGAATTTTGTCAAGCGATCATGGGAAAAAATGCGAATTTCATCTAAGAATCGCAAATTTTGGCAAGAGATTTCAGAAAAAATGCAAATTTCGTCAAATGATCGCGAATAACATGTGAATTTTGTCAAAGAATAGCGAAAAAAATGTAAAATTGTGTCAATAAAATCGTGCAAATACGACGAATTTCGTCTAAGAATCGCAGGAAAAATGTGAATTTCGACAAAGGACCGAGAAAAACGCAAAACTTTGTTCATAAATCTCGCAAATACGGTGAATTTCATCAAAGGGTCGCGAAAAATGCAAATTTCGTCAAAAGATTGTGGAAAAAAGCGAATTTCATCGAAGAATAGCAAATTTTGTTAAAACATTATAGAGAAAAAGCGAATTTCGTCAATGGACCGCAAAAAAGCCGAAATTTTGTCAATAAATCGCGCAAATAAGGAGAATTTTTTCAAATGATGGCGAAAAAAATCTAAATTTCTTTAAAAGATCGTGGGAAAAAACGTAAATTTCATTTAAGAATCGCAATTTCGTCAAAAGATTAAAGAGAAAACGTGAATTTCATCAAAGGATCGTGAAAAAAAGAGAAATTTCAATAAATCGTGCAAATAAGACGAACTTCGCCAAAGGATCGCGAATAAAAAACCCGCAAATTTCGACAAAGTATCGTGAAAAATACATTTTTCTCTGAACTTCAGAATTTTCTTTTACTCATAATCACTCCTGCCTCGATTATCTAGGTTCATTGATTGGACTCGAATAGCGATTCCATTTTTCATTAAATGTCTTGCATCTTAACGCTGTCACAATATTGTCATTGTAGCCACATGTTCGTCAAAAAGTTAATGACAAAATCGTCACAAATGAAACAATTTTCACAAAATTGTCACAATGTGACTTCACAACATTGTCACTGTCGTCACAGAATTATCACAGTGTTAATGACAATTTCGTCACAAATGACACATATTTCACAAATTGGTCACACCGTGACTTCACAAATGGGTCACAATGTGACGTCACAAATGAGCTCTAAAACGGCCATAACGACTTCACATTCTAGTCATTATGACTTCACATCGACGGTCACAAACTCACAGTGTGACTTCACAACGACGTCGCCGTAACGTCACCATGCCTTACGGGAAGCCTCGTTTAAATATTACACAATCCGGAATTTGTGTAGGCAGGATCTCTAGCTTTACTGCAACTCTAACCATCATAGACATCTATAGGCCTCATCAAAACAGTGTTTACAGATAGGAACTAACAATTAAACGCAACTTAAAAGTCATCAATACAAGTTAAAAAAAAATAGGTATGTAGTATAAAAAAAAATAGTTTCACATTGATGAGAAATAATTAATTAATTCGCTTTTTACGCAATCAGGTTTTTTGATTTTTTAAATTTAATTTAATTTAGTTTTTAAAAGTTTTTGGTAAGATCTTTCATCATCGTATCAATTACCCATTGCGGGCAATCTTGAAGGAAGGTCTTGTGACGGCGGTTGATCACTACCAGTCGCGGAACAGGTGGCACATGGTGTTTCCCCTTTCTCTAAACAATGAATGGAGAGATAGAAATCCGCATTCCGGAAGACCCCACTGGAAAATATTTTAAACCTAAATACAATAAGTTTAATACATCTGATGACCGCAGCGTCTACGAGCTTATTCATATGCCTCTCTACTGTACCTAAAACAACAAAAAAAAATATTCAAAGTCTATAAAATTTTATCATATTTTTGTTATAACTTGAAAAGAAAATTGTAGAGATTTGTAGGGAATTTATTTTTCTTCATAAAAAAAATTGATACATCAAATTACATTAACGTGTTCAAAATTTAACATGCTAAAACGGCTGAAAAATAGTGTTTCAAGAAAGCTTAATTAAAAATATTAAGATACCTGTATCAAAAATGTTTACGTTAATGTTTCAGATCACAATAAACTGTGTTAAATCAGAATTAGCATTTTAAATGTTGTTGGATGTAATATTTACACATAATTTTACAAAATTTAATCATGCATACTCGTGATTTACCTGATTTGCAGTGACGTCACTACAATGACAAACATTGTTAAAAGTACTCGAAAAGTAATTTTCCTCATGCCATAAGATGCTCAAAGTTTTCTTTTAAGATTTTTTTAAAGATTTCTAAGACTAAGTGTAGGACATTTTCCACCATGCTGGTTTACGATTAGTTAGCAATGTGGAAAAAAAAATTACGTATTTAATATTCAGTAATTTCAGGCGTAATTTCACTGTTGTAAATTAATTAAGAAATTTATTATACTTATATGTGTTCGCCTATGTTGGGCTTTATTTCGTCTCATATCTACCGCAGGGTTGTGTGCTCATGAAGACGTCTCCATCTTGTGCTGCTATTGCAGCCTTACGACATTTAAGAGTGAGATATATCAGGCTGTGTATCGTACTCGTAGTCTAGTGGTAGAGTATTGGAGCGGTATTCCAAGGATCCGGTTCGATTTCTGGCTTCAACATGTTTCACTATGTTGGTTTACGCTTAGTTAGCAATCTGAAAAAAATTCGCATATAATATCAATAATTTCGGGCGTAATTCTACTGCTGTAAATTAATTGATGAAAAAATTCAATTAAATTTGTATTAGATTTCTAAAACGTTCACATTTTGTTCACAGTGTGACGTCACAGAGTATTGGCAACTTGATCACTGATGGGACGTTACGTACGGGACTTGCAGTGATGTAACAGTGACGCCACTATGACCATGCTTTCTGCATGGAATAATACATAAAACTATTTTCTAAATTTAAAAAATATGCCTGGTTTTATTTAACTGTTATTTTTAATCAGACTGCACCCAGAAAAGGAGGGTAATATGTTTGATCATAGACAGTGTAACATTCCTCATTTATTTATAAAACGGAAGCGAGTGGATTGATTTTAATAAATGTGCTTCCAAAACGTCTGTATTCACTCTCTAAGTGCCATAGATTGTAGATATATAGCCTATATTCCTGGAATATCAGGATATCTCCAAATGCTCATAAAGTTATCCCGCTGCAAAATTTCCATTAAAGTGCATTTCTTATGTCTTCTTTTTAGTTGAATTTGAAGTAGTTGAAGTAATGTCATGTGCTATTAGATGATTATGAGAAAGTATAGAAATGAAACAGGTTAAAAATATGGCATATTATGAGGTACTGTTCATTATACAATACATTGTCAATTCTTGTACGTAAGAAATACAATTTGCTGAACACATTGTGGGGTATTTTGATTGAAACATATTATTTTTTATGTATATGTAAAGGGAATAAGACGCTATAGAAAATAAAAAAAAAAATTGTGCGTGGCCATTTATATTATATATCCCTGACATTTGGGATTTTCTTTTACGAAACAAGTAAACTTGATTTTTTAATTTCAATAGATTGAAAATTTAATTTAAAGATAAATACATAAATATGGTGATAAAACACCCGTAAATATGATGTCTATTAGAGGCCATGTAAGGATTGCAAAGTCTAAACATAGGACAAAACTAGGCAATCTTGGGAATGAAGGTATTATTTTTGTAAAAAAACGAGACATAGCTAAATATCTATCAAGTATTCGTAGATGTGCTAAGGTCTGTTTATTTCCTGCGATGCTAAAATTTATCAATCTGTCCAAAAGCATTTATGTATTTTCAGAAAATATTTTTTTTAATATTTTCACAATTCGTATTTATTAAAATCTATATAAGTAAACTTTATTAGCATTTTCCAGCTATTATCAAATATAAATATATAAATTTATATATAAACAACTTCAAGAAAGCTGTTTTGTTAAACTTCCTATTCAGTGCAACTTCATGTTAAAATTAGCAAGTTTCAACTCTGTTTCGGAATCACTACATTCACAAATAATATTTTTCTATGTGTAGTAATGGAAGGTTAGGATGTATGATTATACCTAATGTGTATTGTTAGGTTAATTCACTTTAAGAATACATATAACTATTTTCCTGTACATACTTTGTACAAAAGTTCACTTTTTTCTTAGGCCATAGATTATAAAAAAAAAGCTTTTACAGTATATCAACATATTAGGTGAAGTGCGAAAAAAATTCAAAGTTTAAGTTGAGTCACATAAGAAAGATATTTGGAAACTATTGAGCCAATGAAATATCCATTGCCAATACACTCTCATGAGCTTGGAAAAGCTTTTTTTTACCCGACTGAAAAGAAGGATTATGTGTTTCACGCGTATCTGGGTATGTGGATTTCTTTATACCTTCGAAACATCCAAACGGCTGGATGGATTTTAATAAATGAGGTCTCTATCGATTCGTCTTAACTGTCCAATGGTTATAGGTTAGGTTTTGTTTTTATAAATTCAAAATGGAGGTCGTAAAATACAAAAGGGCGGAAGAGACGAAAACATTTTTTTACGCACCCTATTGAGTGGCATATCATTGGATAGATTATCCAAAATGGGGACGATGTTTCATTGACTATTTTACAGTCAGAAGCTCCGTTTAAATATTACACAACCTGGAAGTTGTGTAGGTAGTATCTTTAGCGTTACTGCAACTCTAACCTTCATAGACATCTATAGGCATCATCAAAACAGTGTTTATAGATAGGAACTAAGAATTAAACACATTTTAAAAGTCATCAATACAAGTAAATAAAAAAATAGGTAAGTAATATAAAAAATAGCTTCACATTGATGAGAAATAATTAATTAGTTCGCTTTTTACGCAGTCGGGTTTTTTGATTTTTTAAATTAATTTTTACTTGTTATTCTCATGGTTTTAATCTTTTGAAATTGTTAATTCCGTTTTGTTCTTCTTCTTTCGACCTCCGAATTCTGCATTTCTTTAATTCATTTTGTTGTTCTCGTCTATTTCCTGTCCTCGCCTCGAGCCGCAGTACTCTACCGATCTCGGTTTCTTTTCAGCCTAACTTTATCACATGGCAGTTCAACAAAAGTTTGAAATCAGCTTATCTTTATCAAATGACAGCGAAGAGAAAAGGAAGTATTGAAGCCGGCCTATTTCGTTGGCTGAGGTATTTTTAAAGTGCGGTCATAGTAAACAAAATTCAAGCTCTCTCTGTCTTTCGTACTTTCTTGCGTGTAACATTCTAATTTATTTTTCATTTTCATCATCCACTATTTTACTTATATCTAAGTGCTTTGCTGTACGAGTTGCTTTTCTATTTCTCCTAATGTCACAAAAGTTTTGGGCTTGAAAAAAAAAAAAGACCAAAATGCATTGCATACGAACTTATTTGCTTTGTTACGAAAATCCAAAGTAATACATTGATTTGTATAAGAGTTAGTTTTTGTGGACTTAATTTTGAATCATCTGGATTGTCTGTACTTTAAAAATGATCTTTCTTTCGCATAATCTCATTGTTTTCGTTCTTTTGTTAGTATCAGAGAAAAATTCTAATTTTTGTTACATTCAAAGGATAAAGTATTTTCTTCACATTTTGGCCAAAGCCATTTTTGTCTTGTTTTCCTATGCAATAAAACTACTTAATTTTTTTTCGTAAATCGAAGATGGATATAAGATTCCATGAGATTTATTAATAAAAATAAATATAAGCGCTTTTTTACACTAAGCAATGTTTAAAATTGTCTAGATAATACGTATTCTCTTTTATAGCTTTAATTTTTTTTCTTTATATGAAATTTTATTTCTCACCAAAAGGTAAATAAATTTTGTGTGTACTCCTCTTTTCAGCAAAAGGTATGTTTATTATTTTCTAGTCTTTTTTTAACTACATGTATGCATTTTATTTTTGTAAATTTTTTCTCTAAAGGTATGTGTTATATTTTTCTAATCTTGTTTTCTATTCGTACATAAATTACTTTTCATATATCTTTTCACCTAAAGGTAAGTAAATTATTTTTGTAATCCTCTTTTCACATAAAGCTATGTATATTATTTTTATAATCTTTTATCACCTTATTGTAAATGCATGTAAATTTTCATTTCAACATTTAATATCTTAAAATGTATATGATTTAAAAACATAATTTTTATTGTTATTAAAATATATAAGTATCTTCTTTCATTTCATGTATTTAAAAAATTGCAAGATACAGAATTAGTATTTATAAGGCGCTCCAAACTGTCAGACCTTTTTCGAGCAGAAAATTCGTATAACAGATTACGCGCACGATTACAAAATAAATTTTGCAACTAGAATGAAATTTTTTGCGCCTAATTATACTTAAAATTGTATTAATGACTTTGAACATAAATAAATTTGTATTTGAAGCATTTTTATATATTTAATACAATGATGTATTTAGCTAATACATAATTTCGAAAATTTCATCAGTGTAATCCTCTAAAAAATATATTTTTTTGAACAATAAAAACGTAATTTTAGGTTAAGTTTATACAAACTAACATGAAATATATATTTTGAAAATTTCATGAAAAAATATTCTAAAGTTTCTGAGATATACTACGCGTCATACCCAAAAACGTCATTTGGAGAAAAATGACTTCAAAGTTTCGGAAACGCCACTTTAGCTATTCAGCGGCTATAATTCTAATAGATATAACTTCTGTTCTAATGGGAATTTAAAGGAAAGAATCATACCAAAATGTTCAGAAAAGATTAGATGTTTAGAAGTTTAACATCTAAAAAAAATTAAAATTTCGAAAATTTTCAAGCTTTAAGAGTTCTTATACCCCTTAAAGGCATACAATTTGTGCATGTAGTCTTCTTCCAGATAAAGTCATGTAAATTGTCCTTCTAATCCTCTTTTCGTGTAAATGTTTCATTTTTCATTATGTAAATTTGTCATTTCTGTGTAAATAATATTTGTAGTCGTTTTGATACGACTTTTCTCTCCTTATGCATATGCGTTACATTCGATGAGAAAATTGCGTCCATTTATCATTATCAGCTCTATTGTACATCATATTAAGTTGGTGAACCTTCCTATTAAGGGATTTTTCTTTTATTGTAAAGGCTGTATAAATCATGACTGACGTGAAATAGGCACTTCTTAAATTCATATAGCCCGTTTTGAAATGAAATATACAACTTTTTGCAAAAAAAAAAAAAAAAAAAAAAAAAAAAAGAAAAAAAAGGTTTCATTAAAGAAATGAATTCATATTTAAAATTCTTCCGGCGTTTTCTAAATGATGCAAAATCAATGATTTCTTTAATGAAGTCTCAGATTATAAAAATATAAAAATATGTGCATTCTTCTTGATATACATCAATTCTTAATAAATCACTGAAATACTTTACGTACATTGGGCAAGTGGTTTTAGATTTTCGCCCTTAATATTGCATTTCATTATTGTAATTTCGGCAATTAATGTTCGTTTTTCAAAGGGATGCCCATTAATTTGGAAAACAAAACCATTAACGCGCTTCAGTATATAAGAAAGGGATTGTAAATATTTTTTCTTTCTTTCTTTTTTTTTTTTTTTTTGCCATGGACATATTAACCACTGGTTACAGATGGAATTTCAAATGTTTTCCAGGAGATTTATAAATCAGAAATTGAAATTATGAACAGTTTTATAAGGTTAGTTGGGGCAACAGGGACATGATTTTACAATGTGACACGGGAGCTTCTGACAATTAAGCTTCAAAAAGCTAATGTTCATTAGAATTTAAGCATGAACTTCTGTAAATGTGTCCAGTTAGGTTCACTCTATCAGAAAGAAATGCTCAAGATTACATTTTAATATTTAAAAATATAAAAACATGCATACTTTGTCTTTCTTTCCTCTTGGGTCCATTTACCCATAAAAATGGGGTAAGTGGACCAGGAGGGTCTATGTTCCACACGCGTTTATTTTTTTTTTTCACGTGGGATATCAGGTCCTGTTTGAAAAAGTGTAAACAACTTTAAAAAAATTTAAACCAGGCAGATCATATAAATTATATGTCAATAAAGAGTATTGTAAGGGAAACCTTTGCTCTCAATATATATAAAAAAAGCAATACAATTGAAAATATTAGATTGATTTATACCAAAAACATAAAAAATAAGTAAGTACTTATGTACTTTAGTATAGGTAATAAGTATAAAAGTCACATGGGTATTTTAAGGAAGAAAATAGCAAGGTAAATCTATGAACAAACGGCTACGTAAGTACTTAAGTACTTTATCTGTATCCAGGGGTCGTATTATATAGGGGAAATTTTAATGTTCCTACCAGAACCCTTAATGAGTTACCTTCATGATCATTTTATTTAACATATTCTAAAGAAAGGTGCAATGAAGATATTATTTTCAAAATAGTGGTAGGAGCAATAAAAGTTTCCCTATAGAATGCGACCCCTGCGTATAGTACAATTTCAAGGTTTGGTTATCTCGCTTTCAGGACAAGGTATTTGCATTCGTAAAATGTTGAAATAATTTAATGACATCAGTACTTACAAGAGAATCTATTTGAAAACAAGTAAAAATATATTTTCACGTACTTACTAAAGGGGAAATTTTCATTATAAAATTCCGGTGCCAATGTGGCAATTAGGAATTAAAATTGTGTGATGCCATAACGGCATCACCTCCTCTCAAGGGGTCAAGAAATTTGATTTGATATCACCCAATATTTTTTTATTTTATTTTATTACGTAATTTTAATAAGGTATTCTATAATTTTCTTTATTGTGAGCAAAAAACGATGGAAAAATTTACTTCCCGTTATAAGAAAAACTCAAAAAAATTATTTATAACTATTGGGGAAACTTGATCCTGCATCGTCCAGTTACCCCGGATACATGTCCCAGTTACCCCATTCTTGAAAAAATTATGGGGTAACTGGGACACGGTGTATACATTTAAAACATGTAGTAAATATGTATAGATACCTAATAATATTAACATAGCTATATGCCTAATCTTTAAAAAAAAATGATTGTTTAATAAAAGTACTTACAGAATTTTAATAAAAAGCCGAGGAAGTTCAATCAAATTGACGTTGTTTTTAAAAAAAGAAACGTAAATTTTCGACAACCTATCACAGCAAAGAGAGAGTTGTGATTGATTTGACACACGTTGTTTTAGGAAGTAGAGGTTAAGGGGCATTGTTCACAAAAGCTGAAACTTAAAATACATCAACGGCTTTTAATAAAACAGCCTATGGCCCAGTTACCTCTTGGGTCCAGTTACCCCAACTAACCTTAATCGGTAGGATTGGAAATGACAAAAATAATAATTTTGTAATTTTTTTTCAAAATGGCATTTATCTGAAAAAATTAGCAGCAGAAATTCGATTTCGTTTTTTTTTGTTTTTAAGAGGGCAGTAAAATAGATCATGTCGAAAAAAATATACATATTGTAGGTTTCAATCACGGTATACTGAATAATGTCTAAAAATTTTATTTTGATCGACAGTGTAGTTGTTATTAATATTTGGAAAATTTTCCAGAGTGAAACATTCGCCTTGCATACAATATTTCAAATGACAAACAAATTTCAAATTTAATTGCTTAAAAGGCGCAAAGACCAACCTAGTGAAAAAGATTCCATGCCGGGACTCGAATTCGGGCCATCAGTATAGCGCACTGACGTTCTACCGAGGAAACCACATGGGAAGATACCCAGCCTGGAACTTCTCTCTCTCCTCCCATGTGGTTTACTCGGTAGAACGTCAGTGTACTATACTGATGGCCCGAGTTCGAATCCTGGCGTGTAATCTTTTTCACTAGGTTGGCCTTTTCGCCTTTTAAGCAATTAAATTTGAAATTTGTGTTAAAATATTGTATGCAAGCGGAATGTTTCACTCTGGAAAAATTTCCAAATATTTTTATAGATTCAATCGATGCAGGATTTAATTAAGGGTCTGTGTTTGCCCCATGTTGGCGGCTCACGGAAAATATTCCATCTTGTGCTGAGTTTGTAGCCTTGCCAATCTCTAATAGTGAGATGTTCCAGGCTGGGTATGGTTCCATGTGGTTTAGTCGGTAGAACGCCAGTGCGCTATACTGATGGCCCGGGTTCGAGTCCCGGCATGGAATCTTTTTCACTAGGTTGGCCTTTTCGCCTTTTAAGCAATTAAATTTGAAATTTGTGTTTCATTTGAAATAGTGTAGTAGTTTTCGAAAATAGTCGGACAAGGTAAAAATATATATGTTTCGAAAAAAAAACGTGATTAAAGATTGTTTTCTTTTCATTTTATACAAGAAAACATTAAATTTTTCCAACTTATCATTAATCAGCGATCCCTGGGTGATAACGGACATCCTCCATCTCCTTGAATAAGGCGTTTGTGAATGTATTTTCTTCTCAGGAAGCAATTATGGCCTCATTTGCGTAATCGGACATACGCTGCCCTGCGCGTTGCAAGTGAACATTGCGATCGCGGCGTAACTGCTGAGCCTGCCTGGATGATTTATTCATAATATGTAATGCAATGCAATATCCGACCTTAAATATGTAGGTGGCTTTAACAGTAGCAAGATAACAGATATGCCGCAGCAAATGTGTTTCGGAGCAAATGTCCATATCATTGAAGTTTAACTTTCATTTTTTTCGTTTAGCTTTTTTTTTTTTTTTTTTTTTTTTTTTAAATCATCGGACAAGGTAAAAATATATACGTTTCGAAGAACAACGTGATTAAAGATTACTTTCTTCTCATTTTTTACAAGAAAACATTAAATTTTCCCAACTTATCATTAATCAGCAATTCCTGGGTGATAACGTGTAGTCGTGAAAAAAAAAAAGTAAACACCCACTAATAACTCCTCAACAAATTTTCGTAGACGAAAGTTACTGGTACAGAACGATTGGAAATAAAGTCTACTTTTAAATGATGTATACAAAATTTGCTTAGGGGGGCATCTACATACGAGAACGAATCCAAACTTCATTTTTTTCAATGACAATACCCAATTTTAAGAAGATATTTCAAATCTTCGGCTCAAACCATGCCAGACACCAAATTTTAAGTCATTTGAATAATAAGGTTTTGATTTATAAACATTCAAAATTTAGTGCTTCTAACGTTAAATTACATTTTCATATTTTTATTTATATCTCCTGAAATTATGCTTCTAATGTGCTAATTTTTTGTATAGCAATAATACTAATATACCGAAACATAAATACGTTGAACTTGCAATTTTCATAATTTTATGATTTGAATTATGAATTCTGAAATTAACATTCGAAAAAATTATGAATTGCAACCTACAGTTTTTTTGATGGATTTAATTTTATTAAGTCCTGCTTTATGGAAATCCAGAATTTCACAATTTTCTTCCTAGTGGCTTTCAAATTATGCTTAAAAAACGCAAAAGGATGTTTTTAGGGGCCGTCTGTGACAGAAGTGGCTAGATATTTTGAAATATCTTCTGCTGTCGTGTAATCTAGCAGGCTTCGTTGACTGCTTGAGTGGTGCTTAAGGTGCCTTGATCAAGAAGGTCTTTCGGTTAACAATCGAGTACGGAACATGAATTTGGATACAGCCCTTAAAATACGCTTGTTTTAAAATAATTGATTTCTCGTAAACTCATGGCACGAATTGCATAAAAATTTGTTTTTAGGCTAATTGAAGGGTATAGAGTTCATTTATCCTGTCAGAATTGTGTACTTCTATCGAAAGAAACAATGTTATGGTACGTTTTAATAAGTAGATGTCCCCCTAAGCAAATTTTATATACATCATTTAAAAGTAGACTTTATTTTCAATCCTTCGGTACCAGTAACTTTCTTCTACGACAATTTGCTTAGGAGTTAGTAAGGGGTGTTTACTTTTTTTTTTCCACGACTGTACATCTTCCTCCTCCTCGAACAAGGCGTTTGTCAATGTATTTTCTTCTCAGGAAACAATCCCGCTCTCATTTGCGTTATACGGCATACGCTGTTCTGCGCGTTGCAAGTGATCGTTGCGATCGCGGTGTAACTGCCGAACCTGCCTGGATACCCATTGTACTCATAATATATAATGCACTGAAATATCATTCTTGAATATGCACGTGGCATTAAAAATAACAATTTTGATAACAGATATGTCGCAAAAAATATGTTTCGGAGCAAATGTCCATATCGTTGAAGTTTAACTTTCGTTATTGTTTCGTATATTTCCTTCGGCACATCTTTCAAGCAAATTGACGGTAGATGAAAACTCGCAGCGATGTTTTATGTCTAGCTGAACGTTATCTGCCAGTGATGAGCGATGAACTGGTTTCACGCTCCGTTCACTGTCTCACTCTAGTGCATTTTTAAGGTAAAAGGGCAATTCCTCCAAAAAATATCACTCCGTCATATACTTGAGACTATAAAGAACTATTTTAAACAATAAAAGAGTAGATTTTTTGAAATCCAGAATGTAAAAAAATCTCCTTAATTGTATTGAATGTGTAGTTCAAAACATCTTAATATGCACACAAGCATGCACGAAGTGATAAATACATTGCCCTTATTGGCATGCTACAGTCGCGTAAGAAGATTATTTGATTTATATATAAATTTTTGATAAGCTCACTTAAGTGGGCTGGGAAAGCCCTATCTCCGCCATGTTAAATTCACCAAATTTTTGTACATTTTTCTTAGAAATGGTGAAAGATAGACGTCTAGATTTTTTAGAGTAGTTAGAATAACATGATTTGCGTATTTTAACAGACCCTTTTCTTAAGTGAAACTCAAAATTAATTATTAATTATTTATTGAAAGTCATTTTTAAATTAGCATTTTTTGGTAAGATTTCACTGCTTAAAATATATAATTCTCAACAAATCATTAAATCACTGTGTTAAAGTATACAATATAACATAATATAAGTATTGAAAAAAGTCTGATTTCTTAAGTTTAATAGATATTGAAAAAAAGGAACATAAACATGAAAAATCCAAGTTTTGAGAAAAGTCAATTAAAGATTTAAATGGCCATTAAGCTGTGAAGTACTCTTAGAAAGAATGAATAATTTCAAAACTTATTTTATATATATATATATATAAGTATTAAAAAATCTGAGTTCTTAAGTTTAATAGATATTGAAAAAAAGAACATAAACATGAAAAATCCAAGTTTTGAGAAAAAATCAATTAAAGATTTTAAACGGCCATTAAGCTGTAAAGTATTCTTAGAAAGAATGAATAATTTCAACACTTCTTTTTTTTATATATAAGTATTAAAAAAATATGAGGTCTTAAGTTTAATAGATATTAAATAAAAGGAACATAAACATGAAAAATCCAAGTTTTGAGAAAAAGTCAATTAAAGATTTAAATGGCCTTTAAGCTGTGATGTACTCTTAGAAAGAATGAATAATTTCAACACTTAATTTTTTTATATATACAAACATGTGTGAAACATCTACGAAAAAATAAAAGTTTAAACTAATGATATAAAAATGTAAAAATCGATTTTTTGGTTGAATTTTGCTTTCTCGCTCCCCTTAAGCCTACACTTGTAATAAAATTGTTGCGTGAGTAATTTTTGTAATTCTCTTTTTAACAAAGCCATGTAAATTATTTTTGAAATCTTTTTCAAACCTGAAAGTACGTAAGCTATTTTCCAATCGTCCAGACAAGACATTTTTCATCCACATCTAAATTAATTTAGGAAATAAAAATTGTATTTTGTCTCTCATTTTCATTCTATTATTTGCCATATAAGATTTGTCATGGCTTTCCATATTTTATAACTAGCGGGGTATTTATGAGATTATAAAAAGAGACATTTGCCGAGGTTGTACTTCATACTATCTAAACATACAACGTACGTACCGTCAACCGGGGCTACTTTGTTCTTTGCAATAATGATTATTTACTTTGTTGCATCCCATAAAAAAAGTTTCTATTCTTCGTATTGAACAAACAATACAAGATAATTTGGAGTTTTTGCCCTTGAAAAATATTTTATAACGTACTATAGGGTATTTAAATAGTTTGGGGGTAATTTAAATTTTTTTAATGTCGACACTGGATGTGTGTGTAAACAAAAGTTTGAATGTGGAAATTTTAACTCTCCAAACTTTCTACAGTGAAAAAATCTGGATAAGAGCTACAAATAAGATAAGTATTAAAATATTACATTTAGTAACCTGTAACCCATTTGTGATCATAGGTTTTCCTTTAACTTTTGATTTTGACAGAAAATGTTTACGTTTTCATAAAGCTAACATGTAAACTTCTATTTCGGGGCTACTTTGTGCCAGGCCTTTTTTGGTCCGAAAATAGCTCCAATTACTTAAAATTGCTTTTTATACAACCAAATCTCTTAAAACATGTTTTAAGTAACATTTTTTTCAAATGTTACTGTAGCAAAATGTTACATTAGTTGTTTTTGTTCCAGTTGCTGAGGATAACATGTCGAAAACTGTTTCTCGTTTCTTTAATATTAACAATTTGTTTATTGTGTTTAAATGAAAAAAAAATGTTTATCGAGTTTGCAGTGTTAATTTATTAGCAAATGCTATTGCAAGGGGGTTTCAATAAAAATGTATTCATTTACATATGAAATATATTCATTTTATATGAAACTAAGTGAATGGACCAAAGAAGCCCCCAGTATGGGCTACTGTGTTCCAAAATTTTAAAAATAGTTAAAAAATAAAAAAATAAAAAATTACCTCTTTAAAACGATACACTTTGCTTCATTGTTTCATGTTAATTGTTTACAACTCCATGTCGACGTTGAAAAATCACATATAATATTTTTTTTAATAATGGAAATGTGAGTAGAACCAGGAAAAAGTGGCCCAAAATAGCTTCGGTTGACGGTACTAAAACAATAAGTACATAATCGCTATTGGGATGTTATAGTTGGTTGCATATACTATTGTTCTTATGTATAAGTTTATGATAACTTCACAAATACTTACCTAGGAAATGTGTTTCGTTGAAAAGTAACAGATTAAATAATCTCTCATCATAAAATTATTTTACTAAATCCTTAAAAATAATATAAAAGATAGCTATATTATTCTCTTGTCCAATAATATCTGAAAATGCAACATAGTACAGAAATAAAATGTATGTGCTCATTAAGCCATTATTTGGAAGTTCCATAAAGGTATTTATTGCTTATACCAATAGTTTCATAGCAATGGATGTCGAAGAATTCGCCAATACATTCTATAGAATAATGTTTCCTAAGAGACGCTTTACGGGAAAGTATTAAATGTCACCTTAATAAAATATATTATTCTCTACTTATTTAGTATTTTTATTTCAATATTTGTAAATGTTGGATATTAAAAAAAAGTAAGAAATTTTGACTCAATGTATCTAAGCTAGTTCCCCGAGGTTAAATTGTCTTTTATTGTAGCGGAAAATTAAAGTACATAATCAAAGGAGTATTTACTACATATATTTTAAAATCTTTTATGGATCTTTAAATTTGTTTATTTTATAAATTTTAATTAACTTAAAAACAGACTTTTATTAAAACTCATTAAATGCGAACGTTTTTATTGATTGACTTTAGTCTAATCATTTCAAGTGGGCAGTGTAGCTAAAATTCTGAAGAAATTTATTTTATCGGCTACAAATTCATAATAAATTCTCAAAGTTTTAATCGTTAACCCCTTCGGGGTTATGGGTAATTACATACACCTTCAAAATATACATACATGATTTGATTTTGGGGCTAGCAATTTTAAAAAGTTGTATTTGTCTTATTTAATTAGTGAATATTTGTGAATATATAAGTAAATGTAGCTGCTTAAAAATAACACTGATAAATAGTTGTGATTTTTCCCGCACTTTATGGTGTAATTTTTCAAGCACTGATGCTATATTATCGAAGTCAAGCACCGATGTTGTGAAATCAAATTCAAGCAACAAGTGAAGCAAAAATCGAATTTTTTCTGTCACTTGCACATCGCAGAAAAATAGAAAAGGGATTTTCCCTAGACATAAGAAATTTACAGCAATTTAAAGACAGCAGCTTGTAAATTTTACAGCAAGTGAATTGGCAGACGGTGTGCCAGCACCTTTTGTTGTAAAAGACAGTGTTTTTTCCTGCGTTTTACTTTGTCATTTTGCAATCACCGATGCTGTGAAATCGAATTTTTGCACCGATGCTGTGAAAGCGAATTCAAACAACAATTGAAGTAAAACTCTAATTCTTTCTGTCACGTGCACAACGCAGTTAACCCATATTGGACCACACCAATTAAATATTTTTGAAAAATTTTTAAAACTTCAATTATATCATTAAAAATCCCTGCCGGCCCGGCCTACAGGCGGAGGTAGATTTTGAAGTTAAGTATATTAATTGCACCAACAAAAACTAAATCATTATTAGATATAAATCCACTTTAACAGTTTTATCTGGCCGCTTTTGACGATTTTTCGTTTCATTTTTATATAATAGCTGGTTTTATCAGAATCATGTTAAGGTGGTATTAAAAAAAATACTTTTCCATGCTCAACAACTCGAAATTTTCTGGCACATTTTCAGATTCATTTTTAATAGAAAAAGTACGAAACTTGCTGGCGTGATTTTTGAAAAGATTTATAAGCGGCATGTATTCTTGTTTTTCTTTCAATTAATTGAAACTTGATTAATAAACAATTATTTTCTTAGTAGGGCAATATTTTTCGTTTCTAACACAATCGCTTCGGGAATTTCTGTTCAAAATGCCCACTTTGACATAATTTTTTGAAATATATTCTGCCTCTATCGAAAAATCGATAATTACGGTACATTATATAGTTTCTGAAGAAGAGAATCTATCAATTCGATGCGTTTGAGAGCAAAAATGAATTTAAAAATGAGTCAGAAAATAAGCAGTTTGGATTTGAATACACCCTTAATAAGATGATTTTTTTTCTTCAACCGCTATGTATTTTTAATTTGTTTTTGCTGTCAGAATTGGTGCTATAAAAAAACTTATCTATATAAATGTTGAAGACAATATTAAGAAGATATATGATAAATTCATGGGGATTTTATATCTTGTGAATAAACGGAGATATGGAAATTTTTCTTCGTCACCCCCTTTTTTTGTTTGCGTTTTTAATTTTTTTGCGGTACGAATTGGTCCTATCAAAAACTTGTGAATATAATAGTTGTAGATAATATAAAGGAGATGTATAATAAAATTAATTGAATTTGATATCTTGAGAATTGACGAATTTATGAATTTTTTTTCTCCCAAAAACCCTATTTTTGCGCCCCTTGAGCCCATTTTTAATTTTATCAGAAATCTGTGATGCATAAATTTTTGGCCCTATTTTTAGGAGTAATATAAACTTTAATCTGATTTGATATGTACAAAATTTACGAAGTTATAGGTTTTTTTCTGTTTTCACAAAACCCCTCCCTATTTCCAGCACCTTGGCCCGATTTGCCCATTAACGAACTTGACCGATATTATATGCCCCTTGATTTTATGTATCAGTTTGGAAGAGATTTGCGCAGAATTGTGGAAGTTATCGTGTCCAGAAGAAAGTGATATGTATAGATAGATACATAGATAGATAGATATATAAAGTTTTCTACTGGGGGTGGTTTTGTGTTCTAGGGGTCATGATCGATGTAGATCTGCAAAAATTTTTCAGAAATTCCAACATAGGAACGACGCCAATAGGTAGTATTTCATACGAAATCTACCTAATATGTTGTAATTAAGTAGATACTAGCAAAATTTTGAAAAAAGTTTTTTATTTTTTTAATAACTAGCTGTCCTATAAACAGGACATATTGGTAGGACATATGGTAAGGACATATAAAATGCATACATAAACTAATTTTACGAGCAAATATTTTATTTTACTTTAAAAATACTGTTTATGTTGTACAAAAATACGCTATGATTTCTCCAATAAAAATATAATAATAACGGTAAAATTCTAGATTATAAGATCACAATTATTAAAGGATTTTTAAATAGATTTTTTTCAATTAAATTTTAATTGGTTACTTTTTTTGTTTATATGTTATACTTTTATGTATTTTAAAGACGTCATAATAAAATGCATCCAGAAAATCCTTACCAATTTTATTTTTAAAAATGTTTTATTAGCTGTCCTATTTATAGGACAGCAGTCAAATATGGGTTAATAGCAACAAGATTTTCGCTAGACTGGGATTTTACAGCACTCTTAAAGACAGCGGCTTATAAATTTTACAGCAATTGTCTTGGCAGACGGACTGCCAGCACGTTTTGTTGTAAAATACAGATTTCTTTTTTTATATATATACTGAAGTGGTGCAAAATGAATAAAATTTGTTTATAGGGCGCCGATCCCGAAAATTGAATTTAAGCCAGATTTTTCAAGAAATTTTATTAGAAAATTAGAAAAAGGTATTTTGCTGATTTTTTCACGAAAATCATAACATTAAAACTTTGTTTAAATGTGTTTGCACGAATCTTGAAAAACATTATGTGGGATAAAAATATCGTTCCACCCTTTGAAGTGTTAAAACAGCATCGCGAACAGTTCACCATTACAACAGAGAAGAATATAAAATAATTTTATAGCAATTTGCGCGGCTGTTTTCCACTTTATAATATCCGATATATACAGAATGCAAATATATTCTTTAAAGAAATAAAATTAAAAGACCACTCATTCTTTAAGATACACCTAATGTCGTTAGTATAGTAATTTATTGAATTTTTTAGAATGCCACTTTTTCGTCAATAAAATGCGTACATTTACTCATGCTTAAATGAAAAACATTCTTACTTATAAACATTAATCAAATAAAAAAGTAGATAAAATAAATGAACGCCAACATAGAACTTATCAATAATAGTTACTTAAGAAAATACACTAATTTCGGATTACTTGGGACCAGAAGATGTCTACCTAAATAAAAAGATTTTTTAATCAGTCCTAGACGTACTGTGTTATTTGTTAGTGCTGTTGCTTGTAGAACAAGCACTGTAGGTCCAAAATCGATTTAAACACTTTTTTGCGTTTTGTGTCCAACTATTACTCCAGGATACAATTAATTCCAATTTATTGTAACAATATTTGTTAAATTATGCCTTGACACGAGAAAATTTTACAATGAAATGTCACTATGACAAAATGTTGGCTTTGCATAGGAAATAACTTCAATGAAGCGCCAATAATGCTCAAATATTGTCTTTAGTCTAGAAATATTGGGAGAAAATGACAAAATAACCCACCCCAAAATTACATCCGTATTAGCGAAATTTAAACATCAAACTATTGCGGCAATACGTTATTCCAATATTGGACATTCAGGCCAAGATACGATCAGATCAAGTTGTAGCCGATATAAATATAATACAAATGATATTGGCGCAACATCGTTAGTAGGGTTTTATTACGATTTTCTATCCCACTGCATGCAGAAAAAGTGTGTAATAATTTTCACTCTGAATGAGGTAAGATTCTTCTTTATTCCCTGGGCCCCATCAGTGACTGAGATGTTCTGCTTTTACAGCTGGCAGTCGGGAAGTGCTGGGTTAGTACCAATCTTGGGTTCCCCTGCCTAGCCATTTGGAATTGCTTTGTTTTCTTTGAAACGTGTGTAAAGGTTCGAATAAATCATCCTTCAAACTGTTATCAGTATCGGTGTCTTTTCTTGTGGCCACGTGGTGTTTTTGATCATTAATGACTTTAAAAGGAAAGGGACTGGTGCCCTGTAAAAGAGGAACCTTTCCGTCAAGTACAGTTGAGCTCCTTATCTCCTGACCCATTGTTGATTCCCCTCATCCTTTTGTGAATAAACCGCAGAAGGGTCCAGAGCAAAAGATTTCCAATAAAAATGTACAAGGATGACAAAACAAGCGTTTGCACGGAGCCTAAGGCTGCACACAGACGCGTGTCCTCTTTTGCAGGACATCAGTCCCTTTCTTGCTAAAGTCATTAAATGTCAAAAACACCGCGTGGCCACAAGAAACGACGCCGACACTGATAACAGCTAGAAGGATGATGCGTTTGCAGCCTAAGTCTGCGTTTAGAAAAAAAAAATGGCTAAACGTCCTGCTAAAAGAATAAAACCATTCTTTTCGAACCCCATTGCCATTTGTGGTTTTTAATAAAAGGACGGGAGGATCAACAATGGGTCAGGAGATAAGATAAGATCAAACTTGAAGGAAGCTCTTCCCTGCTTGCAGGACATCCAGCACTTTACTTGTAAAGTCAGAAAAGATGAAAAAAGCCGCGAAACCACAAAAAAGCTCCGGCTGGCACCATAACAAAAAAGCTACAAGTAGCATGATAGTCTATATGAAGCTTAAGTGTGGGTTATGTCCCTTCCTCTGTTTAGAAAGTCGGCTCCCCACAGATCCCCCCTTGACTAAATAATCGGCCTGAAGAAATACCGACCCATCGTTATTATTGATATAATAAGAACAACATGATGGATTTTTAATAATGCTTTACCAAAATGTCTGTCCTCACTCTCTGGGTATCACAGGCTATAGTTATATAGCCAATGTTTCCAGGGATAACCGGATATCTTCAAAATGCTTATGAATGTTTGTTGGATTACAACGTAAATATTGAAGTTATGAAAGTTTAGCAAATAGTCATCGCCGACTATAATAAAATGCTAATAAATAAATAATAAACATATTACATGAAAAATAAGCACAATTCTACGTGAAATTAAATGACTCTAGATATTGAAATAATTTGAATATATCTTAAAATAGGAAACTTTTCCTTTGTTGTTTTTTTCGCAGTCTTTTTAATTTTTTTAAAATAAATTGTTACGTGTTACAATAGCTTAGTTGCGCTCTTTTATGAAAATAATGAAAAATAATGAAAAAGTATTTCATCATTGTAAAATAAAATTATCACGCAATAATATTTCAGCATTCTTTCATTTGAAAAGAGCAATCTTAATGAAAATTTTTTGCCTAATGTTTTTTCTGCTTTCAAACACTTGTTAGTTTTCACGCTTTGATTACAACCATAATGTTCCGAGATCATTTCAAACATAAACGCACCGAGAAAATAAAAACATTCTTGAAGAATATCATTAATGATCGCTTTCTAAACACGGAAATATAAGATAATCCACCTTAATTAACTACAACATTTGAAAGGTTACTTTAATTTCCTGTCTGATGAGATATGTATTTTTTCATAATGATATTGATTTTTCTACGATATATTAATTACTAACACTATTTCAAGTTAAATTGAAAAATTCGCTACTGTTATTATTATTTCCAATTAAAATGAAATTAGTTTTTTAAGTATAAATTATTCGTAAAATTCTTCAGTTTCAGATTTGATAATAAACATCAACTCTTGAGAAAACATGTTTTATACTCATAATTGTGATCATTGTTTTACAGAAAATATATTATAAATAATATTTGATTTCCTTGAATATACATATTATTTATTATCTGGCTGAAATATTATTTTTTTATGCATTATGACTTCTATTATAACGTGTTATTATTATATTTCTTGGAAAGAAAAATTTATTAATATCTACTCCATAATTTACAGAACAACATATAATTTTAAGTAATTTATTCGAAAGATATATTGCTATTTCTTTCTCTCTCTAAAAAAGAAGTTCGCATATCTTTATACTGTATGAAAAAGCCTAATAAGTGTAAAAATGTCAATTTAATCTAAACTAAATGTTTCCTGAAAAGCCTCTAATTAAAGATATTAATTAATGATGAGTAAAATTTTTAGATGACTTAAAAGTAATCACAATTTGTATTTTATTACGCTGAATTTCGGAACAAAGGTGCATATATGTAGTTTAGAAAGCATCATTCTACGTACATAGTATGCATAAATGATACTCAGCTAGCAAGATAAACAATGTTTAATACAGATATAACTATTAAAAATAGCTCATTAAAACAATAAAGTGAATTTAGACGACAGGATGAGAATGCCAACTTTTCTTTTAAAGAGCAGTGCACGAGCTTGTTAATTAAAACAAATCCTTGATTCATGCATCCTTGTCGAAGTTTATTCAAAATGAAGAATGCAAATTCATACGGTTGTATTTGATGAAATATCAAATGCATATAACTGATGTAAATAACATTTGCTTCTACTGACATTAAGTTTACGCATCTTCAATGTTCCCTCCTCAACTGCGCGGATAACGGTAGCTTAATTTTATTCCCAATGAAGAATGCATTTTGACAACTGTGAATCTTGTTGACATGTGAAACTTCTAAAAAAAACAAAAAAAAAAAACACGATATTTAGTAACTCTCTAGTGCTCATATTAAAAACAATTACGACACCACCCTTCAAATGATTTATAGCTTTGTCTTTTCTATATAGTGTATTATTTTCGGTGTGTAGCCGTGCATACACTACATGGCCAGTGATGACCGGTCGCTTGCAATTTTAGATGTTTTGTTAAATATCTAGAAAAATACTTGCGGAATAATCCTGAAACTTCAGGTGTAAACAGTATAGTAGACGTCATATATTTCCACGAAAATTTTTTCTCGCAACCTAATAGCGGACCGTAAAGAAATTGGAGAAAATCGAATATCTTTTGGATTACCCTGCAAAAACTAATGTCGCAAAAGCGTTGAAACTGGAGCACATGATTAGGAGGCTTCTTGTAATGAAGTATGCCCATTTTTATGAGGATAGCACTTGTAAAGAAATTAAAGTTTTTATAAAAACAATCCCAAATTTCACCAAGTGTTTTGCTTGTAATTTTCAGAGTTCTTAACAAAAAAAAAAAAAAAAAAAAAAAAAAAAAAAAAAAAAAAAAAGTTCCTTTTTGGAAACATGACAAACGACATTATGCACGATAACCTGCAATCAGAATTAAAAAATAATAAATATTGAATGAAAAATGAGAAGGTTAACTAAATAACGCTTCGCTGCGTATGCGCGAATGCAATCAAAATAATAATGTGCATAATTTATTAGCTAAATGTATAGAGCAACTTTTGTGAAATTCTCAAAAACGTAGCTTGAAAATTCTGAAAGTGTTCGTCGATAGAATATGTTCGAAATCCGTTGTTCTCAAAAGGAAGCGAAAAAACGAGGGGCTGTATCCAAATACGTGCAATATTGTGTACGTGGAATGGAGTGTAACGTATACTATATTTGGATACAGCCTCTCATCTGTTTGCTTCCTTTTGGAACAACGGATTTCGAGCTTATTCTATCGACGATCACATTCAGAATTTTTAGGTTATGTTTTCGAGACTTTCACAAAAGTTTCTCTATCCATTTATCTAATAAATTATGCACATTATATTTTGATTGCATTGGAGCACGCGCAGGGAAGCATTATTCAGTAAACCTGCTCATTTTTCATGTTTCCTAAAAAGATTTTTTTTTAATTAAGAAATGTGCAGTGCTGAGTCATTAGTGTATGATGCAAATGCTTAAAAAATGAATTGAAATATTGTCGGCAGAATCATTTAAAAATAATTTAAGATTTATTTTACTTATTTCTTTACTAAGAGCTTTAATCTATCTTTTATACTATTGGAATCTTCTTTCAAATAATTTCTACGACGATGTTTCGGAAACGATTTGTGTACAATAAGTATATGTTATATTTTAAAACGTAAACGCTTTTTATCCAAAAACATTGTCTTTTTAAAGTCAAACTGTAACTATTGGATTTTCAACTATAACAACCATTATCAATTTAAAAATCCTTCTTTCACTCTTTAAATTGTGCTCAGACTACTTAAAATTGTTGAAATCATCTTTTATCGTCGCATACTTATACATGAATTAAACGTCTAAGAGCTATTGAAATTTAAATGAAATGTGCAGTTTAAGAAGAAAAAAAAGGTTTTTTTTTTTAATTTACTGAATTATGTTTAAGAGTATCTTTCAGATTTACGTACTTATGCATGGTTTTATAAAAAAGTAAAATTTTGAAAAAGTGCTTAATGATATTCTATTTATAGATCATTTTATATGATGGATAACTATTCCCCTCTAAATTGTTCTTTATTAAAAAAAAAAAAAAAAAAAAAAAACACATTTTTTTCATCCTTTCAAACTGGTAAGAGACTGAATATATAATTGTATAGAACTGAATTATATAACTTATTTGAATTGTTTTAGCGACAGCTTATCTTTTCCTGTCATAAGAGAAACTTTGTTTTAAAAACTTTTTTCGTATTTCTATTATTTAGTTATCGACAAGAATTTATATTACTTTATTTATTTCAATTAAGTACATGCCTGAATGCCATTCATGCTTTAATAGTTAGTTATTGTTAATATGAAAGTATACTTCAAAATGATAACAACAACAATCAGTTGTTACTTAAATTATGCAACAAGAAAATATTTCCTATTGTGAGGTAGATATAAATTATATATATTGCCCTTTTTAAAGCTATTTTGTTGAAGCTATATTTCCCAACGATTGCATTCTTAGCGATTCCACCTACAAAATTTCATCTTACCTAGTGATATGCGAAAAGAAATAATATTTAGAATGCACAATATCATGAATGCAATTGAAGTCTTAATATTTATGTCAAATAATCTTGAAATATCTTCAAGATTACAAAATTGAAAAATGAAATTGAATATGCATTTTCAATAATTCTCATCATATTTCTTCTGATAACCGGATCAGTAAACATATGAAAAAAGGGATACCGGGTCACAAAAATATGTATATTTCAGAAGCTATTTTCAAAAATTCGCTGTATGGAAATGACTTTGTTATTAATTCAGATTGAAATTTAGGTATTATTAAATGATATACTTAGCTATACAGCATTTATTTTTTTATTCGCAGTATCTTTCCTCCACTTCTTTAAAAGATTCTGCATTTTAAGATTAGTATGTAATATCAAATTTGCAAAATTTTGTTTTGTTTAAATCGTACTCCTGCATTAGAAAATATTTTTCAACGAAGAAGGTTTTGTCAATAATTTTCGAAGTAGAAAATATATTTTATTTACATCAGCTATGTTATCTTCAGGCTTAAAAACAATTAGAAGCATAAAAGGCAAATAAATTTATAGTTCTATGATTTTTTAAAAAGAAATATGATATCCAGAGATTTAGTAATATTAACCCTCCAGCACTCGCATCGTTTTTTTTTTTTTTTTTTTTTTTTTTTTTTTGTCCGGCAAATTAAAATGTAAATTTTGTGGTTAAAAATGGTAGTAAAACCAAAAAACGCTCACACTCTGTAAAAAGGTTTAATTCTCGTTAATTTGAGTATAAAATTTGCACAATAATCTTTAGGTTTTACCCTTGAGAATTTAAATAACAAACCATTAACCGTCTCACTATGACCCGACGCGAGTGTTGAAGGGTTGCATTGAAAAACAAATTTTCAAAACTTTTAGGAATTATTTGCTCCTTAAAAATAATTCTCAAAATGTATTTATTTTATTGTTTTCTTAAGTAAGACGAAAGTTAGCCCTAGTAATTTATATTTGTGCGTGTATTAATTTATTGGGGTTTCAGAATTTTTTCAATGCTTATTGATTTTTTAATTAGATTTCCAAATGTGCCTCATTTGAAATTTCTACAAAGAACACAGCTCTGCATTTAAGGTATTCTAAAGATATTTATATGTATAGAAAACTTACCTCGACTTTTCTAATTGGACCTTTGTTTCTAAAGCACACATCTTTCGAAAGTTCAATGTACATTTAAATAATTCTAAATATGAAGTGCTCCGAGTGTAAAACGTTGTACGTTACTTTTTTAATTTCTAGGGTTTCGTACAGTCAACCTACTTTGGGCTGCTTTGGGCCACTTTTTCCTAGTTCCACTCACACTTTCCTTATTAAAAAATATTGTATTTGACTTTTCAAAGTCGAAATGGAGTTGTAAACAATTAACTTGAAACAATGAAGCAAACTCTATGGTTTTAAAGAGGACATTTTTTTATTTTTTTATTTTTTAACTACTTTTAAAGTTTTCGAACAAAGTAGCCCCTACTAGGGGCTTCTTTAGTCCATTCGCTTAGTTTCATATTAAATGAATACATTTCATATCAAAATGAATACACTTTTATTGAAACCCCCTTGCAATATCATTTGCTAATCAATTAACACTGAAAACTCGATAAACTTTTCGTGTTCTTTTTTAACATTTAAACGCAATAAACTAATTGTTAATATTAAAGAAACGAGAAACAGTTTTTGTCATGTTATCTTCAGAAACTGGAATAAAAACAATTAATGGAACATTTTGCTACTGCAACATTTGAAAAAAAAACTGTTACTTAAAACATGTTTTAAGAGATTTGGTTATATAACAGGCTAAGTAATTGGGGTTATTTTCAGACCAAAAAAAGGCTGACAGAAAGTAACCCCGAAATACTAGTTTTCATATTAATTTTATGAAAACGTAAACATTTCCTGTCAAAATAAAATGTTAAAGGAAAAACTATGATCATACATGGGTTATAGGTTATTAAAGGCAATATTTTGACACTTACCTTATTTGTAGCTCTTATCCAGATTGTTTCACCATAGCAAGTTTCGAGGGATTGAGTACCGTACGTGCCCCGTAAAAGCATATGAAATCTTTCTTCCTCTATCCCTAATTCCGATTTTTCTGCCGCAAACATTTGTTTCTTCTTTTGAAGCCAGGAGGGGCGATAAATAGGCCAAATGAAAACAGTTGGCGACTGCAAAGTGAACCGCTCTCCCTCTATTATATTTCATTTAATCGGGGATTCTTCACAAATTTAAGCAGGATAGATTTATGGATTGCAGGACTTTTGTCGATAAGTTTGTAAGAAATATATGACCTGTATTATTATAATTATTTTATAACGATAGCTGATAAATTATGATGCATGGTAAATTATTTATTACAAATACTAATACCAGGGTTTGTACGTGTACATTTATTTTCAAGGCTAAATATGAGTAAATTTTTTTTACAGAAAAATAAATCTAGTTTAAATGCGCGAAATTTCGTTTTATTTAAGGAAAGATTTTCTATAAGAAAATACTGGTACCGAAGAATTTCTTAGTCTGGAAATTCAAGGACCCGTACGAACAATGAATACATCAATACTTATAAATAAAAAAAGTTTTTTTGTAATTACTTGAATACTAATGTGTATAAATTTAACTGAACAATATGATTGTTTTGTTTACAATATCATTGTTACAATTTTGTTTCAACATTATTGTTAAATTTTAATAAAGAAAAATAGTCTTGAACAGTTCGAACATTTTAAAAGCGTTAAAATTTAAATTTTTCATGCTGTTTGAGGCCGAGTAATAAAAAAAACGATTCATAATCTATTATAGTTGTTCATCAGGAGTGAAAACAGCCAAAAAGGAAAAATAGAAAAAATTATCTGGCTATTTTTATTTCCTTTTAAATTAGTAATGTATATAAATAATTAATAATAATAAAAAAAACTACAAACAGAATAAAACAATAATCTGTATTATCAATTCATTAATTTATAAGTACTGATTTGTGTATTCACGAGATATTTGCGAGTTATTTTATTTTTATTAAACACTTTAAAAAAAAAAAATTCAAAACAATATTTTTGTTTGCAGTGACAGAAGTACTTTTCGTATTACCACGTTTATACTTTTTAGCGCACAGGACTGCCATGGGCGACTATTTTTTAATTCTATTTTGCACCACTTTTTCAAAACAAATTATATATATATACGCTTTGACAACATTTGCAAGAAAAATATACTACAAAATGTATTTTTTTTAAATAGTGGTGCGAACAGAATATAAAAATAGTCGCCTGTGGACGTCTGTGGCAGGCCTGCTGTCAAAGCCTGAGAGCTAATGTGTCCACAGGCTCTGTATGTACGTAACGCGATAACTCTTGATAGCAATATCCAATTTGCTTCAAATTTTGTAAATAGGTTCATTTTCATAAGGCGCGTCCCAGATTAATTTTAGGGGTTCATTGGTTAAGTATAAAGGTTTAACCTTAATTTAAAATACCCCCCCCCCCCCTTAATTCAGATAAACGGGTTTTTCATGCAGAATTATCAGATTCGCTTCAAATAATTTGGTATACCAATTTATTCTGATAAGGGGCTTCCCTGATTAGATTTGGATGTTCATTGGTTAAGTATGAAGGAGGGAACGGAGGTCTAATCCCCCCTTACTTTAGATAAATGGGTTTTTCATGCAGATTTATTCGATTTACTTCAAATTTGGTATACTGGTTAATTTTAATAAGACGCTTCTTTGATTAGATTTGGAAATTTATTGGTCAAGTATAAAGGTGTGTGTGTGTGTGTAGGGGGGGGGGTAATCCCTCCCTGAATTCAGCTAAATGTTTTTTTTTTTTTTTTTTTTTTTGTCGATTTCTTTATTTTTTGAGGGGCATTATTCTTTGAAATAAGAGTGTAATATATAATTAGTGTCAATAGCCTGTGAGCTCAATGCCATCAGTTTGACTGGTCACTTTTATTTTCTCATAAGCATTCAATGTTCATTTTAAACTCGTGGTATCAGAGTATTGCAAAAGATTTCCACGAATACATTTTTTTTTTTTTTTTAATTATTACGTTAGATTTAAATTTCTTAATAATATTCTGTTAGTGTTGCAAATTGTTTCATAGCCTATGCGTGATACATAATTTTTCGTTTTTATTACTTTTATATTAGCCCTCATGCTATCAAAGTCTGAGAGATAATGTGCCCGAAGGTTCTGTATGTATGTAACGCGATAACACTTGATAGAAATATCGCATTTGCTTCAAATTTTGGATATAGGTTCATCTGATAAGGCGCTTTCCTGATTAGTTTTGGGGGTTCATTGGTTAAGTTTAAAGGGGAAAAACGGTGGACTAATCACCCCCCCCCCCTTAATTTAGTAAAAAGCGAGTTTTTCATGCAGAATTATCCGATTTTCTTCAAATAATTTGGTATGCCAGTTAATTCTGATAAATCGCTTCCCTGAATAGATTTGGAGATTGATTTGTTAAGTATATAAAGGGGGGGGGGGGGGTTAGAAATGGAGAAGCTAATGGCTCCCTTAATTTACTTTCTTTTTCTTTCTTTCTTTTTTTCCCAGTGTGGTTGCACCTTACTATTTGTTTTTACCCCTTTCATGAACCATAAATTAATATTAAACAGTTTTGTACTTTTTTTCTTTATTAAGTTAAAATATCTTTTTTAAAAAGAAAGAGATGACTTTTCATTATCTAGTAATGAGAGGGGGCAGAGGCCAAAGTTACTAACAGAAATAGTATAAAATATTCTTTTTAAATTGTTAGCGAAGAGATTTTTTTTTTCTAAATGTTTCCATTTTTTAAGTGAGTGGCGACTCTCGCCCATTTTCACTGGTGGGACGCATAATACGATTTGTGTAGTAGAAGTCTGTAAAAAAAAAAAAAAAAAAAAAAAAAAAAGGAATCATATAATACTTTCGACTATGGATGCGCATAGTATGGGAGACCGGGGCTAGTAGGCGCACTTTTTAGTTATTGATTTTTATTAATTTTTATGAAACTTTGACTTTATTTTTAAAGAACAGGCATTGGGCTATAAATACCCGGAGTTTTGAGTTTGTAGCTTTTAGAGTTTATGTTTAGCGGAAGCCTAAATAAAAGGCAAATTGTGCGCCAACCTACCCTGTCACGGAGCAAGTTGCCTATACCTATGGGGTAAGTTGGCACACGCTTTATAAAAATTTAAATAAAACTCAAATAAGACACGCAGTTAAGAGAAATCAATTTCATTAATACCAGTAAGTTTAAACAAAGGCGTTATCGCCGTACATTGTAAATTCTAAATTATACAGACATAAAAATAATGAATAAAACACTAACATTGTGTAACTTCTATCTTACTCAATATCATCATCACTCGATATCATCACTCGATTATCACAAATAAAAAATCGAGTGTCTCCGTTTGGGCAAGTCTCGTGTGCCCAAAATCTTGCATTGCAGCCAATTTCTCGGTGTTTGCTGTTTTTCATGCTACCAGAACACAGCAGACATCGAGCCAACTTGCTCCGTGTTCAATGCGCCTACTAGCCCCATAATGAATTTCTTCACAAAAGGGACATGTAATCATCTAAGCATATATAATCCAAGTAAATCACATATGGGGTAGGTACAGTTAATCATACACTAAGAAAAGCTGCACAAGTTAAATCGCATCTATTAAGATAAGTATTAGAAATTAGAAAAAGAATGAAGCAACAAAAAATTACTTATGATTGCAAAAAACAGAAAATTCGTAATAAATGTCTACTGCACGTAGGTAATGCTGCAAAACTACATTGAGGATTGTAAAAAGCAAGAAGAAAGGTACTCTGTGACTGGTTGCGCAATCTACCTACAAACAGGCGATTTATGAGGACTGCGCCTACTTACACCTGTAGCCAACTAGCCCCGGTCTCCCCTACTGTGTGTACAGAAAACAGATATATGCAGATATGCATGACAATAAAGCACCTAAATAAAAAAAATTGCACTATACATTTTATCAAAATATTTGTAGGATTTATTCTGCGTATTAAATAGTTGGAAAACCTAGATGCCAACATTTCTCATACTATAACAACTTATGGATGAATATGTATAAAGTTATTGATTGATGATTTTGAAAGCAAAGAAACAGAAATTGATATTTTAAATATTTTATGTCATTGGTGAAGTTCTGAATCACTGCCACAAATAATAAAATACTTTCAATTCGCCTTTTTCTTTTCTTTAGAGAATACCGACACATTAGCGGCGCAATAATAATGTGGAATGCGTATGTTGCAAGAAAAGCTCGTTATATCCCTTTACATAAAAATTATGTCCATTACTTTTGTTAAATTATATTATATTATAATTGTACTGTTTTTCGAATGAAATTATTGTGCGTAAAATTCTTAATAGATTTTTAATTAAAGTTTTAATTATTTTTAACTGTATAAAATTCAAATGAGCATTATCGTATTTGTCCATGTAAGCCGGGTCTGACGACAGGTTTACCCCTTTCCCGCGCCGTCGCGTTCAAAACATTCATCATTTACGAATAAAGTACCTGTTATATTAACTTTAAAATTAACTTAATTAAACCTTTTTATTTATTTTCATTAATTATTCTTTTTTTTATAAAGGATAGATAAACAAGAACCTGAATATAATAATAAAAAAACACATTTTCACATTTTTACCAATAGATCGCTCTAAATAATTTCTATAGCATCACCGAGAAAATTATTTTAGTCATCAATTACGGAGGCACCACTTTTTTAATTTTTGTCAGAAATATTATAATTTTTATCTTTGTAGGTACTCTTTTAAATGTTCTACATTTTGTTTAATTTTATTAAAGAATTACTAATAATACTGATGTATTTTTGTTTACTTTTAGCTCCGACGAAATAGTATAAAACGTGCAAAAAATATATGAGAAAATATGGTATTCAAACATTCAAATTTTTTACTTTATTTTATGTACAATAAATGAAAATCTTTTTCTTGTATGTGCATCGTAAGACTATTTTTATGTGTTAGAATTGCGTTAAGATTACAGGCAAGACTCCCAAAGAAGGGGGCGGGATAAGTAAATGACTATGCTGGACAATCATTGGTTCAGAGGTCAAACAAAGAATTCCTTTTTCCACGAATTGAGCAATACTTTAAATGCACTATTCTCTACTCTGGTCATTCTCTGTCTTGCTGTCTTGTGTCTTGCTTAGAAATTGATATTTTCCCACTTTCTTCTGTTGATATGGCTGCTCAACAGAGAATTCCCTGGACGTTCATTTCCTTTGTAAAGGAAGTGATCAACGACGTCCTGCTTTTCTTCGCTGGCTAATGATGAACCAATTAATTCGAGAACGTTTAGATTGTGACGAAGGTCATGAAATGAAAATGGATGGCAGGGTATACAAATATGGGTTGGGGCAATTTCGATGCCGTCGAAAACATACCGATGGAAAGGATCGGCAAGTATCTCTTATGAAAGGAACTTGGTTTTCTAGCATTCATATTTCTCCGGAAAAGGCTTTAACGTTGTGCTTCTTGTTTGCGGACGATGAACCCTTCAGTAGAGCCTTGAAACAAATTAAATATTTTGGACAAGGAACTTCTAAATCCACAGTTTCTGCTTAGTATAGATACTGTAGGGAACTGGTGTCGCATTACACGTATACACAGCAAATTGAAGACGGTATGCTTGGTGGACTAGATGTGGTCATTGAGATAGATGAGACGAAGTTTGGTAGGCGCAAAAATTTTGTTGGTCATATCAGAGATGGAATTTGGATTTTTGGAATAATTGTAAGAGATTCAAAGCGTTTCCGCCTTATTCCATGCCCAGGGAATAAAAGAGATGCTGCGACTCTCTTCCCGATTATTCAACAAAACATTTCCCCTGGTACGACAATTATGAGTGATAAATGGAAGGCGTACGCACGACTTAACAGATCTGGATATTTTCACTTTTAGTGAATCATTCGGAAAATTTTGTGGATCCTGTTACAGGTGCTCATACGCAGACTATTGAATTCTCATGGCGTCCTCTCAAACTTCGGCTTATATCTCGAGGTATCCGGAAACGCGATGTTGGTGACCATCTTATGGAGTACCTTTTCCGTAGAAAAATGAGATTGGAAAACCTGGATACTTTCGAAGAGATGCTTCGCCTAATACGAGAGAATTTTCCAATTCATTGAGTGATCCCCCCCCCCCCCCTCTCTTTTGGAATATGCCTGCTGTCCTTTTCTTGTTCATACCTACTAACATCTAAGGCGATAATTGGGAAAAACAGCATTAGATGAAATATCATCAAAAAATAAATCTCATGATTATTCGTGGGAGGCGAGTGTTGAAAAACGCTCGCTCATATTTAAAAAATAGATTACATCATAACACAATATAAGTTATCATAAATTACTGATAACAGTCCACAATAAGTTAATTTCAAAGAAAGGTATCTATGATCATCATAATGATTCTAAAAAGATGAAATTCCATGCTTTAGTTCTTGAGATATGACTATCGCTGTATGTAAATACAGCAAAATTCAGCATAGCAGCACCACTTATAGGGTGATTTACACCAGAACCTAATCATCATCAACTTATGTCAACGTCTAACTGAATATGAAATTTGGGGAAAATTCATGCATTAGTTCTTGAGATAGAGCTGTTGCGCAAATCATGACAAATGCAGCATAGAAGCGCCACCTGTTGAGCGATTTGCACCAACACATAATCAGCAGCAATATTAATCTAGGTGTACTTGAATCTGAAGTTTGATGAAAATTCGTACATTAGTTCTTGAGATAGAGCTATTGAGGAAATCGTTCTAAATGCAGCACAGCAGCGCCACCTATTGGGCGATTTACACCAACACGTAGTCAGCATAATTTCATATAAAGGACTAACTAAATCCGATGTTTGATGAAAATGTGTGCATTAGTTCTTGAGATAGAGCTACTGCGAAAATAGTGTAAATCCTGCAAAATGCAGCATAGCAACACCACCTGCTGGGCGATGTAAACCAAAACGTAAACAGCACCAACTCATATCAAGGAATAACTGAATCTGACGTTTTATGAAAATCCGTGGAGTAGTTCATGAGATAGAGCTATTGCGGAAATCCTGTAAAATGCAGCATAGCAGCGCCAACTCATATCAAGGAATAACTGAATCTGACGTTTTATGAAAATCCGTGGAGTAGTTCATGAGATAGAGCTATTGCGGAAATCCTGTAAAATGCAGCATAGCAGTGCCACCTGCTGGGCGATTTACACCAAAAACTAATCAGCACATATCTATATCAGGGACTACCCGAATATAAATTTTTATTAAATTCCGTGCATTAGTTCTTGAGATAGAGCGCCCACAAAATTTGGGTCGCATACAGACAGACAGACGGACAAACAGACAGACAGACTCACAGACAGACATTTTGTAAAAACACGTTTTTTGGAATCTCTGACCCCTAAAACGTGTAAATCCGTCAAAAACCGGAAGTCGAAAATTTTCATGAATTCAATACTTTCTTCTTGTAAAGATAGAAGAAAGTAAAAAGCGACAAGACACAAGAGTCGAACTTCTGTCTTGATTTATCTAAAGTAAACCCCCTCCCCTCATTTTTAATTGTACTTAAATTAAAATGCAAACAATATTTATAAATATGTTTTATGTTTACATATGTTTTTATGAAATTTGGAATGACACAATCAAAAGCGAATACTGAAAAATAATGGTAGATTTTTCTATTGCTTTGAAACTAACTGCTTTACAACTACTTCATTAAAATTTTTAGCTCAATACATAGAGAACTAACTATGTAAGAATTTCTTCTGGAAACGGAACGTGTTCCCAGAAGCATTTGATGGATACTGTGAATTATTAATATGTGAATGTGACTGGATCTAAACTAGATCTTTTAGAAACAATTGTCAACTATGTTATTATTATTTTTTTTTTTTTTTTTTTTTTTTTTTTTTTTTTTTAGAGAGAGCAGAAAGTTGAGCCTATATTACCCCAAGATTACTTTATAGCATCGTTCAAAGTCAATTGATAACGATCAAGTGGGGTGTTTACCTTTAGCAGAAGGGAACGTTTAGGGAAAGTGTGGGAGGGATTTGAGGGGAACCTCCTCGTCTCTAACTTTCTAATTACGTCCGCTTGACCACATATTTCCTGGAAAAAAAAGACCATTCTTCTGGAGTATCTCTTTTGGGGAGCACTTTGCAAAGGTCACCTTTATCAGCTTTTATTTGAAAAATAAGGATCGAAATTTTAGTGAGGAAAAAAGTTATGATAAAAAAGGTTTTAACTGTATTTTATAGTTGTTAATTATAGTTTATCCTGTGTTGAAAACTGGTATTTTTATTTATTTATGTAAAAAGTAATATGCAAACTTCTTATTATTGAATGCAATTGTTAATTTTTATTTATAATTGAAAACTGGATTTTTATTCATAATTTTATTAATTGAAATGTAACACAAAAACATAGATTATGTTAGCATTCAGGAAGTTAATTGTTTTAGAAATTTGGAATTCTTGATAGCTATTCAGGTATTTTAACACGGGGAAAACAAAATCATATAAATCAGAATTAAATTAAAAAAAAATCTGTTTTTCAGAAATATAGGACATAGTCTTTCTTTTTTAGCTTATTTATAAAATATTGCAAAACACAACGCAGAAACATAAATCACATGTTTTAATGCAAACAACTGTTGATGATATATTTTTAAAATATGAAAATCAATAAATTATTTTCGTAAATACTTATAACTTATATGTTTAAATTTATTTATTTTTAAGAATTAATAATCTGCATTTGTACAAAATATGAATTAAAACGAGAAAGAAAAATTATGCATCAAGCATCGAAGAAATAGTTCCACTGTTTAATAAGATAACAAAGATACCAACGTAAACAATTTGGAAAACGCACAATACATTTGAAAAAACAACTTCAGCAATTAGCACGAATAGTCGGGTAAATTTCCGAATTACTGTGTGGAGCCTTGTACATAATCTATAAGATTTGTATGTATACTACATATTAAAATGTAGTTAGTTCACTTAGGAAACATACGGCACAATTGAAAATTATCCTTCAGCAATTCCCATCAATAAGCGGAAATTGGAAATGTACTCGAGATCTTTTGTGCATCCCAGTATATGAGCTATAATATGATCTTAGTAAAGGTTATATTTACCAAGTTTTGTGTAAAAAATAGCGCGACACATTAAAAATGCATACCACAACTGAAAACGCACTTACAGCAAATATTCCTGATAGACATACACAATATGTCCCTGTAAATAAAGGATGAATGCATCACACACTATATTTCGTTTTAAGCATGTCGTGGTGCACTTCAGCGATATTTATTAATTTCAGTATGTTTGAAATAGTGTAACATCATTAAAATTCACCGCAAACGATTTTCCCTTATAGACTGTAATGTAACAGAATTCTTTTGTGTGTCCCCTTAAACAAACTATACATGCTATATTTTCTATTTTTAATAGGAGACATGCTATAAGTAAACCCCAATAGCTTATACCAATTTCACAAGTTAATTAGCTAAAGTCAGAGCAAGCACAGAAAAATATTTATTTTGAAATATATACATAGTTAAAAAATACCAAATTAATCCAGAAACTGTATCACATATAATTATGTATATATTTCAAATATAATATGAGTATGTAAATTTAATACATAGGGGAGATGGGGGATGAATGGGACATTTTCACAAAAATATTTATTTTTATTTTTTTACTTAAGTTATTATCAATATTATATATCACATTTCATACATTAGGTATTTGACAACATATATGAACAATATTTATTCTAGATTATGATTTATTCAGAAAAATATTATGAATTTTAAAAAACGTTCCTCCCTGTCCCAATCATCCCCACAGCAGGGATGAATGGGACACTAATGGGGATGGATGGGACACAAAGATTTTTCTCCCTGTATTCAATTTTACCTAATTAAAATTTATAATTATAACCTTATATGTAATTATATTTGTAATATATGATTTTACAGCACGAATCGATGTTTTATTTTATTTATTTATTTATTTATTTTTTCAAAAACTTCTTTTATTGCAGTTTTAACTTTTAATGCAGACTTCAGCTATCAATCTGTTCTTTTTTCCCACTTATGAGACATTTTAGATTTGAAATAAAAGTGCAAAATGTCTTTTAAATATGGCATAGCTAATAATTTTCAATCATAACTTATTAATTAAAATTAATTAAATGTATCATGCAGAACGGAAATTATTGGGTCGATGGGAAAGTCGTGTCGTGTTGGGAAAATCAATTCGCACCAGAAAATTCTGCCCAGTAATTATTAGACATTAGATATCGGAATCAATGTCTAATAATTAAATGATAGAATTTTCCAGTACGAATTAATTTTCCCAACACAACCCGACTTTCCGATCGACCCAATATGTTAGGGGTGAGGATTTATTTGTGCAACATTTCAAAATTCAATATAATTTCCCCCATTTGATCAATAAATATAAATTTATATAAAACATATACTATTTTTAACAATTTTATCTATTTTGATTAAGTTTTAATACCAATTTTTTGATAATCCATTAATAATTATTACAATACAATAAATAACACTCAGAAATTTTAAACAATAACAACTCATATAATGCTATTTAATACTATTAATTAACGTAAATTATTAATTTATCAACCTATATAATACTATTTAGTTAATAAATAAAATTTTCACCATCTCTAGGGATAAATGAGAATGTCCCACTCATCCCCATTTGAAATGTCCCAATCATCCCTATGATGCATATATTCCCTTCTCAGCCATTTTACCTCAAAAATTATTTTGTCACAATGGTTACATTCAGTTTAATTATCGATATTGAACCTTAAAACAGATAGCTACAACATAGCTTAATTTTTTATATTGTATAAGATATTTCACATCTTCAAATGTAAAAAAAACTTACTTTTAAGCAGAGATTTCAGAAAATGCAACTTTGAAGGAAAATGAAAACAGCAATGTGGTCATACTTTTAGTTCTGAAGCACACTGTGCCTTATATGGGGATAGGAAGCAATTTAAAATAAATGCTTATTGCCGGAAATATTGAGAATGTCCCATCCATCCCTTGCCCCATTCATCCCCTAGCTCCCCTACTCATCATTCATATTGAAAATTTGTATTTATTCCTAAAGTGTTAAAAAAAAAAGAAAAAGAAGAAAAGAAATATGTACAATAAAAGACACAAGAAATGGTTTCAAATGCAATAAATAGATGAAACATTAAACATGCTGTCTAAGTAATCACGTTGCATAAGCACTTTTTTAGAAGTAAATTTTTAAAATGAAAAAAAAAAATTATTTTTTACATTTACTTAAAAAAAAATGTATATATATATATATATATATATATATATATATATATACCATACTTTAGTATTGAGCTGGTGACATGAATTAATAGCCGAAGAAATCGCCAAAAATCGCTATTTATAGGAGTTTTTTTTATTTATTTACTCCGATGATTTAAGTGGTTCAAAGCGCGCAATTTGATTAAATGTCTTAGATTTTTGTTTTATTGATATTTTTATTTATTTAACATATATACCTGTACATATATTGGCATATTACTATACATATTACTATAGGCATATTACTATACATATCGGCTGTTAATTCATGGCACTAGCTCAATACTAAACTATCGCTTTTAATAAATTTCAGATCCTTATTTGAATTCCAAAATTTTACGTATTGTTAGGTGGAATCTAAAATAAAACAAATCGAATATAAAAGGTCTATTAAAGCTTTCAATCTAAAAAAAATGGTTTTAATCTATACTCTGTAACCCGGGAAGCCTGTTATGGTTCCCCTAGTGATATATAACGCTACAACTGGAGGAAGGTGGTGGGCCAAAAATTTTTGTCGTTGAGAAATTACTTTTTAAAAATTATTTATATATTTTTGCTTGCATTCATTTTTAAGCCAAATTCAAATACGCCTTCTTCTTTCTTTCTTTTTTTCTGTACTTCTTCTTTTTCTTTCTTTCTTTTTTAGCCCCAAAGAGAAAATAAAATACTTCATTTAACTGATGAAGACAGTTTCAAATTGGTGAGGGGAAAAAAAAAAAAAAAAAGTATATGCATTAATTTTATATCAATCAATTTAATCGTTATATGACTATTGAAGTGCTTTGTCATCGAATATTTTTAATAATCATTTTCGATAAATTCATTTTGAATTATGAGGATTGTTGTTGAATAACGGCAGTTTTCCTACCTTGCCTGCCACGTTATCACTTCCTGTCTATTCGGCTGAAATAGCCAACTTTGGCATTGTCAGATAGATCTTTGTATTTATAGAAAAATGCAAATATACAGTTTAAATATTTTGCCAAATGAAAAAAGTAAAAAATGCTTTAAGGAATGCTTAGCAGGAATAGAGTAAAATATAACAAAAAGTGTATTCTTTTTTTCATTTTACTATTTGTGGAAGTTAACTCTTAATTTTTCTGGGAAGTGTGTTAAAAAGAAATATCTAGGTAAGAACAAAGTGTTATAATTCTGTGCATTTTTTAAGTTTAATGGTCTTAGTGATGAAAGAGAATTTGAATTTACAAGTAGCAAATAAATTGTGAGTATTCTAGCATTATTATAAAGTAATTAAAAGAAAAAAATGTGCTTGATGTAATCTTTATTAAATGGATTATATTTTTTTCTTATGATTTCGCCCCACCCCCCTTTAAAATTGACATAGCTGAAGTACCTTTTTAAAATCTCATAATTTATTTTTACCTCACTTTTTCTAAAGACCTCCTATTTCTGAAGATGTTATTTGATACTACTATACATGAAAATTATAATGTAACAAAATTTCGGAGACAAGTAAACGACCCGAAAACAATTTTTAAACAATCGCGAAATGTAAATATTCTATAATATTATAATCTGAATATACAATCTACTAACTTGTTATTCTATTTTAATAAGAATACAACCCCCTAAACAAACCTTACCACTGCTTTCCCTTCACGGTGGAAGGTTAAAATATAATTATCGTACACATCTCGTACGCGCCAAGTAAAAGTGCCAATTACATCTTGGAGGGAGAGACCGTGCATTGCAGGAAAGAAAAGAATGAAGACCCCAGCTCACATCGGGTCACGTAATGGACCTGATCCGTTTCGAGAGTTAAATTTTACACACGAAAACAGTTGTTTACAAACACATCCAGTTTTGCCACTAAAAAAATTAAATTACCCCCAAACTATTCAAATACCTTATAGTAGGGTATAAAATATTTTGAAGGGCAAAAACTCCAAATTATCTTGTATTGTTTGTTCAATACAAAGAATAAAACTTTTTTTATGGTATGGACCGGTTGACGGTACAGTGGAACCCCGTTAATTCGGATCTCCGGATAATCGGGATCGGTCTGGTCGATTTTTTTTTTTTTTTTTTTTTTTTTTTTTTTTTTTTTTTTTTTAGTTTGAGACGCGGTCGGCAAATTTGCATAACATTCATTTATTTCATCCACGTATTCTGAATAAAAATGTCTTTTCTGAAATCTTTAGAAGAATACCTTAAGCATTCTTATTTAAACTCTTTGCTGTTATCCTTCAAAGAAACAATAATGTATCACTTTAAGTTTGGCAATTTTATGGTTCCGGGTGTTACAAAATATTTAAAATCGTGCAACTTACCCATCAAAGCTGTCCTACTAATTGATAATGCCCCGACACACCCCGAAGAAAGTCAACTGACAAAAGGAAACATAACGGTAAAGTTTTTACCACCTAATGTGACAGCGCTGGTACAGCCAATGGATCAAGGGGTTCTTCAGAACATTAAGAAAGTTTATAAACGACAAATGCTGAATGAACTTTTAGAAGATGATGGAGAGCATGGAGTGTTAGAGATTCTCAAATCAATCAATATCAAGAAAGTAATCTATATGATTGCTGAATCTTGGGATCAGGGTGCTGAAAGTACTCTCCGAAAGTCATGGAAGAATTTATGGCTTGTAAATTGTGATTTCTCGTCTAATAAGATTGAAACAGAAGGAGGAATAAGCGAGAATGAAAGAGAAATTACACCTGAAGATTTTGTGAGCATGTTAAAAAAATTTATGGTTGCTCAGATGTTGATATCAGCGACATTAGCAATTGGTCAGAAGAAGAAAATAATGAAAGTTACGCCACACTTATAGATGACGAAGTAATCGCTTTGTGCACAACTGAAGAAAACGAAAATGAAGATGATACAGATGAAAACACTATTATCAATAATGATCAACCAAAAGTTATTAGCCATAATGAAGCTACGTCTCATTTAGAACAATTAATGGTTTATCTTGAACGTCAGGTAAAGACTACACCCAACGAACTACTTATGCTCTCAAGCGGATGCATGACCGTGCGGCCCGCAAAAGGTATAGAAAACTGGCACAGCAGAACATCACAAACTTTATAATTACAAAGTAAACATTTTTACTGTCTGTAAATATTCAATATGTTTAATATAAAGGAATAAAGGTGATTTTGTGTAAGTATGTTTTATTTTATTTCATTTTTTCTCATTCTCCGGATAATCTGGATTTTCGATAATTCGGATTGGGTCTAGTCCCAATTAATCCGAATTATCGGGGTTTTACTGAAAAAAAAAACAACAAAAAAACAACAAAAAAAATAGAAAACAGAACCATTATAAGATAACTCGTGTGTCTATCTGTTCGACTGTCACAACCGTTTTTCTCGAAAATTATAGAACATGGAAAATTCAAACTTGTCATAGTCATAAAAGCTATTGACCCACATATTTGCAGATTATTGGCCATTTTAAGGAAAAATTTGGAGATGCTAATTAAGTTACTTGAAAAAAAATGTATATTGTGTGGGGTATCGTTAGCAAGATCTCATGATAATGAACTCAAAAAGATACAGGGTAAGGTGGTGCAGGAGTGTTCCCTTTAGCTATTTCATTAAATAACAATAAATGAAGAGATTTAAGGGATGATGTTATAGTTTATTTATAATCTTATATAGTCTTTATCTTGGAACCTGCTAAAATGACCACCTTGGTAAAGTGGCCACCTGGCTAAAGTCATCGCTTTTGTCAAATGTTACTCATGCTCATATGAAATAATATGAGAATTGTCCGGTAATATGACCACCTGTCTATAGTATAAAGTGACCAGATAGCCTGTCATTGTCAATGCTATTTGAACCGGTGAAATGTGACCATCCATTTTACCGCATGCCGAAATTTTTCAAACTAAAAGATTAAAGTGAACATTTTTCAAAATTTTTATTTTCATGAACATAAAAAATGTTCAGGAAATTATCTCCTTTAGTGGTCATCTACTTTATGTACAAAGGGACCAGTTAGTGCTTTATTGGAATGATATTTACACCTGTCTAAGGTGAACTTACGTTGCAATTTTTCTCTCGAGGTGAGAGAGGAATGAGGAATGTTTCCCCATGCATATTGACGGATCGGAATAAGAATGCTTGCACTTGCTACTCATTGGCTAACTCATTGGTTTATCGGACGAGACGTCTTTGCGATTGTTCGTGTTTGGTTTTAAAATTGTTCGTGCACTGTAAAAAAACCACTGTAAATTTGCAAGAACAAACTGGATCACAGTGAATGTGCTGTATCTTTCTTTGGTTTCCTGACTACATTAACATGGAAAATGCAGTAGTTGCGTAAAATTAACAGCACAATATGCTGGCAATTTGGACGCATTTTTTTACAACACAAACTGCTGGCGTCCAAATTGCCAGCACATTGTGCTGTTAATTTTACGCAACTACTGTATTTTCCATGTTAATATACTCAGGAAACCAAAGAAATATACAGCACATTCACTGTGATCGAGTTTGTGCGCGAGATGAACAGTACTTTGTACTGTAAAAATGTCGTTTTTTTTACAGTGTATTTGTTTGTCATATGTTTTCAGAAATTTTAATAATAAATCTGCCCATGTTCTTTAATTGTACTACTTGCAAGATTTATGACATTTAACATTAAGGTGAACTTGTAGTTTTCTTATTGATTTGGTAGTTTTTTCAAGTTTTTATTTTTAATGTAGTTATCGTTTTTCTTAAAGCATGGAAAATAAAGGAACTAAATCTAAAAAAAATCTAAACAGTTTACAGGGTTCGTACGGGTACCGTTATTTTCAAGGCCAAATATAAGAATTTTTGTAATTGAAAGATTATTCTAGTTTAAACGAACAAAATTTCAACTTATTTAAGGAGAGATTTTCCAAAAGAAAATACTGGTACCGGAGAATTTCTTAGTCTGGAAATTTAAGGATCTGTACGAACCCTGGATTAACGAGTTTAGTTTAAATATAAAATTAGGGAAAGTTATTAATTTTCTAAAAACTAATAGTTAAAGAACAACAGCTGAAAATTTTCAAATCAATAAAACTTTGTGTGAGCAATAATTTTAAAAAAAAAAATCGGAATATCTACAAAGATTTGGAGAAAATAAAAATAAGTCTAGGAGCCGAAAAATTCGAAAAACCGATTATTTTCAAGTAAATCAAGCTACTGCTGAATGGTTTAAAAAAATGCGCAGGATGAATGCTCGGGTTTCTGGACCTTTGCTACATGAAGCAGCTTTTGAGTTTTAAAAAGAAAATTAATGTAGAAAATTTTACTGCTTCTAACAGCTAGTTAGAATTTTTGAAGAAAATAAATAACATTTCTCTGAAAATTTTGTGTGGAAAATCTCTTAACGTTGATACGGAAGCAGTAGATTTCTTTAATAGACGTATTTCTGATCTGCTGGAGAAGACATATTCAACGCGAATGAACGTGTTTTTTTTTTCTCTAACAATGCTAAAGAAAACACTATCAATGGATGGAGATAAATGTAAAGATAGAAATATTTCTAAAGAGAAAATTATGAATTTGCTTACTTGCAGTTCAACAGGAGAGAAATTTAAAACTCTTGTGATAGGAAGAGCCAGAAAACCAAAAAGTTAACATCATGAATTTACTAGTCTCGTGGTATGCAAATAAAAAAAATTCTGGATGACATCTTCTACTTTTATTGAATGGGTTACACAATTAAACAAGCGGATAAATTAAAGAAAGAGAAAGATTCCATTGTTTCTAGATAACTGTCCAGGCCATCCGTTTGATTTGTCGTTTTCAAATGTGAAAGTAACATTTCTACCACTTAATACCACATCGAATTTACAGCTGCTACATCAAGGAATAATTCAAGTTTTCAGATAAGATAAAAATTTCTATTAAATTTTTGTGGTACAAAAAAAAAGCATAAGCTGTTGGCATCTATGGTTAATGATGCATGGAATTTGGCACGTCAAAGTACAATTTCAAAATGCTTTGAAAAAATTGGCTTTTCGCTACAAATTTCTGAAGATATCAGTAACTCACAGACTGTAAATGATAACAATAGCCTTTCAAATATTCAAAATCTTATAAATCAATTGTCTTTTGAAGATGAATCAGTGAATGCTAAATTATTCCTGAATTTTGAGAGTGATATCCCAACATGCAATGCTTCCATTGATCAAGAAAGTTTGAGGCAAGAAATTTGTGAAATGTTTAAAAATGAAAAAGAAAATGGGGAAGATTATGCTAGTGAAGATGAAGTTGAAATCGAAGGAAATGATGAAATTTCCGGCCTAGAAAGGTTAAAGATATTAAAAAAAAAATAAAACGTATGCCCTAAATAACTGTACATCAATCTTGGATTTATTGAGGAATTTTGAAGGCATGACTGAAAACATTATTGTTGATAAGAAGCATAGCTGCCAAGTTGTACGCTTTTTTCCTACCGCTATTTTTTAGCAAAGAAATTTATCTTATTTAATCTTCGAAAACATGGTAGTAAAAGAGGCAAAGCAAGTACGTTTTTGCTGAAAATAAACTTCATGAAATTTTGTATATTTTTATAGTGAATAGTTTATTACTGCCAGTTACAGAAACGTTATCGTTATGCAATTACAATGAAAATAAAAATGCTTAGTTATTACAGTGTACCTTATCCTTATGTGTTATTTAAATCAATCACTACGGAAGTTCTTCAACTGAATTAAGAAGAAATAAGGTGAATTTTAAGTTAATTATGTATCTTCTACGTAGTATATTTTAAATTAATAATTCAGTTATTATAATTGTTAATTTATCAATTCATTACTTATTATAGTTCATTTTTCAGTATGTATATTTTAATTTGTTTTGTTTTTTGAGATCACAAAAAATCTGAACGTGCCATTTTAAAAGACATTTCATAAAGTTACCACCTCTATATAGTGACCATTTTAGCCGGTCCCGAGGGTGGTCACTTTAGGCAGGTTCCACTGCATTATTAAACTAACAAAAAAATTGCGTTTATAAATTTATAACAAACATTTTCGGTATTATTTGAAAAAGGATTATCCTCCCGTATGCGCACTCTTGTACAACCATTGAGGTCAAGAGTGCGCAATATTTTTGTGATAAAAACAGAACATTCAACCTGTAAAAAAAATAAAAATTTTGTTAAGTTTGTACTTTTTGAAAGACACATTTATATAAAAATAAGACAGTAAAAAAAAAGAAAAAAAAACAAGTCGCAAATTGTAAGTCAAACGTGGCAAATGCGGTGCGTTCCTACTATAACTAGTTTTATAAATATTCAGATATTGATGCAATAGCTGTTGCACTCTTATGCAAAACTGCATAATTACAAAATTTATTACGATAGCATATATTAAATTCCGCAATATGGAATTAATATGACTCCATCTTAAATCTGGTGTAATCCCCATGGCAACCTGTAATCATTTCCTATCATGGGATGTCATTGAATTAATTACGTGCGATAAGATTTAATGGAATGAAGAAAACTGTTATTAATATCTTTTTAAATTTGAATTCTATTTTCATAAAATTGAAAATTACTCGACAAAATCATGCAACGATTATGTATATTCAATTTCAAACAATTCGAGTGAGTAGTTTTTGCGCTGGTATATGCGGAAAGACGGGAAGACAGACGGACGGACCAGATGACGGCTATAGGTACTACGTATTTATATAATTACGATATTTACCAATAGACCATAATGTAATGGGATACTTTTAAGTGTCTCTGTAAATAAACTAGGAACGCTACTTTTTTTTCAATACCGTACATGGCATAGTAAATCTCAATAACATGTATCAATTACAGAGCAATCCAACTATATTAATGCAAGTTAGAATTCTGACAGACAGATAGACAGGCGGCCAAACAAACGGAATTCATAAACACTTTTGAACTACAAGTTAATTAAGTTAAAGTTAAAAACTCATATCACAACTAAAAATGCACTTCCAGCAATCACCGGTAATATACAGTATTTCGGATACAGTATAGTATCTGAAGTCTTTTGTGTGTCCCTGTAAATACTATGCACTTTCTTTTATACAGGAAGTAACTTGTAGTAAACCTCACCAACATACATCAATTGTGAAATAGTTTAACACAATTAAAATACGCAGCAAACAATGTTTCCCCTATACCATTATGTAATGGAATTCATTCGTGTGGCCCTGTAAATTAATAATAAAAATTCTCTGCACCGCATACCCTGCAGAATGTGTATTTTAGTGCACTTCATAAATGTATATCAATTTCATTATGTTCGAAAGGGTGTAACATCATTAAATTTAGCTCGAAACTATTTTTTCCCATTGGCATTAATGTAACGGAATATTTTGACAGTCCTTGTAGTTGAACTGTACATCCTATTTTCATAAAATTTGAAATAACTTGGCAAAATTAAGCAACGGTTATATATATTAAATATGAATCCATTCTGTTGGGTAGTTTTTGCGCTGCTTTATGCGAACAGACGGACAGAGAGACAGACAGACGAACGGAGCAGATGACGACTATAGGTGCTACATTTTTATATAATTACGAACGCACCTAAATAGGAAGCATTTAATTTACAAACCCCACATTTGTAGTGACCACGAGCTGCGTAGTCTGTGCACTCTTCGTGCCACCAGTCTCTGGAAGAAATGCATTCGAACCAGTTCTCTACAATTGGTTCTCTATAGATTTCTAAGCAGTCTGGACGTATCCACAGTTTTTGGTTTCTTGGGTTTACCTTTACTCATTTTTTGGTAAAGGTGTTTGCGGTTTTTCCACAGCGTCGTCTTCAAGCTGTCTTTCGTGTGGTGAACGACTTAAAATTTTAGACTTTCTCCTCATCTTATTATAGTATCGGAGCACAAATAATTCTGGATACTGTGACAACTCTATTAATTTGACGTAAAATGCAGTTGTCGAAGTTGAAGCTATACCTTCCGATAAGATGGGTTTATTTCACACTGAGCGTGCATCTTTCCTTTACATAGTTTTTTTTTTCTTTTCTAAAATATCAGTTTCTATTGAAAGCAGCTCTCTTTCCTCCTCGTTTTCGGTGTTCTGTGGTTCAACTGACATATGTTGTTCAACAAGTTTGAATTCTAATGGTCTTATATAAAAAAGGGGTAATCTTTGAAATACTAAATAGCCGTTACTTTAAATCCTGTTTTAGCAACGGCAGCAGTTTTCCTAAAAGCATGTGCACACTCTTGCACACTTTAGCACTGCGCACTCTTGGACTATCGTCACTAAATATCTTTGAAACATCAGTAATGCAATTATTAATAAGCAAATCCAAATCACTTAGGTAACAGTCCATGAAACCAATAGTAACCTAATCCATGAAAAACAAAACAAAAATTAGTTTTGTAATCTTTGTTATGATCCTGTTTTCAAAAAGCAGAAATATTATAACGAGAAGTCCAAAATGACTTGTTCTCTCCTAAATTATTAAAAATTTCCCCAAAATGCGAAGTATGTTTTTCACCATAAACTTATCATGTTATTACACCGTTTATAACTGTAGTTAAAGGCAGAGCTCTGTTTCGGGATTGGATATAATCGTTCTGTGTACTCTTGCACCACCTTACCCTAAGTTTTAATTTTAGGTAATTATATTTTCACAGATAACGTCGAAAATGTACGGAAAAAATATGTCCTCCCCCACCACCTATTTCGGAATCTACTGAAACTAAAATTATGAAAAAAATAGGGATACTAAGAGTTTATTTAAACCATGCAAGAACACTATAGCGATTATCATAGGTCACACTGTTTTTGAAAAAATCGCATTTTTCGTTTCACACAAATTTTACTTTGCGGGCGCTCAGCGAGGGAGTTGAGCGGCGCTCGAGGTGTCTATTCACGCGGAAACATCCAAGGATTGTTGATAATGATTTTCGAAAACATTTGTCCATAAGTAGGTGAGATATTATATAAAACGTATCTGATAAACAACGGCACGGACCAAGGCGGTGTTGTGTAATTGCGAACTCCTTTCTAAGCGCGCTTGGCCCACTACCCAATTTAACACGTTCACACTGGCGCGGTGGGTCACACTCGACTGTCTCGGAGCTGCCAAGTCTCCGGCTTTTTGGATACCAGTATTTTAATACAGAAAATGTTGTTTTATTTAATTAGAACAATTGTTCGATTTAAAGGAACAACATTTTCTCTAAAATATTAGTGGTGTGCAAAAAGCCAGAGACTTGACAACTCTGAGACAGTCGAGTGTGACCCACCGCTCCGGCGTAAACGTGTTAAACTTTCTACAATGTCTTGGTTGTACGGAACTTTTTTGTTAGAGTAAAACTCGCATCTGACCAATTCTATTTTTCATGTAAAATTATTTAACTGCATCCTGGTAATCTTTTAACAGTACAAGGTTGATTTTTCTCTCAATGTATGCCATAATAATCAAAGATAAATTTGGGATGTGAATTTTGATTATGAAGAATCTTCGTTCGTAAGACTAATAAAATAAAATCTAACAAAATAAAAGTTTAACATAAGATAACTAAAGGCCCAGTCTTGACAAACCAGCAGTTTTACAGGTGGTAATCACAACAGTTTAGTTTGTAGTTTTCTTTAGATTACTTTAATCTTGAATATCTGGAAACTTGCATTTTGTTAATTACTTTGTTTTACACCCGAGTCTTTCATGTATTTATATAGAAAGAAAAAATGCTTTTTGGGATGTTCATGCTTAAAAACTGCTTTTAAAATTAGCTTTATTTGCCTTTTTTTCTATAGCAACACTGCTGTAGAAAGGGAAAGCCAAAGTGTGTTTACATATTTATAAGTATAAAAAAATATAAGGAATTTTTTTTTCAAAAGATTTATGACTTGTTCATACTTTAAAGTTTGTTTTCCAAATGCACTTTATTTGTTATTTTCTTCTCTTTAATAATAGCCAAAATGTATTTAGGTAATTCCTAATATATTTATATAGGCAGAAAAACAGACTTTCAAATTTTTAATGACTTCTTTCAAAATTGGGGCGCCAAAGTGTACTTAAATAATTCGAAGAAGGGTAAAATATAGAGAAAAAGACTTTTCTAATATTTTTTACTTGTTCATTTTTTACGGTTGTTTTACAAATGCACTTTATTTGTTATTTTTTACTCTTTAATAAGAAATAAACAATGTATATTTACATAATTCCTAATATGTTTATATAGGCAGAAAAACTGCCCTTTGAAATGTTTAATGACTTTTTCTTTTAAAATTAGGGCGACAAGTTGTACCTAAATAATTCGAAGGATGTTAAAATATAGAGAAAAAGACTTTTGAAAAGTTTTATGACCTGTTCAGTCTATAGAACTTTGCTTTTCAAATGCATTTTACTTGCCAATTTTTCCTCTTTAGCTAGGATAAGACCAATTGAATTCAAGGAATTCCTAATATATTTATATAGGGAGAGTAAGTACTTTTTTAAAGTTTTATCATTTGTTCTTTTAAAAGTGTTAAAATTGGGGCGCCAAATTGTACTTAAATAATTCGAAGGATGTTAAAATATAGAGAAAAAGACTTTACAAAAGGTTTTGATTTGTTCATACTTTTACGGTTGCTTTCCAAAAGCGCTTTATTTGTTATTTTTTACTCTTTAATAAGGGATAACCAAAGTGTATTTAGATAATTCCTAATATATTTATATAGGCAGAAAAACAGCGTTTTGAAATGTTTAATGACTCTTTCTTTTAAAATTAGGGCACCAAAGTGTACTTAAATAATTTGAAGGATGTTAAAATATACACTGTAAAAAAATCAGTGAAGTTACTAAAACTTTTCTAGGAAACTGGGATTACTAGAACTATTTATGTAACAGAAACAACAAAAATTGATGTAACAAAACTTCACAAATTTTTTTTTACAGTGTGGAGAAAAAGTCCTTTGAAAAGTTTTATGACTATTCATTCTTTCAAGTTTGCATTTCAAATGCATTTTACATGCCAACTTTTCCTCCTTAGCTAGGATAAGACAGAGTGAATTTAAATAATTCCTAATATATTTATATAAGGAGAGTAAGTACTTTTTTTAAGTTTTATCATTTGTTCTTTTTAAAGTGTTTTTGATAAAGGCTTTACTTATTTTTCTAAAACAACATCTTTTCTCAAGATAAAGCGAAATGTATTTAAGTAATTCTGAGTATATTTATATACTTTTAGTGAGAAAAATAGCTTTTCAAATGCTTATGACTAGTTCATAATTTCTTATTTGTTTTCGAAATGAACTTTATTTGCTGTTTTTCTAAAGCAATACTCTTTTTAAGACTATGAAGACAAAATACTTTAGTAATTCTATTTATATTCTATTTACACTATATGGCCATTAATGACAGTCAACTTTCAATTTTAGACATTGTGTCGAATATTTAGAAATATACTTGACAGATTCTTCTGGAATTTCAGTATTAAAAAGAACAGGTATGACCTCATATTTAGCAATGTCGATTTGATAAGGAGGGCAGTTACGGGGCCATGAAAAAATCAAAGAAAAAATATTACTTGGGATCACCCTGTAAAATAAAATGCACGAAATGATATATCGCTACCGAATATAAATCAATACACATTGTGCAATATGTGTATTCTTTTGTGTAAAAATAGCACGTATATTAATAGAGATATAGCGATTTATTTTTAAAAAAATGAAAAAAATCCTTGCATGTTTTTTGCTTATAACATGCAGGGTTTTCAACCAAATTTAAAGCCGGTGTCAGAAAAATTGACAAACTATAGTAGAAACAATATAGTGCAATTGGAATATAAATATATTAAATATTTTAGGAAATATGAGTAGTTGTATGAAATAATTTTTATCTGCGCATGCGCGAACGATAACAAGGATTATTTTACATAATTTAATAGTCAACTCTATGGAACAACTTATTCAGACAAAATTCAGACAAGTTTCAAATTCAGACAAAATTCAGAAAGATATCGGCGTTAGAGTGAGCAAATTTTTAGTTGTTCTCTAAAAGCAGCTGAATGATAAGGGATTTTCCACAAATTGTCATTTTTAATTTTTTTTTTTTTTTTAATTTTCATTTTTTATTCATGCTTTAGTTCTTCTTGGATAACCACTAGAACGAGCCTATATCATGATCAAAAGATGTATCAAAATCGAAGCAATTTTTCCAAATCTACTCGTTAATAGTCACTAAAAACTAACTTTTTTCTGAAAGTCAGTTAATAAAAAATTTTACTTGCCGATTTTTCCTCTTTAGCTAGGATAAGACAAAGTGAATTTAAATAATTCCTAATGCATTTATACAGGGAGAGTAAGGGCTTTTTTAAAGTTTTATCATTTGTTCTTTTAAAAGTGTTTTTGAAAAAAGCTTTACTTATTTTTCTAAAACAACATCTTTCCGCAAGACAAAGCCAAAAAATATTTAAATAATTCTAAGCTTATTTATATACTTTTAGTGAATAAAACAGCTTATCAAATGCTTATGACTATTTCATTATTTTTAATTTGTTTTCGAAATGAACATTATTTGCCGTTTTTCTAAGCAATACTCTTTTTAAGACTATAAAGACAAAATGCACTTTAGTAATTCTATTTATATTCTATTTATATAAAGAGTAAAACTGGGCTCACAAATTTTCATGGTGTATTTTTAAAAAGCACTTTCTTTTTTAATTTTTATAGAGCAACACTTTTTTAACAAATAAAATTCAAAGTGTTTTTTAAATCATTATCAGTATATTTATGTGTAAAAAAATGCATTTTTGAAGTGTTTCATGACTTGTTTTTTTTTTTTTAAATGCTTATGGCTTGTTCATTCTTTTACATTTGTTTTAGAAATGCCCGTTATTTACCATTTTTCTAAAGCAACACTTTTTAGGAAGGCAAAGTGTACGTTAGTAATTCTACTTATATAGAGAGTAAAAACGGGTTTCCAAAAGTTTTATGGCTTGTGTTTAAAAAGCGCTTCTTTTCCCAATTTCATAAAGGAATACTTTTTTAGAAAAGGAAACTTAAATCATTCTGAGTACGTTTATGTCTCGAGAGAAAATGCCTTTGAAATGGATCATGACATGGCTCATTCTTTACCTTCCAAAACGAGAGTTATTTGCGATTCTACTGAAAAGCCATTTCTTTAGAAAAATATAACCTTGTAATATAATTTAAATAATTCTGAAAACAGTCATATAAATATAACTTTTAATTTCGCTGTTTATAATTTTTGTAGCGCACTCATTCTTCAAATACAATTTTAAAAATTTAATTTATTTGCAATATTTTCGTACTTACATTTGAATAATCAATAAATAAAATTTACTGTAACTTTCACAATTATCTTAAAACATGAAATTAAAATAAACCCAATGTAATCAGCTAAAACTGACAAAAAATATTACCTTTTAATTACCTTTTATAGTATTAAACTTCTTTAATAAGTTAATATTGAAAGAAAAGTTATAGTATTAGAGAAGTTACATTTAACCTTTGCCTATATGTCATGTAAGAATCAATCACATTTTCTTAGCAGTTGTATTGAATGTAACAGTTCAAAGGGTGATAGTAAATTGTAAATTTGTGCCATTAGATCATTCATTCGAGTAATTGGAATCGAAACGCAACTGTTAAGTGATAAAATTCAATAAATTCATATTGATTCGTGGTGTATAGTATGCTAATAATTTCTGAATAACAAGGGGGGATTACATTAGTTAAACTATTAATTGGCATGTGTACTGTGATTTATAATAGCAGAAAAGAAGGAACTGTTTATAACTGCAGGCGTACTCAAAATATGAAAAATTTACAAGAATCTTTATGAAACTTCCAATTTCTCATTAGGATATCAAAATTTTTAACTTCTATTTCCTGTATACTCTTTTTAAAGGACAATTCTTTTCTTTTCACTTGTCAATAGATATATATGAATTTATTTTTATTTTAAATGTTAAAATCTTATTCACAGTTCGACAGCTCAGTTAAAACTGTAACATTTTTAATGCAAACTAAATATATATTTCAGAAATAATTTGCCAAATGACAAGCAAAAAGACAACCTTAGAAAGTATATAGAAAAATAAGTAAAAAATATCAAATTTTCAAGAAAAATTTTGAAAAATGCGAATGCATTCCAAGATTATTGAAGTAATATTAGAGAGAAAAATTTGCGGTTTGAATGATAAAGAGCCTTAAGCTGCTATCACACGTAGATCCACTAAATCAGATGCTGCATAAACAACCACTGAACATCCTACTTCGTCTTATGATGTAACGCTAGGAACGCCAACGCCTAGGTCGATAATGCCATATGTAATTCCACCTTTACTCAGCAATTATTCCTCGCGTTGCTTGTATTCAATAGTTCCGTTTTGTCTTCAAAATAGCACGACTTGCTTCTCGAATAATTTTTGAAGGAAGTAAAGGACAATAGCATATACAAGGTAGAATGTGGTTTTCTTGATTTTTTTGTAATTTTAAAAGATACAAGTAGTTTTTTAAGATGAGCTTTAGATTTTTTTTAGAGTAATCATTAAGAATTTTTCTTCACAGATACTTTTATGAGGATTGTGTATTTAGAAATATTACTAAATTTGTATTAGACAGCACGAAAATACTGTTTTTACAGATAAAATAAAATGACATTTTTTTTAGAAAGCAATGGTAAATTTATTTTATGTATTGCATAAAGTAATTAAGCAAATAATATGTAATAAAGCATTAAGTAATGCATTTCTTAGTAACTACATTATCGCTGTTTTGCAGATACCAAGAAACACAGACATGCATTAATGCCTCATTTTTAGTACAATAATAACTCATGAAAATCGGTAAATATGTAAATGTATAAGACAATAGCATATATTTCAGATCGTATGATACAACTCACGTTCAAAATATTATAATAATTGAGAAAAAGTAATAAGAAAAAAATATTTTTCATTTATTTATTTTTGATACTAAGTAAATGCAATTAAATATCTTATAAATTGTATCTGCAATGTTTAGATAAGATTTTAACATCTACAAAATATAAAATACAGTACAACAAATTAGGTATAAAGCTTTCTGGACCACATCAAAATATTAGAATAAAATTTAGAATGGTTCAAAATATTAGAGTATTTTATTTTACGCAACAATATTACCTTGTGAATATGAAGTAAATGGTAGTTAATGTTTTGTAGATATCCCCTTTAGCTTTCATAACAGCGTGCAATTGATCTTGCATACTATATACAAGGTGTTTACAAAGATTTCTATCAATATTAGCCAAAATAGACTTTATGCAAATTATTTGCATAATATTTTTTTCATCTAAAGGTACGTAAAATATTTTTGTTATTTTGATTTCAACTAAAACGACGGAAAATTATTTTTGTAATTCTACCTTCACTTAAATACACAATTGTTGTAATCATCTTTCACCAAACGTAAGTAAATTGTTTTTGCAGTCGACTTTTCCGTTAAGGTGTCTCAGGACTCTTAAAATTGGAAAAAATGAAAAAAAAAAAATAAAAAAGACCATTTTCAAAATTTAATATCTTCAAATGTATTTGATTTTAAGATGCAATTTTAATTGGAATAAAATATATAAGTATGTTCTTTCAGTTCATGTATTTAAAAAATTATAAGATGCAGAATTAGCATTTACAGGGGGCTCGAAACTTTTAGAAATTTGACGAGCAAAAAAATCGGCATAACAGCTTACGCGCACGATTACAAAATAAGTATTGTAACTAGAATGAAAATTTCGGTGCCTACTTATACTTCAGATTGTAATAATTACCCTGAACCTAAATAAATTTGTATTTAAATCTTTTTTATATTTTTAATACAAAGTTGTATTTAGCTAATGCAAAATTAAGAAAATTTCAACAGTATAATCACCTAAAAAAAATATTTTTTTGAACAATAAAAAGGAAAATTTAGGTTCTGTTTATACAGACTAACATGAAACATATGTTTTGAAAATTTGACGAAAGAATATTCATACGTTTTTGAGATATCGTGCGCGTTATGCCCAAAAACGTCATTTGGAGAAAAATGGCTTCAAAGTTTCCGGAACGACGCTTCAGCTACTGAACGTGTATAAATGCAAAAGCCATAATTTCAGTTCTAATACGAATTTCAAGGAAACAATTATATCAAAATGTTCAGAAAAGATAGGAGTTTAACATCTAAAAAAATTAAAATTTGGAAAATTTTAAAGCTTTAAGAGTCCTGAGACCCCTAAGGATCCTTAAGTAATTTTTGTAATCCCCTGTTAAACCAAAGGTATGAAAATTGTATTTTGCAATCTTCTTTTCACCTAATGTCATGTAAATTATTTATGTAATTGCCCTGTCATCTAGTGGCATGTAATTTACTTTCGTAATCTTCTTAAACACATTTAAATAGTCTTTGGAAATCTCTTTTAACATAAAGGCACGAAATTTATTTTTCTAAATCCCCTTTTCACCTAAAGGTAAGTAAATTATTCTTTTTATCTTTCCGCATAGAAGTAAATAAAGTAGTTTAGTACTTACCTCGACAAGATCTTTTTTAATGCACATCTATTGCTATTTGGCAATAAAAAATTCTTTCTGTCTGCCTTTTGCAATCTAATGAGTGTCATTCTTTTTTTATTCAAACGATTTTCACAGTTAATGTATACGCATAGATTATGTATTTCTTGCAATGTTTTGAATTCGTTGGACAGCCTTGACATTTGGCTGTATTTGATAGTAGACTTTTTATTATTACAATCTTGTAAAAGTTTCTCCGATACCTCATGGGCAGCTTTTAAAACTCCTTTCAATTTTCCTTACCGCACAAAAATACACGAGGAAGCACCAGGTTATTTTACAGGTATTTTACACAAGGGAAATATTTTTTCCCATTTGTTATTTTTACTATGCAGCGGTTGATTTGGAAGTGTAACTGGAGGCTTTTCCATATGAAGCTCGACTTTATTATTTTTTCTACTTGTAGAGCTAGATTCTTTCTTAAACAATGCGCCCAAAATATCTTGCTGATATTGAAGTGAATTGATTCTAGCTTTATTTAATACTAATTTTAGATTTAATTTATTTTCCAGACAATAGCTGCAGCAATCATGAATTTTTGTCGGTGTCTTCTATACATTAACGAGCACATTTTGTTGGGCTTTTTTTTTCGCTCATTGATTTATAGAAAGTGCAATTTGGTAAAGCGAGTACTTGGAACAACTCATCCATGAATATTGAAAAGACATTAGAAAATCACCAGAGAGACGTGGGAGAAAATTAAAATGATTGTACTAAAAGAAATTGTACTCTCATAGATGTTTCAAGCCAGAGCTATAGCCAAGCAAGAGCTATATCCAAGCAAGAGCTATATCCAAGCAAGAGCTATAGTGATTATCCAGTGGTATAGTGGTTATACTATGTATAAACGTTGCAAAAAATATGAAATGTACGCTTAGAAATCTATAGTATTGGGCATATTGCATTTAACATTGCGTTCCATACTCTGAGGATCCGTGTTATTCATGATGTTCTAAAAATACCCCAAATGTCTAGTTCAGTTGCTGAGGTTTAAGACTCAACATTTGTACATACCACAAATGTACACCCCTAGAAAATAAATGTGATCAACCTTATTAAGAGTCCACCCTAGTCACGGGAAGAAAGGAAGACGCTAATTTTAAGCCTATGGAAACATTATTTTCAAATTTCATGCTTTGATTTTAATATTTTTGAATTACTTTATTTGCTTAGGATAGCTGAGACTGATCTACAACCGGGTTAGTTTTTACTTTTTAAATTTTGGTTATAGTTTGTTTTTTTTTATATTAGGATAGTTTCAATTTCAGAACCGGTTCCGAAAGTGAAACTATTTTTTTTTAATCTGAAACCAAAATCAAAAAAGTAAAAACTATACCAGTTGTAGAACGTCCTCAACTATCCTGTGCAAAAAAACATTCAAAAATATTAAAATCCAACCAGAAGTTTGAAAATAACACCTCCATAGAATTAACCCATTAGTGTCTGATTTTTTTTTCAACTCAATATTGTGCTTAATTATAGTAAATGATGTAAAATGAACGTAAAAGACAATAAAAAAAAATTCTCTTTGAAAAAATATTTACTTAACATATAAAAATGTAAACGTCCCAATTTTGGGACACTAGGCACGAAAGGGTAGGGGTTTTCTCCATTACTGTCTAAGCATTATATCTATGTTTTATGCCATTTAATATGTTTCAAAAAGGTTACATATCATTCGGGTTATTATTTGACAATAAAATTTTCTTTATTATTACTATAAGGGGGGGGGGAGTGTTGGGGTCAGCTTAAGAACAAGACCCCCTTCATCCTCACCATTAGCCATTGGCATAGTAAATATTTATATAGTAAAAATTTATATCGTAAAAATTTATAATAATCAATAAATACTAATAGAGTATATATACCGTATGTACTCGCATACACGCCGACCCATTAACTTTTGTATGTAAAAACTCGCGTATGTCGACCCCCTAACTTTTTACTTCAATTTCGCACAAAATCGAACCAAAGATTTCACTTACTAATGCGAAAAATGAGTACACAAAAACAAAAACAAAACATTGAAATTTTTTTAATAATAAATTTTTATTATTTGTATATTTTATATATTATTTTATTATTTATATATGTTACCGGCCAAACCCGATTTTAGGCCAAACTAGATTGGCCTAGGCCAGACTAGTTTATCCTAACGCGCATCGGATAAACTAGTTTTTCCTAGGCCAAACTAGTTTATCGTAACGCCCATAGGATAAAATAGATTTTCCTAGGCCAAACTGGTTTATCCTGAGGCCCATAGGATAAATGAGTTTTTCCTAGGCCAAACTAGTTTGGCCTAACGGTCATAGGATAAACTAGTTTAGCCTGCTATTCATTGGTCTGAACTAGTTTATCCTAGGCCGATCTAGTTTGTCCTAGGCCAATTCAATTTGGCGTGCTTTTATTGTTCCCAAAGACCGCTTCAGCGCCAACCTTCTACTTTATCCTAGGCCAATTAAATTTGACGTGCTTTAACACTTTAGAGGGCGGTGTCCTTAAAAAAGGACACCTAATTTTAATTGCAAAAATGACAAACAGCACCAAGAATATTTAATTAAAATGTTCCTTTTATAATGTTGTGAAAATAAGCAAGTTCATATTTTCTAATATCTTCGTTTATAAATTCTGAAGTCAATCCATTATTTCATCAGTTTATAAACAGGATTACTCAGGGTTAATTGACGCCAACCAGTGTTAAGCACGCTGCCAAAAAAAAAAAAAAAAAAAAAAAAAAGAAAAAAAAAGAAAAAAAAAACTCTAATTGAAATTTAAATTCAATTTCTCAAAAATGAGTCATGTTCAAGCAGGAGTTCAAATTTTTTCAAACGAATCCGCTCAAGTCAAACATATCTATGGAAGTAAGAAAAGTTCACTAAAAACTCGTTTTTTAATTTTTATTTTTTTAAATATAATAGAACTTTAGAGTGCAAATTTACAAAATTTTGTGAGCTAGTCTTTTGGCTATTAAATGTAAGAGTTTCTATGGGCCCGCCCAATTTTCATTCCCGACACTCGGTCCGGTCTTGGTTTAGGGATTAGTTTTTTCGGGAGGTTCGGACCGAGATGGACTGGTACTCAATTTTTTTCCGGCTTAAGTCGGGACTGGATTGCATTCTTCTTGAGGTCTGCACAATCAGAAATTTTGAGTCCAATTTCCAACCCAGCTCATTTTAAAATCATTTGGACCGGCAGGATCTCTGGTCTGTTCAGTAAAAACATCAGTAACATTTGGCCCGGTCCAACTTTTTACTTTCTTCTGTCTTTACAAGAAGAAAGTATTGGATTCATGAAAATTTTCGACTTTCGGTTTTCGACGATTTACACGTTTTAGACGTCAGAGATTCCGAAAAACATGTTTTTACAAAATGTCTGTCTGTGAGTCTGTGACTCTGTCTGTCTGTATGTATGTATGTATGTGACACAAATTTTGTGGGCGCTCTATCTCAAGAACTAATGTACGGAATTTAATAAAAAATTATATCCATTTAGTCCCTGATATAAATTGTTGCTGATTAGTTTTTGGTGTAAATCGCTCAACAGGTAGCGCTGCTATGCAGCTTTTTTCACGGTTTACACAATAGCTCTATCTCAAGAACTAATGCAAGGTTTTAATCAAACTTCTGATTCAGTTAGTCCTTGACATGAATTGACGTTTTATAAATTTTGGTGTAAATCTCTCGACAGGTGGCTCTGCTATGCTCCATTTTGTGCGATTTTCGCAATAGCTCTATCTCAAGAACTAATGCTTGGAATTTCAACAAACTTTAGATTCAGGTATACCTGGATATGAATTAGTGCTGCTTATGTTTTGGTGTAAATCGCTCAACAGGTGGCGCTGCTATGCAGCATTTTTCACGATTTCCACAATAGCTCAATCTCCAGAACTATAGCACGGATTTTCATCAAACTTCAGATTCAGTTTGTTCTTGACATGAATTGACGTTTTATATATTTTGGTGTAAATCGATCAATGGGTGGCGCTTCTATACTGAGTTTTTTGCGATTTCTGTAACAGCTTTATCTCAACAACTAATTTACGAGTTTTCATCAAACTTCAGATTCAGGTATACCTGATATCAATTAGTGATGTTTATGGTTTGGTGTAAAATCGCTCAACAGGTGGCGCTGCTATGCTGTATTTTTCAGAATTTCCGCTATAGCTCTATCTCAAGAACTAATGGAGGAATTTTCATCAAACTTCAAATTCAGATATACTTTGATATTAATTGGTGCTAAATAGATGTAATTTATTGTACTATTTAAATCATTTAATTGACGTAATTTATATAAAAGAAAAATTTGTGATGGCCGCAACATACTAGTTTTTTAACGCACGTATTTTTAAATCGCCATTATTCCACAATTAAAATTTATATATTTATTATTGTTTTTGAATTTTTACTTTCTTCTATCTTTACAAGAAGAATGTATTAGATTCGTGAAAATTTTCGACTTCCTGTTTTCGACGGATTCACACGTTTTAGGGTTCAGAGATCCCGAAAAACATGTTTTTACAAAATGTCTGTCTGTGAGTTATGTGAGTAGTGTTACTGCCTGTCTGTGAGTTATGTGAGTAGTAATGTCTGTATGTGGCACAAATTTTGTGGGAGATCTATCTCAAGAAAAAATGCACGGAATTTAATAAAAAACTATATTCAGTTAGTCCCAGATACAGATTGGTGCTGATTTGGTGTAAATAGCTCAACAGGTGGCGCAGTTATGCTGCATTTTTTACGATTACTGCTACAGTTCTATCTTAAGAACTAATGCACGGATTTTCATGAAACTTCAGATTCAGTTAGTCCTTGGTATAAATTGGTTTGTTTACGTTTTAGTGTAAATTGCCTAACAGATGGCGCTGCTATTCTGCATTTTGCAGGATTTACACGATTTCCGCAATAGCTCTATCTCAAGAACTAATGCACAGATTTTCAACAAACTTGAGATTCAGTTAGTCCTTGATATGAGTTGATTCTGAGTAGGTGTTGGTGTAAATAGCCTAATAGGTGGCGCTGCTGTGCTGCATTTTTTACGATTTTCTCAGTCTCTCTATCTCAAGAACTAATGCACGAAATCCATAAAACTTCAGATTCAAGTATACCTGGATTAATATTGCTGCTGATTATGTTTTGGTGTAAATCGCTCAACAGATGACGCTGCTATGCTGGATTTTTGACGATTTTCGCACTAGCTGTATTTTAAAAACTAATGCACGAATTTTCAACAAACTTCAGATTCAACTAGATATTGACATAAGTTGTTTCTGGTTAGGTTTTGGTGCAAATTACTCAACAGACAGCGTATCTATGCTCCATTTAGCTGGATTTACACGATTTCAGCGATAGTCATATCTCAATAAATAATGCACGGAAGTTCATATCTTTAGAATCTCATGATAAGCATAGATTGCCATTTAATTTTTCTCTGTGATAGCTAATTTTGAAGTATTAACATGTTTGAGATAGCAGAAAATTTTGGGATTGGTACATCCAACTAGTTTTAAGACGAGTAGATGGATTTTTAGGTAATAAAATTAAAGTACGCTAAAACATGAGAAAAATAATCTGCCTATGACGGAATTCCGTGTTTAACAAAAAGAAATATATTGATTTATGTAAGATGAGGATATTAGTACTTGTAGAAAGAATATAGTGCATTTACAACAGACGATGAACCTTCTAATAAAGGAACCTGCCTATAACGAATTTTTCTTCTTTCCTATGCAATTCCATCTTAGAAGATTTTATTGTATAGAATTTTTAAATTTTTTAAATCTCCAAACCATAGAACGTGGATTAACGATATTAATGATTCTATTGTAAACTATAGTGATGTTTTTAATGAATTTCTATTTGTATGGAAATATCTGAATAATTATTAATACCACTAATAACCTTCTAAGACGGAATCACATAGGAGAGAAAAAACTTCGTTACGGTTAAGCTCCTTTTTTAGCAGGTCTGTCGTCTCTAGCAAATGTATTATGTTTTTTTTTTCGAACGGATTATTATATCCAATTTACACCGATTAAAAGAAATTCTTCGTTTAAAACAGGATTTCGTCATACACAGATTCTTCTAATAGGTTTTACAGTATTTTATCGCCATCCGTATAAATGCATGTGTATTATTATTTAAAGAGAATTTTAATTGTGGAATAATGGTAGCATAAAAATATATGTATTTCAGGCCAAACTGTGACCGGAAATTCGCCGGATTTTTCAAAGTTCCATATTTCAGAAAGAATATCCGATGTACTTCTGATATTCTTAATGGTGCATTTATTCATAAATAATTAAAAGCCAAGTGATATTTATGTGAGAAAAATAAAATAAATTTCTCTAAATTCTTCCTCTCCTAAATTTTATGACAACCTCTCATCCCATTCTTTGGTCCTCCAGCACACAATTTGTCATATGGAACATATTTTGTAACTACCGGTGGCGGTGAAGTGGGACATATAGGGGGACGGCATCCCACTCCCCATACAACTTTGCACAAGGTTGGAGCCGGAGCGGTAGTTGCGATCTATAAAAGCACATCAAATTGCATTGACTTAGGACAAAATAGATCGTCCTTGGATAAACTAGAAGGTTGGCAGTGGAGCGGTCTTTGGGATCAATAAAATTACGCCAAATTGAATTGGCCTAGGATAAACTAGATCAGCCTATGATAAATTAGTTCGGACCAATGAATAGCAGGCTAAACTAGTTTATCCTATGAGCGTTAGACCAAACTAGTTTGGACTAGGAAAAACTAGTTTATCCTATGGGCGTTAGGATAAACTAGTTTGGCCTAGGAAAAACTAGTTTACCTATGCGCGTTAGGATAAAGTAGTTTGGCCTAGGCCAATCTAGTTTGGCCTAAAATCGTGTTTGGCGGTAACATATACATAAAAAATCAGAGTTTTGCAGTATTCAAAGGCTTTTTTTTTTTGGCTTATGTAATTGACTCGCGTATAAGTTTACCCGCCAATTTACTTGCAGAAAATTTCGGAAAATTCTTCGTTTTACACACGAGCATATATGGTACAGTAGAACTTCGATTATCCGACCCTCGTGTAACCGGAACTCTCTGTAAACCGATGTCGATATCCTAAATTTTTTCCAACTTTATTTTTTTTTCTTTTTACATTTCTTGTGTATGCAAGTGTTCCCTTCCAAACCACGAGTAGAGATAAGCATTTTGGTTCCCCTTTCTTCGAATTCCATTGAAATTAGCTTGAGCTCCCGCAAGATCCGATCCCGTGAAGATTATACCCCCCCCCCCCCTCCCCGTGTACACGTCCATGTTCTAAACAAAAAAAATATTTTCATGTATAATTTAAATTTAGATGTTTATTAAGCAGTTTAAATAGTCCTAACAGCAGTTCGATGACGATGTTGCATACTAAACTAGATGATTATTGATAAATTCTCGATTATTTGGAAATTTGATTATCCTCTGTCAGTTCGGACCCAATTACGTCGGATAATCGAGGTTCTGCTGCATATATTTTAGTAACCTCAGGATGTCAAATACTAAACTAAGTACAAACATAACAGTGTGATATAATTTTTTACTAAGCCAATAGCTAAGGGTAGGTAGGGGTGGGTGTCTTGTTCTTGAACAGAGCCCAGCCAATGTTCCCCCTATAGTAATAACAAAGAATAGCCAAATAATAATCCTAATAATAATTTTATAACCAAATAATAATCCGAGTGGTATGTAACCATTTTGTAACAAAATAAATGGCATAAAACATACATTTAATGCATAGACAGTAAAGGAGAAAACCCCTACCCATTCATGCCTAGCGTCCCAAAATTGGGACGATATATAAAGGTTCAAATTCGAGACAAAAATTGAAATCTGAAAAAATGCAAAAATATGTATTCTAAAATAATGTTTCATCTTATAAATAATACCATTTATAAAATGATTGATAAAAAATTAAAAGAAATATCTTACCTTTTCTTACGCGCCATTTTATTTCAAGAAAATCCAACTTTGCGCTACAACAAACATTTATTTCACCTTTTTACTCTTAAAAATGCACTACCATTTATGGATAAATATTGAAAACAAATACTAAGGATATATTTTACTAAGTTTTGAAAGGATATCATAATCCAATTTGTAATGGGAATTTTTTTAAGAAAGCGTCTCAAAATTAGGACGCCAGGCACAAATGGGTTAACATTCTAGCTTCTTCGCGTGACTAAAGTAGCCCCTTAACACTCCCGCAAATCATTGTATAAGAGTATGACGGGTACCAATTAATATGTAATAAAGTCTGACTAAATAATGTCATACTTAAAGTTTGCTTAAGGGATGGTCTATGTACAGTCGTGGGAAAAAAAAAAAAGTAAACACCCCTACTAACTTCTCAACAAATTATCGTAGAAGAAAGTTACTGGTACCGAACGATTGTAAATAAAGTCTACTTTTAAATGATGGGTATAAAATTTGCTTAGGGGGTCATCTAGATATTAAAACGAACCATAACTTTGTTTTTTTTTCCAATAGCAGTACACAATCGTGGCAGCATAAATGAACTCTACACCTTTCAATTAGACTATAAACAAATTTTTATGCGATTCGTGCCATAAGTTTCTGAGAAATTAATTATTTTAAAACGAGCGTATTTTAAGGGCTGTATCCAAATTCAAGTTCCAAACTCGATTGTTAACCGAGAGAGCCGCCTTCTTGATCAAGGCACGTTTAAGCGTCAATGAAACCTGTTTGATTACAGGATAGCAGAATAAATTTCAAAATTTTACTCACTTCTATCATAGACGGCCCCTTAAACCATCATTTTGCAGTTTTTAAAGCATAATTTGAAAGCTGTTTCGAAGAAAAATGTGAAATTTTGGATTTCCATAAAGCATGACTAAATAAATCGAAATCCATCCGAAACATTGTAGGTTGCAATTCATAATTTTTTCGAATATTAATTTCATAATTCATATCATAAAATTATAAAAATTACAAATTCAACGTATTTATGTTTGGGTATATTAGTATTGTTGCTACACAAAAAATTAGCTCATTAGGAGCATAATTTCAGGAGATATAAATAAAAATATGAAAATGTAATTTAACATTAGAAGTACTAAATTTTGAATGTCTATAATTCAAAAACTTATCATTCGAATGACTTGAAATTTGGTTTCTAGGCATATTTTACACCGAAGATTTGAAATATCTCGTTAAATTTGGGTACTGCCATTGAAACAAATGAAGTTTGGATTCGTTTTAATATGTATGGCCCCCAAAGCAAATTTTATACACACCATTTAAAAGTAGACTTTATTTCCAATCGTCCGGTACCAGTAGCTTTCGTCTACGATAATTTCTTGAGCAGTTAGTAGGGGGTGTTTACTTTTTTTTTTCCACGACTGTACAAATATTGTAACAAACGTAGTAATTCTGGATACTAACTCCTAATTTTGTCATATTTGGGTTCTTCGGTAAGTTTTACTTCTGGATACAAAACGGAAAATCATTAGATTATGTACTTTAGGAAATTTTCATGTTTATTGTTTGGAATTCATAATGTTAAATTTATTTTTAACCGTCGAAAAACAGATTGAATTAAGGTAAGTTTTTAAGCACAACCTTAAAATTGCTCTGTGAAATAATCTGTAATTTTTAATTAGCATATTTGAAGTTCCTAGAAATGGATTCCTGTTAAAATTTTCTTAAGCTACAATTAATATTGTCAAATATATATATATATATATACTATTTTGAAATTATTAAAAAAAAAATATTAATTGAACACACACACACACACACATATATATATATATATAAGATCAAAGGGAAATCAACCTACGTGATCCACGAGAAAACTTAACAGAAACCGAAGCTATAATCCCAGTGATGACAGACAAAGTTTTACAAGCCATTAGATTTATGAAAAAATGTAAATGCCCTGGCTAAGTTGGAATTACAATCGATCTTATCAAAGAAGGAGGAGAAGAATTTGCAAAAATGCTATCCTTATTGTTTTCCAAATGTCTCAAGAAGTAAGAAGATTGGAATAATGCTGTGATGGTGCTATTTTACAAGAAAGGAGAGAAAGAAAACATTCAAAACTACCGTCCGATCAGCTAACAATCAGTGATTTATAAAATTTTCACCAAAGTTTTAACGACAAGACTTGAATCAGCACAACCTGGAGAACAGGCAGGATTCCGAAGTCGATTCAGCACAATGGATCATATCCAAACGGTAAGGAAACTCATAGAAAAACATAAGGAATATAATTTTCCTCTCTGCCTTGCCTTTATTGATTATGAAAAAGCATTTGATTCGGTCTACACATCAGCAGCAGTAGAATCTCTGGAGGACATTGGTATAGACAAACCTTACATCAATATCATAAAGAAGATTTACAAGAAAACAACAGCAGGCACCCGTTTGGACAAAGGAAAAGCAAAGATCAAGCTCGGAAGAGGGGTAAGATAAGGAGATACCATTTCGCCTAAGCTTTTTACTGCTGTCTTAGAAAATATTTTCAAGGAGCTGTATTGGGAAAACAAAGGGATTAGAATAAATGGGGAATATTTAAGTCATCTCCGATTCGCTGACGGCATTTTAATTTTCAGTGACAGTCCTGAAAAATTGGAAAATATGCTAAAAGATTTGACAAAAGCTAGCATTAATGTGGGATTAAAAATAAACTTGGAAAACACTAAGGTGATGTTCAATTCATTTGCATCAAAAAAGAAAATCGTCTACAACAGCACTGAAATTAATTAAAGAAGTGCAATGTTTTGTGTACCTTGGGCAGGAAATATCATCGGATAATAATATCATAAATGAAATCAATAGAAGAATAAGAAATGGATGGAGTGCTTATTGGAATTATTCTGAAGACAGGACAAACATGTCTCATTGTTTGAAAAGAAAGGTGTTTAATCAATGTGTTTTGCCTGTGCTAACTTATGGCGCAGAAACATTGACGCTAAAAGAACGGCTGGTACAAATATTATAAACAACACAGAGAAGTATGGAAAGATGTATGCTAGGTATAACTAGAAGAGACAGAAAGAATATAACCTGGATAAGAAATAAGACGAATGGCGGTACTGCAATAAAATTAATGTGCCCAACGCTCCGCCATTTCCATGTTTCTGAGGGATATTTATTGCGTGTATATATCTGTATCCAGAGTTTTATAGTAATGTATGGTGAAAAAGTCAAGTCGTCAATACGTTTTATTAGATAATGATTCCTAAGAGACATTTTACTGGAAAGTTTGAAATGTTGCCTTAATAAAATATTTACAACCTGCTTATTTATATTTTTATTCTCAATTTTTTTAAAGTTATGACTTCAAAATTTCAGTAATTTGTAAATAGGTTAACTGCAGGTGGAACTATATTTTGTTGTAATAGAAAATTAAGTAAATAATACCTATATAAAACAATTGATCATCCTTACGAACTCAAATGAAAATTATCGTATAAAAGTGTTACTGGTATCGATGGATCAGTAATAGTATCTAACAAATTATTATATTATTTTACTTTGATAAGGGTGTCGCATACATATAAATAAATAAACGGTTAAGTGCGAGTATTACTCGCTTACAGAGGGTTCCGTACCATAAATATATTAATTAGTATCTATATTTTTACAAAAAAAAAATTGTTGCGAAAATAATAATAAGGCTATACTACGTGGGGTTGGGTATAGCTGTATATAATAGAAAAGTATAAATCGACATACGATGAAAGTTCACAGAGATATGTAGCCTAAATAGTATCAAATACTGCTATTCTGTATAGCTCTTTTTTTAATCTTTTTTTTAATCTTTTTAGGCTTTTTTAGTTCTGTGACGATAGGTAACTACAGCGCTCCTCAACTCCTTTGCTGAACGCTCACAAATCAAAATTTGTGGTAACAGAAAAATCGGATTTTCTTAAAAACTATGCGATCTTAGAGTAATCGCTATAGTTTTCCTGCTACTACCCCTGATTCTTTCATAATTTTCGATTCAGTAGATTCGGAAACAGAGAAGGGGGAATATGCATATTTTTTCATTGTCTTTTTCACGAAATCCCTGAAAATATAATACCTAAAATCAAAATAAATATACTTTTGAATTCAGCGTTACGAAAGCTATCACACGAAACCCCACAAGATGTACAAAGAAAAGTTTTTTTTTTCAAGTAACTTTTACAAGTATTAGCTTCTCTGGAGTTTTCCTAAATATACTTGTGAATGGTAAATAATCTATAAATATGTGTGCTAATTGCCTTTATTACATCAGCTAATTTGAACTTTCTACATTCCATAGTTTACGAGTAAAATGGCTGTTACAGACGGACAGACAGACACAAGAGTCATCTTATAATGGATCCGTTTTTACATTTTAGGTACGGAACCTTAGAAATGTAACAAACTTTAAAAACTTTATTACTAACACAAAATTCTGACATCATATTTGAAATATTCGGTACATTTCACCTTTGGATGCTAAATGGGTTGCCATCAGATCAAGCAGTTTACGAATTATTCATATTTACAATTTCGAATTCGGTGAAATGAGCTGTATTATGTAAATATTTTCTTAAGCCTTCTGTGATTATATAAATTAGTTTACTTTATGAATTTTATTGTATTTAAATAGAGAGATTTAAATCAAATTATTTAATTGCTTTCATTGGTTGACTTTCATTTATTGACTAACATTTATTGACTCTCTTTGGTTTTTCTTTTCATTTAAAGAATCAAATATTACACAACATTTGAAAAAAAAAAACCAGCTATACCCGTTTAATTTCGTTTTTAAAACGTTAGATAATTTAAGGGGTCAGGTACCCGTTGAACCAACAAAGAACATGGAAAAGTGACCTCTGTAAGAATTGCAGTCACTCTTTAACTAATTAACTTTTAATTATAAAATTGAAAACGCATATTAGGAACGATTTATTTTATCAATTAAAGTTGTTAAAAAAGGTATACAGATATATAGTTTTTTAATTTATTTTTTTAGATTATACAATTTTTACGAAAGAATTATCCTTGCATGCATTGCGCGCATGATTTATCCCATTTGAATAGCTTAAACAAGCCAAGATTTTTTTTAATGAGGACAGATATAAAGTGTATTCAAAATGACCTACAATGAAAAAAAAATAATAAAACAAATTTGAAATATCAAGATTTTCTTTATACAAAAGTAGTCGTGAATTCTAAACTTCTTACTTGAGAAACATAATAATAGGTAATTTTGTGCTTCTGTACGTTTAATACATCCACCGAAAATTTCGTGAAATTCTAGGTAACCGTTTTTCAGAAGTCGTGCGCGCAATGATCAAAATCGATGCTTTGAGAAAATTGGCTTTAAAGATTGAATCACCCCTTGATCATATAGAAAAAGCTCAAAGTGTTTTAGACATAACTTCTCTTCTAATGCGAATTTTTGTATGGGGTTAGCTTTTAAATGTTCCTAAAGAATCATATTTAATTATAAGCTATTTAAAAAAAATTCGATTTTTGCACGCCTTAAAGGGTACCTGACCCCTTAAATAAAGTGTGTGGAACAATACCCGCAAAGTACGCGTGTTACCTGCTACTGTTGATTCTCTATATCTTTATTTTTCCTGATAAGAAAATTGAAGATGGGTAATTCCTTTAAAAATCCTTCAAACAATTCAATGCTAAACGTAGTATAACTGTTTGTGTTTTTTATTAAGACGGTGTTTGCTCGTCATTTATTTTTTAAGAGCATATAAAGCAACGAAATTTTTCATTTTACTATAAATAATGTTTTAAACCCTCTGCCTGGGGAAGATAATGACTGTGTCACTACCGGCCATTCTGTTAAAACAGCCGTCCGTAATATATCTAGAATGGCGTAAAATATTATAAATTAATAGATTATTGTTACCATTACCAATTCTGTGGAATGGTGTAACCTATAAACAAACAATAACTGTTTTACCACCCTTAACCCCTTGTCTGTGACGCCCGAACTCAGTTTGGGAAGCGCAAATACTCCAATTTTGGAATGCCCGACCTGAGTTCGGGCAAGAGAAAAATTGGTGTTTCAATTGCGTGAAGCCCGAACTGAGTTCGTCCAATGCATAATATGTAATTTACCATTTTTCCAATAGATGGCGATACTTTCCCGCAAAAAGGTCGGCAGTTTCGCTCCATTTGTCGGATTTTTGTCATTTTGCAGTTCAGAACAAAATTAAAGAGAATTTTTTTTTCCATTTTTGGCACGTTTTTCTCAAATATATTCCACAGGCAAGGAGTTAATTATCACCCTTAAACGTTTGTGCTCTTAATTATGACTAATTATCCTATGTGTTCCGTGAAGTTACGTGGAAAGTATTCTTCCTTTCTGTTTGAGACTGTAAAAAACTAGCTGTTTGAGAAAACATTGAAAATCACTCTACTTAAAAGCATCATGCTTTTAATTAATTGACTTATTTTTTCCTGCTACTGAAGTGATAAATTTTTTTGCAATAGATGTGAATAACATAAGAAACCTTCATTAGTTTTCAGAATAATTTTGTGTTAATTGCTGAATTTAATACAAATATAATCTTATAATAAAGTAGTTTAAGAATTTATCCAAAGAAATTAGTGAAAATTCTAATTTATTAATTAATATTTGTTGACAAATTATGTAAATTTGTACTGAAATGTGCTTTTATTTAAAGATGTCAATGTTATTTTCTAGCATTTAGGAAGGATTTTATTTAAAATTTACAAACAATGCTTTACTAGATTGTTCCATTATTTATTAATTAAATCATGGGAAAACATTTTTTGTTTTCCTTAGTTCTCAATATTCTTAGCTTATATTCTTAATTCTCTTAGGACAATAAAAAAGCGCGGGAAAGAGAAATGCTAAAGAAAATTTTGAGAATACACAGCATAAATCGTATTAACCTTCTTATTAGATGTTATTAATATTTCATTAAAACTAAAATAATTTACAGCAAATTTTATAAAAAGAGAAATGTAATACAAATTCGATTACAGAAGAATACTAGGAACCCCGATTGCAGAATATTTAGTTTCTCAACCTTCAAAAGAAATTTATGGAAAAAAATACTTTCTATATCTCTAAAGGAATTATTCTAAATTTTTGAACAGCTATACACAGAACAATACTTTGGCACATTAGGAACTAATTTATATTCAGATTCAGATGTTTAACACAAAATTCACCATAATTTACTCAGACATATACCGCTTTGTTTCATCCAATCTTTTGACTTTCATAGTCTCAAACACAGATCAGCGGATATTGTCCATACCAATTGATTACAGTACAGAAAGTACAGAACAGAATGCACAGCTAGAAGAGCAGGAAAAATTTTCATACAGGTGAAAGTCCGCAATGAATCTTTCGAGAAACTAGTAAAAATATTTAAAAAAAAATTAATATTGTGGTACAAACTTGGTCAATTACCTTATCATACAAAACAAATAATAACAGTCTTCAATTACCACTAATGTTTCCAGTTTTTTTAACGCACTTCTTATCAAAAATTTGATTTGAGAATTTCGAACCCTAGGCATAATATTATTGGACACTTTTACAATTACACTATAATGACATAATGTGAATATTCATTATGCCATGTTGGCAAACAGTTTACAATATCAGATATTTTACTTACTATTACCGGAATGTATTGCAATTCTGAACCATTATGAGGAACCGCACTGAATCCCGCATTTTACCAATCGTGTTTTGAAGCAATCATAAATGCATTTTAGTTTTATGTTATTTTTTTCTGAAGAATATCCTAAGGAAATAATAAATATGCTAAATTTCTGAGGCATATTAAATCTAGATTTCTAACGTTACATTTTTGTAGTTTTTTTTTAACTTCTTACGGTACTATACGCAATTATATTAATTTTAAACTATATTCCGTTGTCATCGACGCCGATCAAGGGCGATTAACTGATTATACAAAAATAAATCCTATTAATTCATATTACTATTTATTCCTATTAATATATTATCCAAAGAACTTGTGTATTTCCCTTTTTCTGTTCATTTTGTATCTATTTTACATTACTATGCGTTAAATCTAAAAAAAATCTGTTTTAGAGGAAAACATGTACTTTTAGTACATGTTGACGAGTTATTCTAATGTTCGCAAGTGTCTGTTTAATGTCTAGATACTGTAAAGATATATATATATATATACATTACACTGATGATATTCAAACTGGTATATCTCCTTTTCACTTTAAGCAACATCTTTAAATATTGTAGCAACTTGAGCCTTTGTTCGGCGAAAGTCGATGACAATATTTTTGAAACAGTGATACTATAGTGAAATAATAAAACTTTGTATAAATCACCATTAAAACTAAAGAACACTCAGGACGCGTTTCGAGTTGGAAATTATTACAGCCCGTCATCAGCCAATGTAAACACGTGTCCGTAAGGGGACAAGGTCACAATGTAACAAAAAGGGGAAAGAGCAGTGCTTACAAAGAGTGCGACATGTGACACTAGTTGTAAAGTAAACAACAATCACAGAGGAGCACATGCAGAAAAGAAAAGTGTTTCCACAATGATAGAAAAAAAAGAGAAATAAAAGGAGACAAAAGTAAAATAAAATAAAACAAGTTAATAACAACAACAATAATAATAATAATAATAATAATAATAATAATAATAATAATAATAATAATAATAATAAAATTAAAAACAATAGAAATAAAAGATTTTTTTTCTTGTGTTTGAATCCATTGAAAAGTAGTAGTAGCTTGTAAACTCAAGATCAAGTAGTACAATCGTATTTACCTTCGCTTCACCTAAATATGCAACTTCGATAAATTTCTGTGTGCGGAATATGTTATTGAGAAAACATTTAACGGATTGAGAGAAAGTGCGATTAATTGGAAGAATGGCAAGAGAATGTCCATTTATAAAAAAAAAAAAAATATGCATCTCTAAATATTGTAAAAAGTAACATAAAACTTTTCATAATTCAAGTTATATTACATTTTCTATATTCTTAATTATTTTTTTTTTTGCATAAATGTTTTTATATCAGCATATACCTCATTTTGGATATATGCCAGGCTTAACAAAATGCTGATCTTGTTTAAATTCCATGTTTTAGGCTGTAAGTTCATTCAAGTTGCATGAGCTTGTATACTTCTGTCTTTAGTTTTTTACGGCGGTATATTAATATATTTATGTTACATGTGAAAAACCGTGTAAGATATTATAAATTTAAAACAACGTTAAAGAATATTTAAACTTTAAGCAGACTAGTTTCGGTAGCATACAGCGTACCGTCCTCAGTACAAAGAATAACGGAAACTTGGCCAATTATATAGCAGAGGTGCGGATTCAAGTGAGAAGGTCATTGGCCAATAGGAAAGCAGGAAAATTCGAATATCAGCCAATCGAAGAATAGTATAGGTAATGTAACCAAAACTGTGAAAAATGCTGGTAGTCATTAAGAAAAAGAGGATTTTATATAATATTTTCAACAATCTGATTAGGGAGGAGTAGCGAATTCACAATTAACAACATTGTCCAAATTTTTATACATATGTAATGCTTCAAGAAAGTTAAGTTCATACATAGAAGTGGGTTTAGAGATGGTGTTAGCTGAATTGAAATCAAAATTCACTATCTTAAAGCCATTACGATTGACAGAGGTTACAACCCTCTTATTATTGATACTGCTTTACGGAAATTACAGCATCCTCGTTCCTCTAACTCAAATCAGTCCTCTTCTATTCCCAGGATTAGCATTGTGTTACTTTTCTTTCCTAAATCCAGCTTTTCTATTGCCAAAATTCTTAGACAGCATGATTTCAGAATAATTTTTTCCCCTACGAATAAAATTACCCTCTCCAAACTCAAAGATCCTATCGAGTTATCCAACTCATGGGGTATCTATTATATTAATTGCCAATGCGGTCTTTCCTATATTGGACAGACCAAACGGGTCTAAAATTTCGTATTAAAGAACACCAACAATATATTGAAAAACAAAAAACCCATAAATCTTCAAGTGCTAAACATTGCTGGGAGAAAAACCACTCTTCTGGTTTCAATTCAGCTAAAATCATCTCTAAACCTACTTCTATATATCAACTTAAATTTCTTGAAGCATTTCATATCTTTAAAAATTTTGCCAATTTAGTTAATTGTGAATTCGCTACTCCTGCCTTATCAGATTGTTGAAAATATTATATAAAATCCTCTTTTTCTTAATGACTACCAGCATTTTTCACAGTTTTTGTTACATTACCTATACTATTCTTCGATTGGCTGATATTCGAATTTTCCTGCTTTCCTATTGGCCAATGACCTTCTCACATGAATCCGCACCTCTGCTATATAATTGAGCAAGTTTCCGTTATTCTTTGTACTGAGGACGGTACGCTGTATGCTACCGAAACTAGTCTGCTTAAAGTTTAAATATTCTTTAACGTTGTTTTAAATTTATAATATCTTACACGGTTTTTCACATGTAACATAAATATATTAATATACCGCCGTAAAAAACTAAAGACAAAAGTATACAAGCTCATGCAACTTGAATGAACTTACAGCCTAAAACATGGAATTTAAACAAGATCAGCATTTTGTTAAGCCTGGCATATATCCAAAATGCGGTATATGCTGATATAAAAACATTTATGCAAAAAAAAAAAAAATTAAGAATATAGAAAATGTAATATAACTTGAATTATGAAAAGTTTTATGTTACTTTTTACAATAGTTAGAGATGCATATTTTTTTTTTTATAAATGAACATTCTCTTGCCATTCTTCCAATTAATCGCACTTTCTCTCAATCCGTTAAATGTTTTCTCAATAACATATTCCACACACAGAAATTTATCGAAGTTGCATATTGAGGTGAAGCGAAGGTAAATACGATTGTACTACTTGATCTTGAGTTTACAAGCTACTACTACTTTTCAATGGATTCAAACACAAGAAAAAAAATCTTTTATTTCTATTGTTTTTAATTTTATTATTATTATTATTATTATTATTTTTGTTGTTATTAACTTGTTTTATTTTATTTTACTTTTGTCTCCTTTTATTTCTCTTTTTTTTCTATCATTGTGGAAACACTTTTCTTTTCTGCATGTGCTCCTCTGTGATTGTTGTTTACTTTACAACTAGTGTCACATGTCGCACTCTTTGTAAGCACTGCTCTTTCCCCTTTTTGTTACATTGTGACCTTGTCCCCTTACGGACACGTGTTTACATTGGCTGATGACGGGCTGTAATAATTTCCAACTCGAAACGCGTCCTGAGTGTTCTTTAGTTTTAATGGTGATTTATACAAAGTTTTATTATTTCACTATAGTATCACTGTTTCAAAAATATTGTCATCGACTTTCGCCGAACAAAGGCTCAAGTTGCTACAATATTTAAAGATGTTGCTTAAAGTGAAAAGGAGATATACCAGTTTGAATATCATCAGTGTAATGTATATATATATATATATCTTTACAGTATCTAGACATTAAACAGACACTTGCGAACATTAGAATAACTCGTCAACATGTACTAAAAGTACATGTTTTCCTCTAAAACAGATTTTTTTTAGATTTAACGCATAGTAATGTAAAATAGATACAAAATGAACAGAAAAAGGGAAATACACAAGTTCTTTGGATAATATATTAATAGGAATAAATAGTAATATGAATTAATAGGATTTATTTTTGTATAATCAGTCAATCGCCCTTGATAGGCGTCGATGACAACGGAATATAGTTTAAAATCAATATAATTGCGTATAGTACCGTAAGAAGTTAAAAAAAAGTACATAAATGTAACGTTAGAAATCTAGATTTAATATGCCTCAGAAATTTAGCATATTTATTATTTCCTTAGGATATTCTTCAGAAAAAAATAACATAAAACTAAAATGCATTTATGATTGCTTCAAAACACGATTGGTAAAATGCGGGATTCAGTGCGGTTCCTCATAATGGTTCAGAATTGCAATACATCCCGGTAATAGTAAGTAAAATATCTGATATTGTAAACTGTTTGCGAACATGGCATAATGAATATTCACATTATGTCATTATAGTGTAATTGTAAAAGTGTCCAATAATATTATGCCTAGGGTTCGAAATTCTCAAATCAAATTTTTGATAAGAAGTGCGTTAAAAAAACTGGAAACATTAGTGGTAATTGAAGACTGTTATTATTTGTTTTGTATGATAAGGTAATTGACCAAGTTTGTACCACAATATTAATTTTTTTTTAAATATTTTTACTAGTTTCTCGAAAGATTCATTGCGGACTTTCACCTGTATGAAAATTTTTCCTGCTCTTCTAGCTGTGCATTCTGTTCTGTACTTTCTGTACTTTCTGTACTGGAGTAGCGAATTCACAATTAACTAAATTGGCAAAATTTTTAAAGATATGAAATGCTTCAAGAAAGTTAAGTTGATATATAGAAGTAGGTTTAGAGATGATTTTAGCTGAATTGAAACCAGAAGAGTGGTTTTTCTCCCAGCAATGTTTAGCACTTGAAGATTTATGGGTTTTTTGTTTTTCAATATATTGTTGGTGTTCTTTAATACGAAATTTTAGACCCGTTTGGTCTGTCCAATATAGGAAAGACCGCACTGGCAATTAATATAATAGATACCCCATGAGTTGGATAACTCGATAGGATCTTTGAGTTTGGAGAGGGTAATTTTATTCGTAGGGGAAAAAATTATTCTGAAATCATGCTGTCTAAGAATTTTGGCAATAGAAAAGCTGGATTTAGGAAAGAAAAGTAACACAATGCTAATCCTGGGAATAGAAGAGGACTGATTTGAGTTAGAGGAACGAGGATGCTGTAATTTCCGTAAAGCAGTATCAATAATAAGAGGGTTGTAACCTCTGTCAATCGTAATGGCTTTAAGATAGTGAATTTTGATTTCAATTCAGCTAACACCATCTCTAAACCCACTTCTATATATGAACTTAACTTTCTTGAAGCATTACATATGTATAAAAATTTGGACAATGTTGTTAATTGTGAATTCGCTACTCCTCCCTAATCAGATTGTTAGAAATATTACATAAAATCCTCTTTTTCATTATTACTACCCGCATTTTTCACACTTTCGGTTACATTACCTATACTATTCTCTGATTGGCTGTTATCCGAATTTTCTTGCTTTCCTATTGGCCAATGAACTTCTTACTTGAATCCGAACCTCTCCTATATAATTGAGCATGTTTCGCATTATTCTTTGCACTGAGGACGGTACGCTGTATGCTACCGAAACTAGTCTGCTTAAAGTTTAGATATTCTGGCGTTTTTAACGTTGTTTTAAATTTATATTATACTGCACCAAGTTGCATCTTAATAATTATCCATGTAATATATTGTTATTATTGCCAAAAGGTAGGGTTATGCTGTCTATCTTAATAAAATAAGCAAGTTCCATGGAGTTACGTATATATATACCAATTCAGACAAGAAAACGAATCATTTATGTATTGAAAAGCAAACAGTGTTACGAGCCTGGAGTACAGAACATACTATCCAGCCTAGAGCTTAACAGAAAACTCTAATAGATGTTTTATCCTTTTTTAGCTTCTCAACAACGACACCATAAAGCTATTTTACCTAATATACCAATCATGTATTCAAATAATGAAGTTTTGAAATTTATTAAAACCTACATGTTTTACATCAGCCTCCGTTTTAATATTTTTTATAATCAATCTACATGCCAAGTGTTAAAGGAATTGTCTCAACCGTTTTCCTATTTTATGAAAGAGGTTATTATTAGTTTTTTTTCTGGTACTGGGAGAATATTGACTAAGAAGATCTCGCCAACCCTGGTCAATCCTCAGCCAAATGTCGTAATTCAGCAAGTTTCTCCTTAATTTTGTATATTTATTTATTTTACTGCAAACATTTCATTACATTCTTGAAATAAACAAATATTCATTGTTGAGATAGATTCCTAAAAATCATGATTGGAAATTATCTAAAACAAGGAAAATCAGTAAATTGAGTCACAGATTTCAAACAAATTTTATCTAAATGTATATTTTTTTATTCGGTGGTGTAAAAATTTAAATTTAAAGATATTTATAAGAAAATATACGTGCGGGAAAAGAAAAACCGTTAGAACGCGTCGGTAACACTATCGTTATGGCATCACCGTTTGTGGAACATAGGTTTATGCTGTACAATATAGATTTATATGAGAACAAGACAAAAAGGATCCCTTTCTACTTGTCATAGGATTATAGAAACCGGATCATCCGTTGAAACTGTAAACTTACAATCAAACTCTGTAAACTTACAATAAAAATTGATAAAAGAGATTTTTTAAAATTACAAACCACCCTTCTAACGCTAATTGAATTACCTACAAATTCAACCATGGAAATTATTTTAACACAGCTTCTTTGAAACTAATTGTAATAAAATTCAAATCCATAGCATGAATATGCAGTTTATAACGTCGAAATTTCCGAATTTTTGACACATTTCATTTGTATTTATGATAGACTTTTCTCTTAATACAAATTAAATAGAAAATATATCAGTAAAGTAAAACTTTAGAATTGTAAGATATTATTTATTTTAAAGTTTACGTTCCAGAAATTAAAATACGAGTTCATGTAAGATAAGTAAATAATATCTTGAAATATATGCATTATATTTTGTAATAGAAGAGAAAATGTGAAATTGAAAAATTGCTTATGCATATCTCATTTTATCCTTTAACTTTATATTTAAAAAACGAACTTTCATGGGATAACTTAGTATAAATAAATACAGTATATTTGAGCATTTGATTTAGAAAGTAGGGCAAGTTCGTTTCATGCAGGGATCAACCGAAAATTCGGTTTCGTCTTCGTTTTCGTCCCAAAATTTGAGTTTCGCCGAAAATTTTGCCAGGCTGAAACTCGACTGAAGCTATCAGTATTCCTAAAATCGCGTTTCTTCCTTCGGAAATTTTCATCATTACTCATCGATTTGAGCTTTATCGGCTCAAATGAGAGAAATTTATAATTACCAGTCATGACTGACTCAAGACGTGAATGCAAATTACAAAGCAAGCAATGCAAATATAACTAAAGTTTTTCATGTGCTCATTAAAAGCTGCAGACAAACAGTAATAGAAAATTTTCAGTTTGATATCACAGAACTGCTTCGAATACTCTTTCAGAAAGTTCTAGTATAACAGATGATAATTTACAGAAATCATCCTAAAGGGTAAATCGAGGTGTGTATACATAAAACTAAAATATTTTTTAATTAAATGAAATTTGTATAATTAGAAAATCATTCTGTGTCGATGATAAATTAATTACGTTTTATTTTATAGGAAAATAAAAAGTGTTGTGTATAAGGCACAGAGAGCCAGTTTGGGCCAAACGTATAATTAATTAATAATTATGTATATTTAATAAATATGTATAATTAATTAATAATGATGCATATTTAATAAATATGTAAAATTAATTAATAATTATGTATATTTATGAATGCATTAATTACTTTAATACATACAATGTAATTACTTTAAAAACATTTTGGACATTTTTGTTTCGTTTTCGGCCGAAAATAGGAAGATCACCGAAATTCGGTTTCGGTTTCGGTTTTGGTCTTAAAAACCTGTTTCGGTCAATCCTTAGTTTCATGTTATTGTTATATATTTAATGGGTGGTATTTGGATGGGTTTTTAAAGGCAGTTGGAAGGCCGTGTACCTACCATGTTAAATTAATTCAACTTTTCTGAGAAACTACCAAAGATAAGTACTTGAAAATTTTTATATACATAATATAAATAATTCTTAAAAAAGTGAACTCAAATTTTTAAACATATTTTCTTTAGTTATTTTTTTTTTAATCTGGAATAAAAACGCCTTTTAAATAACAAAAAACTTACAATTTTCCAAAGAAAAACTCGTTTATAAAGATTTTGTACATGTGCTTGAAACAAAAGTTCTCTTCATATTGATCAGGCATATCTGTAAAATATTCAGGCAAAATTGCAAGCTATGTGTAATAGTTTCTATAAAAAAGGTACATCGAAGTTCAAAAGGCAACATTTTGAGAAAATTGAGTTTAAAGTTTATGTATGTAATGTTTTTGTACGGTGTAAAGAATGTGAATTTCTTAAAAAAGCTTAATATTTATTGTCGTGGAAATAAAAGTAATGCACCATTCGAAAAGAAGGATATGATGGATTCAAAATATTAAAATAAAACCGACATTTTCACAAATTTCACTTCCAACTGCCCTTAAATATTTGTAAGCAGTAATGCATTATTATTTTTTTGCATATTATGTATTTTTGTGCCCTTACTTCATTTAAATTTAATTTGCAGTAATTATTGACCGTGTTATCTGAAAACAAGTCCTAGTTTTGGTTGTTCTAACTTTAAAAAGCAATCATTTGTGGCCCATATGCCGTAATTTCCGGCGTGTAATCCGCAGATAAAAGAATCATACTTGGACCGAGAATTTTTATTTAATAATTTAAGTCAAATATTTACCGCGATTTAAGTAGTTACATTTTACCAAATTTCACTTCTACGTCCAAACATGATTGCTTGATTCGTGGATTATACACCGGAATATACTGTAATTATAGTAACCAAGAACTGAATATTTTATTTTATTTACTTATTTTACTTTAATATTCGCGTTTCTTTAGAAATGTTACAATAAAACTAAAAATAAATTTAATTTTATAGGAAAAATTAGAAAAAATACGATATTCAGTAATATGTTGTATGCCTATGTTGAAAATAATCACAGCATTACATTAAATTCTTATTAATTTCTTTTTGTACAACTATGTTTCTTGTGATTGGTTGTTTAATGTAGCTTTCTTTCACGGCCGCCAATTCCCCGACTTGGGCCTTGCAAAATCTATAAATACCTGTAAATTTTCTGTTTTCTTTCAGTATGTTTGTGTAATTGTTCTTGTTAATATCAAATATACTCACTTCGATCCACGTCTTTATGTCTGCCTTTTTATTTATTTTAAAAGCAGAGCGTTGGTTCTAGCAAGTGTTGAAATGAGCTGCGAGACATACTGACGCCGTTATCTTTCTGTTTTTCATTTCTGCTGGGATTTTGAGTGAAAAAGATTTTATCTTTCTTTTTTATATATTTTATTGAGCAGAATGGATTCTTCAAAAGATGTTTACGGTATCCCTCTTTTTGAAGGTGATGGAAAAGTTTTTTCGGTATGGAAACGAAGAGTAACGGCAATTTTTGCTGCTAAAGAATTGGAAAAATTCTTGGAAATTGAAGCGGCTCCCGACAATGCCGCCGATGTCGTGAAAGCAAAAAAGGCTTACGCTTTATTATTATCATTATTAAGTGATAATGTTCTTGCGTCACTTCAAGATGAAAATACAGCTCATAAAATATGGATTAAATTAGAACGCACTTATGATACAAAGCGTGCAGTGAATCAAATTTTAATTCGGAAGAGATTGGCAACGATTAAGAAAGATCGTACAGTTTCTATGAGAAATCACATTGATGAAATAAATAAATTAATTTCGGATCTTAAGCTGTCTGGGGCAGAAGTTAATGAAACGGATACTATTGTTTATATTTTGATGTCATTGCCTCAGGAATTTGAAAATGTTAAGATTGCTTTAGAAAACCAACCGAATTCTGTTTTGACATTAGATTTCGTGACACAAAGATTATTAGATGCTGAAGCACTTCTTTTGGATTCAAAGAAAGAAAAAGTATATACTAAGGCTGCTCATGATAATACTGCATTTGTGTCGACTCGCAAAGAATTCTTTTGTAAAATTTGCAACTCTAAAGGGCATACAGCGAAATATTGTAGAAAGAAAATTACTTGCCATTCTTGTGGAAAATTCGGACACATAAAACGTAACTGTAAAGCTGTTAAAAATTCAAATGAAGAAAAATTTGCCTCTTCAGCTGTTTCTTTCGTTGCTGGAAATGCTTCCAGGAAAAGGAATGAATTTATAGTAGATTCCGGAGCAACTTCCCATATGTGTTCTAATGAGAATTATTTCGCATCCTTAGTACCTTCTTCAGGAACTATTAAATGCGCATCAAAAACAACTAATCTAGAAATCAAAGGTATTGGAAATATTAATGGAAAACTGTCAAATGGAATGGAAATTACTTTAAAGGATGTCCTTTATGTTCCAGACTTAAACGGGCAACTCATTTCCGTTAGGAAAATTGAAAGTGCAAATTATACAGTTATTTTCAAGAACCAAAAAGTATTTATCGAAAAAGGAAGAAACCGTTTTTAATTCGGTGAACGGGATTTGAATGGACAATACGTAAGTGACTTTGTCCCTGTCTACGAAACCGTTCTTACTTCAAAGAAAAATCATTGTGATATCTGGCATCGCAGACTTGGTCATCCGAGTGACAAAGTATTGAAAGATATGAAGCTTCCGGTACCTGATTCTTTTTGTGATATTTGTGCTCGGGCAAAACAGAGTGCAACACCAATGGGAAGAGGACCAAGAAAAAGAGAAACCAAGCCAATGACTTTGATTCATAGTGACATTTGTGGACCTATTATTCCGACAACCTTTTCTGGCGAGTGCTATTTTATGACTCTTATGGATGATTTTTCTCGTTTTACTGAAGTACGTTTACTGAAACATAAAAGTGAAGTCTCAGAAGAATTAAAAATGTTCTTAAAATCCAACCCTACAGTGAAGAAAATTAGATGTGATAACGGGAAGGAATATTTTTCTAATGATTTAGTGAATTTTACTAGAGATCTTGGTATAGTGATAGATCCCGCTCCTCCATACACGCAATCTTTGAATGGAGTAGCTGAACGCTGCAATAGGTCGCTTCTGAATATAGGACGTGCTTTGATTGCTGAATCAAATTTACCAAAGACTTTTTGGGGTCAAGCTATCCTTTCAGCAGCTTACTTGAAAAACCGAATGCCAAGCAGCACTATTGATAACAAAACTCCGTACTTCCTGAAATATGGAGAAGAAGCCGATTTCAAGCACATACGTGTTTTTGGATGCAGTGCTTACATGTTAATTCCTTCCGTTCATCGAAAGAAGCTTGACGATAGGTCTAAACAAATGATCTTCATTGGTTATTCTTCAATGGGATATAGATTACTAGATCCTGAAACGAAACGCATAACTGTATCAAGAAATGTGAAATTCGACGAAGAGAAAAAGGAAAATGTTCAGTCGAAACAATACATTCTAGAAAATTCAGAACCAGTCGATAATGAAATTGATCCAGATGTTCTAGAAAATACGAGTGATGAATTAGATGATCCTGAAGAGAAAGAAGACAAAACAAGAAAATCTGAAAGATTTAAAAAGCAACCTGTACGGTATCCAGATCCTGAAGTTTACGAAGCATTACTTTGCCAACAAGAAACATTAACGTTTGATGATATCAGATCCCTCCCTAGTGATGAACAACGCTTGTGGAAAGAAGCTATGGACGCGGAGATTGAAAGTATGAAAATCAACGATGTCTGGGATCTTGAAAAATTACCACCTGACAAACGACCTATTTCCTGCAAATGGGTATTTACCATCAAAAGAGATGGTCGACATAAGGCGAGACTCGTAGCTCGTGGATTTATGCAAAAAGAAGGGCTAGACTATAGTGAAACCTTTTCCCCTGTAATAAGTATGCCAGCTTTACGTTTGGTTCTTATTTTGATTTTAAATGAAGACTTATATGCATCTGTGTTAGATGTTAAAACAGCGTTCCTGAATGGTAAGTTAAATGAACTTGTTTTTATGGATCAGCCGCAAGGCTATGATGATAAAAGTGGGCGAAAGTGTAAACTTAAAAGAAGTTTATATGGTCTAAAACAAGCCCCACGACAATGGTTTGAAAGGTTTCATGAATTTATTTCAAAGTTAAATTTTAAATCTTGTGATAATGAACCTTGTATTTTTATTCGGTATAATAATGATCATAAAATAATTATTGCTTTGTATGTAGATGATATGTTAATTGCAGGTTCAGATGTAAATGAAACTAATGTAGTTATTTCCCTATTACATAACGAGTTTCACATGTCAAAATCGCAAAGTGTTTCAGAATTTCTAGGTATTCAAATGAAATTCAATTCTGATAGTTTAATAATGGATCAAGAGTCTTACATAATTAAATTGTTAAATAAGTTTAATATGCTAGATTGTAAACCCAGTGACATTCCTATTTCTCCTAAGTCCACCCCATCTGATTTCAAAAATGGTAAACCTTTTAATGGCCCATATCGTGAACTTGTAGGTTGTTTATTATATTTAGCTTATATTTCTCGACCTGATATTTTGTATGCTATTAACTGTTTAAGTCAATTGCAAGAAAATCCTACTGAAATTGCATGAAAAGCACTTAAGAAAATCTTAAGATATTTAAAAGAAACATTGTCTTTAAAACTTGTGTATAAAAAGCAAAATTCTGATCCTAAATTATCCATGTATGTTGATGCTGATTGGGGGGCTAACACAAATGACCGCAAATCAGTAACAGGTTATATTTTAATGTTTTGTAACATGCCTGTTCTGTGGTGTTGTAATAAACAAAAATCAGTTGCCTTATCGTCAACTGAAGCTGAAGTCATTGCTTTAACTAAAAGTTTGCAAGACTTGTTATGGTTTAAAAATATTGCTAGTGAAATTGTAAATATTAAGGATTTAGTAATTTTTGAGGATAATCAATCATGTATAAAATGTATCAGTAATGAGAGTAATTATGGTAGAATGAAACACATTGATATCAAATTGAAATTTGTCCGCAATATTATAAAAGAAAATAACATCAAAATTGAATATGTTCCTACGAATATGCATATTGCTGATTTATTTACAAAGGCATTACCTAAAGTTAAATTTTATGAACTATTATTTCTTTGTTGTTTGTACAAGTAATGTTTAAATTGTGTCATATTATTTTTAATGATTGATTTCAAGAAATTTCTTTGTTTTCTGATGTAATGCTAGATTATGGGCGGGTGTTGAAAATAATCACAGCATTACATTAAATTCTTATTAATTTCTTTTTGTACAACTATGTTTCTTGTGATTGGTTGTTTAATGTAGCTTTCTTTCACGGCCGCCAATTCCCCGACTTGGGCCTTGCAAAATCTATAAATACCTGTAAATTTTCTGTTTTCTTTCAGTATGTTTGTGTAATTGTTCTTGTTAATATCAAATATACTCACTTCGATCCACGTCTTTATGTCTGCCTTTTTATTTATTTTAACAGCCTATATTATATTTCTTAATTTAGATAGTAAAGATTGTCCCTGTTACTATTATGAAATATAAAAAAAAATTCTATTTAATATGGACTGATTTCAGCTTCAAAATCAACGCAGTTGAAATATCGCCGACCCAATAAATTACTACACTGCAAAAATTTGGTGTAACGTAAGTCCATAAAATTGGTGGCAGCATGCTGCCTCCAATTTTATGGAGTAATTTAACTGATATAACTGGTGTAATTTAAACCGATATAACTGGTGTAATATTATACCATAATAGTGTAAAAATATCTGAATTCACGTTATTATGGTGTAACGTAACACCAGTCATATCGGCTAAATTACTCCAGAAATTTGAGGCAGCAATGAGGCTGCCATCAATTTCATGGAGTAACGTTACACTAAATTTTTATAGTGTAGTAACAAATTTATACTACTATTAAGATTATTTATTGTGAATTGATTAAAAACATAATTTTTAAGTTAAATTGTAATAAAATTTAGATTTAACTAATTCTTTTAAAATACGGACTTTACCCGCTTTCACAATCAAAGGTTCTTTTAACGGTGAATTTCACTCCAGGAAAGTTTCAGAAATTAAATTGAAAACGTTTCATAAAAATACATAGATGCAGAAATTATCTGCTTATAAAATACTGGTTTGTAAACCAAGATCCCAGTAAATGTTCGTATTGCAAAACATTTTATATTGAAATCGATGGATTATACAGTAAAAATCAATAATGTTACTGAAATTATTACAGAAAAGTTTTGAAACTGGCTTGTTATTCTCGTTTAAATTATAAAGAAATTTGTAACAAGGTTTATTTTTTTTAAATACAGTGTTGAAATTTCGGAAACTTATTGAACTGCAAAACATGCTTTTCTTTAAAGAATGTATTATTATGCAACTCTTTTAGTATTGCGGTTATCAGATTCAGAAAGTACATCGTGTATAGCATTGCATCTAGTTTAGGAGAATAATAATAATTCGAGTAATGGATTTAAAAGTTATAATAATTATACTTTTCTATTTGAACTTAACCTAGTTCATGTACGTGAAGATGGAAGTTTTTAATTAATTTATAACGCACTTCCACATATGCTAGAGTTATGAAAATTACTTACACAGTTGCAGTGTAAAACAAATAGTGTAAAGTTACTCCATAAAATAGGTGACAGCGATGTTGCCTCCATTTTATGTAGTTATTACCCGATATAACTGGTGTCATGTTACATCATAATAACATGAATTCCGATATTTATCACAGTCGTATGGTGTAATATTACACCAATTATATCAGTTTAATTACACCAGTTATATCAACTAAACTACTCAATAAAATTGGTGGCAGCCTGCTGCCACTAATTTTATGGAATAACGTTACATCAGTTTTTTACAGTGGGTGTTCCCGATGATATTGAAACATTAAAAAAATATATATCTTAATTATAAATAAAAAAAATAATTTTAAGAAATTTTTCCGTTAGCCGAGTGCAAGTGATAACTCACTAAATTGTAAAAGCATTCCTTATAGTTACATGTGTATACAAGTTTCATAAACGATGCTGTTAATTATGTACCAAACTACGCTTGCTAAAATATGCCAACTTGCTATGAAACTGCAACAATTAAAATTTTTAAACAGTAAAAAGTAGAAAATAAAATAAAAATAAAGAGTGCAAAATTTATATTTTAAAATATATTATACTCTTACGTAATATGCTTTTTTTTTTTTTTTTTTTTTACAAAATTATCCCAGCATTTCTTTTTCTAATCTAACTTAGTATTCCCATAATTTTGGTCCTTAAGTGCTGCATTTCACTGCATGCTGTATTAAGACAGGGCTCCTATAGGTCAAGGAATTTCCCTGATTTTAAATCATATGTACACCAGAACTTTCTTAGAGAAAATCTCGCCTTTTGCCATCCCGTGATTTTATAAGTCGAGTTATTCTACATAAAAATAGTGGTACTTCAGACGAAAGTGTAGGAACCGCGTAATACCTTCTTATTTGTTTAAAAGATGGGGCTATGTTGCAGTTTTTCGAGAACTCTATTTTTCTATTCAAATAATATTGACATTTCAGCATAGCTGCAGACTTTTGCGCTTTTGTCCTACCACTAAAGTTTAGCAGTAAATTATTCCTTTTTTAATCGACGAAATCTGCGAAATCGTTATAACTATTGAAGTATTTGTTGCAGATGGTTTCTGTTTTTTTTCGGGGATTGTTTTTTAAAGTCTGTGTCATCGCTCACAACTACATTATACATTCGATAGCTTTTGTGATCCGTATCTTCAGTATTGCAATGTTATCAAATTGAATGCGTGCACATAATCTTTAACCTATGCCCCCACAAATCTTCTGAGACTTGTTATGTGGTGAACGGCTCCTAAGAATGCGTCTAATTTTTCTTTCCCGCCTAATCTAGCTTTAAATTTTGCATATTCCAAAACACAATCTTAAGATACTGCAGAAGATGTAGAAAAAAAATCCACTATTTATATCAAAGACTATAAGGGTGTCCATAAATAAGCGTCCCTACTTTAAAGTTGCCTATACACGAAACTACTGTTCATGAAGTTGTGAAATTTTGTGAAAAACATAATAACGGGATGGGAATTTATTTAATCGAAAAAATGAATTTAAAATTTCACTCCCAGACGGTGTTTTTTGGTTTTGTGTGTCACGTCAGTCACCGGTGACTGACACTGAACTTTCCATTTAGGCCGCGTCCGTCATCGGTCACTGACACTTATAGATTGTATAACGGGAATCTTATTTTGTGGCCCCAATCGGAAAGACAGGCAAAATAGACTTGGCATTCAACAATTTAATGAATTACACATTTAGGATACATTTACTATTTTAGTTTACTATTTTTAGTTTAGAAAGTTTAGTTTTAGAAAGAAAGTTTAGAAGTTTAGAAAGTTTAGAAAGAAAGTTTAGAAAGTTTAGAAAGAAAGTTTAGTTTAGTTTCGTTTACTATTTTTGTTTAGAAAGTTTAGTTTTAGAAAGAAAGTTTAGAAGTTTAGAAAGAAAGTTTAGAAAGAAAATTTAGTTTAGTTTAGTTTACTATTTTTAGTTTTGAAATTTTATTTCTCAACTTTACCTGATCGCAAAGACAGCATTTTACGATATATTCTTAGCATTGCCCAGAACACACTGCGATCAACTATGAAACATGCTATCTTACGACTCCAGATGATATCTGAGAATGATGACCGTCGTGTGCAACATGTTTTGTTGTAATAAAATTTGTAAACTATTGTAAATATATGCTAAATATATAATTCGTTAAAAACGCCCTCTGTTGACGAATTTGTTTTTCTCAAACAAAGCCCCGTACCTTTATAAAGGCCTCCACAAAATTTCACAAAATTCTGATCAATAGTTTCGTTTGTAAACAACTTTAAAATAGCGTCGTTTAAATATGGACACTCTGTATAACGTCTTTTAATGGTAACGGTATTTTAGAGACATCTTGTATTATTACATAATCTTCCCTAAAAATATTAAGCCAATTATCGTTAACTTTTGAGAAATGGTATCTTTAAACCACAACTGTACCGTGCAAATTATAATTATAACTAGTGTATAGCCCAGTCAAAAATGACGGAATGTTCATCTGCGTTAACAATTAAATGAAATAAACAGCAGTATTTATTGAAACAATAACAATAATTAGCAAAGTGAAACACAATTTTTGAAGATTTCACAAAACAATAAAAATAAGTATTCAATGCGTTAAAGGTTTTATTTTTAATATATTATTTTTATAAAAATGAATGAATCTGAATAATGAATGTCCCACCGCTTTTATTTAGGGGTGGATCAAGGCACGGAGTTAAGAGATATAGACATTGTATTAGAATTGAAGAGGTGAGTGGATGAACATGTTATGCCACATTTTCTAAAAATTATTTGTCTTCTGGATGAAAGCGTTATGAGGTATCCTATCACATGGTGAAGCTAAAATACTAAGATTCCATTTAGTCTTGAAGATTTAAGACATTATACATTGATATTTAATATTTTAATATTTAATAATGTCAGTAATAAAAATAATTTTTATTATTTGAAAATTAAATATGAATAAGTTTTTCTGAGAGAGTTTAGTACCATACCTGTTAATATTTTAAACACATGGTATCAAACAGAAAACAAATCATTAAAATTTACAGCAAAAACTTTCTCTTCAAATTTCTTCAAATGTAATTTTTGCTACTTAACATGTTCTTCCACTTAGCTCTTAAATTCTGTGGGATCAAGTCAGCGGGTTTCACTCATCTATGGAGTTTTACGTGTCATTTCTAAGTATGCACTTGGCGTAATTTATCATCAGTTAATATAAACAAAAGGAATTTTTGCTAAAATTTGTAGGGGTTTTTGTTGTATGGAAAATATGCAGGACGCATTGATTTAATTAAAGGTAATTTTTTGAAAGCTTCAGCTAGAAAATATATACTTTAAAATTTCGTTTGGTAAAAATAAAATCAAAAGTTATTATTATTATTATTTATTTCGTAAAATTTTAATTTAATTTTATCAATTTTTAAGAACTTAGCTTACATCTACTTGAAATTGACTTGCATTGTAAGTAAAATTTATATTTCATAACAAATGTAATTAAAATGTAAGGAAAATACAATACCATGTTATGTACTACATATATTAATTATATCAATGCAGAAAAAATTTCGATTTTTAACATAATGACATTTGAACAAACAAAATTATAATTTAATAAGTGAAAAGATAATTTTCAGCCATACTAATGCAGTCATGATAACATCTTATATTTCTGTTACATCTGGGAAAAAAAAACAATATTTATGATACAAACAAAATTAAAGAAAAAATTAAGCAGATAAATGAAAAGCTAAATAAAACTAAATTAAAATTCTAACAAAGTCATCATCATAATAATAATACTTTTTATTTATATTGAATGAAATTTTAAAATTGTATAAACGAAGATTTTAAAAATTGATCTCGAATTACATCATTATATCTGCATTTTTTTTATAAGAAACTCTAATTTCAATGGAAAGTTGTTTCATTTATGTTGATTGCCGAAAGATGGCACCAAAGAAAAGTTCAAAAATAGACAGGATTTTCTGTAAAGCTTAGGCCGAGGGCACTAGTGTACCGAATACAGCTTGTACCCCCGGTTAATTAGCTGCATTTTTCACAAAATCGTGAGTTGACATGGAAAAGTGAAAAACGCATTTCAAAATTGACTTAAAAGCTTTAATATGCTTTTACAGATATTTTAATAACAGAATCAGATGTTAACCTGTAGGCTTTTATTTTTTTTTCTAATAGAACACTTTAAGAGTCGTTCATTTGTTTCTAGATTTCGAATCTGTAGTTCTAAATGGCAACAGCCTTCGTTTGTTTATATCTTGCACCCTTGTTATCCGTTGTTTATAATAGCTGGTTATCCGTTATTTTTAGTTTAGAATTTAAAGCATTATAATTTGATAGTTTTTAAACGTTTTAGAGAAAATAACGAAGAATAGATGGGATAAAAAAACTGATTATGTGTATATTTCCATACGTTAAACAATCGACAAACTTACGGTCTTGTTATGCCTAACATGGCCGTGATAATTGCTTTACTCGAGGACGGGTTCTCCCCGGATTCGTTACACTGTGTTTTATTATATAGAGATTATTATTTTTTTTCAAAATTACAATTTTAAAGTTGTTATTGCAATATCTGATGTGCATCACTTTTCATTTGTTTCAATGTTTGAGTACATTCTCTAGGAAAAAAATAGTTATCGGATAAAGTAATATTACAGAATAACTTTTAAATGATATTTAAAATCGTACAAAAAATGCTTTTTCATCAAAGTGATAATTGCTTTATTTGAGGAAGGGTTCTCCCCGGATTCGTTACACTGTGTTTTATTATATAGAGATTATTATTATTTTTCAAAATTACAATTTTAAAGTTGTTATTGCAATACCTGGAGTGCATCACTTTTCATTTGTTTCTATGTTTGAGTACATTCTCTATCAAAAAATAGTTATCGGATAAAGTAATATTACAGAATAACTTTAAAATGATATTTAAAATCGTACAAAAAATGCTTTTTCATAAAATTAAATAATGGTGCTGAATTGTAATTTTCAGAAAATTGTTATATATTATTACCTCATAATATCCTTTTATCAGTTTAAGAGACGTGATGAACCACTCTGAAAAGTCCGTTTTTTTTTTGTTTTTTTTTTCACAAACTCATTATCCATGATCGCATATAAGTGAGAAATGTAATATAAATAGCAATGTACAAACTGGGGATGCTTAGACGAAAAATAATCTTGAAATTCTTATTTTCCTTAACACGACCAATCGAATATATAAATAAAAATTTAAGAGCACTAATCTTCATACGAGGGAGTATCAATAAGTTTTTGCCCTCACACAGAAATAATTGAGTAAAATTTATGAAATTGCTACATTGTATTAGTCCTTTTCAATATAGTCACCGTGCAATTAACACATTTCTGCAAATGTTATTTCAAAGAGATGGGAGATGATGTAATCCAGCCCCTTCCCCCAAATTTGACCCCCAGGGGGCATGAATACTGTTCGCAAAATTTAGAAAAGTGCCCCTCGGAGGGCAAATTTTTGGGGCGAGACTCGGGAATTGCATAGCATGAATAAGTGGTCACAGGCCTTTCCAACAATATGTTACATGTGGGTGCAAAAATCAAACTTTGCAAAGAAAGATGATTTCGCCGCAGCGGCGACAACGGAGTGCAAAAAGTTAATTTTATATTAAAAAAATTATCAATAAATATACCAAAAACTTGTAATTAACCGGTACCAAACGAAAATGTTTTCATTCGAATTAGTAATTTCTTAATAAAATAAATAAACTGTAGATCACACAGAAATAAGTTTTTTTTTTTTTTTTTTTAATTTTTGGTGAGAAGTATTTTTTAAATCTTGAGTAAAATTCCCGGTGTATTGTGTTAAGCTTAGGGGCTTAATAATGAAATTATACTAAACTGTACAATTTTCACTCCGAACACCTAATTTTGGCATCATATTCGGCTTTTTCGGTAAGTGTTACCTTATGATACCAAACAGGGAGTTATTCAATCAAGTAGCTTAGGAATTACGAAGGCTTGAAGATTGTAAATCCTAATGCTAAATTCATTTGCAATTGCTGTAAAACCGATTGCAATGCAGGTAGTTTTTAAGAATAACGCAATAACTATTTCATGGAACGAGCTATATTTTTGGATTTATATATTTAAAAATTCTAGAAATCGGTTTTTGTTAAACAAAATTTATACGTTAGAATTCTTCGTTTTTTAGAAAAATTTATTTCGATAAAATAAATTTGAAAAAATAAATTTGAAAAAAAAAAAGAAATTTAACCTATGAATTTTTTAAAACGCAAATTCTAGAACTTTAAAATATTCAAATCCAAAATTACAGCACATTCCGCTAAACGATTTTTGAGTTATGATGTTTAAATAAATACCTGCAGTGCAATTTCTTTTGAAACGATTACAAAATAATTTAACATCAGGAGTTCCAAATTTTAAGCGTTCATAATTCCTAGAATGCTTGACCGAATGACTCCTCCTTTGGTAACCTATGGTAAAACGTAGCAATAAAGCCAAATATGATTTTAAACTTCGGCGTTCATATGGAAAATTCCTGAGTTTGTGACAATTTCATTATTAAAACGATCCCGAAACTTATTTTTTTAATATACAATGAAAAAATGAATAATTTCTATTTTCTTTAAGTTCTGTTTTTTTCTGCTGTGCCAATTTAAACATTAAAATGTATCGGAGTTTCTCTTTTTTTCGACCGAATTTGCAAAATAACTTGAGATAGTGTCAAACATGTATTTTGATATCGGGATTTAATTATCTCTTCTTTTTACTTTACCAAAATGTATCTTCACCTTCAGTAACAATTTTTAGAAGATATATTCATCCAAAAAATGTCGATTTGAAATGTTACATTTTCGATTGCACCTGCAAAAGAATTTGGATAAAGAAGGCCGCCGAAGACTACAGAATATCTGAAACAATAAGCATGATGCAATAGAAAAATAGCTTTTTTTGTAGGATTCATTTGCTACTCGTTCGGCTGCTGGCATAAAAAAAATTAAATATATTAAACCAACACTTACTGTCATCTCTGAGGGTTTGACATTATTGCTTCAGGTTAAAGATGTTTGCGTTCTTAAAGCTTTGTCATGAAGTGTCCGAAAATATTGGCCAATAGGATCAGCTGAACCTTGATATCTGAAACTAAATGTTGAAATTTAAGAAGTTTCCTAATACTACATTGGTTATCATGTGAATGAAATTTGCACAAGACCGCTATATCAATAGAAAGCACCATCAGGTCATACAAAAATATTGTATCAGTGACGAACTTAATAGCATGGAATATCATGGATTAGTTTTAACTGATAATGGAGATTATTTACGCAAAATGCGCATTGATGAAACCAAGGATGTATAAGATGGCGTGTCGATTAACCCTTGCAGGTGCAAAGTACTTCTATTCGTGAATGCTAAAATAATTGAGTGACACCTGGATTTACAAAGAAATCTGTTTGAAAATAAGTCGAAGCTTTACTCAATCGAAAATTCTGGTGCGAATGTGGAATTTAGGGGCCCCAAAATGGACCACTGTCCTTCAAGGGGTTAAACAAAAAGTATTTTTGTAAAACTGCTTGGCGAAACTGACAAAGAATTGGTATTCGAAAAATTCGAATGATGTTTGAATTTATTATTTCATATATATTTATACATCATTATAATTTGTTTCCAAATCTTTTTGAAAAGATTTTTTTCTTTTCAAAATGAATGCCTCAAGGTCTGTTTTGATAGCGTGTGTGCTCACAGCGTGTGTTATGACGACGTGTTAAACCCGTTTAAACGCGGGCGTTTTTCTTCCTCTTAATGTACTTATACGGTAGTATATGCTGTACATTTTAAAAATATTTGATGTCTCGAACCCTTTTATTTTGACTCATATTCTGTATGAGAAAAAATAATTTTAGAAAGAAAGTTTTTATTTTAGCAATAATGCTTTTCCGGAATTCGGAACTATTAATCTACAAAAAATTAACTTGTTCGTACAACCTCAAATAAATTTAATTTCCTACGTAATTGTTCAAGTATGTAAATAACAAAAATGAATGAAAAAGAATAAAGTTTAATAGTATCGCATATTATCTATATAAAAATGGGAGGAAATGATAAATATTTTACACGAGGTTTTATAAGTGTTTAAAATTATTTTTCGTACGTGATTCTGTTTCGAAGTGCAATAATTGGCTTATTGATATCACATTATCAAAACTTTTCCAGATCAATAAGCACTAAATAGAACATGGTTGAGGATTATACGGGAAAAAGTTTGAAATTAAAATTTTAAAAATATCCTTTTATAAACATGTATAATAGTTCAAGAAACTTTTGTCCTTACATTTTTTTAACAATACTACGAAATATTGAATACGGCTACTTCGTTTTGTTTTAGTTTTGACCCTTATTTTATGTGAAAAGAAAGTTTGGGGGTAAAGGTTTTAATTGTGTTGATTCATTTTTTTTCAGAGTTTCGAACAATTCATTTACTTTAATTTATCATGTTTGCTCAACCGCGAATAAAATTAATTTCCTTCGTAATTTTGCAAGTATGTAAATAGTAATAATGAATTGAAAAGAATAATGTTTATCGTGACTAATACAGCATAAAAAATGCCCCCTCATATGAGCTTTTATAAATATTTAAACATCTTTTAACTCATTCGAAACACAATAATTAGATTGTTCAAATCTTATTACCAGAACTTTTTATTTTCAATAAGCTCTAAATTGAAAAGGATTGGCAATAAACCTAGAAAATGAATTAATTTAAACTGAAAAAAAACTCCTTTTATAAGCTTGTTTAATGGTTGAAGAAATTTTTATTCTTACACTTTTTTAGCAATCTAATAAATAAAATGAATAAAATATTTATACTGCACTAATTCTACAAAGATTAACAGCTCCTTTGTGTTTTGTGTTTTCAATTATCCTTTTTATCTTTCTCAGTGTTTTTTAGAAAGCTTTTTTCTTATTTAACATATAGTTTATTGAACACATTAATTGTACCACCGTTTTCTTTTATTTTTTATTCATAGTAATTTATTAATTTTCTTCATGTTTCGAATTATAAATCAGAAATTCTATTCTTCTTAAGTAAAAGAATTACTATCCAATAATAAAAATGTTAAATGCAGCCAATAGTTTATAGACATACTTAATTCTTTGCTCGGATTCAAATAATTAAACACTATATCTCTCAACCGAACATTTTCATTCAGAGTCACAAGAGGGGGAATTTTTGAACCGTATGAAATAGATTTAATGCAGTTGTATAATTCGAACTTTTTCGATTAAGTAAATTTTGTTCAATATTTAAGAAATAAATTGAACACTGATATAAAAAAATCATATATGCTTTTTCTATACGTTCTAAAAAAGACAAATTATTTAGAATTCTAATTTAAAAGAATTACATTTCGCTTTCGTCGTTTAAAATTAAGTTTAAAATTAAGGAATTCAAGATTAAAATATCGGAACATCAAATGTTGATAAGAATAGACATATCACACATAATTCCAGACATATCTATTATGATATATGGCAGAAATACTGGACACACTTTCGTTACGATGACATGAACTTCTTTAAAATTCTGATTAAATTATAGAATATCGGAACATCAGTTTGGAAATATTTGGAAATGTTTGGGAAATAGTCATATCGTATAAAACTTCAGACATACCTATCTTATATATTATAAAGGTTGGTTGGTTGGTTGTATTTATGATGTCCAATTATCAGCACGAGGGTTATAAGCCCTAGGGGGGGGAGGTGCCCACCGTGGGGGTCTTTTTAAGGGAACCTAACCCGTATTTACGCTTGGAAAATCAAGGTTCGAAGAAAACCACGAAAAATCCGAACGATTAGGCCGACGGGCGCGATTGGGATCTAACCCAGCACCTCCCGTCTACCAGCTTCGAGAGCAGAACCTCTCGGCCACGTATATATTATAAAGGACAAACATGTCTGTGCGTAACGCTGACGTCATTTTGACGGTGGCAAAAGCAGACGATTAAATTTAGCTTTTATTAATTTTTATTGCATTTTTTTTTAATTTCTAAACACCGCACATTTTCAATTTTCACAAAATCTAATAGGAAAAATGTGTGCTTTCAAATGCATTTTGTTTGAAAACTGTATCGCAATTTACACAATTTTTATTGTTTTTAAAATACTTTTCAAGCATAAATTTTTTTAAATCGATCTCTATCGCGTGTAGACGATTATGAAAGAAAAATCCATTTGCACATAAATTAATGTAAATAGCGTATCATTTCTTTCCACATTATTTTCCATAATAAAATAAAATCATTCGTCATCCAATAAATGAAACAATAAAATAGAAATAAATACAAAATTAGATACGTAATTGAATTTAGCGCTTAAATCACAGAAATGATCAGAATCAAAAAGACTGATTGTTAATTTGGCGACTTCTTCGGCTTTTAACTCTTAGCACAAAGTTAATATGAAAATATCCCTTTTAATATGTTTCAAAACTTTATTCGAACGCATTATTGCTACTTTACATATAAATATGATTTTTAATATATTTTTTAGTGGGCATTCTATAAAAGTATATTAAATGTAAGAAACCTTTCAGATTAATCAACTAAAATAAAAAGCAGTAGACTCGCGAAAGGCTTTCCCGCTGCAATCTGTGAGAATTTTTACTGAGGCTTTTTTTCCATTAAATTTTGATTAACTGCACTTTTTTTTAAACAGCGTGCTTTAACGATATGTAAGTATACTACGTCCAAAACCGCTTGCAGAACCTTTCGAAATATACCTGATACATTGTTGTCTTTTTAGTATGTGGAGAGAAAAGAGGATGCTAATATCAGAAATAATATTTAAATTGGTTTTCACTTATATTCTGTAACCAGGGAAGCTCGGGTTTATTCCTTTATTATGATAAATGACAGAAAAAATTGGACACATTTTCGTTAAGATGGCATGGTATTTCATATACAGTACAGCCCCGATTACCCACGGAATTGGGTGGCAAGGGCACCGCCGGTAACAAAAATCGCGTGTAATCCGAAAAAGAATGAAAATGGGGTGCCAACACGAAAAAAAAAAAAAAAAAGAAAATTCAACATATAAACTAGTGTACAAAAAAAAAACATAATGAAACGTTTAAAATACATACATATGCACAGTACATCAGAAACCCTTGCTTTTCGTCTAACCAAAATAAAGCAGAGTAAAGAAGAAACATTGCCATACATACTGTACAAAAAGAGATGTTACATCTTTTTAAAAAAATCAGTCACTTGTTTTTTGCTTCTTTCTTTTGAAACGTATTTTCTTTATTCTAAATTGTAAACTATTTTTTTCTTTTAGTATGGAAAAAGTTTTTTCTCGAAAATGAAGTTATTCTTGAAATGCTCTCCTAGAATTTATCATAATAGTCTTATTTAATTGTTAAATATTTTAATTGCGGTGTTTACGCTTGGTTTATAAAATCAAGAAAATCCTTAAGATATTTCAAACATGGCAAACTATTCTAGAAATATTCTTCTGTTACTTCCGAATACATGAATTTTTCTGTTTATATTTATTATAAAGGTTTATTGTATTTTCATTGCTGTTGGCTTGAATTAAAAAAAAAATTGCTTCGCGGGTAATCGAGGCTTTACTGTATTTGAAAACCATAGAATCGATAAAGTACAGAAATTACCTTTTCTGGTATGTACTGTGGTATGTACAGAGATTAACCCTTAACTGTTTTGACCAAGTGCCGCCATTACCGTCTCAATACTCAAGGCCTCCGGACTGATTTCGTGACGTACCAAAAGAAAATTAACCCTTTGAAGGGCAAGCAATTGCGTTTGTGTAATGCTTAATTCCCACCGGAAATTTACAAAAATTTTATTTTAAAATAAGGAAAAGCAATTTTACGACTTTTCTTCACTTAACACCTTGAGGCCCTTAACCCCTTGAGGGGCAGTGGGATATAAGTTCCTTTCTAAGTTACTCGCTCCTTTATCTTCCACTAACTTTCACACCGTGAAAAACTCTTTTGACTTTGTTGATAAAATTTAACGCCTTTCTTCTTGCAATTATATTATGGTTTCCTTAAATGTTAAATCCCTTTTCACTAACGTGCCTGTTCAAGGGGCAATTGATTGTTTGGAAAGAAGGCTGCGCGAATTTCATTACTCTTCCATTGAGATTGATGAAATCCTGCATTTAGTTAGTATCTGTGTCAGGCAAACTGCTTTTCATTTTAACTATTCTTTCTATTCTCAAACTGAGGGTCTGGCCATGTGTAATCCACTGTCTCCTCTTTTATGTGATATTTATATGCATTTTGTTGAAGAAAAACTCTTCAGTTTATATAAATTTCCTTTCTGGTTTAGGTATGTTGATGACACTTTCATTTTAATTCCCTTTAACCTTGATCTTTCTAATCTCCTTTCTCTTGTTAATTCCGTTGATCCTTGTATTCAATTTACTCTCGAAGTAGAAGAGAACAATTCTCTTCCTTTCCTTGACGTCTTGGTTTCAAAACACCCAGATCGGTTCTCTACCTCCATTTATAGAAAACCTTTCGCTGTCTTTCTTCCTCCTCATGCTCTTTCAAATCATCCTCCTCAACAAAAAGTGGCGTCCCTTTATACTTTTTTTTTAATTTTTTTAGGGCGTTACGCATTTGTTCTGACTCTTCTGCTCTGAATAATGAAATTAATTATCTCAAATCTGTTGCCCTTGCTCGTGGTTATAACCCGTCTTTGATTGATAAAGCTTTGTATAAATTTAATAAGCCTAAACGTCCTTTTTCTGATTCAAATAATCCTCCTAATTTTCTATAATAGTTCTGCCCTTTTATTCTCTTCTCTGTTTCAAAATTGCTAAAATTCTTTCTCGTTTAAACTTTAAAGTTATCTTCAAACCTATGAATAAAACTAAATTCTCTTCTCTAAAAGATCCTGTTCCTACTGAGAACCGGTGGGGTGTCTATTTCATTCCTTCCTCTTGCAATTTAGGTTATATTGGTCAAACAAAGAGATATTTAAAATTCAGATTAGGCGAGCATTAGAGGTATATTGCAAATCAAGAACCCTCTAAATCTTCGATTGCTTCTCACTGTTGGTCTTCCAGTCATTGTTTCAATTTCTCCATGGCCAAAATTATTTCTTCCCCTGCCTCTCCCTCTCACTTGGATTTTCATGAAGCATATTTTATTTCTAAAAATTCTGCTAATCTTGTCAATGATCTCCCATCATCTCCTTTCCTATCTCCAGCGTGGAAATTACTATTGTAATTCTTTTCCCTTTTCTCTTATTTCTTTTCTTTTTATTTTGTTAAAAAAAAAAGAATGGCTCTTTTGTTTTTTTTCTTGTTTTATTCTTTTATTTTTCTTTATTTATTATTATTATTTATATTTTTAATTTACTTCTTTTATTTTTATTTTTATTTTGTTTATTTCTTTTATTTCCATTTCTTCCCTATCAATTTCTCTTCTATCTTTTTGGCAACACCTTTCACTTTTGCATCTGCCTCTTTCAGGTAGCGCCATCTGTCGCATTTTTTGCAACATTCTTTACCTTCAGTTCATTTTTGAACTTGTTCGCTTGCGGACACGTGTTTGCTGTAGCTGATGACGAGCTCTTATGTTGTTAGCTCAAAACGCGTCCTGTGTTTTGTTTTTATTTTATGGTGATTTTTTACAAAGTTTTATTATTTTATTTGCTTCATATCGCCAGTTTTCGGTGCTGTTTCGCTGTAATCAGGATTTGCACCAGAAAAATTTTAGGAAAATTTAGTTTCTGACTTTAGTGGAGAAAAGTCGTAAAATTGCTTTTCCTTATTTTGAAATAAAATTTTTCTAAATTTCCGGTGTGAATTAAGCATTACACAAACGCAATTGATTGCCCTTCAAGGGGTTAATCTTCATTTGGTACGTCACGAAATCAGTGCGGAGGCCTTGAGTATTGAGACGGTAATGGTGCGCTCGGGCAAAAAGAATTTGTTATCTTTGACGCTAAAAGCTTTTGAATAACACTTAATTTTAATTGCAATCTTTGGTTTTTTAAATGGCATACCTTTTTCGATTGTACAAAGCCGAATATTTTTGTAAAAAAAAAAGTTGTGCCGGGTTTTATTTTTTATTTATTATGTAAAAAAAAGAAACAGTTAACCCTTTTCGACGCAGTGGTCCCACTGCGGGATCACCTAAATTAAATTCGAAAATTACAAACGACACAAAGAATATTTTAATAAAATTTTTCTTTTGAAATGAAACTTTAAAACAACAACCTTTTTATTGTGTAGAAAGTTCGTTTGTAAATTCTGGTGTCAGTCAATCATTTTACGAACAGAATTTTTCTGTTCCGGAAAAGGTTAAGGGGTTAGTATTTGTAGTAGCAAGACACACAAGTGCCATATTCTGGGCAATTTTGGAGATACTTAATTAAATATCCTCAAATTTGGTGCCAAACCTAATTCACTGAAAACAATGCCAAATTAGTGATACTTTGCCAATTAGGAAGAATTCACATTTTTAAATATATTTTTTAACGTACGAAAATTCAGAAATCCTTTGAAATTATGTTCAGCGAAATCTTCATATATTTTAAGTTTCGTAATTCTCCAGAACTTTAACTTAATTTCGGTGATCATAGATATTTTTTACTGAAAATGTTCATAACACTAGAGCGGCCGGAAATTTTACTCAAGTTTCATAAAAATATTTGACACCAGAATTTTTATTTAAAATTATTTGACTGATTTATTTAACGTAAATCTGCGCAGTTTAAATTTAACTTATTTTATGAAAGAATTTCTGGTCCCAGTTGACATTTAATCATATGGTCGGAGTCAGATCGACTCCTTCCGGGCTTTCTAGTGTTAATGTACTGTGCGATTATTTAAGCCGTGATTAAACATCATCATTTTTTTTGTACGGAATTTATGATAGCATATATCTCTCGCCAACTCTTGGTGTACCCCAATTATGAAATATTACCCTCAACTGTAATCAATGAATCTTCTTAATCTATTCCTTAATGTCTTACTCAGTGGGAGATCAATATATGAATTCTAAGAAATTTGTGATTTTTGCAATATTTTCATTATATATATATGACATCTTTGCAGTGCATTCTGTAAATTCAGTCTAAAAATAGTCTTATCTGATATATTTTTAACTATATTTCCACTCGGTATAATTGACATAAATCTACCTCAAATGTTATAATCAGTTGAAATAAAATGTAGTATCTAAAACAGCTACTGTTGTTTCTATTTCTAAAATATAATCACAGTGTATTTCTTGTAATTATTTTTTATTTTAAAATTTTAAAAGAAAAAAACATTACTCCGAGTATATCATATTTCAATATATCCTTATTATCGAGATTTTAATTTTGAACTTCAGTTAAATATTTTCAGGATCCCATTTGCTTTTAATCTTATATTCGACTCACGAGCTTTTGTCCTTTTTATTTGCTATGCAGACAGCGCAAATCCATTAAACTATTGTTTATTTTAGGATAGTACATCTACATAAATATAAACAAACCCTAAACTCTTCTTATTTAACCATTGTTCTTTGCAAGAAGAGATTCTAATATAAAGAAGACAGCAATTTCAAAATACTGCAAATTGTTGTGAGTAAAATGTTATTGCTGTTTGCAACTGAAATGCATTAAATGCATTTTTTAGGCATTGGTAGTAATTTTAATCAGAAACACCTAACTTCCATTTTAAAGGAATTCTATATAATTTTGACAAGTTCATAACATTTAGAAGTAGATATTATGCATGCAAACATTATGGAGAATTAATTTGATGGGAGTCGACACTCAAATTAAGTTTCAAAGAAAATTTGAAAGAAAAAAATGCGAAGTGAGGTTTATATGGAGTTACTTTAGAAGTACACCAGTACATTCTCATTTTAAATTGCAAATGAACAATGCGATACATATTATTGTTATACTTACAATAAAACCATACCTGGACCGCCGAAAGGGGAAGTCAGGTCCAAAAGACGCATGGCGAACGGTACAGCTTCCATTTGTCGAAGCAGAAGTCTGTTTTCCAGTCATGGTTTCGACACAATTTCCATCCTAACAAGAAAAAGGGAAAACCATCTACCGGTTTGTTCCTTCATACTCGAATTAGTACGAACTCAAAAATCATTAAGAGATTATATATAAGGGACCATATAGGAGTCGCATAATGTTAACTTTGAGTTCTAAATCCCAGTTAAAACGAACTAAGATTTCCATTTTCACCCCCATCCGACTTTTGGTTATTGAGAAAGCAGATTTAACACAATGTCTAAATGGAAGGATTTTTTTCTTAAGAAACTCCAAGGAAAGAATTCTGCGGGGAAAGCTGTCAATGGATTAAGTTCTGGTAGAATTTATCGTTTTATTGCTTTTTTAAACATAGCTCAGTATCATAATTTATTCCTAGTAATGAATTTCTATTCATTAATAGCAGTAAATTTTATAATGGGTGTACATTCGACTTTGTTTTATGCTGTGAAATAAATGGATTCTAAAAAAATAAAAATAAGGTCATTGTGCCTAAATCTGTTGACCTCTAAATGCGACAATGTTAGCCTACTAATATCTTAATGTTAGAAACGTAAATAAATGCTATATAATGCGTCATCCGATCTTCAGGAACAATACCCGAAACATTTTTGTAGTTTTAAAACGTTTTATTAAAAAACAATTCCCATTAAAATATGCGTCGTTCATTATAAGGCGCCCCCATCTTCCCAAAGTGGGGCGAAAAATCCCTAAAGTGGTTCACGGTTTTCTTTTTTAACTTTGAAGTTCAATTAACTCTATGTACGTTAAGGACTACGATTTATGTTTCATTTACCTGAAATGTAGGTTTAAGAAAAGGCGACTAATTTTAAAATTAGAGTTATAAAATATTCTAAGAATTTTGATGACTTCGTTTTCTTCATACACTTATTAGCGACAAACTGAATGCGCTAAATGCAGAGACACTTTTGGTGAGGTAACGAGATAATTTTATATGGTATTTTTCATATATTGTTCTAAAATAATGTGTAAAGCCGAAATTGTGTTTAATAAAGTTGTGTTGAGTTAGTAAATTAGGAATTTCAGCATGATCCTCCAACAGTGATTTTCTTTAAACGGGTACTTAAATATGTCTTTAAAATGCTCAAAGCAGAAATATGCGTGTCTTTAAAATCATTAATAAAAAATGGCGTAAGAATAGCGGTGTAAAATGCAAGAGAGAATACATGATTATGGAGTTAGCAATGCTCGTATATGATTGAAATTCAGAAAAATCTTGTGTAGACTCAAAACACTTAAATTATGTTAATGCGATTAAGTAAGTTAATTTTAAAAACATTAAAACATTTGGTAGCTTAAATGCTGAATCTGATTAAAACATGATGCAGCTGAGTAATGCTCTTGTTTGGATCTCTCCAATTTTTTTAACACATTTCTTAAATCTGATATTTTACTCATTGACCTTTTACTCATTATAATAAACATTTTCTACATTTAGATTAGAATAAGATAAAAAATGATAACTGTGTTTATCTAAATATTTATGTTTCTATATATGTATTCTACGGCATAGAAAATGTTCAATATTTTGTGAAAGTCTAAGGGAAAGGAAAGGGGGGGGGAGGTGGAGGCAACACAATATCATGCTCTGGGCCTCTCTTTGGCTTAATCAGGCCTGCTAAAATCAAGTTTTTAGAAACATTGCACGATTTTATCTGTTTGTAAATCTAATATTTTTATCTAGTGACATTTTATAATAGCTCGAGTTATATGTAATTAATATTCTTGCTAACAATGTTATAAATATCTTGTAAATACTCTTTTAACTCATGAACTCCACACTAATGCGAATCCGCACCGATCAAAATTTAAAATATTTGCGTAATTTAAATCATGTTTTAATTAATTTGTGTTTTTCATTAACAAAATAATTTTTTGATAAAAATCATTATCCCAATTCGATTCCTTATTAATTTGGTATAGGAATCATGTGTTATATTTCATTATCACTATATTACCACCAAAAGTGTACACAGTTGAAGTTACGGAATAACAAATCGTACTTCTGTGGAGATTACGAGTTAATACTCTATCGGGAATTCCGCGTATTTTAAACGATATTTTCCGCACAAGTGTTTAAACATTAACTGCTTTTAGCGGTCTCACAGACCACTTTCTTTTAAATGTATCAGGTATGAACTTGAAATTTTCAGTTTAACTATAAATATTTGTGGAATTGTGTTTCGTTTGGATCCCTAGTACTAATGTCAGAGACTTCTGAATAAGTGATTTTAAATTATATTAGTCCTGTTCAAAGTTCATAAAGCTTAGCATAGAAAGAGTATACTATGAGTTAATAAAGCTTTTTATTTATCTTTCACTAAGCGGCCTTAGAGACCGTTCACAATAGATATTCAGCAATTTCTGTCACAAAAGTTAAGGGTTAAATGAATATCAAATAAATTGGCATGGATAAAACGCATTGTCACATTTAGGGCTTTGTACGTGTCTCATTTAGGTTTTAAGTGCCGTGAAGGCGACAAAAATCAACTAAATGTGACAATCGTATATTGTGAGATTATACTACAGCTATTGATTCAGTTTCTACAAAACAAGTTAGTTTTGAACTAAAGGCTCAGTATTCAATAATTTTCTGCGTTGAAAAATATTTATTTATTTAATAAAATGCCAAAATGCCCTAAATGCGACAAAACTATAGGGAATCGCGTTTCATTTAGGCACAATGACCTTATATAAAAATAATTTATTTTTAAAAATATTTTAGAGCTTTTATTTTTTTATCATTTTAATATTTGTCTTTGGAAATGTTGTGAGTAGGTACATTTCAGTGTAATATATAGGATATTACGTAATGCGATTTTTAAGAACAGCAAATTGTAATTGAATTAAATTGAATGGAATGAAATTTTCGAGTATTTTCATTTAAATTTGTTAGAATTCAGTAAGAATATTAATAAAATTATTTATACAAGTTTGAAAGATTTAGCTGGTGATGAATTGGATTTTAATAAAATTATGCCTGTGAGTATGATGAAATAATTAGATTTTTATTTTAAGATATGAAAGAAACAGAACATGTTATCAATAAAATCATTTACGCATATTATAACTATTAGATGTTAAAAATTAGTTTGAAATATTATGGATTTAATTTTGAAAATTTAATTGTGTTTGCTAGCATATGTTATATATGATTAAGACTTTTTAGTACAATAATGCATATACATTTTCAACTAATAAAGGTACATGTAGGTTGTATTCAATTTTTACATTTGTATAGTTTAGATTAGCTTGACGACAAAATAACCACTAAGCTGAAGATCTGAAATAAAAAAATGTATTATTTGATGTCACTTAAAATATAAATAAAAGAGCAAAAAAGATGTTTACATAGGTTGATCGATAAAAATTCAGGTCTGAAAAATTTTTAAGAGTGCCTGCAAAACTAAAAACAGGCACTAGACTGTGAACAAGGACCGTATAAGATGCACATAATTTATATACATTAACCAGGGGTCTCAGCATATAGGAAAAAAATTATTGTTCTCACCAGTACCCCTAATTGATGAACTTCAAGATGACTTTATTTAACATGTACTATATAATATTCCATGAAGATATTATGTTATAAATAGTGGTAGGAACAATAAAATCTTTCCTATACGCTGAGAGACCTGATTAACGCAAAATAAAATTATTCCCTTTAAAGATAAATGGTATATTTAAACACATTGAATAAGTAGCTTACCATATTTTTATTATGAAATTATTCATGATTTAATATCACTAAAATTATATATTTTTTATTAAAAATGTGTAATTGAATTGAATTTACTCTAGTGCAAATGTGTCTTTTCATGTAAATTATTTTGTTGTGATAAAGAAAAAAAAACCTTATTTTAATTTTTTTTTTCTGCGAATACTCTTAAAACTACAATTTACATAATTCTATCTGTCTGTTATATTTGTGTACTATACGGCGGAAATTATAATAATGGAAGCACAGGTGAAAATAAAATTAATTTTATTATTTGTTTACTTTAAAAAATATTTTAAGCTATCTGAAAAATATTTTTTTTTTGCCAAAGGAGCTTGAGGATTTATTATCCAGATCGTGCAATTGATTACATTTAAGGTATTTTTTTTATGTAAAAGGGTTGAAGATTCTTTTATCTTGTAAATATGAATCGCATTTTATTCTATAATAATATAATAAGAAAGTAATAAGAAAGCAAATATCTTTTTCGCTTTATATTCTTTTATTAAGGCGCTTTAACAACATATCGCATAAAATTAAAGGTATTTCGTTTGCGACATAATATTAAACTATTTCCACTCCTTCTATAAAAACTTCTGAATTCTGCTTTAGTACACTGTTTTTTGTAATATTTTACTAAAATGTATTTTGTAAAATATTACAAAATTTAATTATTTTTTTAAATATTACAAAATTTTGTCATGCATTTATCTTAGGAATATCCATCCATTTGGTATACACTGTAAAAAAAAAGACATATTTCTTAATCTGCAAAAATATTATACAACCAAGAAGTAAATTGTACAATAACATCTTTCGTTGCCTATTACTAAGAAAAGTGTTTTTTTATCTTTGGAATTCTCAGAAACAAATATATTTTCCAGATTTAAAGAAGCATTTATAAAAAATAAAGTTTTCATTGTTGCCACTGATTTTCAGAAACGTTTCTGAGTAGTTTTTACAGTATATTATTAAGTTTTTAAAATATATATATGTTATATAAAAATTTTACCTTTTACTATTCATTTAAATTATTCGAAATTGCCGGAATATTTATTATTTCTTTTTTTTTTAAATACGCTCTATTATTTATTTCTAGCTAAATTCCTCTATTTTTAAAACGCGTATCTTAATAATAGATTTATTCCAAAACGTAATCTAAACTTTTAATCCCTTCATTAATTTTTATCGTCTACCAAACTGTAAAGTTCTGAACGCAGTTACTTATTTTTCGAATATTTATCAAAACCATTTTTACTTTTTTATTCTATTTCATCTCATTTTCCCGCCCGCGAGGCGTCAGCCTTTTCACATAGAAATCATACCATTAGCGGCGCTGGGATTCTTTCCTGTGACGTTTCTTGATCGCTCTCCATTGGCTGAGTGTCGGATCCCAGTTTCACTTCGAGGCTCGTTCGTGATTTTCGTTGGTTTAACTTGAAGTTTTCATTTCAATCGGAATTCCTCCGCGCATTCACATAAATAGCGAGAGCATGAGCTCAGAACGAGAGATTTTTGTGCTGTGATTGTTTACATAACCTGTTACCCGGTGTCCTTAGCCATGTAGAATATTTATTTCGTAAATTAACATCTATTTAGCATGAGTAACTAGTTTATGCTCGAGTGGAATGCTCTGATTCCTCATCTGCGGGAATTGTGCAGTGTTGGTACGTTCTGATGGAATAAACAGTTGTTTTATGACTACGTTTCCATGTGTTTAATTGGGAAAACCCCATATTTCTTCATACGCCTTTTTTCGCCACTCACGCTGCCTTGTTTTCATAATGAAATAATAAGTGTTTGATTGGACTATACCAATATTATCACCGCTCTACAGCTGCTATATTTTCACAGAGTTGATACCTCCGCTAGCAATGCTTGTGCTAAGTGGTAGGATTGCTTACAACATCACCAACGGCTGATTAAAATGCGGTATGACTCCAGTAATACGTAATAAGCACGATGTGATATTTCAACTACACCCATTAAATTGTTTCGTAACACACACATATATATATATATATATATCTGCTAAAATATATAATCATTAAGTGCTTCATTGATCCTTGTTGGTTTAACTTACCTCAGAAAAGTTACATTTCATTTGCAATAAAAATTTCAATAAAATTTATCTAATGACGTACGAATGTTATGGCTTGTGCAAAGATTGAAGATTCAAAACTACTACTAATTTAAATTTCAGTTAAAATTTTTATAATTATATGGTTTTAAGTTTGCAATTACAGACTTAACATTATTACAATGAATTAATATCTCGATACTATATATATATATATATATATATTTTTTTTTTTTTAAAGCAGAAAGTCTACCAAACTACGAAGATTTGCAAATTATACCCGTTCCTTTAAGCAAAATATTACAAACCTATTATTTTTGAAAAGAACTTATATTTCTAGTTTACTTAATTCAATCATTATATCGTAGAAAATCTATCATACAAAAGATATTTACAAAGTACTTATACTGAACAACTTTTTAAAGTCTTTAAATAAACTTTTTATACTTTTATTACACCTTATCGTGAAATTGGGTTGTCTAGTTACTGATTTTCTTTTAATAAAATCGTCTTTTAAAAGTTTTATTCTGAGAGCTCAACGTAAAGGCCGGATTGAATAAGAATAAAAAAAAGAAGCCCATATAATATTAATTTTAATGCACAATTTTCAAATGCTTCTGTTTTTAATATTGATATAATGAAAAGAGGAATATCCATCCGTTTGGTATACACTGTAAAAAAAGACAAATATTTCTTAATCTGCAAAATTATTATACAACCACGATATAAAATGTACAATAACATTTTTTTTTGCCTATTATTAACCCCTTGCGTGTGGAATATATTTGAGAAAAGCGTGCCAAAAATGAAAAAAAAAATATTTTTAATTTTGTTCGTTATTATCATCAAAATGTTAGAAATAGATTATTTGAAAAAAAAATTAAACGAAATAACTACAGTCATTCAGTGTAACTTTGATTCGGATTTTCTCTATTTTCATATGCCACACTCTTATTTGAAGAATATTGTCGCAACTAGGGTCATAAAAGAGAAGAAATGATCCTAAATTATTGTTTGACTATCAAAAATTAAGGAATAATAAGGATAAAAGCAATAAAAAATGGATTTTTAGCCTGGTTCAAAGTTACCCAGCCATTTAGGGTAACTTTGCACCATATGATAATTTTTTATATAAAATAATTCATTATAAAAAAAAGTATTGTAGTCAGGACAACTTTAAACCCCAAAAAATGTTTTCAGATATGTAAAGACTCCGAATTTACATTTTCCAACATCACAAGATTTGTATAATTTATGATATTGCAACAAATATCAGGCATAAGAAAAGTGGAAGAAAATAACCATGAACATTTAGAAATAAAAAAACAGTTTATTCTTCATATAAAACATAAAAATGCAGTGGAAAACAATTTTCAATGTTTTAACTCAATAATATATCCATAGTTACAGTAATACATACTAGTACTCGTATTATTCAAAGAAGAATAAAAAATGTCGAATGCATGAAATGTCAAATTTGAGTAGTTCCGACCCAAAAAACGCTTTAAATGGATTTTATGTATTTTACACATATTTGTGAAAATATTTACATGTTATATCTAATGTTCATTTTCCTAAATTATATAAGATATACGAGCAAATATGGGAAATTTTTGACAGTAGCACCTATAATTAGTAAATTATAAGCATCACTAATATAACTTTGAGCCGGCTCAAAGTTACCCTGAAAATGTGGTAAAATGTTAGTGCCTTCCTATTTTACATTTTATTAACTATTAATAAATGAATAATCACAAAATATTAACACATTTACAACAGTTAGATAATAATATGTCTTATAAATGAGTATATTGTTACTTACTATGAAAATTTAATTGGATTACAGCAACTTCAAAACAGCATTCAAAATTAACTTGAAAACAGTCCTTTACAAAAATAGTTAGATGATGCACTTAATTTCGCATAATGTTGCTAATTTATTTTCTAAAATAAAGAGTAGAAATCCCAGTTTAGAACCTTGCCAACAGAGCAAAGTTCTGGAGTTTATTTAGTCTTTTAGAGTAAAAAATATTGAAAAATAGGAGGTGGCGCAAAGTTACACCCCGTGGTTCAAAGTTACCCTGATTGACTGTACTATATTCAATATTTTCACATACCGCGTGTCCCAAAAATGACTGATGGACTTTAAAATTCAATACCTTGCAAACGGTGACAGGTATTAATTTTTTTTTTTTTTTTGCAGAAGTGTTATGTAAGATGTGAGGAGTCTTTATGCTGCTCTCAGTTTTAGTTACAGATAGCATCGATAGATGGCCTTCAAGCAATAACCGCTAAATCCAGGCTCAAATTTTCGGCCTCTCTCTTCATCCATGCGAAAAAATGAGATTAAAATGTATTGAATGGATCTCGAAGTAGTAAAAATCGGGTCCTGACTGAGCACCTATTTCTCTCAGTGCCATCTATTGCTGGAAATTCGAACTAAAATCAAGAATCAGAGTAAAAAAAACTCCTCACATCATATATAATCCTCCTCCAAGAATTTTTTAAATATCTGTCACCGTTTGAAAGTTATTGAATTTTAAAATCCAGTTTTACAGTAAAAAAAACTCCTCACATTATATATAATCCTCCTGCAAGAATTTTTTATATATCTGTCACTGTTTGCAAGTTATTGAATTTTAAAATCCATCAGTCATTTTTGGGATACCCGGTATATGGGAAATGTTAATGGATTACAGTAATGTTTGCTAAAATTATAGCAAAATAAACCAAATGACATAATTTTCAAGATATGAATAATAAACTAATACAAAAATATTGTTATTTATATCAACTGTCATGAATTCCATGTCCTTGACATTCCTTTGAATTGCACTAATAGATTTGGGAATGAAATTTGGGAAGAACTGGAAAATTACAAAAATTCGAAAAATGGCGCGAAGCTGCCAAACTTTTCTCGGGAAGGTACCGCTATCTATTGGGAAATTGGTAAACTATATATTAAGCATTGTTCGAATGGTGTTCGGGCTTCAAGGAATAGAAACACCAATTTTTTTCTTACTCGAACTCAGGTCGGGCATTCCAAAATTGGCGCGCTTGCATTGCCCGAACTGAGTTCGGGCGTCACAGGCAAGGGATTAAGAAAAGGGTTCTTTATCTTTAGAATTCTCAGAAACAATGATATTTTCTAGATTTAAAGATGCATTTACGAAAAATAAAGTTTCCATTGTTGCCATTGCTTTTCAGAAACGTTTCTGAGTAGTTTTTAGGTATGTTATTAAGTTTTCTAAAACTGGAATATCGTTTTTAGAGAGGCTATTAATTCTCTATAATATTTGAATCGCGTTTATCTATTATCAGCTGTGTAATTAAATTTACACATGCAAAAGTAACAAAATAACATTAATTTTAAATGCTCCGAATTTATCATGTTTGTCTGTAAAAAATATTTATTGAACATGAAAATGTTTACTTAAGAATGAGTAGTCTCTAAAAAAACGATATTCCGGCTCTAGAAAACTGATTAATACACTATAAAAAGTACCCGGAAATCTTTTTGATAAAAATTGGCAACAAAATAAACATTGTTTTTATAAAAACTTATTAAAACATAATATATTGGTTTCTAGGATTTCAAAAGACAAAGAATGCTTTTTGGAATCCTGGGTTGCTCGTACAAAATTATTGTATATTTTAGGTCATTATTATAATACAGGGTCATCGAAAAATAATGCCTAGATTTAAAAAAATCATATCATCGAAACCTTTTATGTTAAATGAGTAAATCTTTCACTACATGATAACTGGTGAAGGCAAGTTTAGTTTTAGTTCACCAGAACTCGTTTGCTTATCTGTGTTATGCGCGGATTAGTTGCGCAGTCGTCAAGGTCAGCCGACGCACCAGACTGAAGCTGCTCAGTACATGGTTTTTTCCTTAAAAAAAAAGGTCCAATAAATTTGTCATGAAATAACCTGCATACCAAATCACGCACTGTACTTTTTGTTGCACGGTCAACATCGTACTGAGCAGCTGCAGTCTGGCACGTCTTCTGACCTTGACGACTGCGCAACTAATCTGCGCATAACACAGACACGCAAACGAATTCTAATTAACTAAAACCAAACTTACGTTCACCAGTTATCATGTAGTGAAAGAATTACTCCTTTAACATAAAAGGTTTCGATGTTATGATTTTTTTAAATCTAGGCACTATTTTTCGATGACCCTGTATACAGGGTGCCCATAAAATAATGTCCCAGTTTCAATGGTATGGTATAACGGTTTAATTTAGACTATTTACAACACATGAGGCATCAAACTGAAGGTAAACTAATTTAGTTTTCTTACAAATGTTCAATATGTACACCTTTTCTAATACGGCATACCTCCAAACTAAAGTCCAATTCTTTCCACACTTCGGTTAATAAATCCGTAGTAATGGAAGCTATAGACTCTTCAATTCTGTGTCTCAAATCTGGCAAATCCTTAGATAGCTGCGGAAAGTAGACACAATCTTTTATAAAGCCCCAAAAGAAGTTTTATCCGGTAGTGTACGCATTTAAATCTTCAGCCCAGAAATAACGCTTTACGCTCAGGAGTCGCCATTTCGCGTATGTGGCTCTGTAATTGAAACAATAATAAAGCATTACTTGCGCATGAGCTTATCTAAAACTGTTTGAGTTACTCTTTATTTGTGACCTTGTACCAAAACTCGAGAACGCTTACAGTTGATACTATTATAATTTATAGATGAGACACTCTCTATGGGTACCCTGTATTTTCATGGATTAACACTAGAACCACAGGACATTTTACTAAAGTGTTATAAAAATATTTTACACCAAAATTTTTATTTAAAACTATTTAAGTTATTTATTTAACTTATTTCTCCGGGGTATATGTTTAACTTATTTCAGAAAGAAATTTCTAGTTCGAATGGAAATACATTTATTTTCCACCAGTCAGAATGGCCGCTATGGCATTTCTAGTGTTAAGAAATATTGTTCATTCTTTAAGGTGTGATTACATTTCATATAAATAAAAAATAGCAATGAAGAGAATCATTTTTAGATATAATGTCTTTTCATCCATATATCTATCTACTTTTGGGCTTAGATAAGATGATTAAAATTTCACTTACTGAAAACTGTCATATCGGTTTCGTTTTTCTTCCTAAAAGTTAAAAATAATGCAAAAGATTTTTTTTTTAAATTTCAGTATTTATGAATCGTATACCATAAAAAATGTATGCTAAAAACGAGACATAAATCGAAGTTTTTAACGACCTACATCATATTAATTAGCTGAACATAAAATTTAACGTAGAATCTGAGTAACTAGTTTTTCTAATAAATATTTTCATAAAGTTTCAATTTATTTTTTATTGCTGTTTCTTGCTTTTTCTTGTACAAAAGAGCATTTTTTATAAAATAAGTTTTAATAGGAAAACTTCCACTAAAGATTCTAAGACACAATAGCGATACAAATTTTTTGTTAGGAAGTTTGCGAGCTGAACTAGTTAGAATCCAATTAAATAACAAAATATCTAGGAAATTGATTTCCATCTCAATCTTCCAACCGCATTAATTAAAAAAGTATTAATATCGATCATGGGAAGAGATTTATCTAAGAAGATTGGTTGATGAGAAAACGGCGGACATTATTTTATTCAAAATTGGTTTATATAATTTAGAAATTACATCCCAATTTCTTAATTGTGTTCCACTTAAAATATTCTTTCGTTAATGAATTCTATATGGTTCTACAATTTTTTTAAACCCACAAAAAATCGGTTTTCTATCCTTAACTTTTTCTATATTGTAAAAAAAACCCGTCTTTTAACGGAAACTATTTTTTTTTTATGAAGATGACTCTGGAATATTTAACATATTGTGCATTATCCGTTACAAGTGTTCAGTTACACTTACTAATGCGTTAAGTATATATTTACTTGGCAAAATTCCCATTTAAATACGTTATTATTCCATAATCAATATCATCGCAATTTAATTTAAACTTCGTGCATTTATGGTTTTTTAGACTTTCCTACTTTTTAGTGCATTTAAAAACACACATATATTTTCTATATTTTTGAGAAATTTAATGAAAACATGCTTTTCCAAAAAGAAAAAAATATATATATTTATATAAATTTATATTTATTTAATTTTAGCTTACTGCACTCATATGTTAAAAAATATTCCACTAATTTACCGAAAATATTTCCAATGTCAAACATATACACCGAAGAGCCATTACATTATGACCATCTGTTTAATACTACGTAGGATCACATTTCTCCCTCAAAACCACCAACACCCGACCTGGTATCTACTTGACAAAGTTCTTATAGGTAGTCTGAGGTATCTGGTACCAATCGCACACCTACAGCTCCTGAAATCCTCGCAAATTGCGAGGTGGTATCGTGGCAACAAATAATCGTAAGTTTACAGTGCACATTAGTACATATATATTTAACATATATTATAACATAATGTCCTAATAACAGTTATAAAAAATACTTGTTGAATTGTCATTAAAACTAAAGCTGTAGGAATAATCTTCCTATTTGCATAGCAAAAATCTATAAAACTTTGGAAACTGTACTACAAAATAACAGCATTTTACAGGGGAAAAAACCTACAGACTTATTATGAATGACAATTTAATTAACAATTTTCAAGTAAATTTTCAAGTGGGTGAAAAAAGTCCCGGCGAGGGATGTCTTGGCTGAAGTCGCCAATGCTCTACCAACTGAGCCATCCCGGACGAATCTGGAGTATTAATTCACCCAACTAACCTTTAACAATCACAGCATCTGATACGATATCTGAATCAGCTCAACAGAATAAATCGAAGGTTATTTTTAGAACTGCGGTAAACGCTGCATGCGTAATTATATTACATTAATTTTTAACACATTTTTCCAATTTGGAAATAAATTAGAACAGTTGTAAATTTCCAAGTGGGTGAAAAAAAGTACCGGTCAGGGATATCTTGGCTAAAGACGCGAATTCTCTACCAACTGAGCCATCCCGGACGAATCTGGAGGGTTAATTCACCCAACTAACCATTAATAATCACAGCATTTGATCCAATATCTGAATCAGCTCAACAGAATAAATCGAAGGTTATTTTTAGAACTGCAGTAAACGATGCATGCGTAATTATATTACATTAATGTTTAACACATTTTTTCAATTTGAAAATAAATTAGAACAGTTGTAAATTTTCAAGAGGGTGAAAAAAGAACCGGCCAGGGATATCTTGGCTGAACCCGCCAATGATCTGCCAACTCAGCCGTCCCGGACGAATGTGGAGACTTATTCACCCAACTAACCTTTAACGATCACAGCATCTGATGCGATATCTGAATCAGCTCAACAGAATAAATCGAAGGTTATTTTTAGAACTGCAGTAAACGCTGCATGCGTAATTATATTACATTAATTTTTAACACACTTTTTTTCAATTTGGAAATAAATTAGAACAGTTGTAAATTTCCAAGTGGGTGAAAAAAATTACCGGCCATGGATATCTTGCCTGAATCCGACAATGCTGTGCCAATTCACCCATACTGGACGAATGTGGAGGACTAATTCACCCAACTAACCTTTAACGATCACAGCATCTGATCCGATATCTGAATCAGCTCAACAGAATAAATCAAAGGTTATTTTTAGAAATGCAGTAAACGCAACATGTGTATGCGTAATTATGTTAGATTAATTTTTAACACAATTATTCATTTTGGAAACAAATTCGAACAGGTCTAAATTTCCAAGTGGGTGAAAAAAGTCCGGGGCATGATTTTTTTCACCCACTTGGAAATTTAAAACTGTTATGATTTATTTACCAATTGAATAATTGTGTTAAAAATTAATCTAATTTAATTAACCATTAAACATGGTATTACAGTAAATAATATTCTTATATCTCTATTTGATACTTCCTAACACAATCAAGAAATCGCTTTCATGAAAAATAATGTTCTATAAAAATTATGGATATGTCTGCCAACTTGACTTTTCTTTTACTTACATCCTTTAATCTTTTCTATATATTTTTAAAGAAATTTTCACATTGTTACTGTAATAATAGGCCTTTTAAACGAAACTTATACTACACTGAAGTACTATCGTGGACAAAAAAAGAAAACATCCCCTACTACAGTGCGTTCAGAAATTATAAGAGCACTAACGAATTGGTACACTTCTGAAGAAGAAGAATCAGTCTGCAAATTTTTAGCTTGTGTAATTAAAATTGATCATAGGACATTTTCTGTTATAATTTCTACATTAAAATTTAAGTTACATTTTATTAAAATCTTCTAATTTTTCTAAAACATAAGTAAGGTGACTATTAAGAAATCATAAGACCGCCTGAGGAAATTAGCATATTATACGTCACGTCAGAATCATTATAAAACGTACGCGCTTGTATATCATGAAAGTATTCCCGAGAAGCAAAGATGCAGGTTTAGATAGTGTTATTTACGATATATTTGAAGATGCCACGGGGTAAATAGTTGTCTGAGACCGAAGTTAGAAAAATTTGGTTTTATAAAGGTGCTGTTAAAACTAAATGAGAAATAGCTCGGTTAATGAAGCGTTCTAAAACTACCATTCACAAAGAAATATTTTTTTTTAAGTATTCAAATAAAATTAAATGATCTGGAAGGAAAGGATTTTGACAGCATGGTATGATCGACAAATATTTCGATTAAATACTCAAAAAGGGCTTTCAAATCGGGAAATTTCCAACCGTTTCAACAAAAGAATCTCACACGTATCAGTTTGGAAGAGTCTGAAATCATACAGTAGTGCAAAATGTATGAAACTGTTGAAAAAACCGAGGCTATTGAAACATCATAAAGATGAAAGACTGAAATGGGCTAAAAATGTCATGTCATGGGGAAAAAATGGAAACAAGTGATATATTCAGATGAAAACTTTAAACTTGACGGTCCGGGTGGTTATAAACACTATTGGTACGATTTGAGGACGAAACAATGCTTCAGTCGACAAATGGGAGAAGGATCAGTAATGGTTTGGGGAGCTTTTAGTCATGATGAATTATGCGATTTAACCTGAATTTCGGGACTTATGAACTCTGCGCAAAACCAGGCTATGTTATATGATCGTTTGATACCATTTGGACCATTTTTAGGTGGTGTTAACTGGATGTTTCAGCAGGATTATGCTTCTTGCCGTGTGTCTAAATCGACCCAGCAATGGTTTAAAAAAGAAAAAAATCATGTTTTGGCATGGCAAGTCGAAATCCGGACTTGAATCCTATGGAAAATCTTTGGGGCGTATTAAGACGCAAAGTTTATGCTAATAATAAACAGTTTTTTTCTGACAATGAACTAGAGCAGCCATTGTAAAAGAATGGCACAATATTTCTGAATCAGTAGATAATCACCTGGCCACTTCTATGAAAACAAAGTGTTTGATGTTATAAGGAAAAATGGAGGACCAATATCTTATTAATTTACATATTATTTTTGTTTTTAGACAAGTAGTCTTATAATTTGCTAACTGTGTATTTTTCAACCATTGCTTATATTTTTGTTAACATACTTATTTATTGCATTATTCAAAATTATTGCAAACTAATTTTAATAAATATGTTGTATTTTTATATCTCATGTGTTTAAACTATAATTAGAATCTTTATTTATTTCATAATTTGAAAATCAAGGTGGTCTTATAATTTCTTAACGCACTGCTACTCTGCAACTAATTATAATAGAAGAAAGTTACTGGTACCAAACAATTTCAAATAAAATGCACTTTTAAATAATGCATATAAAATGTACTTAGGGGGGCAGCTACAAATCAAAACTAGATCAAACTTCGTTTTTTACAATGGCAAAGCCCAATTTTGATAATATTTTAAATCTTCGGTTCAAACAATGCGTAGAAACGAAATTTCAAGTCATTTGAATAACCAGTTTTTGAATTATAAACATTCAAAATTTAGAGCTTCTAATATTAAATTACATTTTCATATTTTTATTAATATCTCGTGAAATTATAATGGTAATGTGATAATGTTTTGTATGTTTTAATACTACAAAACCCAAACATAAATATATTGAATTTGTAGTTTTAAAAATTTTATAATATGAATACGAATTATGAAATTTATATTCCACAAAAACATGAATTGAGACCTGCTATTTTTTTGATAGATCTATATTTATTATGTCCTACTTTATGCGAATTCCGAATTTTAAATTTTTCTTTCAAGTAGTTTTCGAATTATGATTAAAAAACCTGAAAATAGTTGCTTAAGATGATGTTCTATGATGTTCTGATCTACATTCTATGACGTTCTGAAAAGCATAATTTGAAAAAAAATATGTACATATTTTGTTCATTCTATTGAAACACTTGGGCTGGCAAAAGGCTGGCAAAAATATTAAGCGAGTGAATTAGTCATATAGACAAGAAATAATACATTAACAGAAATGACATAGTCATTCTGCAACATTTCAACACTCTAGCCCAGAAGTTCAATTTGAATACTACCCATAAAATATGCTCATTTTAAAATATTTATTTTCTCTTAAACTAATCGTACGAATTTCATTAAAATTTCTATTTAGGCTAATTGAAGGGTGTAGAATGTATCTATGGTGTCAAACTTGGGTATTGTTATTAAAAAACGAAGTTTGAGTTCATTTTTATATGTAAAAGGACCCCGAAGCAAGTTTTATATACATCGTTTAATAGAAGGCTTTATTTCCAATCGTTTAGTACAAGGAACTTTCTTCTACAATATTTTTTTGTGGAGTTATTAGGGGGTGTTTACATTTTTTCCCACAACTGTACATTCACTGCAAATAAGGGCGTCTTAAATTCAGACACATATGTCACTGAAAAAGTAATTCAGACACTTAAGTGTCTGAATATGGCATTTCAGACATCAAAGGTGTCTGAAATTAAGACACTTAAGTGTCTTACAATATGATCATGGTATAAACACTGTAAACTGAAATATCTGAAATTCAGACACATAAGTGGCTGAAACTGGAGTGTTCAATTTTCAGACATTTTAAAGTGTCTTAATTTTTAAGACACATGTATACGTCTGAATTTAAGACATTTCAAACGTCTGAATCGCATCCATTTTTGATCACCCTTCAAGTTTGGCTATAAGCAATCAATTGTTCACTGTTTTTTGTAAGCTTTATACACTGTAAAAAATAACCATTACAATATGGAAATTATATTGCTAATTTTGACGCTAATTTACGTATTTTAATGTAAATTTTCTTCCGTAAATTCCTGAAAATTTTCCATTTTTTGCATATTTCTCCATTTAAAAGGTAAAATATAATCTTTCAAGGACAAATCCACATATTTCGCAATGAGAATTTTCTAAACTCAAGTATATTAGACATGATTTTTTTATGTATATTCAAACTAGTGCATTGGCGCACCTACTGGGGGAGTTAAGGGGGTTGAAGCCTCTCCCAGACTGGACTAGATATTATTTTTTTTTTAATTATGAAAGAATATTATTATTTTTTAATAGATCCTTAAAAAATTGGAATTTTTAAAAATATATGAATTTTGTCGCACATTTTTTTTTCTTTTTTAAATTTTATTATGAAATTCGAAATTATAGCATGTTTAAAATTTACTTAATTATAAACATTAATTACTTAATTATACTTAAGTAAACTAATTAATTAATGTTTTTAAAATTTACTTTAGAAAAAACTATTTACTTAATTATAAATTTAAGATCAAGTGCAACTTTTTGCACACTTTAACCATCACAATATTTTGATAATTTAATAATAAAACTTTAAATTGTTTGATTGCAAACACACTTTAAAATTATCCAAATACGGAAACACACCAAAAAAATCGCAAAAACAAAGATACGTATTAGTACAGTACAGTATTTCATTATTTAACATCTTAAAAGCATTCAGAATTACACCAATCAAAACTTTCCAGCTGGTTACGACGCTTGCATTTTTTTACGACTATAACACTGCCTCTAAAATATGCTAGTCCCCTCCAAATCGCAATTCTGGATGCGCCACTGAATCTGTGTGGTATCCAAAGCGTATGCTGATGCTATTTCCCTCTGAAATTTAAAGAAAATGTAAAGTTTAATTACGAAATTTTCACAAAAGAAAAATACTTGGAAAATATACCCAAAACTGTGGCGCCATCTATATTGAATAAGAAAAGCCGAACTTAATATAATTTTGCGCATTTAAGTTTTTGATGATGTTTTGAGAAGTTATTTTAATTCGTTATTATTATTATTTTGGAATTATATGGAATATTTCCGAAATTTTTTACTACATAACTTTTTAGCTAATGATTGAGTATTGATTTAATTCAGGAATGATCTCATTTCACCGTAAGAAAATTAGTCTCATCAAAAAATTTTAACCTCCTGTATTTCGATCGGAAAAAAGGAAGAAAAAAATTATTTGCGGAAATATAAAACACTGGTTTTTATTATTTTTCAAGAAAAATTATATACAATATTTATAACTGAGAATTTTTGTTCAGAATATATGGCATATGGAATATGGAATATATAGGAATTAATGAGTCCAATTAAAAAAAAGATCGCCATATATTCAACCGATCTGAAGAAAAAAAGAGAAAAAAATCAAAAAACAGAACACTATATTCCTTCACACACTTTTATATACACATACCTTCGCATTAACATTAAACACAGGCTTTGGGCAAAAATATATGCATTTTTGTTTTTAATGAAAAATTGATTTTATTTTTAATGGGCGTTGAATTACGCCCCCCCCCCACCCCCTTACCCACACAACTGAAACGGGACAAGCCCGAATTAAATATATATAGATATTAATTAAATATATATGTAATATATATACATATGCACTGTTAAAACATTTTAAATATTTTAATATTTCAAAAGTAACGTGTCATCTGTATTAACAATAATATTTCTGTTCTGAAAATTTCTTCGGTAGAAGTAGAAAAACCTTCTGCTAATCTTACATTGCAGGAAATTAAAAAGCAAAATATTCAAAATTCTAGAGAAAAGATGTGTAAAATAATTCAGAATTGTAAGTAGATTAACAAAATATTTACAATTACCGTAAAATAAATTGTGAGTCATAAGTCAGTAACAATATTCGAGATTCTCAGCTGTGCAGGTGTGGCCGAGAGGATAGAACGACCAGTCTAGTAACCATATGGTCCGCAGTTCGTATCCTGCGAGGGGTAAGTGTAATGTTGAAAATTGAGTTAAATGAGTTAATCATGTAAAATGTGCGAGATCTTGTATTGAAATACGTGTGTACCCTTCTTTTTTCTTTCTTTTTTTTTTTAAATACAGAAATTTCCAAAAAAATAAATAAATAAGTAAATAATAAAAAAAATAAATAAATAAATTTTTCCAGAAATTGAAAAAAATTTTCATTAAAATACGTAAATTGATTGGCGGTACAATTTTTATATTTTAAAGAATTTTTTTTCTTCTGTGTATAAGGCTTTCCGAAAAAATGGCTGCTTTTGAAGAAATTAAAGGTGCTCAAACATGGATGCATTTCAGACATTTGAAATGTCTTAAATTTAGACACATACAAGCGTCTTAAAAATTAAAATGTCTGAAAATTGAACACTACGTTTCAGACACTTATGTGTCTGAATTTCAGACATTTCAATTTACAGTGTTGCTACTCAACCCTTCCGGTGGCAAAGTAATTCTGTTGCTATAACGGTAATATGATTCCCTGCCACCGGAAATTACTAAGAAATAGATTTGGAAATTTTCCACGTACATTATAAGAGCAAAATTTTATGAAATGTTCTGGGTCTTATTTGGCAATTTAGATTTAAAATTAAGTCGTATAAGTAATACATCGCTAAACCACTCGAACGATTAAAATGATAGTGCATTTTTTTTCAAATCGAAGTCTGTGTGTATTGTTATACTTACACATTTAATGTAGAGCAGTAAAATTATAATCATACATACACTTTTGGCCAGTATACATACTTAAAACAAAAGAAATAACAATGATAATAAAGTTTTAAACAAACAAAATCTCCAATATGTATTAAATTTTTTTAATTTTAACTTTTCTCATTTATTCAAATGTATTCATTAATTCTTTGATTTTGTATCAGAGTTGAAAATTTTAGGAATTGATTTTTACCCAAAGCCTTTTTAGATATATAAATATTTATATTATCTTACACGCAACATTTGTGTGTTTTCTGTTCGTATATTAACAATATATATATTTGAATTCAACATATTAATACTTATCAACAAGTTTATAACTTTAATGTGTAAATGTAATATCAAATGTAATAAGTTCTCCATGTACAGGTGTAATAAAAAAAATTGAAATGCTCTATAAGTGCTTATCTCTGTGAGACCGATATAGATTATAAATTGCAAAAGTGTTTAATATAAGGTAGGATTAAAGATTATATAGATGAAATATTTAAATTTTTATACAATCCCTGGATTCTATCAGTTATATTTAGAAATTTTTTCTCCATGCTCTGACAAGTAAAACAGTAAAAATTATATCTTTTCTGTAAAATTTGTAACAAGTGAAAATTGGTTCATTTCTACGACTAAACTCGTTGAGTTTTCATAATTTGAATTTTATGACATTTCGATGCTTTCAGGTATTAAAAAGTCATTTTTCCGTTGTTAGTACTGGAAGCCTCACATATTTCATAAAATGTAACGTATCATACCTCGGTGAGTTTTGGTCATAGAAGCATTGAACTTTTACTGAATAACTTGTAAGTGAATCGAGAAAAAAATTCCTATGTATAATATGACGCCGACACCGTATATAACTTTAAAAAGTATTAACTTAAAAAAAATAATAGTAAGACAATTTCGTCGATATAACCTTTCATTCTTATTTTGAACTATTTTGCAATTCAGATTGCCTACACCCCTCAACAGGTAAAAAAACAAAGAGCGTTTTAATCTATTTTGGACAACCTGTAAAGAGAGTGTTCTTTTTCTAAAGACTAATAGTCACTTCAACTATTATAAAATACTCTCTAATTGTGACACTAATATTTCAGTAAAGTAAACGTTAAAAATATGTGGTGTCAATATTTCATTTTGAGAAGTTCAAATGCAATTCAATTTGACTGAAGTATACAAAAATTGTTTCGTGATATATTTAGAATAAACATGAATTGCACCTAATTTACGCTATTCACTTGGTGAACATGATTAAGTTTAAAATGCTTTGAGTAATTAGAGGCAGACAAGGAAGGTCTACTTATTACCCAAACTTTCGGTCAGTTTTAAATTAGAATGCAGACATTATACGTTTGAGAATGCATAAAAGCAATTTACTTTCGGAAATAAATATGAGTGAATAATGAATCAGAAGGGCATCTTTTACTAAATACCAAAAAAAAAATCTTGGAATATAAATTTTCAATCATATAAGTTTTCAATTTAGGTTTTATTTTAATACTAGCAGGCACGCCCGGCGTTGCCCGGGGTTTGTAAATAATGACCTTAAATAAAACTTAAGTTTATATCATTTTATATTCAAAATTGGTGTTAGTTAAAGTGAGAAATATTTATTTTGTCGTTCATGTAACAGCTGGGGAACCTAAGATGTTGTTAGAAAAATAAAGCTAGTGAATTGGACTATTTTAAGGGATCATTAGAATATAATTTAAAATAAATGTGCAAAAAATTGGGGAAACGATTAAAAAAGGGCCCTAGGGCCCCAGTAAAAATATGTGAGTGTTAGTCTAAGGAGAAGAGTTCAGACTCAACTTTAAAATTACGCACTGCGAAGGTGAGAAAAATAGGATGTGAAAAACGCATGGCACACAAATAATTTAATGGGCTCTGGATCGGGCCCTACGGGACCTAGACGGGCCCATGGTCTTAACTGGAATGTAGAAACGGGAGAATAACTAAATGGAGAATGTATCCAAAATCAAGATCAGATAAAAAGGAAGCAATTTATTAAAAATTTAGTGCACTGAAACTTCAAGAGGCCATGTACCGGCCCCTTGTAAGGGTGACAGGGTCTTAAATGAAATGTAGAAATGGGGTAGAAACTGAAAGGAGAAATCACCCCCCAAAACGAAGAAGATCGGATAGAAAAGAGGCATGTTATTAAAAATTTAGTGCACTAAATCTTCAAGGGGCCGTGTACCGGGCCCCTTGGAAGTTTGTCAGGGTCTTAACTGAAATGTAGAAATGGGGTAGAAACTGTAAAGAGAATTCACCCCCAAAAATGAAGCAGATCGGATAGAAAAGAGGCATGTTATTAAAAATTTAGAGCACTAAAACTTCAAGGGGCCCTGTACCGGGCCCCTTGGAAATTTGCAAGGGTCTTAACGCAAATGTAGAAATGGGTTAGAAACTGAAAGGACAATTCACCCCAAAAACGAAGAAGACGGGATAGAAATGATGCATTTTATTAAAATTTAGTGCACTAAAACTTCAAGGGGCCCTGTACTGTGCCCCTTGACAGGGTTCCAGGGTCTTAACTGAAAATGTAGAAATGGGGCAGAAACTGAAAGGAGAATTCACCCCAAAAACTACGAAGATCCGATAGAAAAGAGGCATGTTATTAACAATTTAGTGCACTAAAACTTCAAGGGGTCCTGTACTGGTTGCCAGGGTCTTAACTGTAATGTAGAAACGGAGTAGAAATTGAAAGGAGAATTCACCCCAAAAACGAAGAAGACCAGATAGAAAAGAGACATGTTATTAAAATTTAGTGCACTAAAACTTGAAGGGGGCCTGTACTGGGCCCCTTGACAGTGTTCCAGGGCATTAACTGAAATGTAGAAAAGTGGCAGAAACTGAAAGAGAATTCATCCCAAAAACGAAGAAGACCGGATAGAAAAGAGGCATGTTATTAACAATTTAGTGCACTAAAACTTCTATGGGCCCTGTACCGGGCCCCTTGGATGTTTGCCAGGGTCTTAACTGAAATGCAGAAATGGGGTAGAAACTGAAAGGAGAATTCACCCCAAAAACGAAGAAGACCGGATAGAAAAGAGGCATGTTATTAAAATTTAGTGCACTAAAACATCCTGTCAAGAGGCCCTGTACTGAGCCCCTTGACAGGGTCCCAGGGTCTTAACTGAAAATGTAGAAATGGGTCAGAAACTGAAAGCAGACTTCACCCCGAAAACAAAGAAGATCGGATGCAAAAGTGTCATGTTATTAACAATTTAGTGCACTAAAACTTCAATGGGCCCTGTACTGGGACACTTGACAGGATTTCAGGGTCTTAACTGAAAATTTAGAAATGCGGTAGACACTGAAAGGAGAATTCACCCCGAAAACGAAGAAAATCGGCTAGAATAGAGGCATATTATTAACAATTTAGTGCACTAAAATTTCAAGTGGCCCTGTACTGGGCCCCTTGACAGGGTTCCAGGGTCGTAACTGAAAATGTAGAAATCGGGCAGAAACTGAAAGGAGAATTCACCCCAAAAACGACGAAGATCGGCTAGAAAAGAGGCATGTTATTAACTATTTAGTACACTAAAACTTCAAGGGACCCTGTACTGGGCCCCTTGCAAGGGTTCCAGGGTCTTAACTGAAATGTAGAAATGGGACAAAAACTGAAATAGAATTCACCCCCAAAACGAAGAAGACCGGATAGAAAAGAAGCATATTATTAACATTTAGTGCACTAAAACATCAAGGGGCCCTGGACCGAGCCCCTTGAAAGGGTGCCAGGGTCTTAACTAAAATGTAGAAATGGGGTAGAAACTGAAAGGAGAATTTACCCCGAAAACGAAGAAGATCGCATAGAAAAGAGGCGTGTTATTAACAATTTAGTGCACTAAAACTTCAAGGGGCCCTATACGGGGCCCCTTGACATGGTTCCAGGGTCTTAACTGAAAATGTAGAAATGGGGCAGAAGCTGAAAGGAGAATTCACTTCAAAAACTACGAAGATCTTATAGAAAAGAGGCCGGATAGAAAAGAGGCATGTTATTAACTATTTAGTGCACTAAAACTTCAGGGGGGCCAGAACTGGGCCTTTTGCAAGGGTGCCAGGGTCTTAATTGAAATGTAGAAATGGGGTAGAAACTGAAAGGAGAATTCAACCCAAAAACGAAGAAGATAGGATAGAAAAGAGGTACGTTATTAGCAATTTAGTGCACTAAAATTTCAAGGGGCCCTGTAATGGGCCCCTTGACAGGGCTCTATGGTCTTAATTAACATGTAGAAATGGTACAGAAACTGAAAGGAGAATTCACCCCCAAAACGAAGAAGATCGGATCGAAAAGAAGCATGTTATTAACAATTTAGTGCATAAAAACTTATAGGGGCCCAGGGGCCCCGCCACTTAAAAAATTAAAAATCTGAGCCTTAGGTGCATCAGGACCTGTCTTGGACTAATCACTCCTGAAGTTTCAGACTTCTACGTGCGGTAGATTTCTTTAGCCATCGCCAAGAGACACACACACACACAGAGCGATTTGTTCTTTTATTAATATAGATTTTTAGAAGGTTCCTTTAATCCAAATGTGGAAAAAGGACAATTCAATGGCATTCTAGTGACATCTTTATATTAATGAATATTAATGATTAATATTAACGAATATTAATGATTAATATTAATGAATATTAATGAATTAATGAGTAATATTAATGAATATTTTCAAATGTTCTTTTTGTTTACTAATAGTCATCTTCTAATTTTATTATCTTTCAAAGACTTCTTATGTCTTTTATGTTTCAAATAAAATAGTCTAATATTCCTCCGGTTTAGTTTGAATGAATTTATGAGAAGGTTAAACTAATGGATTTTAGTGATATTGTAGGTGCCCGATACTACCGTTCGATATAAAAAAGATCTGAATATAATGTGGTTGTAACTATGATCCCTAATTCAAAAAATATAAGTACACAATGTTGCAAAAAAATATGTGCACCCAGAAAAAATTGAGCCACGACCATGGAACTCGGTATGTGTTTGGTTAAATGACCAAACGATTAAAAATCAGAACGAAAAACATTTTATTGACTAGTAGTAGAAAAAAGAATGTCAGTTTCAGTAGGTTGTAAAAAACACGTTTGCCAGCTATAAAAGCCGATATTCGGTGAGGCATGGGATCTATTATGTTACCGATGTCCCTCTGCGGTAGATTCTGCCATAAACGTAGTATCTGATAAATTAGTTCGGTGGTACTCCAAGACGGCTGAAGTCAACTTTCCGACCTGTCCCAAATTTTCTGCATTGGTGCAAGATCTGGTGACCTGGTAGGCCATAGAAGGACATTATATCCTTGTAGTCATTGTTTAGAGAGTCGTGCAGTATGTGGCATTGCATTATCTTGCTGGTAAGTGACACCTGGTCGACTCTGTAGCATAGACCGTACCATCAGCGGAAAAATGTCATCTACGTACATGCGAACCATTAGAGTATCTTGCTTCATGAGTAAAACTGATCAGCTGCTCTCGCAGATCGTCCCCCCCACCGAATGTCACTGTATGCGATATGTCAGTGTGCCGGTCAGTAATAAATGCAGGATTGGACAGCTAGCCTCTCTGCCTTCACACATGTGCGGTAGTCACCAGCACTGAGAGAAAAGCGGGCTTCGTCGTTGAATATCAGATTTCTCCAGTTAGACACCGCTCAGCTTGCTCGAGATCGATAACAATCCAGACGACTCTGCCTATGTTCAAGTGTTAAAAGCAATTGCCTAAAAGAACGTCGAGATCTTGACCCAGAGGCGCAGGTCATCTACAGATGGTATATCTTGATACCGCTGCATCCATATCAATTGGCAAATGGCGTCGAACAGATGATAGTGACATTGTTGGTGTAGATGTGACGGTTCTTCTGATTGCTCGATCCTCTCATGCATTTCTGGCACAGGGACATCCTGAGCCACTGCAGCGACTGGCCGTGCCTTCTCCGATCCACTGATGCCGAACTACAATATCAATTCGAGAGCAAAACACTGGATGATACGTCTGTTGGACCAACCCGCTTTTTTTAGACCTATGATTCTTCGAAGTCAGACCACTGTTCGTACTGTAGTCGAGTACACCTTATTGGTGTCATGGTTTCAAAATCCGTGTATCAAGAATGGTAGTCCAGTTCTAATTACTCGTGAATTCAAGTACCGGTCTTTTAAATGCTACCTGCTACGCAATTTAAATGCACATTGCACTAACCTCCATTGGTCATTTGTGCTAAAATGTTAATAATTTACATTACTCATCAAATCACATCAGCACGCCAAGTTTCGTAGCTCTGGATTAATTCTTTTCGGGTGCATATAATTTTTTGCAACAGAATGCATATAGGATTCGATGCTTTTACAAAACTACTCCTAAAACCAATAAACATCCTACCTCCCTTAGCTGTCCCTATAGTTCAGAAATAATGGAGGTATATACTCCAAGAGAACGAAGTTAAATACGCTATTTGTTTATAGTAATATAATCAATTACTATTTGAGTTTGCTATCTAGTCATGATTATTTGAAATGTTTCAAAACACTGACTTTCAAAACACTCTGCATAATATGTTATGGAGTTAATATTTGTAGTTACTCTCTAGTCATGATTATTTGAAACGTATTACATGGAGTTTTAAACATGATTTGAAATTGCTGCCTTGAATTGTCTGCGAAGAACGTCTGAGAATTAGATAATTCCTTAGAAGATTTTTTTTCTTAGACTGCTAAAACACTCTGCAATAAATGTTATGGAATAATATTCAATATAAATTCTATATGATTCAATAATATAAATAATTTGATAAGTGTAGAAAGTACCGCGATGTGATTTTGAAAGAAATATACAAATGACATCAAATTTCTTTATTAATTAAAAATTTTTTATTGCCCGAAAATCTATATTTCCCACCACTAATAAGTGGCGTTTCAGTTGTATTAGCAGCTATTACAGTGGCGCAGCACAGTTCGCCAAGCAACTGTTATTAAAAATATTCCATTTGACGGAGGTAATTAGTGAGAAAATCTGTCAGATATCACAAGATATTCTGCAGATAATCGAACGAAAATTCTTGCCACACGTGCTTGAATATTAACAAGTCGACACCTGAGAATGAGAATGTTCAATCTTGCACCGTCATTTTATACAGGTTTAAATTTCTTTCGCAGAAAATCTTGCTCACATCACTTTTGGGGCATGTTATAACATTTTCAAAGTCAAATCAAATGACTAGCTTATTAGGGTAAATTTCTCTCATCATTTGTTAGAGTTCTGGTGGAGTCAACTTCTTTTCTGTGCAGACCATATTAGGATTCCATGTTTATATTAACGTCCCCCTCAATTTTAGCTCGTTTATACTCCTCTCAGTGATCCGGCCTGTATTTCTTTGGTTGATGGAATTCAATGTTGAACTGTGTGTGAAAGATGTACCTATAAATATGAAAGTTTCACTGGCTCTTCATTGTTTTGTCTGCATTTCTGTAAGTAGATATAGTACATTTTCCGTAAATTAAACCCAGATTATAAGTTTTTTTTTTTTTAGTGTTTGCTCTGTTGTAGTGAGATTGAACCTTTGGAAATTTTTCAGTATGAGCTTATACATTATCCATGACATCATGTGAGATTGCTCTACTTGAAGTTTATCCCCGCTTATCACCAGTAGGGGTACGTGTTTTTGTATCCTTATTCTGATGCACTGTATAAATTTGTTTATGACTAACGGACAATGTTCCCAAAAATTTTTTACACACTCTTGCACTCCCTGTCACCACACCTTGTCACTCCCTGTAAACAAATAGTAAAAAGAGGTGTGCTGTCGATTGGAGTTTGTGTTGGTGCTTGATCTCTTTTCCAATGTTCGATCGTTCGTCAATGTTCGATCCAAATGATCGTTTTTCCAATGAACTGATATTTCTCATTCTGTAAAATCTTTTGTACGACATAGGTAAACGTGATGTGCATCTCTTTCTGCATGTGGTATCACCCCACTTCACTGCACGACGTACTGGATTGTCCTCTGACAACATATTACCACGTTAAAAAACACAGAGGTATGGAGATTCCGGATTGGATTAATTATATTAGTGAAAGTCCTGTTCTCATGAACAGAATATCAGCACTAATGAGCTTTATAGAGAAAACTGAAGTCATTTTTAGAAATAGTTATCCATACCTCGCGGACACTTCTTCATACGATGATTTATGATTTTTATTGTTGTCTTCTTTTTTTCCATTGTAAATAGCTTATATATATATTAATTAATTAATTAATTATTGTTATGGGTATTATAGTTATTACAAGTACTGTTTTTGTTACAAATATTTTGTATTTTTTATAAATCGCCATGTTTTGAACCTGGCAGCTATTTTGAGAATCTTACAGTTTTTTGAGTTACTAAAGCATAAATATAAACATTGACCATAATTTTAAAACTGCTGTCAAAAGGGTGTACTATTATGCAATTAACTTGTAATTACATTGCGGATAATTGAGATTACAAATTTGCCCAACTCTGCTATGCTGTTGCTCTGAAGAGGCAAATTGTTTCGTTCCGGAATTGTAGTTTGGCTCCACCTAGTGAGCAAGTATGTTTTTGGCTCTACCTAGCAAGCAATCTGAAAAAGTATTATTAAGCTGTTCGACCATTGAAGCATCTACACATCAGTACACACCGCCAATATCACGCGGTGGATGTTAATTATAACCAATGTAATCATAGTGAAGCATTTATGTTTGTTCGTGTAATGTGCTGTTTCAACTGTTAATAAAAATGTCAAAATTAACTTCAAACCTCTACAGACCATTAAAGATTGACACAATTTTTTATCTAATATTATACTAAAGTGGGTCGACTACACTTAAACTTATATTATGCACTACAGGGCAGAATAGCCATAACCTCCTCAGTCCTGATGTCACTGCAGGAGACACTAAAAATCACCCTTTAAATTAATTTAAATGCTTCTAGAATTGTTAAAACTTCTTCTAAATCTTTTTAATAAATATGTGTATATTATAATCATCGATATATAAAAAGATACATCCTTGGAGATGTTTTATAGAAATTTTAAGGCGATTAATATAAATTACAGAATTAATTGTTTAATATAAGAATCTCAAGGAACGAGTGACGACAGATCAGAGAATGTTTCAGAAAAAATACCAGCACATAAAATGTTACTTTATCTAATCGCACGATTAGAAAAAGCGAATTTTCTACACGAAAATACTAGTATTTTCCATGAAATTTTTCTTTATCTGTCGCAAACTGTTCTAAATATAAATAATTTGTGTTTGAAAATTTAATCTAAATAGAGGAATATAATAAATAAAGGGTCTAAAGCAAAACAAAAATGTTCCTTTGCTGTATTTTGAATTTATTACCCTTTTTAAATTTCGGATAAATTGTTTCTTTTTTTTAAATCGTTAATTTTTTTTCAAGTATGAAAAATACTTGTTTCATTTAAGAAACTTCTTTGTTTTCGGAGATGAATATTCTTTTTATAAGAATGTTTTAATTTTATTAATCTCTTTTAAATAAGTTCAATAATACCGATAGGGAATTTCTTTCATAGTAAAAAAAAAATATCGATTCCTCTTTGTAGTAAAAAAAAAAAAAAGGGTTCAAACTGTATTTGTTCCGACTGAAAATTATTAGAATGAGAATAAATAATAAAAATAAAGTTTACTTTTGTAAATATCTTGTATTTGAATATCAAATATTAAGACTTTTAATAAAACTGCCACCTGCATATGTTCACGTTGAAAGAATGTCATATTGACATTTTAAAATTTTATTCTGTATTAGATATTTGATGTAAATTTCTTTTAATCTCAGAATTTTTATTAGTTTTGCAATTAACTTCATTTTACATCAAACATATTAAATCAATACAAACATTGAAATTTCCAGTAAAATATAAATCCTTAAGTGGTTACTTCGAAGTGATCAGCAAATGTTTTTCTACTTTCAACAACAGATTGTTTGGTGATAAGTTAAATAAATTGCTTTGAAAAAAATTACCGTTTTACGTTCATAAAACATAAAAATCTTGACAACGTTTGATTTGTAACTAGTTGTAACTTCGACAACTTGACAGTTTTTGTGAGGAAATTTAATAGTTCGTTATTTACCATGCGAAGAAAAAGTCACAGGTAAAATAAAAGATTTTGGGTGATTATTTGGGAATATAAATATTTTTAAGTAATTAAATATTTATAATATGAAATATTCATATATATTTCTAAACATATGAATATTTGATTATTTTAAATTGAAATAGTAATTTATTTTGTATTTAATACAATTACTTATAAGATATTTGGAAATTGTCATAAATTATATATGTAACATTTTTTTAATTTTACGTTATGTGATAAATATATGAATTACGGTTATTTCTTGTTGTAATTATCGTAACTTTCGAAGTGTGAATGAAATAGGTCGATTAAGACGATTTTGTGCATTTAGGTTTTTTGGTTAACAGATTTTTTTTTTACAAGTATGAAATTTGTTGTTTCTGTAATAGTTTTCGGAAATTGATGATGGAAAAGCTGAGTGCGTGACAGCGATGTTGCGCTGGAAATTGCATTTGCTCACGGCTGCAGCGCCTGTAGCTGCTGGACTGCAGAATTGCATTGAATAAGATTGCCCATGTCTATACATTGATAATCTAAACAGTAACTTACACTTTTCTGGCATACACATTATTGTCTGTTTGTCTTGGGAAGTTATGGAGTAGCTTGAAAGTCTCGTAGAATAAAAGTGAATATCCTGAAAATGTAATGTCATAAAACTTTGCACATCACGTTGATCTTTTTCAAATTTTATTTTTCTTTACTTTGTAGTTTGATTAGATGCTACGACGAGGTTCAGCTCTCAATGTAATCCCCTACTCCAGCGCCACAGTTGAACTCTTGGGAGATTTACAATTTCCTAACCACTAGTTCTGTAGAATTGTTAACTTCTGTCATATACTCAGCTTCGGGCGGAAATAAGTTGGTCTTTCGATCTCTGCTTTTGGAACTTCGCTAGCTATTCAAAATCATAATTCGTACTTTTGGGTATTATTTAAATGAAGGCATCGGTTGGTGTAATTTTTAGTCGTAATTTATTTATCATTCAGAAAAAAGTGTTTATCAGAACAGTTTTTTGTGAAAGCATAGGAAGCGCTTACATATAAAGTTTTTAGAGAATTCAGTGTTAACTTACGTGCCGCTATTAGCCAAGTGCCCAACAGAAGTGTTTATATTATATATTGAAGTGATTTTTGAATTAACTACAATAAGCCTGAACAATGCTACTTAAAAGTAATTTTGAATAAATATCATAATGTGACTGAGAAAGTTTTAATGCTTTCGCATTGATAAAATTTTTTAACTAAAATTTACTTTTGATTATTTTTTAAAGCATACTTTTTTTTCATCTTAAAAAAATTAAAAAATGTTACATTTTCTACTTCATTCTTACCAAATATGTATCACATAGATGAAATATTTGTTGGAATTAAATAATGTGAGTTTTACGAGTTATAAATTTCCAATTGAGTGTAAAAGTGTCCATGTCAGGGTTCGAATCAGGAACCTTTTGCCTTAAGCTGCCAACGCTCTGCTAACTGAGTTGTCCTAGACATAAACCTGGTGGACACAATTCATCCAGCCGACCTTATAGATAATGGCATCTGGTATGTTATCTGAAACAGCTCAACATACTCAGCTCGTAGGTAATGGAACTCGAAGCATACGTTTGATACGTAATTACACTTTATTTACCAATTGCAATAATTGTGTTAAATTAATAAAGTGTAATGTGAGTTTTTCTGAATTACAACAGCATAAAATTTAGCTTTTTCATGTATTTCTATATATCATGGCTATATTAGAAAAAAATATTAGATCCTATACAAGGGTGATTTCTTAGTTCCGATTGGATTCAAATGATTGGTGTACCGAATTAACTATAGTATAAACGCTGTGTCTACCTAAAGTAAAATGGGTATGCACTGCACGATAAGGTACTCGGCATCGCTTTCTAGCGTCAAACTGTGGCGTTAAAATTCCTATCTCGATAACTCTACGAGATTCAGGGATAAAACAAATTCAAAGTTGCAGACCACCTCAGTTTAGTACGAAATGATGTCGAACACGTAAAAATAACTTTGTCAAAATTCCTAAAATGCGATATTTTTATATCCAATCACCAGAATAAATATGCCCTGAATTTCATTCAGATGTGTGGCATTATAAAGTGTATGCACAATTACAAATAAATAACACAATTAAGGAAAGTACAGATTATTTTTATAAGGAAAACAAGTTGATCATGGTCAGTGTGCCCATCACCGGCAGCAATGATATGTCTCTGATGGTGGAGATACTGAGCATGCATAACTTGATTTTTTTTCTTTATCAGAAGAAACTGTACCTTACATTAACATTTTAGACATTTAGTGTTTTACTGTTACCTTACTGTTTTAGAAATGTACATCTAATTTATAATGCCGAATTTCTTCATACAACAAGTAGTGTTTTTAAGTCGGTGATTGGATATAAAAAAGTATCAGTTAAGGCCTTTTATTGACGTTATTTGTACACGTAAAGCCTCATGTGCGAGGACGTTCTACAACCTTTCAGTTGGCACCTCTCACGTTCCTTGTACCGTTTTCAAGATAAGAACTCAAACTTCTCAATTTGCGCTTACAGGGTGGTATCTAAGAAGTTCTGGTGGTATCAGGTACCTCCTCGTGTAGCTTACACACGTTTAACTATATTTAGATACATCGTTCATGGCTGTAGTCAATTCAATTTTCCACTTATATAAGGCTAAATCAAATTAAGGTATCCACGTTTTTACTTTAAGATTGATTTCACTTTCTTTTAATTCATCCCGATAAGATTAATCAATTAAAAATCTATATAGCAGTTCTACATTCGAAATCATGGATTATTTTGCATAAGAGGTAAGAATGAGAAAGATAAGTTTGCCTAAAACAAGTTAATAATAATAATAATAATAATAATAATAATAATAATAATAATAATAACTGAATAACCCAAGAGAAGTTTTAAAGGTTGCATTTAACAAAAATTATTCAGGCCAGGTTTAATTTTCTTCAATATCCGTGGAAACATGTGGGGGAATATACTTTCTTCAATTACTTTTGAAAAAAAGAATTTTAAATACAAAGGATTTTGTAACACAAACTTATGTTTCCCTCAATTACTTCACGAAAAATTTACGAAACACGAATCGGATCACGAAACTTTTTTAAGAAATCGACAGGCATCAACAAATGATGTTCTTCTTGAATAATGAAACTTCTTTGTAATAAGTTAAGAGTATTTTTAGTATGAACTGAAAATGAATCGCCAGCCTGATTAATGTAAAAATCGATGCAACAGTCTATTTATTAAAAATCTCTCGCTAGTAACGATAATTGATATTATATTAATAATTTTAATAAAGATAGACCAGTAATCAGAACTAATTGTAATATCTTCAATGATATTCCAAAATTCTCAAATAATTGTATTTGACTGAATACATACACAACTTGCGAATACTGTTCAGATAACTGACATTACATTATTACCGCTGTTTGATTAGATACAGTTATTTAGTACGCATAACTGTTTCTGTGTTACATGTAACTGTCTATAGTACATGTAATTGTAGTAATTATACTGATGGACTCATGGTGATTCGACAAGGATATGGTCATGAATATTTAGAATATCACGAAATTTTAATATGTAGATAAGGCGAAACAGAGCAATTCCATTTGTAAAGTACAAAATTTTTACAATACCACATGACATGTTTATTACATATAACGATTTATAATTATTTGTAATTAAATAATAGGTGCAGAATTTGAAACCGCAACCAGCCGAGCATAATAATTGAGAGATATTAATGTTACAGAATCATAGTTATTAGTGAATCTGAGGATACCAAATTTAATCCCCAGAATGCTCAGCTAAGTCGTGAATTAACAGCAAAAAAGATTCGCGTCAATATTATATTTTTATATACGTTATATTTTTAATGCTAATCTAGACATAAACTCTGTCTTGTTTCAATTACTAAAGATTTTTTCACCATGATATATGAATATAATTTTTCTCCGTGATATGATGCCATAATTCGATTCCCATATACTTTACTTGATGGAAAAGAGGGGGGCATGTAAACACGGGGAGCAAGTGAAGAACAAACGTTTATTCCAACTATACATAGCTGCCAACAATTACGCTTTTTTACCACAAAAATTTAATAGTAAATCTCACCTTCTTTAATCGCCGTAATCTGCCTTTTACTTCAAGTTAAAACGTTGCACAAACTGTCAATTGGGCATTATGCTGTAAAAAAAAAAAACAAATGTTTATTAATCTAGAAAAATATAATATAGCCTCAAAGGAAAATATACAACAACTTCTTCCGAGTTATCCACGATTCCGAAAAAAGCGTTCGTTATCTTTAGAAACATCAAAAACTGATATATTTTCGAGATTTAAAGAAGCCTTATAAAATAAAAGATTTATTTGCTGTCACTGATTTTTGTAAACGTTTTCGAGTAGTTTTTATATTGCAGCAATCGATTTTATCACACCGAAATATAAGTATTTTGGATACCATCCATTCTCGCCTAAACATTTCCATGCTCAACAAACGTGCTTTACAGACAAACATGATAAATTGCAACATTAACATTAAAATTAATGTTATTTTATTGCTCTTTCATGTATAAACTCAATTACACAGCCGAAAAGGTTTTTATGAAGAATTAATAGCATCCTAAAGCCCAATATTCATGTATGATACAACTAATTAATAAACTATAAAATCTACGTGCCCAAAAGTTTCCGAAAATCAGCGGCAGCAAAATAAACTTTGTATTTATAAGTGATTATTTATAACTCGAAAATATACTTGTTTCTCGGGCTTCTAAAGTTAAAGAACGCTTTTTGGAGTCGTGGAATCTTGGAAGAGGTTTTTTGTATGTTTGCGCGGATATTTATAGTATATTTTCGTAGTTTAAAAAACACATTTGTTTTTTTTAGAGTGTAATCTGTTGGTCGGACACGTAAAGCAATCAGCCCCTATGTTTGCAATCACAGCAGTAGAGTTGTTTTAGAAGGTGTGTGATAACTAATACTTCCCAAATACTCAAATCAAAAATCATGCTTTATATTTGTTTACTGGACTAGTATTAAATCCCATTATGATTCCACCAGAATTGCCATCAAGTCATGGTATGTATTAACCACTTTAAGCATAAAATGCTTGTATATAGCCTGTCATGCTATTGCTGTGTAAGCTAGCTATATAGCATTTGATGCTGGCTAGCATTAGAAAGCATAAAACTGCTTGAAAATCTAGCAGCCAAAGCAATACGTAGCAATAACTAGCCTATTTTTGCTGCTGGTACTAGCATACATTTCGACCTGAGTACTAAAGTGAAAACAAGGTCAAAAAGTCTTATTTGTTAAAAATGACTATTTCGATGTGTACAGGCAATTATACGATAACATTTTAGTTGTGCCTCGTTATTTCAGTTAAAAATATTTTATTTTTGGAGCTTAGTTGATGGATGGAACAAGCTGTGAATATAAGAATTGTGGAAGGGGTGAGTAATTGATAAGTTTCCGAATTGAGAAAAAAATCTCAGTTTTGAAAACCAGCATGCTTTTTTAAGAAAGCGACATAGTTTCACAGAACGAACATTGAGCTCAATGAAATAATAACCCAAACTCCATTGCATACTAGATAAGTGTTCAACAGTCACAGGAAATCCTTATACAAAACTATTTCAAGCATATTAGAATATCAAGCTGCAATATGAACTTATAAAAAAGCAAAAAAAAAGGGCTCATAATTTTGCTAAAGGCCTTAAGTGATCATAAAAATGACATGGGAAATGACAATCTGCTGTAATTTAATACTACATAAAAGACTTCGTGAAGAAACAAAAATATTCAGAGAATCCGAAAATAAAAATTTAAACAGAATCTTCTTATGAAGAAAGGCAGATATTGAAAGATTTTTTTTTTCTAAAATGAGCTACATCTGAAAATTTGGACTTGCGTATAGAACAGGGAGGTATACTTTAATTTATTATGTTTTTGTAATAAAGGTAAAATATGTACTTAAATACTTGTAAAATATGTACGTGACCAAATTTTGTAATTTCTTATTGTGTATTAGAATGTAAAGACTATCTTATCGGAGTTATCGAGATTGCTAATGTATCAAATCTGCGTGTGATTATATGGGTTCTGTTTTATATTATTTTCTTGTGAAGCAGTTATTTATCATGGACACACTCGTAAAAGGTAACCGATATAATAGCAAATGTTCAATTAAAACGAAATACAGTGGCCTCCAAAAGTTAAGGTACAGGAACTGGATGCTTTCGATTACACACCTTTTGTCGAATATCTACCAACATTATTGGCGAGTTGTTCTTGAACTTGTAGGATGTAAAGAACATGTTTGATTTTATATTTGTCGGTGAAGATTTATCGGGGGGTGCAATTAGGGGGCTAATAATAAATTTAATAATAAAATAATATTTGCGATCACCTATGTAACTGAAAAGACTGGAAATGGTTTGTCACTGTGGTAAATTACTATTTGGGTCCTGTTCATCGTTTGTATGCATTTGTGTAAGCATAGCACTTATATTCGTGAAGATGTTAACGTTTTTGTGAAAAAATCAAAAGTTTTTTGATTATAGCATACAGATTTTTCCACCAAATTTAACACGAATTTCCAAAAACCTGACAAAGAACAGCATCAACAGTATACTGCAATTAAAACATGAATATATTGAATATGTGATGAGATATGGGCATTTGTATGAAATAAATTTTAACTGCGCATACGTGGAAGATCCTAAAATTTTTATTATATAATTTGGTAGTCAGCTATTTAGGGACATTTATATAAAAAGTCCAGTCAAATATCGCGAAAATTCACAAAGATAGGGTCAATATAGTGAGTTGCTTCCTAAAAATAGCTTTATCATAAGGGATTTTCCACAACTTTTCAATCAGCTCACTATATATTTCTAAGTTTTCACATCATTTGACTGCACTTTTTATAGAAGTTGCCCCAAAATACTGACTACCAAATTTTGAAATAAAAATTTTGAAATCTTTCCCGCATGCGCAGTTATATATTATCTCATACAAATGCCCATATCTCATCAAATATTCAATGTATTCATGTTTTAATTGCAGTATACTGTTGCTACTATTATTTGGTAAGTTTTCGAAAAGTTCTGTTAAATTTGGTTGAAAACTGCGTATGCTATAAACAAAAAACTTTTGAATTTTTCACAAAAACATTAACATCTTCACGAATATGAGTGCTATGCTTACACAAATGCATACAAACGTTGAACCGGACCCAAATATTCATTTACCAGAGTGACAAAGACCAGAGTGATTTCCAGCCTTTTCTGTTACACAGGTGATCCCAAATATTATTTTATTATTAAATTTATTATTAGCCCCCTAATTGTACACCCCGATAAATCTTCACCGAGAAATATAAAATCAAGCATGTTCTTTACATCCTAGAAGTTTAAGAACAATTCGCGAATAATGTTGGTAGATATTCGACAAATCGTGTTCAATCGAAAGCATCCAGTCCCCGTACCTTAACATTTGGAGGCCGGTGTATATACTCAAAAAATGCATGCGTACTTTCTTTTAAAATTCGGAAATAAATTCTAAAAAAAAGACAGATGTTTCTTAAACTACGAAAATGTAACCACTAAAGAAAATATATAATAACCTCTTCTGAGTTACCCATGATACCAAAAAAGCGTTCTTTATCATTAGAAATATCGGAAACCAATATATTTTCGAGATTTAAAAAATAATTTATAAAAAGAAATTCTCTTCCTGCCGCTGATTTTCGAAACATTAAGGCTAATGTCAGACGAGCGTCAATTTGCACGCTTTTTTGTTTCAACATGAAAAAGAAACACATGCAAGCGGAGGTGTAGGAAGGCTGTAGGAAGGGGAAAAAGCATGCAAATAGACGTTCGTTTGCCTTACGGTGTTTAAAACGCTAACAATTCTAAAATAAATATTTTTTAGGTTCGTAATTGAATTTATACATGCAAAAGTAGCAAAATTGTGTTAACTTTAATTTAATGGTAGTAATGTTAATTCATGTTTTTCTGTAAAAAAAAATATTTGTTGAACATGAAAATGTTTTCTTAAGAAATGATAGCATCTGAAAAACCTGTATTCCACGTTGAAAAAAACAGATTGACTCGTTGTATCACCGAGTTCCATGTCTCAAACATATCAAAAAATCAATGGTACTTATATAGTGGGTTTTAAAAGACGATTTTATTTATTATTAATATTATTCTCTATAGATGGCGATACTAAGTTAATTTTCATGCTAAGGTTTTATTTATCATTTGAGTGGTTTCGCATCATTATTGCTAAAATGAACTTTGTAAATTTTCTAAGATTAAAAAGGTTGGAGATGTGCAAAAATTGTCTTTTTACAAAGGTAAGTTCATATATTTTATAATTTTGCATTAGAAATTTGACAAATAGTATAAGAAATACATATTTTTCTATTTATTACAGATTTGGAAAAGTACTTTTTAGTCAATAATTTGTAAAAGTTCATATATTTTACAATTTTGTATTATAAATTTAACAAATAGTATAAGAAATACATATTTTTCTATTTATTACAGATTTGGAAAAAGTACTTTTTTGTCAATAATTTGTTATTCGCATGTTCTAATTTTTTCTACATTTTTAAAATGGTGTATTCTAACATCTGAGTAAATATTTTTAATATCGGAGTTGCTGAGTCACAAAAGGTTAATGTACTATAAAAACTACTTTGAAACGTTTCCGAAAATCAGAGGCAAGAGAAGAAACACATTTTTAAAAAATAAATGTTTCTTTAATTCTCAAAAATTTGTTGATTTCTATGGTTTCTATTGATAATGAACACTTTTCGGAAGCATTTGAAACTCGGAAGAAGTTATTGTATATTTTGCTATTTATTATATTATACATGGTGTCCACAAAGGAAATATGCAACTTTAATATTACGTTAAAAAAATGTAGTTAAAACAATTTCGCATTTTACATGTTAAGAGATGGGCAAAATGTTAAAGATTGTAATCGTAACTATAGACGGGGCTGAGTGTCTCATACAATGAGAATTATCGTTAAGTATGGGAAGATGCGGAAATGCCTACAAACAGAAAAAAGGCAGCGTGTATTTTCTGGTTTGCACAATGTTAAACGAAAATTCCGAACACAGTACAAGAAGAAGGCATCGACAAGAAAAAGCATTGATCACTGACGTTGGATTTAGCGTGGAGACCGCCGCCACGGCCGCCTCGTTCCCCTGATATCACATCTTGTGATTTTTTTTCTTTGGGTGTTCATTAAGAATACCGTTTGTAAGACAAAGCTGAGATCAAACAATACATTACCGAAGCCTTCCTTTTGGTTACATCGGATATTTTGAACTGTACGTGGATTGAAAGGGACTATCGGCTTGATAACCTGCGACCAACTAAAGGAGCACATGTTGAGATCAACTAATTACTTTAAAAGAATTTATATGTATCTTTTGTTTCAACATGAAAAGTAAGTTCTTCTTTCTTGTATTTTTGCTTAAATATAACGTTGAGTTTGTATATTTCATTTGTGGATATTTCGAACTGTGCGTAGTTCGAATTGGACTATCGTCTTGATAACCTCCGACCAACTAAAGGGGCACATGTAGAGATCAACTAATGTCTTACAAAACTTTTGATATACATTTTCTGTTTCGAGATCAACTAATGTCTTAAAAAAACTTTTGATATACATTTTCTTCTTCAATATTAACAGTAAGACCTTATTTCTAGGATTTTTGCTTTAATAGAATGATGAAGTTGTATATTTCATTTGTGAACAACACCCTGCATTTTCTTAGATGAAGAAATAATTGTATTTTTTTATAGTACACTTGGAGTTTTTATAAATCGAGAAAATGTTAATAAATTGGAGTATTTAGTTATTTTGAGTAACTCTTTTAAAATTGTAAGGTATTTTTAAAATCCCAGTCTATTATTTTCTTTAAAACTCTGCTTTTTATATATTTAAATAACTTATTAAACATATTCAAACATTTTTTGAAAATTAACTTATTTTGGAATTTTGACATAAATAACTCTTGCATTCAATTTTCATCCTTTATCATTTTATTCTCGAAATATAATATTAAAGCAATGCATGGCCTTTATGAAAAATTATATCATTATAATGAATTTGAAAAAGAAAATCTAAATTATCTAATAAAAAAGTGTATTACGTCAAGTTATTGTGAAGCTCTAATGATGAAATAATTTCGGAAATATTTACATATAGTCAGAAAATGTATCGTTAATTTTTAATTCATCGCGAAAACACTTGAGCTTAAGCAGTAAAGCGTATTTTCATCCAGGATTTTATCACATGATCATTATCGTATTTCTTTTGCTAATGATGAAAAGCATTTCTTTCATTTGGTTACATTGATTAGTCTATTTATATGCAAAAATTTCTACGTAGTGAGTTGGTGTTTTGGTAATTCTATTTCCCACAGAAATATTAATAAAAGGTACTTAAATAATTTTACTTCTCTAAAGATTTCTAAAATTCCTTATGGGGATTTAAAGAAAATTCGAAGGAATTTTTTTAGATATTTTTAAGAGTTTCTGAAAAAGATCTTAAAATTTCAAATAGTATAGGATTTTTTTTATCTTAGAGTGCCAATTTCGTGTGTATATGATATTAAATTAAATAAAAATAAATGTTAATGCCATTCAATTTATTTACGTACAGGTAAATTTTGATTTTTGGATCAATAAATCATAATTTGAACAGTAATTAGTGATTATTATTAGTCTCTTTTTATGCATATTATGTAAAAATCCAAACAATGGCTATAATGTCAGATCTTATTAATGAAAGGAAAACAATACCGATTTTATTTCCACACAGTTCTTTGTAGTTGTATATTGTTTACAGTGTTATAAAAAATTGTGTACGTAATAAAATTGATCCTAAGGTTTTAAATATATGTAAACTTTTCCACGTAGACAGCTGGTGTTTTGGAAATTGTATTAGGTTGATCAAAAATTTTTGGGAAATTTTTTATCTAATAGTTACCAGAATTTGTATCGTGTACATAAGTACTAGTGGTATATCTATAATAGGAGTTCAGGAATTCGATTATGGCCTCTTTCGATCAATGCAACACTTTTTCTAGGGCCGTTGATTTGAATCCTTTAATAAAGTTGAAGAAGCATGTCAAATTTTTTTGATTCGAAGGAGCCGCCCTGGTACTTCCAGCAAACCCGGAATCTGGCAGAACGATGGCATAAAGTCGTGGACTTTATGGTCTCTACTTTGAGAATAGTCCTTGTTGCCTTTGTTATTAATTTGCGCATAACAACGCAACTTTCACAAATTTCCCAGAACTTTTTGTTCAACCTAGTATTTCCTAGAGAAATATTAATGAAAGGTACTTTAATAATTCTACATTTATAAGGACTTCTGAATTTCATTAAGGGTCTTTAAAGAAAGTCAGACGGAAAATTTTCACATATTATTAAGAGTTTCTTTAAAACAAATCTTAGAATTTCAAATAGAATAGAAATTGTTTTTAATTTTAGAGTGCGGTTTCTCCTGGTGTATAATGTTAAATTGAATAAATATAAAGTTTAAAAAAATAATAATTTATAGAAATATCTGAGAGACATGCAGTTTTTTGACATTTCATTTTTTAATCTATATATAATAATTTAAACGGTGGCTATTACTAAATAATTTAGATTATAAGGCAGTTGTGGTATAGAGGTACAGTAATACCTCATTGTATTTAGGGATTACGTTACATACATTTCACATACGCAAAAAATGAGTTTTCAGTGCAAGAAGTTGGAATAGATCAATAAGTTGTTAACTTGCAACTTATCAACTTAACAAGCTTCCAGCTTATTGTTATTTTTCTTGTGACTTTATTTTTTTGTCACTACCACTTGACTGTCGCGGAAAAGTTTCCCTTTATACAGACAAAAAAACAGTTCAAAGTGCGTCTTAATTAGGAATTTTTTTTCCAGGTCAGACGACATAAATGCGGGGTGACGTTAGTCGAGATACTACTGTAAGTCGAGGGTACAAGTCGGGGTACTACTGTATAGCGGTAAATCGAAATCGTCAGGAAATTTGGAGGCCATTATCAAATCCGTTTTCTGATTGTACAGTCATAAAAAACGATGTTCTTGTAGTAACTCTGCCAAAAATTGTCGTATAAAATATGACTGGTATCAAGAGATTAGTAATAACTTCTATTGGTTGATTTTACTAAATTATATTTCGGGAGCTGCTTACGTATTAAAATTGCGCTAAGCTTTAAAATTTTTAATACCAAGACCAAATTAAAACATAATATCTGGATATTTAGTTTCTTCGGTAAATTTAATCTTCGGACATCAAACGGAAAATAGTTTGGGCAAGTAGTTTAGGAATTATTTTGGTTGGAACACTTAATGTTATATTCACTGTAATTCACTGTAAATTCACAATGTTTGTCACGTAATAACAGGCGTATTTATGAACAGATTTGGATGTACCTTGGTGTGTACATAGTATATACAAATATCTCGGCCGAGTTCGTTGGCCAGCTTCATCCGTCATTCTGTTTCAAAATGGCGGCCATTTAAAATAATTAAAAAAATAAAAAAAATTAAAATGAGATACCAAAAAATTGGAAAATGAAAAAGATTTTTTTGTATGTGTTTGACCTTAATACAAAGATTCCGGAACAGTTTTTGTTTCGTCTATATCTAAAAAAATGGCTGAGTAATAGCATTTTGAATTTCTATTGTGGCTGACATTTTAAAACGACGTGATTTTTGTCACGCGATAACTGGCGTATTTATGAACCGATTTGGATGTAACTTGGTCTGTACATAGTACATACCAATGTCTCTACCGAGTTCGGTGGCCAGCTTCATTCGCCATCCTGTTTCAAAAGGGTTGCCATTTAAAAAAAATAAATTTAAAATTTAAAATGAGGTATTAAAAAATTGGAAAATGAAAAAGGTTTTTTTATGTTTTTGGCCTTGATACAAAGATTCCGGAGCAGTTTTTGTTTCTGAAAATTTTTTCTTTTGTTTATATCTCAAAAAATGGTTGAATTATAGCACTTTGAATTTCTAGCATGGCTGACATTTTGAAACGATCTTGTATTTGTCACGCGATAACACACGTATTCGCCTATTTCGATGTAAGAAGGCATGTGGATAGTACACATCAATACCTCGACCAATTTCACTGGCCAGCTTCATCAGCCATCTTGTTTAAAAATGGCCGCCATTAATTAAAATATATATATATATATTTAAAGTGAGGTGCAAAAAAATTATAAATTGAAAAAGGTTTCTTTCTTAAGTATTTGACCTTGATATAAGGATTTAGGAGCATTTTTTGTTTATCTTTACCTTAAAAAATGGCTCAGATATAGCAGTTTCAATTTCTATTGTGGGTGACATTTTGAAAAATCTTTTTTTTTTTTTTTTTTGCATGCGACAGCACTCGTATATATCAACCGATTCCGATATGAGTGAGCATGTGCACAGCAATTACTAAGGTCTCGACCAAGTTCACTGGTTAGCCTCATCCACCATGTTGTCTTAAAATGGCAGGCAGTTTAAGAAATCGCCGAATTTGGCAGCCAAATATAAGTTACTTTAAAGAAAAGCAGCCTGGATAAAGCTGACTAATTTTGCGAAATTCTCATTCATTATATTGATAAAAATTAGTATTGAATCTCCTATATTCGGTTTCCACTAAATTGAGCTTCGTGTGTTTGAATGATATAAGTTGGCTTTTTTAAAATAAGGAATATGAAAGCTATCTCTTCCTCCCGGCACTGGCCGGAAGGACTTTTTTAAATCCAAATATTGACATGCATTTTTTCTTCTTGTCTTCTACTTTAAACGCGTTAGAAAAGTGTTTAGATTTAGTCAAAGTTTGTAATTTACTAGATTTTATCTTTTTTTTTTTTTTTTTTTTTTTTTTTTTTAATGTTGACTTACAAATAAAATGCAAATGCTATTCCATTAATACCCAAACTTCCTCTACTGAATTTCCTGGAAAAAAATACTTTTTTTCTGTTTATTTATGAATTGTATTTAACAAGATTTCAAATCTAATAATAAAAGCACTAACACTACATTTTCTTCTTTATTTTAAAATAATTTTTGTGGTCAAATGGGAAAGAAAAAACTCCTTCTGGCCAGTGCCGGGAGGAAGAGGTAGCTTTCAAATTCCTTATTTTTAAAAAGCCAACTTATATCATTCAAACACACGAAGTTCAATTTAGTGGAAACCGAATATAGGAGATACAATACTAAGTTTTATCAATACTAAATCATTATGAATGAGAATTTCGCAAAATTAGTCAACTTTATCCAAGGTACTTTTATTTAAAGTAACTTATATTTGGCTGAGAAGTTGATGTATACTATCCACATGCCTTCTTACATGGAAATAGGCGAATACGTGTGTTATCGCGTGATAAATACAAGATCGTTTCAAAATGCTAGCCATACTAGAAATTCAAAGTGCTATAATTGAACCATTTTTTAAGATATAAACAAAGGAACAAATTTTCAGAAACAAAATCTGCTCCGGAATCTTTGTATCAAGGACAAACACATAAAAAAATCTTTTTCATTTTCCAATTTTTTAATACCTCATTTTAAATTTTAAATTTAATTTTTTTTAATGGCAACCCTTTTGAAACAAGATGGCGAATGAAGCTGGCCAACGAACTCGGTCGAGACATTGGTATGTACTATGTACAGACCAAGTAACATCCAAATCGGTTCATAAATACGCTTGTTATCGCGTGACAAAAATCAGGTCGTTTTAAAATGTCAGCCACAATAGAAATTCAAAATGCTATAACTCAGCCATTTTTTAGATAAAGACAAAACAAAAACTGTTCCGGAATCCTTGTATTAAGGTCAAACACATACGAAAAAAATCTTTTTCATTTTCCAAATTTTTGGTATCTCATTTTAAATTTTAAATTTTTTAAATTTTTTAAATGGCCGCTATTTTGAAACAAGATGGCGGATGAAGCTGGCCAACGAACTCGGTCGTGATATTTGTATGTACTATGTACACACCAAGGTACATCCAAATTGGTTCATAAATACGCCTGTTATCACGTGACAAATATCAGGACGTTTCAAAATGTCAGCCATGTTAGAAATTCAAAATGCTATAACTCAGCCATTTTTTAAAATGTAGCCGAAACAAAAACTGCTGCCGAATCTTTTTATCAAGGTCAAATGCATAAGAGAAAAATATTTTTTTAATTTTCAATTTTTTGGTACCACATTTCAAATTTAAATTTTTCTTAAAAGTTTAAACGGCTGCCATTTTTAAAAAAGATGGCGGATGAAGCTGGCCAATGAACTCGGTCGAGACATTGGTATGTACTATGTACAAACGAAGTTGCATCCAAATCGGTTCGTAAATACGCCTTTTATCGCGTGACAAAATTCAGGACGTTACAAAATGTCAGCCACGCTAGAAATTCAAAATGCTATAACTCAGCCATTTTTTAAGATATAGACGAAACTAAAACTGCTCCGGAATCTTTCTTTAAAGGTCAAATACATAAGAAAAAATATTTTTCCATTTTCAATTCTTTGGTACCACATTTCAAATTTAAAATTTTTAAAAAAATTTTAAATGGCCGCCATTTTGAAACAAAATGGCGGATGAAGCTGGCCAACGAACTCGGTCGAGATATTGGTATGTACTATGTACATACCGAATTACATCCAAATCGGTTCATAAATTCGAGAGTTACAGTATGACAAAGGTCAGATATATATATATATATATATATATATTATATATATATATATATGTTACCATTAATTAAACATAACCTACCACCGTCAATTATTATGAATTAAAGCTGTAAGTATTAAAAAAAAATATATTATAAGAATTATAAGAATTATTATGGAAGAAAAAAGAAAAAAAGTGGACACCGACAAAAATTGAAAAGCTTATACATTGAATTACGTTATCAAGGGCACAGAATTCAATGATATAAGCGAAATGGTTGTTTTCTGTGGGAAAAATAAGCTAAAGCTAAAATTAATTTTCCCCTGTGCCCGAACAACCACTAAAATCAAGTGAATTGATTAAAAATGAAAGCAGAATAGAAACAAATAATATGAAATGGAAGAATCAATAAAACGTATTTAAATATTTATAGGATATAAAATAGAAATAATAAACACCATACCGATTAATATTTCAGTATTTTACAGAAATCCATGTGCACATGTCTACCAGTATATCAAAATATTAAGGTGATTAAAACAGTTAAGAAATCACAGTAAATGATACCAAAGGATGCAGTTAATACATTTTGAAATAAAATTTGAAATACCTTGTAAAACAAATTTAATCTAATATAAAATAAATAGATATTAATTACATTATTTAAAATGCACTATTAAATTAATAGATAACAGTTTAACAATATCGTCAAAATTGAGCTAAAAATACCCCCTGGTGTATAAATTATAACTGAAGTGGAGCTAGAAAAATTAAAAGTTAGAGCAATCTGAAAGAGACAAATTTGGTGCTTGGTGCTGCCATCTATTATTATTTATATTAAACATCTATCGCAAGATAAAAATTTGTAAGCTTTTGAATGTAAATAACTGTTTAAACAGCAAAACCAAACAAATCCTTATATATAGAGAATTATAAACCTAATATAAATCACACAATGTATTTAAAACTATTGTTAATAAAATTAAAAAGCATACAATATATTCTATTAGCTAACTTATTTATAATGCTAGAACATTGATAATATATAGCATATAGCTATATGCTATAAAAAATAAATAAATTCAGTAATAATTAATATAAATAATTATTAAAAATAATAAAAAATTATTTTTTAATGAATTATATATTAGGTATTTATAAAATGAACAGGAAATAAAAAACATGTGGAAGTATATAGAAGGTTAAATAATACTTAAAATCCCATTACTTAAAAAGCACAAATATAGAATGTGGATTATTTTCAGACATCCATAAAAATCCATAAAGTATGAATGTGGGACATTCAAAAACATTAAACCGATAATAAATATTAAAAGGAATAGAGGAATAATAATAAAAATAATTACCCATTTTTAATGCATACAGTATAACTATATTTATATTAAAACTATTTATATGTATATTATTCACTATAAGAGTGGCATACTATTAGTAATTAATATGATATTGTCCTTAGTAAATTAAAATTTAATAACAAATAATTGTAAATTAGATTAATGAATAATTAAGCTAATTATAATATTAATGAAAATCTCCAATTTACATATAAAATATCAAATCAACATCCACATAAAACACAATATATGGATATATATATATATATATATCAACTTTTGAACGGAGGGTGGTTTGGGGGTCTGGGGATCATGATCGATGAAAATATACCAAAATTTTTTGAAATCGCTTTCCTCCGAACGGCTGCAATAGGTAGCTTTTTATAATGAAAGCTACCTAATATACAGTGGGTGTTTGCTGCCAAAATTCTTCCGGGTTTGCGAAATTTTGTTTATCTTGAGTATTGTAACAAAATTCTATATTATTAAATAAAATTTACAGTTTTTAATGAAATTTGAAGTATTTCAACTATGTTCTCATTTTCTCATATAATGAAAGATCAAAACAATGATCACTGTAAAGTGTAACGAGTTTGAAATTGGATTAAAAGTTCAAAATTTGTTAGCATAAATATTAAACATGAATATGCCCGAACTCCGAATATGGAGCTTTAAAGACGGAGAAAGTAAACTTCTTCTTGTGCACTGTTTTCACCTACGGTTCACAGTGGCGGAAGACTTTCTTTGTTAGTATTTGCATATTTTTAAGTACTGCATGTTGTTGTGGGGTTGGGGTAACGCGCTGGCTTGAAAAATCAGGCGATAAGCATTATGTCCTAGCCTATGATTTGCAACTTTTTTTCACTTTTTAAATGTATTTTATAAATTTCTCGCGTTTCATATGTATTAAGAATAGTTAAGTAGCTTGTTAAGTACACTTTAGATATCTATGTACTACTATAAAGTACTACGTTGCGAAAATATTCATGAAAATCTTATTTTTTGCTGAAATATCTTAAATAATATCTCTGCAAACGAAAATCTAAACTAATTTATCACTAGAAAAATTCAATATTGTAATACTTATTCTTGCTAGGAAAAATGATACCGTGTTTGAAATTTACAGACTAAGTGTCAGTAGAGGAATTTGAATATTTATACAACTGGTAAAAATATAACAATGAATTGTACTGCTTTAAAAATTTGGTTATCCATTTAGAGATAGGCTATTTTCATGAACAATTTCATAAAGTAAAATTAAAAGAAAAAAGTAAAAATAACAATTTAATAAGTTAATAAGTTAATTTAATAAGTAAGAAATAATAATTTTTGCATAACTGTGCCTAAATTATAGAAGTATAATTTTTTTTTTAAATGATAATAAATTTTAACTAAGTGCAGGAATGTATAATTATGCGTAAAACATGTACGGTATTTAAAGTATAAAATTACATTATAAGAAGGTCATATGTCGCAGGGTAGGATAGACCTCTGATAGCCTAATTCTGTTTGGTAGAACGTTACCTCAGCCTCGGGAAGAACTCGGTGAAAGACGTAAACTGTTGAGTATTTTTAACGTATACAAAATCTAACAAAGAAAATATGACGTCATCCTACTACGTATTTGAAAATAATGCACACATATCTTTTCACGTTTAGTGCTAAATATTAGAAGTTTAAGGGATATCTACGTAAAATTTACAGCAATAAATTATGAGCGAGAATCGGATAAACAACGTGGTATAATTTACTGTGATCATTATTTCTAAGTTCATTGGCAGAATTTCTACAATATTTAAAATTTGTTAAACGGATTATAAGATACAGAATAATAAATTGTTGTCTTTAATTTTGAGATATAGTCACAAACTAGTTTATATTGAAATATGTAAATCGCAGGTAAACCGAGTGTGTCGTGTAATCGAGCATCGGAAAATCATTATCTTGTTGTATTGATTTTTATGCACATCCATTATTATATATTTAAGGAATGAAAATGGCAAAAAGGTCTCCGAAAAACACCATGGACACTTGTACATGGAATATTTAAACCACGCTAACATAAACATACAGGTAATCTGAAAAAAACTGTGCAAACTTATACACTCAAAAAATAATTAGAGCAATTGAGCGGGGGAAAAACACCAACAAAATATATTCAAGATGGAAATTTAGCAAATATCGGACTGTTAATGTAACAAAATCTAACACAAAATAGTGATTAAACAAACACTGCTACAATAAAAGTTAACCCAAACCTACTTACAAAGTAAATGAAATGTAAGTTCTACATAAATTAGTTGTGCAAAAGGAAAACAAGTGGGTAAGTGTGATCACAAATCGGACAGAGGGTTTCGTTTAATATTCCTTACAAAACACTTTTATCCTTTTGTAAAATCTATTAGTACCAGATTTCGAAACCAGGGGGCGCACTCTATTCTAAACAAACCTCTATCCGAACGAAACTCCGTTTTACAACCTATCCGTAGATATATTACTCGAGGGGATCGGGCCCATAGCACCCGAGATATTTAGTAGTCCTCTGGCGGTAAAAAGAGGAACTAAAATATTTAAGGCTATGGTGCATAATATCAAAGAGTGGTCAAAGGGGTGTCGACAAATGAAAGAAAAGTGCCCCCAGGTGAAAAGGGTGGAGGTTAGAAATATTGCTTAAAATACACAAGTTAGAAACCGGAGGGGTAAATATAAGACTTTTTGAATTTTTTATGATTTGTCGTGTGATTGAAAGTGTTCAGCTATAAGTATTCAAAATTTCAAGTCTTCAGCTTAATTAGGGTCTCAGTTAGAAAAAAAAGCTTAAAATATACAAATTAGAACCCAGACGGGTAAATATAAGACTATCAAATTTTTATGATTTGTCGTTTGATGTGAGGTGTTCAGCTATAGGTATCCAAAATTTCAAGTCTACAACATATATAGTTTCTAAGAACGGGCTCTGTGACTGACAGACAGACAGAGGAGTGAGACGAATCGGGTTTCGTCAGATGAACGAAACCTTAAAAACAAGTGGGTAAGTGTAATCACAGATCGCACAGAGGGTTTCGTTTAATATTCCTTTCAAAACACTTTATCTTTTTCAAAATCTTTTAGTTCCACATTTCGCAACCAGGGAGCGCAATCTACTCTACACAAACCTTTATCCGAACGAAAACTCCGTTTTACACCCTATCCGTAGATATATTAGTCGAGGGGATCGGGCCCATAGCACTCGAGATAGGTAGGCGCCCCCTGGCGGTAAAAAGTGGAACTGAAAGATGTAAGGCTATGTGCATAATATGAAAGAGTGGTCAAAGTTGTATCCGCAAAAGTTAGAAAAGTATCCACCGGGTGCAATGGGGGGAGGTTAGAAAAATTGCTTAAAACACACAAGTTAGAGACGGAGGGTTAAATAATATAAAACTTTTTGAAATTGTTATGATTTTTGGTGTGATCGCAAGTGTTCTGTAATAAGTATGCAAAATTTCAAGCCTTCAACTTAAATAGGGTCTCAGTTTAAAAAAAAAAAAAAAAAAAAAAAAAAAAGCTTAAAATAACACGTAAGAGCCCAGAAGGGTAAGACTTTTTCAAAATTTTATGATTTGTCGTTTGATGTGATGTGTTCAGCTATAAGTACTCGAAATTTCAAGCCTCCAACATATATAGTTTCTAAGAATGGGCCTTGTGACAGACAAAGAGACAGACAGAGAAGCGAAACGAATAGGGTTTCGTCTGATGAACGAAACCCTAAAAACTAGTCGGATGTACCCATCCCAAAACTTTTTTTTTCTCATACATGCTAATATTTCAAAACGTTGTTACACAAGTTAATACATCAATGTTGTTACTTCCATATTACACAAACTTTGAATTTCATCTTAAGTTTCTGCTTCATTTTAATAATCGGAGTAAAAACGAGTTAATCTCAATCGTAATATTTAATAAAATCAATATTTTTCGTTATTCTGTTGTACATTAGTTGCTTCAGAATCGCCGGGTTAGCTGGATGCGAGTTGCCCGTTGCTGCATGCAGAGCCAATATAGAATAGAAGCATGAAAAGTCGAGAAAAATTAGAACTACATCAACCCCTTCCTGCGGATTGTTACGAAATTCACGTAGGACTTACAATCATTATCAAATGCATGCAGAAAATTTTTGGTTCTACTCCATGCATAATTTCATCCATTTTTCGTCAGTATAGTAATGAAAATGGCACAAAAATCATTGTTGCAGAGATCCCTTCCGACGGAATATTTCTAAATTTAAGAAGGACCCAGTGGCCATAGTCAATAACATACACAAAAAGTTTGATTCCATTCTAGGCATAACTTGACACACTTTTCGATGATAGAAAGAGAATACATGGATATATGGACACATCGAAACACGGACGGACAAACAGACATTTCGTATCAATATGTTTTTGGGGATTTCCGGCCCTTAAAACATGTAAATCTTCGAAAACCGGAAGTCAAAAAAAATTTTATTACAATATTTTATTCTATAGAAAGAAGAAAGTAAAACAAAAGAGTTGTTGATTATGCCTAGTTATACGAGTTCATCCAAAAGTGAGAGTACACGTGATTATTAGATAGTGGAATTCAGCATGTTTACTATGTTACTGTGAAAATTCTGTTGATTTCCAGTACAAATTCTGTAATTTTACGGATTTATTTTTCTTATGAAATCTATTTCTTGAATGAGTCAATTGAATTGCAAATATGGATTTAAGGTTGGCAGATAATGCTAAACTGTCCTTTCCTACAAAGCTGTAGGAATTCTTTTTATTATTATACTGCAACAGAAAAAATCCGAAAAAATAAGGAAATTGTTCTGGCAAAATACTGGACTTCGTTTTAGGGTGCAAAAAAAAAAATCCCAAAGCCTAATTATATAGACATTTAGCACTATTAACTGTTAAGGATCTTCGTAAATCCAGATTTGCCACTTTCTGACACATTCACAAAATAAAAAGGGTCTAAACTAATTTATCGTTAGAAATATCAGTATAGTAATTTTTATTCTTGCTAGGAAAAATGATACCGCGTTTGAAATTTACAGACTAAATGTGTGTAGAGGACATTCAATATTTATACAACTGTTAAAAATATAACAATGAATGTTACTACTTTAATAATTATGTAGGGGAGTGGGGAGTCTAATGAGGGTTGACCATAGGGGAGGTTATCCCACCCATCAGTTTTCATATTTAAAAGAATTTCAGAGTTTTATCAATAGGCGCAACCAAAGATAGTGGAATGCTCAAACAATAGTATTTGTTTCATACAGATAATCGAAATAGGTGTGAAAAAATTAACTGTGAGGCGTTCTCAACCTAAAAGTTGTGTTTTTTAGAAATAATTTGTAAGCTTTTTTCAGATAAAATATATCATAGAAACTTAAGTAAGTAGGTTTTAAGTAATGCAGAAATATCGAGCTTTCATTCCAGGAATAAAGATTGTACAGTAAGTTTAGCTTAATATAACAATGTGCTATTCTTTAGAAAACGGCTATGTGAGGAGACTTGACCCAGTGAATATGAGAGAGGGTTGACCAGATACTCAAGGCTCCCTTAATTAAGTAGTTTTGGAAACCTTTTTATTATATACTGTGCATAATGAAGAGCTAATGGTCAGATTAAAAAAAAATTTATTCGGTAAATTTATTCGGTAAAGCTACAGTAAGATGGGGTGCTAAAAAAGAAAATGTTTAAAACCCATTAAAGAAAAATGTGAAAAATTGCCATAGTATCCACAGCGAGAAAACATTTAACGTAATATAAATGGAAAAGTTGATAGGAATTTTTACCCATTTAAATATTACTTACAATAGGTAAATAAAAACAGTGGAAAAGATTAGAAAGGACTAAAAAGTATGAAAGCAGCAGTCTTAACCATTTCAAGGGCAGTGGTATGTTTATGAAACCACTTAATTTTTATTTCCAAACGCCACAATGGCACCAGAATTTTGCTAACATATTTTCCATTTAACATGTATGTGAAATATAGCCTTTTTCTTATTTTCAAATAAATTTGTTCGTAAATTCCTGTGCCAGTCATTTATTTCAACATTTTAGTACTGAAAGTACTTTGCCCCTGAAAGGGTTAAAAGATGTTAATGATAAGTTAAGGGCTCATGTGGCTGCAAAAGAACATAGCATTGATCGAAAAACTTTAGGAAAATATGTAGACAAATTTCACCAGGATGAATACAGTGAGTTGAAGCCAAATTATTTGATCTCTAGAGTTATCAGATCGAGTGTCACAAAAAGTAGGACAAGGAGACAAAAAAATGCGGAACATTGGCTCCTATATCCGGACATAAAAATACATGAAACAGTTTGAAAACGGAACCTCTCACTAACGGAATATTGCCTTAAATGTTAAAATTTCATTTTCTTTGCTGCACAATTATACCTGCTGAGACAAAATTATGTTTAAAACAAAATTTTTCTCCTCTGACTTGCGATTGCGTCTAAAGAGATTTGTTTGAGCATCATAATTTCAAAAATATTTTTTATAATAATTAAAGCATGAAGCATAACGTTATTTTGCTTTTTTAAAACTGATTTTATTTCTCTTCACAAATATTTCAATAAAAAACAAAGTAGGTCAAGCCTCCCATTTATTGGTTCAACCCTCTCATATGTGCCTTGACCCATTATTTTCTCATGATTAAAACCAATCATTTTTCAAATTTTTTATATATTACACTTATGTAGAAATTTGATTTTGATAACTGATTGTATAGCGAATCAAATTATTTATAATTTTTTATTCTACGTTCAATATTTAAAAAATAAAAAAAAATCATTTTGTAAAAAGTGGGTCAACCCTCCCTAGTCTCCCCTAATCCATCGGGGGAAAGAAAGCTGTAAAATTCCGGAAATTGTACTGTAAATCAACGGAATTGTTTTGACAATGTATGTTCACTTTTATCAAACCAAGTGCAGTGATGACTCTTGATTTCAATTTAGGAATGAATTTCATAAGCGAAGAACTGTAAACTTCATAATTAATAAAAATGTACACTTTAACCTAAGCGTGAAAGAACCACTGTGCTCTCTCTGTATAACAAAAGAATATAACCTACACTGTAAAAAAAAAAAAAAAAAAAAAAAAAAAAAAAAAAACAGTACCAGATTTCCTGTAGGAATCGAAAAAATAGTTGCCCTTATCGTACCGGAAAAATTTCCGACCCAGCTCGGAATAAAATCCGTAAAAAAAAAATTAAACATTCATTAAAACGGTACTTTACGGATTTTATTTCAATTTTACGGATTTTATTCCGAGCTGGGTCGGAAATTTTTCACGTACGATAAGAGCAACTATTTTTCCGATTTCTACAGGAATACTCTTCGGATTTTTTTTACAGTGAGATTGAAGCGAAATCTTATAAAAGCGGGAACACATGTTGGTATTTAGCTTTGGCGACAAAGCCCGCAACAGAAAAAAAAACTCAAGTTCAAGAAAAAATGTGTTTTGATTCTATTTTCCGTCATATGGAATTTATCAGGACTTCATGTAGCCTATGACATTCAGAGTATTTACTATATAACACTAACGACACCTTATTTTTTGAAGTCGATTAAACACCAAGGTTCTATGATGTAATATCTGGAGATATATGCATGCGTAAATACTCAAACAGAGTGCTCACACATAACCTTTCCTAAACACATAATTCTTCGCAGATAACAATAATTTTAAAAACGTAAAAAAATATATATATAAAAGAGTTAAAAAGAAGTGACATCAGGAATATCACAAAAATGTGTCTCCATCCCTGTAAAATATGATGTTTTTTACATTAACACTTAATTACAACTTAAAATTTCAATGTAAAACTAAATTCTAAATTTTTCTTTAAATGGAAGTATAAAATTCTTGCATTAACCTAAAAATTAACCTCCTTGTAAATATAGAATGCCATAGGAAAGCCAGATTTTTTGGTATAAATTTTGAAATATATATGAAATTTTAAATAACAAAAATTTAAGTCTACATTTAGCGCAAAAGTTAGACGTATCACATTTACCAATTGATCAAATTAGAATTCAAATTACTATCAATTTAGGAATAATTGATCGTATTAATGATATTCTTCTTATTTTATACTAATACACTTTTAATTCACTATCAATTTAGAAATTTAATTATGTGCATATTTTCAACTTAAATACTTGATTTGTTCTACACACTCTATTTAACAATATTCACGGATGTTAGTAATTAACTGTAGATGTAGATTAATTTAACTTAAGTAAATCAATCTGGACTTCCATTGGATTAAATCCATTCTGCTTAATCTACCACGTATTAACAAACATTTCGAACGGAAAAGACGCCATTTAATTGTGATATCTATGTCTCGGTGAAATAATCTATGATTTGGCATAATATCACTTTCAACAATTGTATCTTTAGAAACGTTAGATTAAATTAAATACATCTACTAATTTAATTTAGGTAAATTGTATTCTTTCATTTATAATATTTGGTTATACTAGCAACGTATCTAGCAACGATTGGCCGTTAAAAGGTCTAAATTACTTAAAGGCATTAATAGTACTTTATCAAAATTAAAATTTTCACAGTTGAAGGAATATTAAATTGATCAATTTTATTACACAAGAATAAATTACACTTAACCCCTTGAAGGGCACCTGTATATTATATATACCATTTAATTTTAATTCCAAATTGCCATATTGGCACCAGTATTTACGAATTAAATTTTGTTTTGAATAATGTACGCGAAAAAAAGCTTTTACTTACTTCCATACAAATTTGTTCATAAATCCCGGTGTCAGTCAATCATTTTAATATTATTGCAACAAAAGTACTCTGCTCCTCAAAGGTTAATAGGATGAAAAAATAATGCATATTCTACAAGTATTAGTAAAGTTAAAAATATATAGAACAAAAAAAGCAATTTCACGTTAAAAAAATATATAAATAATATTTAGTGAAACTGCCTTAGTAGCAAAGCAATATAGGTCAACTTTATTTTTATTGACTATATTTGTTTAATATTGGGAATATTGGTCCAAGAAATAGATTTTAATTTTGCTAAGATCTGTGTGATGATATTGGTTAAAATATTGAGCTATGTCTTTGTGAATCTATGTTATAAAGCAAAAGCAAAAGCCGTGAACCACGCTGACGCCACATTTACGGTGGCAACAGCGGACCTGACAACCGAATTTTTCTTATACTGGAATTTTTTTAACTTTTAAACATTGCATAATTTCAATTTTCAAACCGTCGAAATGGAAAAAAAGAATGTTCTTTCAAATGTAATTTGTTTGAAAACAGCATCCAATTTAAAGGTTCTTTGTGATTTTGAAAATAATTTTGAAGCATGATACTTTTCATCTCTCTCGTGTACAACCCGATTACGAAATATTAACCTGCTTAAACTTAAAACAATATAGATAGTTCAGCATTTGTTTCCGGATAATATTTCACCAAGACATTAAAACGTCATCCATCAATCAATAAAATAATATAACTGAAACAGAAATTTAACAGACGTGTAATTAAACTACGCCCTTAAACCATTAAAATTATTAGAATAAAAAAAGCATAAAAAGTGGGGAAGGATTGTATTTTGTGCTAATATATTAAGAAAGAGAAACAACGTATAAAGACCCAAATATAAATATGTATAAAAAGCATACAGCTGTTTCGAAACTTTTAAGGTTTCATCAACAGTCAAAGGTACGCCTTTCTGGCTTTCAGTCTCTCTCCCCCGCTTTTACCCAGAGTTTTAATTTTACCTTTGATTTTTAATAAATGATGATGGAACCTTAGAGGTTTCGAAACAGCTGTATGCTTTTTATACATATTTATATTTGTGACTTTATACGTTGTTTCTCTTTCTTAATAAAAAAGTCTCCTGTAAGTAGCGATGTTTGGTGATTTTTTTTCGATTATTAACACCTGGCATACGACTAATACGAATGTGTAGCCTTTTTTTTTATTTCAAAAGATTATTTTAATATATTATTGATATTTTTTCATACAAAAATACTTTTTGGTATTGTTAGTGTGTCATCTAAAACATTTATTAACTATAAAAAATCTATTATAGGTTTCAATAAAAAGAAATGGTTTTTACCTATGTTCTTTAACCCTAGAAGCCCGTGTTGGATCCTTTAGTGTGTTTTTATTGAAAATCCAATATTTCTAAAATGTTCACATTTCATTGCAAGTATTTTCACTGTAAAGCCAATTTTTCTATAAAAATGTCATTGCAATGCAAATATTTACTGTAAAAAGGTAATACTTAACCAATATGTTTGTTTCATTGTACCAATATATTTGTCCGTCAAGTATTTTTTAAGAATGAAATGTTTGGTTCTAATATAACAAACATCGGTATACAAAATTATTGTTTACTGCGCAAAATTTGAAGAAGCGTCTGTGCAATTACTAACTATGTACAGCAGATGTACTTAGAATAATTGGATTTCTGTGAAATAGTACAACATTTAATAAACTGATTATTCCTGTGATTCATATTATTTGATTGGAACTATTCCAGAAAACAATTAACGTAAATTTTGTTACAGAGAACTTTCAATCCACACATCATTTATAAAATATGGTACCAGATGGATTTTTTTAAAGAATATGTAAACATAATACGAACAGAATGTTTGAGATAATCTACTTCCTTCCCTGAGAGTTTATGGATTCAGGACATAGGAAAGTTATAACTAACATACTTAATCATTTAGCAAACTTTAAGGGCGACCATACAGAAAATTACTGAATTACAATATTTATAGCCACGCTATTAAATTGTCGAGTTAGCAAACGTTTCTCATAATAAAACAGATATGTACAATTAAAAAAGAGCTTCAGTGTGAGCATGTAATAATTTTTAAGATTATCAAATTCATCTGCGTATTGCGAAAATATTTTTAATATTGCCAGTTCTCTTGACTTATTTGACTGTTTGAACTTGCTACTAGCAGTGTATACCATGTTTATTAATCCAGCTCAATTGACTGTAAAAGCCTGACCGTGAAAGCCAGTGTAATTAGTTTCACTCCTGCTCAACAACCTAAACCAACTGCTAGGCATCATTTACCTATCTCTGTATCCGTGTATAATCTAGTTCAGTTTCATTTTATTATTCTACTAAGTATTCACATTGCTTATTGTTATTGGTACTTCTATCGTGTATTATAATTAGTATTATTAGTATTTCAATCGTGGTTGTCTTATTTGACATTTTTAGTGTTGGCGTCATTACAGTATTCATTACTGCCAAATTTGTTTTGCATAGAGTTAAAGTTGTCTCCTGCGTGTTTCATTTGTAAATAATAGTCCATTGCGTCAATTTTAATTTGCAGAGTGTCAAACTTTTATTTTATTTATTTATTTATTTATCTATTTTTAGTAGCACTTGAATATCTTCTTTGATTACAATTTTACTTACATATGGGTGTTGGCATGAAAATAAGAATTAAAACTCACTTCAAAAATAGCTTTATGGTTGAAAACACAGTATTGTTTTGAATAGTGTTTTTGATTTCTAGCATCATGCTTTTCTATAAATAGTCTCCTGTGTCGGTACCTATTTTTTTTTATTATTTATTTATTTTTAAGTGTTAAACTGTTTTCTAGCGTTGTGTCTTATATCAAAAAAAAGGGGGGGGGGGTGAGAACTTCTTTTAATAACCTTTACTTTTTTGTATCTGATTGGTTTTGTTGTTATTAAATGAATTTTCCACATTTTTTGTTGAATTGTCCACATCTGGACTTCTTTTGTTTAGTGTTTTTTGTTGTTGTTGTTGTATTTTACTTTTCCAGCAATGTATGATACTGCATTATAATTTTTCCCCTTTAAAATTTGTAATGTGCATAAGATTAAAACACCAAATAAAATAAATTAAGACAGTCTTGAGCACAGTTAAAAAAGAAGATTTATAAAAAATATACTTAAAAACAATTAAAAATACAATTTGTAAACGCTTCGCCCAGCGACACGCGAGGCATCATCAGTACAAAATATCCATTGCATAGCAAACGACGCAACTAATCAAGAACACGCGAGGCATCATCAGTACAAAATATCCATTGCATAGCAAATGACAAATCAAGAACATGTTCTTGATTTGTCGCTTGGCGAAACGTTTACAAATTGTATTTTTAATTGTTTTTAAGTATATTTTTTATAAATTTTATTTTTAACTGCGCTCAAGTCTGTCTTAATTTATTTTGTTTGATGTTTTAATGGTTTTTAAATTCAGACGTTAAATGTATATATACTGCATACATAAGATAGTGTAATGATAAGTCCTGCATGCCTTCGATAAAACTGGGCAGCACTTGTAGCATTTTTGCATAACTTTGCAAGTTTTAATGTATAAGAGTCTCATTCAAAAAATGTTTTTCCGGTACCTGCCCCCAGTCGCGGCTTGTGATGATAATAGTTATTCTTCTGGGCGGAGCTTGTTGAGCTAAAACCATATTGGTAGATCTCCCCGCCTGGCCTGAAACTGAAGCTGAAACTAGGAATTTTTTTTTTATAATATTAATTTAAATTCTATGGAGGTAGCGAGGAGTAGGGATTTATATGGTATTATAGAATTTCAATATTTAGAATTTTTATATCTTTCACGAATGACTGTTTGATTTTTTCTTACAGGGGTCCAATTGATCATTCTTCTCGCAATCTCTATTTCCAAACAATAATCTTCGTGCTAGACAAATGGCAAATTTTGCAGAAATTTAACATGAAAATTAAAAATTTTCGGTTGAAAATTTATTGAAATACATTATAAATATCTGATATTCCTTATAAATTAAAGGATATTTTTTTACAATTATATTATTCAAACTGATCATCTCTATTTCACAGTAGGAAAAAAAAGTAGGAAACCAGGTAGACAGTAGGAAACAGGTAACAGTAGGACCAGGTAGGAAACACAGTAGGAAACCAGGAAAAAAAAATCTTCTCCCCTTCCCTACTAATCCACCACAAATAGCAATAACAAAATGAAACCGTTATCAGTCGATTAAGAACAGCAAATCCTTTCGTTTGATAATATAATATCTATTTTTAGATAGAGACATCCAAATTAAAATGCATACAAACTTAATTTTTTTCAATAACATACCCCAAATTTAACACACAAAATTTCTCGAGCTTTCAAATTGCCTTGCTGCAAATTTTCACGACGTTCCTGCTACAGTGATATTAAATTGTTTATAAAGATCTGATTGAAGGAATTAGAAAAATTGAAAATTTGACATTAAAAATCTGACGTTATATCAAGTCACTACATTAATTTAACATAGTTTTTTCCAGGTGGTAAATAAATCATAATGTTTCATCTGAGTAAAAAAGTGTCCAGGTGAGGATTCGAACCATGTACAGTCGTGGAAAAAAAAGTAAACACCCCCTACTAACTCCTCAACAAATTATCGTAGAAGAAATTTACTGGTACCGAACGATTGGAAACAAAGTCTACTTTTAAATGATGTATGTAAAATTTGCTTAGGGTGCGATCTGTATAATAAAACGAACAATAACTTTGTTTTTTTCAATAGCAGTACACAATTCTGACAGCATAAAGGAACTCTACACCCTTCAATTACTCTAAAAACAAATTTTTATGAAATTTGTACCATAAGTTTCAGAGAAATTAATTATTTTAAAACGAGCGTATTTTAAGGGCTGTATCCAAATTGAAGTTCGGTACTTGATTGTTAACCGAGAGAGCTCCCTTCTTGATCAAGGCACCTTAAGCAGTCAATTAAGCCTGTTAGATTACAGGATAGCATAAGAAATTTCGAAATATTTAATCACTTATGTCGTAGACGGCCCCTTAAACCATCATTTTGCCGTTTTTTAAGCATAATTTGAAAACTACTTGGAAGAAAAATGTGAAATTTTAGATTTTCATAAAGCAGGACTTAATAAATCTGAATCCATCAAAAAAATTGTAGGTTGCAATTTATAATTATTTCGAATATTAATTTCGTAATTCATAATTCATATCAGAAAATTATAAAAATTGCAAATTCAACGTATTTATGTTTGTGTATATTAGTAATATTGCTACACAAATATTAGAACATTAGGATCATAATTTCAGAAATCATAAATAAAAATTTGAAAATGTAATTTAACGGATAAAAAATGTTAATTTTAAATGTAATTTAACGGAAATACGGATAAAGATATATCAAAATAATTTAACATAAGATAATCAAAATTTTAAAGTTATTTCCTAAACATATGGTAAATATGAGTTACAGTATAGTATATGTGTATAAACGTAAACGTAGAAAAAAATATTTTGCTCCAAAATATAATTTTTGCTTACCATTTAAAGTTAGACGGTATTTCCAGTCGATTGGCACTGATGTAATTTTTATACGGTGACTTATACCAAAAATAATGAAGATTATTTTTTTTTCCTTCCAAAACTATTTTTATTTTTTTCAAATAAATGTAAATTCCTTTTTATTAAGGGGTATGAAATATATTTCTGGAGATATAGCACAATAAAGTAATTTTTTTTTAATAATAGAAGCAAATTAATAAAATTGGCCTTTTCTTTTTAACACGAAACATACTGGGAATTTTAGTCAAGTTCTATGAAAAAAATTTCCCATCATTCTTTATTAAAACTATTTAACTCCGCCCCCCTCTCAATTTTTATTTCTGTATGATTAATATTTTATTTATTTCATAGAGAATTTTCTCGTTAGAATCGATTTATCTTCATTTGCTGTTGGTCAAATGACCAATTGTTGGTATATTTAGAATTTAAATATAAATAATGACAGCAAGAGAGAAATAAGGCATAATAATTTCACATAAAAAACAAATATATATAAAGCATTTAATGTACAAATTTTCAATAAAGAAACTTTTAATGTATTTCCAAACATTTCCTTAACACTAGAACTACAATGAGCAGTCATTTTGACGGCTACCATATGGATATGATTCGGTTAAAACCAGAAATTTGATTATGAAATATGTTTAAAAGATACAAAGAAGAAAAACGTTAAACAATAAAGTTAAATTGTTTTAAATCAAAATTCTGGTGTGAAATATTTTTATAAAATTTGACTTAAATTTCTGGTAGTTCTAGTGTTAATTAAGTTTCATCATTGTAGTGTTGATAAAGTGCTAATAGACGATAATTAATTATTTAATTCTTTTTACAGGTAAGAGGACTACTCTTTTAGAATGGTGTTAAAAATATTTTGATTCGGTGGTAAGTACGTTTTGATTCAGTAATTTTTTCAATTATTAGGTTGAACAAAAAATCCCGGGAAATTTTTAATCTAACAGTTACCAGAATTTGTATCATATATATACCAGTTTTATATTTATAGGAGTTCAGGAATTTTGGCTTCAAAATGCCTATTGAACAGTATGATTTGCGGGCTTTTGTTGACCCGGCATTATTAGAGAAAAGGCCTAACGATTCTGAAAGCCGTCGATGAGATTAATGAGGATGAAGGTGGTGGTAATTAGCCAGAAAATTCGGAATCTGGCAGAACGGTGGCAGAAAGTCTTGGAGTATGATGGTCTCTACTTTAAAGAATTGCCTTTGTTGCTTTTGCTGTTAATTTGCGCATAAAAACGCAACTTTCACAAATTTCCCAGTAAAATACTATTTCTAAAAAAATTAGAACTTCCACAACTTCATCTGCTAAAATTCTGTATAATTGAATTTTGAATATGAAAGTTAGAGATTTAGCCAGGAATTTTGAAATATCAAAAGTTATCAAACCTTTTAACTCTAAACATATCGGAAATTTTACTCCAGTTTTATAAAGATATTTCAAACCAGAATATTTATTTAAAACTGTTTAACTTTTATATTTAATCTATTTCTCTATGATTTATACAGGGTGTTTCTAAATGAATATCGGGGTTTTAACGCTTTGTAGTATATATTATATAATACATAAAATTATACTTAACACATAAAATGAAAGAGCAACTCAAACAATTTGTTTGTACCTGTACGTGTACATGCGCATGCACACGCAATGTTTCTTCCGTCATCCGTTAGAAAGCGCTAGTAGCAAAAATGGGACTAGTGAACTGACAGCATTTTGTGTTCTGCAGTTTTCAAAGACCGAATCTGTAGTTAGTGTGCAACGTGCGTTCAGGATTAAGTTCAGATGTGATCCCCCAAGTGAAAATAACATCCGTAGATGGTATCATCAGTTTGAAAATACCGGCTGTATTTGCAACAATTACCCCACAAACACTAATTAACGTTTGGGAAGAACTCAGCTATCGAATTGATATGTGCCGTGCGACAAAAGGTGCTCATATTGAACACTTGTAAGCTTGTAGGTAAAACTGTTTGAATTGCTCTTTCATTTTATGTATTAATTATAATTTTAAGTTTTATGTAATAAATACTACCAAGCGTTAAAACCCCGATATTCATTTAGAAATACCCTGTATTTCATTTATTTTTTGAAGAAATTTCTGGTTTGAATCGAAATATTTTCCTTTCGAACGGGTCAAATGACTTTAGAATATTAGCTTTAGAATATTTAGTTTAAAAGCGAAACCGCACCGAAAACTGGCGATTTGAAGTAATTAAAATTCTAAAACTTTGTAAAAAATCACCATAAAGTAAAACAATACACAGGATGCGTTTCGAGCTAAAAACGTAATAGCTCGTCATCAGCTATAACAAACACGTGTCCGCAAGCGAACAAGGTCAAAAAATGAACTGAAGGTAAAGAATGTTGCAAAGAATCCGACAGATGGCTCTACCTGAAAGAGGCACATGTAGAAGACAAAGGTGTTGCCAAAAAGATAGAAGAGAAATTGATAAGGAAAAAATGGAATTAAAAGAATTAAAATAAAGTAAAAGAAGTAAATTAAAAATATAAATAATAATCACAAAGAAAGAAATATAAAAGAAAAAAACAAGAAAAAAACTAAAAGACCTTTTTTTTTTTTTTTTTTTTTTTACAAAATAAAAGGAAAAGAAACAAGAGAAAAGGAAAAAGATTTACAAAACTAATTTCCACGCTGGAGATAAGAAAGGAGATGATGGGAGATCACTGACAAGATTAGCAGAATTTTTAGAAATAATGTATGCTTCATGAAAATCCAAGTGAGAGGGAGAGGCAGGGGAAGAAATAATTTTGGCCATGGAGAAATTGAAACGATGACTGGAAGACCAACAGTGAGAAGCAATCAAAGATTTAGAGATTTCTTGATTTGCAATATACCTCTGATGCTCGCCTAATCTGAATTTTAAAGCTCTCTTTGTTTGTTTTTTTTTACCTTGTTCGCTTGCGGACACGTGTTTGTTATAACTGATGACGAGCTGTTATGTTTTTAGCTCGAAACGCGTCCTGTGTATTGTTTTATTTTATGGTGATTTTTTACAAAGTTTTAGAATTTTAATTACTTCAAATCGCCAGTTTTCGGTGCGGTTTCGCTGTTGTTATCAAGGTTGAGTAAAACTTTAACAGGGCAGCAAAGTTGGCAGTTTGGCCTCCATTTTTATTTAGAAATCTCGAGTTCATGCCAGAAATAAATAATGGTATTTTAAGCTTTGTTTCAGAGGTCTCAGGACTCTTAAAATTGAAAATAATGAAGAAAAGAGAGCATTTTCAACATTTAATATCAGAAAATGTATATGATTTTAAAACACAATTTTTAAGGGGAGAGGGGTTGAAAGATTTAAGTATATTCTTTCATTTCATGTCTTTAAAAAATTGCAAGATGCAGAATTAGCAATTACAGGAGTCTCCAAACTGTCACACGCTTGACGGGCAGAAAATTGGTATCACAGCTTCCGCGCAGGATTACAAAATAAATACTGTATTTAGAATGAAAATTTTGATGCCTATTTATTCAGATTCTAGTAATTACATTGAACCTAAATAAATTTGTGTTTAAAGCATTTTTATATTTTAAATACAAAGTTGTATTTAGCTAATACAAAATTTTGAAAATTTCAACAGAATAATCACCTAAAAGAATATTTTTTCGAATAATAAAAATGAAATTTTAGGTTCAGATTATACAGACTAACATGAAACATATGTTTTGAAAATTTCATGAAAAAATATTCAGAAGTTTTTTAAATATCCTGCGCGTTATGCCCAGAAACGTCATTTGGAGAAGAATGACTTCAAAGTTTCGAAAACTCCACTTCAGCTATTGAGTGGGTATAATTCTAAAATCTATAACTTCTGTTTTAATATGAATTTGAGGAAAATAATTTTATCAAACTGTTCAGAAAAGATAGGAGTTTAACATCTAAAAAAAAAATTAAAATTTCGAAAATTTTGAAGCTTCAAAAAGTTCTGAGACTGCTTAATAAGAAACATTTAGTGATCCATTAATTAAAAATTTTTCTTTCGAAATTTATGGTATGATTTGAAATTTCGGATTAAAATTAAAGGCCAAATTGGCAACCGTGCTGGGTAAGAAGGTTAATAAACAATTAAATTTAAAAAAATCAAAAAACCCGACTGCGTAAAAAGCGAACTAATTAATTATTTCTCATCAATGTGAAACGATTTTTTTTTTCAATTCCTACTATTAGCTCACACTCTCGCTAGATATATCTTGTTCAAATTTTCAATCGTTAATAAAATACTTATTATTCATCCAATCAAGCTCAAATATTTTTTTTAAATTTCTAGTGGATGACACTCGATGTTAATCCAGTTTTTTCAAATATTAATTCATTAATAAAATTAAATTAATTAATTTACAATAATCAAGAGAGCCCCCTTCTTGATCAAGGTATTTTAAGACCGAGAGAGCCCTCTTCTTGATCAAGGCATTTTAAGCGCCACTCAAAAGGAAAGAAGAATGGGAGAAGAAAATTCTCTTATTGACCTAAGAAGGAATTGACTTAAAATATTTTTTTATATTACTTGTTTATATTACTTACCATTTTTTTTTATTTACTTGTATTGATGACTTTTAAATTGTGTTTAACTGTTAGTTCTTATATATAAACACTGTTTTGATAAGATCTATAGATGTCTATGATGGTTACAGTTGCAGTAAAGCTAGAGATCCACAATACATACACAACTTCCAGGTTGTATAATATTTTAACGGAGCTTCTGACTGTAAAATAGTCAATGAAACATCGTCTTCATTTTGAAAGACCTATCCAATGACATGCCACTCAATAGGGTGCGTAATATTTTTTTCGTCTGTACCGCCATTTTGTATTTTACGACCGCTATTTTGAATTTATAAAAAATAAAACCTATCCTATAACCATCGGGCCGTTAAGACGAATCGATAGAGACCTCATTCATTAAAATCCATCCAGCCGTTGGGATGTTTCGAGGGTATAAAAAATCCACATACACAGATACGCGTGAAATACATAACCCTTCTTTTCAGTCGGGTAAAAATAGCAGGCTTCGGAGCGGTCTCTTTTTATAGAGCATAAATCAAAGCTTTTACCACCACTACTTCTTTACAAATATTTTTGTTTTAGATTTATCTTGAAAATGTCGAAGAAACACGCTTCATGGTTCGATTATGATATTATGTAGTTTTTCTTGGAATTATTGTTGTAATCTCTCATTAAAATAATTAAGATAATTAAAAAAATAGTGGTGGGCAAAAAGTAACCACTCCGAAGTCTGAAGTAGTTATGTCCACTGGTACAGAATGCTAATGGAATATTTGAACAATTCATCTCGTATATTTTTACGTGATTTTAAGCTGTTTAAAGTGACCTTCTCTCTTGAAATTCTCTCTTAAAACGTATAAAATGATCACGCAGGCGAAATGATTTCAATTGGAGATATGAATTATAAATGAAACAATTGCCTCTAAATTGAAAGCATCATATGAAAAAAAATGTTATCACATCAATCATACAATAAAAATCCTGTCAACTATTGATTTCTAAAAAGCATCAAGGCGTTTGCATGCTTGAAGAATTATTTTAATACCATAAAATCTGTATATATATATTTTTAATTTAAGCTTTGGATTACGCATCGTAATTGAATTGTATATTTTGTTTTTTCTTGTTAAAAACAGACTTAATTCAATCTACAAGATAACAAAATAGTCCAGGCAATAGTAAATTTTACCTAGCAAAATTAATGGTACTACTGGAAATCGGCTTTCTAGATGTTTTTTGGGTCGCTGAATCCGAATTTGTAACTTCCCACCAAAATTTCCCCCCGCAATCTCCCCAAAGTTTCGTAAAAATCCCCTCCCCCCCCCCCCAAAAAAAAAGCTTTTTATTAAAAAAATAAATTTTTTTAATGTTTTAGAGAAAAAGTATCTAGAAATTCAGAAAGTAGACAAAATTTCCAACAAATTAGGTATATGACATTATGACTTAGGGTGAAGGGGAAGGGGGGATCTGCCTCGGAACATGCGCGTGGTGCTGCGTAAACTAAGTTGCGCAATTCCACTTAACCACTCACACGTTTACATTCGCCCTCCCATCTCCCCTCCGAACTTTCTCTATAACGTTTACTTTAAGATTTTTGGGTCGCTGAATCCGAATTTTTAACTTTCCCCCAAAAATTTCCCCCGCGAAACCCCCTTAAATAGTTGTTTTTAACTTAAATTTCATATTATTTTAGGGGAAAAGAATTACGAAATTCAGAAACGAGATAAAATTTGCAACAAATAGGATAAATGACATTATGAATTAGGATGAACGGGGAGGGTGAGGGTTGCCTCTGAACATGCACTGCGGAGCTACGTGCACTAAATTATGAAGTCCAGGCAATAGGGATTTTATCTGGCAAAATTAATACTAGTTCTGAATTTCGACTCACTTTATTTTTTTGTGTCCCTGAATCCGAATTTGTAACTTCCCACCAAAATTTCACCCGGCAACCCCCCAAAAAATTGATTTTTTGAAAAAAATTGGTTTTTGAGAAAAGCGCGCAGGATATGGTCCGAGGCAGCCCCCTCTCTCCCCGTTTATCCTACGTCATAATGTCATATATCCTATTTGTTGCAAATTTTGTCTAGTTTCTGAATTTCGTAATGTTTTTCCCCTAAAACAATAAGAAATTTAAGTTAAAAACAACTATTTGGGGGGTTTTCGGGGGGGGGGAATTTTGGGGGTAAGTTAAAAATTCGGATTCAGTGACCAAAAAAACTTAAAGTAAACCTTATAGAGAAAGTTTGGAGGGAAGATGGGAGGGCTAATGTAAACGTGTGAGTGGTTAAGTGGAATTGCGCAACTTAGTCCACGCAGCACTGCGGCGCATGTTCCGAGGCAGATCCCCCCTTCCCCTTCATCCTAAGTCATAATGTCATATATCTAATTTGTTGCAAATTTTGCCTACTTTCTGAATTTCTAGCTACTTTTCCGCTAAAACAATAAAAAAATGGAATTTTTTAATGAAAACCTTTTTTGGGGGGCTTTTTACCAAAATTTGGGAGTGTTGCCGGGGGAATTTTTTTGGGAAGTTACAAATTCGGATTCAGCGACCCAAAAAACATCTAGAAAGCCGATTTCCAGTACTACCATTAATTTTGCTAGGTAGAGTCCCTATACGGTCTCTATTGCCTGGACTAAAAATGCATTAGATCTTTTTTTTTCCTTAAAACCTTTCACTGAAAAAAAAAAAAAAAAAAAAAAAAAAAAAACTGCGTTTAAAATGTCTTTAATTATTTACGTTTCAGTATGAAATCTAATTATTAATTAGTTAGTCGATTTATTATTAAAGTTTTTCTCTATCAAAAACGTTGTATTGCTATTTATTTCAATACATATATAGAAAAAGCTGTTATAAATCATCTATTATTTATTTACCCTATGCTATTACAGTGTACATTTTCTAAGAATCTGAAGACGTAATCTAAAATAAAAGAAAAAACCATGTAATGTACATGATTCATAAGATATTCTATTGCGACAGAAAAGTTTTCACAGCTATAGCAAATAAAAAGTTAACATTTACAACTATTCAAATAAACATTGCTTAAAATGCAAAGAATTTTCCTAAAAATTAAAGACTATTTTTTTCATCACATGCCTCACTAATTATGACGCGTTTTTTTTTTTTTTTGTTTTTTTTTTGCGTTCGATTTATTTCATCATATCAGTGGAGAAAAGGATTAAGAATAATGTTTTATGGTTTAATTCTATTGCGCTTTTCAATCTAATTAATGTGCGATGCATTATCGTACCTCATAAAAATTCTTATAATTACATATGAATGCCAGTGCTAAGTCATTTAGATGCGTATCACTAAAATTGGAATGAACTTTCTATTCGTTTTTTCTTCTTTAATTTTTCAGCATTGCATTTCAATGTTGAAATAATTTACTTAATACTTCACATTTATAGTTTCTAATATATAACAAATAACATAAAACATATAGTTTTCTAACTTCCATCAAATGATTAAAAGTTTCTTTGAAAACTTGTCTTTACTCAGGTTTTATGACAGCAAAAACAGTTTTTCAAATTTACCAAATTACCAGATTTTCAAGTTTAGCTAAAGAAGGTCTGCATTTTTTTCTGAAAGTTAGTTCGATCAATATACTGCATTGGCATATTTAATAAATAACAATATTTTAATGAAAGTGTTTAAAAAATCTACTTGCAACCTTTGAGATGAGGTAAACAACGCCGATTTGCACCATATTCTCTTTAAAACTATTCACGGATTTCTTCGAAGAGAAGTCTATTCACTCTCTTACAACATATGCATTTCGTGAGATATATTCTCCGAAAGGCCTTACATTCAACTGATTCATTTAGCATCGATCTTTTTTTCAGTGTTCTTCAAGGCTATAGTGTATAAAACATCCCTTGATACCGACTTGGACATCGTTTGAAGAATTGCCACAGCTGCTGCTATGTTTCGCGAGACTCTTGGTAGTGTTGTCAATATAAGAGATTTTTTAATTCATAAATATACCAGAATTTCGGAATAATAAATATCGCCATTTTTATTGACATATTAAATAAAGTGATTTTAACTATGCGAAAATTTCGTCAGATTTCTGAATAAAAATATCCGCTAATATAGCAACACTGCTTCTAAGTTGCTAAGGCGAGCGGCCCCTATTCGTCCGCAGCCCTTTATTCTACCACTTATTCCGACTCTTTTGCGGAAGCAAGGTTCGTAGGTCCCCGCCCACGTCCCGAGTAACAGACACTCTAGCGAAAGCCAGATTGAAAAAAAATTGAAATCGGACAAATTTAAAAAGGAAATTACACAAATTAAAGACACCGAAAACCGGGCAAGGGAGGGCTCGGGGCGATGAAGCTACCAAATGAATCCTGCTGCTTCGAGCTTATTATTAGTCTCACTTTGAAGCAGTACTTAGTTTCACTGCTTTGAAAAAGTTCGAGAATGCATGCAGTTTCTGTGACAGGCAGCACGAATAGTCGTAAATTTAAATACCTCTTTTAAAACCACATTACTTACTTTTATGTGTTTACCCTTTGCGGTATTGTTAAATTTTTCATAAAGTTTTGTACATTGGTTATGTATTGCGCTATTGATCGCTGCCATCGAAATACTCAATACCAGAGGACACGAGTGTGACGTCATCTCTATTCGACCGGCTTCTCACTTGTGTTGGAATTCACACCGGAAAATTTTGAATAGCAATTTTCATTTATTTTATTTGTGAAATATCTGTCATCTTATAAAACAAAAATAACTATTTAAATTTAGTGATAATTCGGAATCCCTAAATAAAAATTCAGCCAGATGCGGAATACCGCAGTCTTGCCGCATCTGGCTGATTTTTTATTTAGGTATTCAGAATTCTCACCAGTAAGTTTAAATATTTATTATTGTTTTATAAGATGACAGATATTCCAGAAATAAAAGAAAAGAAAATTGCTATTCAAAAATTTCCAGTGTGAACTCCAGTGTGAACTATGAGAAGTGATTACGTCACACGCATGTCCTTTGCCTTGAGTATTGCGATGGCTGCCTATTGATGCGTGTATCTATCTCTGTTAGAAAGACACATCAATAGGCACATCTCTAGTTGATGGCGTTTCCAGTCATTCTTTCCTGTGTCAAAATGGTTCATATGTATGTTTTCTAGCTCCATGAATGTTGTGCGGATATTTTTGAAAAATCCTGTGCGGTTTCTACTTTTTTGAACAGCAATTAGACCGAGTTAAATGAATATCGTGGCAATTTAAGCTAGTGTTAAAAAATCGTATTTATTTATTAAAGTTTTCATAGCTGAGATGAAAATGGTGTTTTTAAATGAAATCAATTATTTTGAAGAGATTTTCTTATTATTTGGCTATCCCTAAAAAATTGGGAATTACTTAAAATATATGTTTTTTTTTAGTTGTGTTCTAAAAAAGTATTGAAATAGAAAAAAAAAAATTACATAAAAAATGAGCATGCTTTCTATTTATACAGGGTGATTAAACAAAAATTACAGAATGACATGGAAAATCAGGCATTCAACAAAAAATAGTTTCGAGAAAAAAAAACACTGTAATAAAAATGCAATGTTATGTACCTTGTTTTGTGTGAAATGTGATAACATCATGAAAAGAAGATCTGGTAAAACGTGTTGCTCAAGCAATCGATGATATCGTATGAATTGATAATCACAGTCCCAAATCCTGGGCACGTATAATGCAAACTTCTACCACTTTTGTTTGATGTTATCACATTTACAACAAAGTTGAGTATGTCTGTTAAATGTTTTATTATAATATACTTCAGTTTTCTGAAAGTTATTATCGTCATCCCAAATTAAGATAGGATGAAGCACCCTATATTTGTGGCTAAATAAGTGGTTTGCGACCCTATGTTCCTATGTGATTTTTTATTCTTGTTGTATGCCTTATTTACCATGTCATTTTGTAATTTTCTTTTAATCACCCTGTATAATACATATTTGAATAAATAATTGCGGTGCCTAGACGCCACGAGAATTTGATTATAATATGTTTTACTTATTTATTAGAATTAAATGGAATTTTAGATTTATGCATGATTTATACAGGTGATATTTAACTGATATGATTTCCTTTTTTAATTCAAACTATAAGACATACTTCGGGCTACTATAATATACACAAAACAACATGATATGGAGAAGGCTGCATATTAAATTATTACAAACTATTAGTGTCATATATAAGTTAAAAGCATAAATTTGAGCAATACCCAGATGAGAGATAATCTCAGAATTCATTTGATAATTTCAAAACCCAAATATCGTGTTTCGTACGCCTTAGGCTATATGTGATAAGAACACGGTTATTATTGTTTTAATAACAGGAAATGTTTACGTGGAAAGTTGAAAATGTCATAGGGTGATAAACAAATCATTATTCATGAATAACATGCATTTGTAAACATTTTATGTAAATCAAAGAAATTCTTTAAAATCGACAAGTGAAATATTTTATCACAAATTCAAAACATTTACTCTACAGATTAAATATTTGCAAATTTTATTTGCAAATATCTTGCAATTTCTTTTTTACCTTTTAAATAAAAAAATGCGCAATTATTTTTTCCATCAATAAAATATTGAAGTCTAAATTCAATTGTATACCTTATTTTTGTCGTACATGAATCGTAAAAATGCACTTATTAATTCTAATTTGTCTTAATTTAACTACTTACAGTCATGCGCGGCTACTTTAGGCCACTTTTTTCTGGTTGCACTCACATTTCTATTATTAAAAAATATTTTATGTGATCTTTCAACGTCGAAATGGAGTTGTAAACAATTAACATGAAACAATGAAGCAAACTGTATGGTTTTAAAGAGGAAATTTTTAATTTTTTTATTTTTTAACTATTTTTAAAGTTTCGGAACAAAGTAGCCCCTGCTAGAGCTTCTATGGTCCATTCACTTAGTTTGATATAAAATAATTACATTTCATATGCAAATGAATACATTTTTATTGCAATAGCATTTTCTAATAAATTAACATTGCAATCTCGACAAACGATATATATATTTTTTAACATTTAAACACAATAAACAAATTGTTAATATCAAAGAAACGAGAAACAGTTTTCGTCATGTTATCCTCAGCAACTGGAACAGAAACAATTAATGGAACATTTTTCTACAGCAACATTTGAAAAAAAATATAAAACACGTTTTAAGAGATTTGGTTGTAGTAAAAGCATTTCTAAGTAACTGGGCCTATTTTCGGACTAAAAAAGGCCTGGAACAAAGTAGCCCGGAAATACTAGTTTTCATGTTAGCTTTAGGTAAACGTAAACTTTTCCTGTCAAACTGAAAAGTTAAAGGAAAAACTGTGATCACACATGGGTTACAGGTTATTAAAGGTAATATTTTGGCACTTATCTTAATTGTAGCTCTTATCCAGATTGTTTCACAATAGAAAGTTTGGAGAGTTAAAATTTACACACGTAAACAGTTGTTTACAAACACATCCAGTGTTGCCACTAAAAAAATTAAATTACCCACAAACTATTCAAGTACCTTATAGTAGGGTATAAAATATTTTTCAAGGGCAAAACTCCATATTATCTTGTAGTGTTTGTTCAATACAAAGAATAAAAACTTTTTTATGGGATGGACCAAAGTAACCCCCGCAAGGATCAAAGTTGCCCGGTTGACGCTACTCATGAGGCATAATTTGTTATAAGAAAAATACAAAAGCTAAAGTTACTTTCAAATGCAACTGATCTGTTGTTTGAATCGACTATCTGAGGTAATCCGCTGGTTTATAATGACGAAATGCCCTGAATATGAGCAATATATGTCGTATAACAGAGTTGGGCAAATATGTAATCTAAATCATTCGCAGTGTAATTACAGGTTAATTGCATGTATTTTATTATAGTTACACACATTCAAATACAGAAATTTTGACAAATAATGGGATGGGTGTGGTTCCGGTTACAGCGCTGCAAGAAGTTCTTGCGGCATGTAATTTTATTTATAATTAATTGAATACAATTAAGCTGTAATTACATTGCAGATAATTGGAATTACAAGGATCAGGGTCCATAAGCCGCGTTTTTGGTCCAGAAAATATGACTAAAATTCGATTATGTTATACTGACATAATTATTTCACTTTTTAATATCAGAAGGTATATATATTGTACGATTTTAACAATAGTTTTTGTATTTTGTTCGGATTTATATGACTTACACAAGCTCAAAGTTCGTATAATTCGTAGTTTTGATGAAAAATACGCAATTTCTGCTATTTTTACCATCAGTTTACTCTCTATTTTTAATGTTTTACGATGAGCGCAACTTTGCAACACTTTTATTTTAACATATTTTGTATATTCTGATGTGTCTTATAATATATATCAAGAAGAATGTGTTGAATGATTGCGCTCATATTAATAATTGAGGTAAAAATAGCAGAAATTACGTATTTTCCATCAAAACTACGAATTATAGCTACGAACTTTGAGCTTGTGTCAGTCATATAAATTCGAACAAAATACAAAAACTACTGTTAAAATCGTACAATATATACATTCTCATATTAAAAAGTGAAATAATTAAGTCAGTATAACATAATCGAATTTTAGATTATTTCATGGGCTAAAAACGCGGCTTATGGACCCTAATACTTTGCCCTACTCTGTCGTATAGCTGTCCTAGCGTTCTCTGTAAAACTTTACTGATATAGCAGACACATTTGCGAACAATTAATTTACTATCGTAATTACTCCATATTACAGAAACTGTTTCTTATCTTTAAATGTATTCCTTGAACGATAAGTAAGAAACTGTCTTGAACAATAAGGTTGTAAAGTTTACAAAAACGTACTGCCCGTAAATTTGATGAAAGAAAATTTTCTGAAAACTGTTTCTTATCTTCAGAAATTATTCGTAGAATGACAAGTAAGAAACATTAGAAAACAAGAGGTTCTCTGAGTTCACGGAAACGTTTCTGAAATAAAAGGTTCATTTGCAGTAAATTTGAGGAAAAAAATCTGGAAAAAGTTTTTGATCTTCAGAAAAGATTCTTAGAATCACAAATAAGAAACAACAGAAAACAGTTGGTTTCCAAAGTTTACGGAAGTGTTTCTGCAATAAAAGAGACCATTTGCTACAAGTAAATATTAGGAAAAAACATTTCTGGTTATTTAGAAAATTTATTGGTTTCAGAGTTTAATGATTGTTTGAACTATTAATGTATGTGGAGATAAAGAAAAGGATTCCAGAATTGTGCATATATGTGAGATTAAAGAGAGTTTTTGTGAACATTTTTTCTGTATTAAGAAACGTTTATGAAATTTTTGGTGTGTCCCCTACTTATGTGGGTATAAAGAATAACATAGTTCTAGAAGCGGAAATGTTGAAAGTAAGCAGCAAAAATGCCGAATGAGGAGGATTCGTTGTTGAAGACCCAAATATAACAAGAAAAAAAAGATTACTTTGAAGCGGAGAAATTTTATCACACACACCTCCTTTACGTTAATTGTAAGAAACTGGACTTTGGTAATTTCCCTCTTGTCTTGTAGGAGGTGTTTTCTTGTACACTTATCTGTTCCCAAATAAAAGAATGTGAGGCAGATTACCAGAACAAAAATATTTTTTAAAATGTATTTGATCAGCTTAAAAAAAACATACGAAAATACGTTTCGTACCTTTTCTCTTGCTGTAGAGAACACTTTTATAAATGTATACCATCCCGAAAGATCAAAAAGAGTGAAAGGTAGTGCTCATCATTTTTGGGTACAAATTATTAACGTATTTCTTCCCTTCTGCTAAAAAGGCTGACAATAAGGAAACATGGTTTGTTCTAATGAACTGAGTACTTAAGGGATCCATCCCTGTAATAACTTTTAATCATAACGGATTTTATGTGAGTGGGAGAATGCTACTAATACGACCAGGGAAATGTTTAATCCATTACATTTTGTCTTGCTACATTTGATACTTATTACTTATGCTAGACTTAAGTTAACATTAGTAATTATACGATTATTTCTTCCACTAATGGAATAATATTTTCTTAAATTGTTTACTTGTCAAAGGTTAATGAAAAATCCATTACTAAAACGTTTTTCCTCATATCGCATATTCTAAAAAAGAAGAAAAGTGCGGCGCACAGTGGTGCGAAAAGGGTAGTTTGACGAAAAACTTCCTTTTGCGTTTTGAAATCGATAAATCTTAGAAGAAATGCATTTTTTAATGTTTTTTTGTAATCTTGTGTTGGAGAACATTATCAGATCCACACGATTGAGTGTCTATTAGTAATAACATCTGCCATTTAAATGACTAAATTTTGCCAACTGTGTCGTCTACATATAGAAATAGCACAAAACTTGAAAAATTTTAATATTAACGCCTAATTTTGACATCATATTTGAATTTTCTTAACAGAAGTCATTCGAACAAGTAGTTTAGGAATAATAGAGGATTAAGTTTTTGAAGTCCTAAAGTTAAAATCCTTTTTAATTGTTGTAGTATTCCGGGTTTTTTTTTTTGTGCATAACTCATTATGTTTTCCAATGTTTCTTATCATGTACTTTTCGATGTATATTAAATTACAAGAAAAGCTTTCAGACTCCTCCTTTAATTGAATTTGAAATGAAATAAATCTGCATATTGTTTTCCAAACATACCCGTGGTTTTATTTCTAGTAGCTAATTATATAAAGGAACAATTATCTTTGATGAATTAATAGAATTTCCAAATCAATATAAAAGTCTCACTTCAAATTATAATTAATTTGTGGAAAGATGAAAATGTAATGTGGTTTAACAACCCGCGACACTGATTGATTATTTAATGTTGATAAGCATATATGTGAGTTGTAGTTTTAGAGTTCCAAAAACACTCTCCGCCTAGCAACAAGATACGGTCAGCAGTTCCAATGAGAAACTTCCAACCTCAAAACCGCAGAAGGAATTTAACTGCTGATGCGTATTTTTGCATCCTCTGAGCTTGGGAACAATTAACAGCCCAAGTTCAGATTTCATTTCGAAGTGGCTTAGATAGGACGGATCTATCTAGCTCTAGATGAGGGCAGAAGTCGCTACGAAACCGGACAAGAGTCCGATATGAATTCTCTGATACTGCGGGCAGATGCCGCAAAAAAATCCTTAACCTCCCGTACTTTGTAAATATAGTATTAACTTAAAGTGCAAATTATAATCCAGAACCATTAAACTCCTTTTATTCATTAATTATGGCCTTATTCTTCTATTATATGGGGGAATCAGCCTCTTTGAATCTAATTAAATTCCCATAGACCCCAGGCCCTGCCACTGGATTTTATGCAACTAAATTCTGGAGCAACCAACTTCAACGACGTTTTTTTTTTCTTTTCATCTCTGAAGACAGTGGAGTTATTTCATTTTCATCGACGCAAGACCGCTGTGACCCATCGAAGATACCGATTTTTTTCCTCTCTCTTTCTACCGGAGAAGAGTCATATTAAGAAGAAATTAGGTCAGCTCGGAAAATACTTCGTTTCTGTGCGTAGCGTACTGGTGATTCAAGATTTTTTTTTCTTCTCCCTTTGCGGTGGCGAATGCAGCGTGGAAGCGAAGATACTTCAATTATATAGTGTGCTTATCAGTTCACGTTTATCCAGGCGTTGATTGTTTATTTTTCCCTTCTTAATGGAATAACATAAAAGGAAGTAAGTGGTATATTTTACATTACTTTTAAAATGATGTTAAAATATATCAAAGTAGTCGTAAGTCAAATCAATTCCGCGAGGGCTGATCACATTAAATTGTTACATAATTTATTTTTTAAAACAGACAGCGGAAGGTTAAATAGGAAAGAATTAAGAGAATTTGAGGGATTTGATTTTAAAGCAAAGATGATCAATTCCAAACTAAATTAACAGAAATTCTGGGCGAGTTTTCCCAAATCCAGTTAGTCTCTATAGCAAATTTATTGCATCTAGACATTCACGGAGGCAAAGCAGATATTGCGAAACGCATATTACAGGCTCTAACTGACTTAGAAACCTTTCAAAATTCCCTTACTTCACATACAGACCCCGAAACAGAAATTGAATATGAAACTAGTTCGCAGAAACATTAAGTGACACCGTAAACTCTGACCGCACATAAGCCCCTGCAGATAATACGACAACTGGCACTAAGTTTTCACTACGCCACACGAGTGCATTTTCCGACATTGAGAACTTGTTACAACCGTTTTCGGGGAAATCTTCCGACAATATTCTAAAATGGTTTGAGCGATTCGAAGGCTTAGCAAATAGCTTCGCGTTAACCGAGATTCAAAAATTGATCTTCGTTGAGAGAGCGCTTACAGGGACAGCTTTATTATTCGTGCGCAGTGAGTCAACTATTACCTCGTATAGCGCATTGAAACACGCTTTGATTAAAGAATTCAAACACATCTCATCTCCTGCACAAATCTATGAGCTGCTGGCAGCACGCAGCTGCAAGCCCAATGAAAAATTCACTGAATATTTCCTTGTAATGAAGGAAATAGCCCAAAGGGGTAATGTCGACGACGCGTCCCTCATGCACTATATTATTAGCGGTATACAGAACACTCCTAGTAATAAAGCTATATTGTTCGGGTTTGCCACGCTTGCCGAATTAAAAAACAAGCTCCAAATTTACGAACGAATTTGTGAGCAGTGTCCTAAATTTTACCAAACAAAATCACCGGCTACACCCAACATTCCTAAAATTAACCAGACGGAAAGAAGTGCAAAATTATTTTGTTTTAACTGTTTGACCCCTGGTCACCGTTCTAGAGAATATGTGAACTTAAATAAGGGAAAGAAGTGCATGAGATAAGCACCTTTTGGTCACGTTTCCTATCAGTGTATGGAGCAAACTCCGGAACGCAAGCGTTTGACTCAGGGCACCTCCTCTTCACGAAAAACGCGCAAAGCCGAGACAAACAAATTCATGCAGTAGAGATGTGTAATTCTCATCCGCGCATGCAGAAACCTATAAAAATTTCCAACTTACAGATAAATGCAATTTTGGACACAGGAAGTCCTTTGACAATACTGAGAAAAGGCATTTATCAACAAATTGTGTCTCCCTATTCACCGGAGCACCTGTCCAGTTATCTGGTATCGGCAACGGTACTATTCAACCCAAAGGTTCTTTTTTACGGACATAGAAATTGATGATAATATTTTTTCTACTAATGCTTACGTAATTAAGTCTTCTCAAATGTCCATGCAACTTATTGTGGGTACGGATGTCATATTTCAAGACACTCTCACGTACGACAAGAACGGTGTTATATTAACTAAATCCCCACCACCAGAAATCTTCATACATTATATTACTGTGTCTGATGACGCATCTGCAAGTAAAACTCAACATAAATCCGATGTCTCTCTATTTCCTGACGCAAGATGCACTACAGAAACATTTCTTTTAAATTCTTCCCCCCAAGATCTGAAACGCTCGTGTGTAATTAAAGATTTTTCGAATGAAAATATTACTAGTGTCGTCGAAACTGATATCGTGAATGACTCATCACAGCTGAAGCATCTCGCAACATTATTGCCAGACTATTTTTTCTTCAATTCTATTTTCATTTTTTACAACCTGTTTATGACGGCTTTCATCGTATTGATCATCTGGTTATCACTGTTTAACCCTCTCGTGCATAAATTATTTTTCATTATTTTTCATTATTCACAAAAAATCTTTTTTTGTGATAAATGAGAAACCATTATAAAATAATTTTATTATTGTACTGCATGTTAGGTATTATCTGTCCATAAATCAAATCTCCATAAATGAATGCTCAAAATTTTTTGGCTTAATAATACAATAATTATACGACCTCATATGAGGTGGGTATGCATGAGAGGGTTAATTGCACCAACGGACTCAGCGATCAACATTCTGCACTACATAAGTACCAACCATCTCAAGATTTCAGTAACGCTGTTCATTGGACCGAAATCCTGCATACCCTCATCATTTCTTGTTTATTTCTTATATACCGAAACTCAGTGAAATCAACGAAGAGAAATAAAAAACGCAGAATTAGACCTGCAAAAAGAAATATGCTTAACGTATATTAAGTCACTAGTGTGACTGCCATATTGATCAACGGAGCGTTTTTTTATTGTTATTATTAACTGTTTTATATCTCCTGTGCTTTACATTCGTATATGTGCTTATTTCTGAGAACATTTACTCCGTACACAACTATAGACTGCTACTTTCTGTGTGACTTTCGTTTCAACTTCATTTAAATTTTCGATTTTTTTTTCCGATTGCAGAAAGAATGAACGATTTTTTTTTCTATACGAAATAGTAAAGTTTAAAACGATGACTATGCATTTTACAGCCAATTAGTGATGAAAACCTTCTACACAAAACGTTTGATTTTCTCTTTATTTTGTGTTATGCCATTCTAGAGTGCGATAATCTTCAAGTGCCTTTTTTTTAAAGAAGTTATCGCGCGCCAAGTAATTTATTCTCAACAGTGTTCCTTTTTACTCTTATTTGTTTGTGAGCTATGCAAAGTGTTTTATAATTATTTTTTCTTATATTAACAGAATTTCAATGCTTTTTTTGTTGAAGTTCTGTTCAACATTTGCTGGGCAACATATAACTATCATATGTTCCCGCACCATGTTGGTTAAATCAAAGTAAAATTGCGTAATTTGTTATTTCTGTTTGTATAAATATTTTTTTATAAAATATAATTATGAGTGTAAAATTATAATGTTTATATATTTAAGTAAAATAAGAGTGTAAGTTCATACAAAAATTATTAAGTTGATTTTAAATAGTAAATATATATTTTAAAAAAATTGTTGTATTGTAAAATGAATGTATAACGTTGAATGGAGTTCGGATCTCAGACAACAACTAGCCAGACGCCATGGTGTCGTCTTATGACAAGCCAATGGAACGTGGTGTATAATTAGAAGTCGTAAAATCATAAAAACGTTGGAATCAATTTATGGCCTCAATAAAAGTGTTGGGATAAATTTATGACTTTTCAGACCACCCAAACTTTAAGGCAGATAATAATATTAAAGTATATGTTAGGGGCCATTTGCAGACTGCTAGCTAATAGGCCTATCGAAGTATAATAAAAAATCTTCTCACATCCAATAACAGTGGACTAGACAAAAATAGTTCCTCCCACTGCAGGAGCTGGTGTGCAAGAAGAATAAGTTTTGAAAAAGGATAGTCTGAAAAAAGATGTAGAGGACGCAAGAGCTCTCCTGAAAGCCCGTGCAATGAGTCCCGTAAGCCCTAGTAAAGCCCAGGCGAGATGGACCTATCGGAGCGAGCCTAATCGAGCCTAATCAAGCCTAATTGAGGATGTCTTCCTGAGGTACCTATCGGAGTGAGCCTAATCAAGCCAAAATTGAGGATGTCTTCCTGAGGTACCTATCGGAGTGAGCCTAATCAAGCCAAATTGAGGATGTCTTCCTGATGTACATATCGGAGTGATCCTAATCAAGCCAAATTGAGGATGCGTTCCTGATGATACTTTGCCATGATCCTAAGCAACGCATCAACTCGGAATTTGATGAATAAAGGCCACCATCCCGTATATTAAAAGAAGGTACTATTTTAAACATTTTCTTTTACCACTTAAGATCATATGAAAAACCTTAAAAATACTTTTCTGATATTTTACGGTAGAGAGTTATCTGAGATCCGACCAAACCAATAATTAAATAAGATTAAGGTAATTTTAAAAATGAAAGAGAGTATTTCTTTTAGCAAAAAGAAACAATTATAATAATTAGAGTACGTGAAAATATTGTCTTTTTTTTTTAAAAGATTAAACAGACTTAAAATAATGAGAAGCAAACAAAAGTGTTGCTTTCTATTTTTTGAATTAATATTATGTTTTTCTGTATATAGATATGTTCAATGTAAATAAAATATTTAATCAAGTTTTAAAAAGTTTCTGTAATTATTTAATTAATAATATTTAAAGTGTGTCAATTCTTTTTTTTACAGCTTAAATTTTAGTTTAATTCATAAGTGGAAGAGTTCGTCTAAATAATTCACAACGCAAACTCTTAATTTTATTCGTAATTATTCAAATTTAATAATTACTTTTTGACGCGAATTATAATTTAATTTTATTAATGCTTCGCGTTGCTCTTCTACTAGAATTTAGGTAAATACGATCACTTATATTATTTGAATTTATCTAAGGTATATAAAATTATATACCAATTTGCTATGAGGTTGCTTGGATGATTTGGACCAATTAACGATTTTGGATATAAATTAAATAGAAAATAAACAGGTGTAATTATCTGTCCAGCATCCCCCCTTCATTAAGTAAAATGGTGCCGTGACCAGGATCGATCATCTGAGGTCATTAGATAGGTAAATGGTGCTATGACTCAGGAATGTTCATCTGAGGTCATTAGAAATAATAATAATAATAATAATAATAATAATAAAGGAAAATAAATTTAAGTATTATTTTAATGTCACAATTTTAAAGATATTGTAGGTATGTAAGTTTAATTGATTAAAATTTTATTAAAATTAAATTTATTATTGTAACAATAATGACACACATATAATAATTTTATATAAATAAAATGAATAATATATGTTAGCAAAAAAAAAAAAAAAAAAAAAAAAGGAAATGAGAAAAATAATTCTGGGATTTATAATAGGTAAATTTAGGAATTACAATTTTGTTTTTTTTTTCTCTCTTTTCTCTTGTGGTTGGATCTCAGTTACCATTGAAAAATAATGGCATTCACATCACAGATGACACATTTGTAAAAATAATTTTTTTTATATAATGTATAAATAATAATAATAATAAGAATAATGAGTAAAATTTTATAATATGTCTGGTATAAAAATGATTGAAATGTCAATAGATCACGATTTTTGAAATTGTATCACCTTGATACAAAAGAAAATTTATGAGTCGTACTACGAAGTAGTAGTACAATAGTTACAAAAAAAAAAAAATAAGATTGTTTTTTCTGTAGAAAAAGACAGATATTTAATTAGACAGATATATAATTTTTTTTAAATTTTAGTGTTGTTGTTTTTATGTATTTATGCAATTTAGAATATTTTCATACATATGTGGTAATATAAAAAAAAAAAAAAAAAAAAAAAAGTATGATAAACAGAAACATTCTGTTAAAAGGTTATGCCCAACAATAAGCGAAAATTTAAAAGGAGAAGTGTAGATTTAAATACCTCTGGAGTTAAAACCAGAGGACAGAAAAATAAAATTATTTCTCTAAATTATTCGCTACAAAAAACTAAAAAGAATACAATGACTCAACCTAGTGTTGATACGCTGTTGAATTGTATCCCCGTCTTTGACGGAAAGAAAGAGTCGAATATTAAATTTTTTTTGAACGAATTCGATAATCTAATTAAACAAACGGAATTAGAGTATGTTTCGAAACTAGCGCTCTTGAAAACGAAATTAGTCGGTAGTGCTAGAGATAAATTAGCTAACGAAGAAAATCTTAATACAGAAAAGGACTATGGTCAATTTAAAGAAAAATTAATCGATACTTTTTCTACTAAAACAAGTTTTTCTGCGGCTCAAAGCAATTTTTTTTCTCTTAGGCAAAAACCTGCGCAGGCTATCGCTGATTTTATCAGTGAATTCAATGCGGCTGCAAAACTTTACCTAGATAAAAGTGGCCAAAATATTGACAACGGTAATGGTAGTTTATTTGAAATGATAAAATTCACAAGATTTTTAGAATCAGTTAGGGCAGATTTAAGTTTGGACATTCGAAGAATGGCGCCGAAAAATTTCAACGACGCATGTAAATTTGCGAAACAAATGGAAGATGCATACAATCAAGTTGCATCAAAGGAAATTAATTCGATTACAAAAACCTCCACTGAGGAAAATTTGGACAAATTGTTAAAATTAAATATGGAAAGCGCGGAGCAAATTAAAATTTTGACTTCCGAAATAAACAATTTGAAAATTAAAACAAAAGTCACTGCATCAAGCAGATGGTGCGAATTATGTAAAAAAAATTCGCATACTTTAGAAACGTGCTGGTACAAAAATGATAATAAAAATACATATAAGGATAGCAGAGATTTCGCAGGTCGGCATTTTAATAAAAGGTACTCTTATAATGGACAGTATCAACCGAGAGCGAATTTTAATCCTAGATTTGTTAACCCAAACCAGCAGTGGCATTTTCAATCTTATGCACCCACAGGTGGTTACTATGGATATTCTCCATATCCCCCACCCCCACCAAATTACTTCCCTCAGCATGTGCCATATAGGAATAGTCAACCTCAGAGTCATGCCAGTTATTATCCAAATGAGGATAAAAATGAGAATTTAAAAGACAATGCTCAAAAGTATCCAAAAAAGTATAAAAATAAGGGTAAAACTGATGATCAAAGGGACAAGTAAGGGATATGAATTGGTATTAAAAATAAATCAAAATGCATAATTAATCGAATTTCAAAATTTAAAAAAAAAATTTCAAAATTTAAAAATAAATTTTTTTCTTTTAGGTAAAAAAAAAAAAAAAAATTGAAACAAAATTAATAACTTGCCTTTTTAAAATTCAAAATAATAATAAGAAAGGATAGGAACATGGGAACGCCAATTTGTCTCAGGGTTACAATATTGAGCAAATGTGCAGGGCGCACCCGAAAACATACTTATAAAATTATGTAATGTGCTTCACAAAACTTCAATGGAGCAGTGAAATATTTCTCTCCAGGCAAAAGTTATATATATATTTTTTTTCTTTTCGAATATGAATTAGAAAATATAAAATCTTAACAAAGCCAAATAACATTAAAACTTAATTAATTTCATAGTAAATAATCTTGGAGTAATTTTCAAAAAAAAAAAAAAAAAAAAAAAAAAAAGAGAGAATTTTTTCTGTCTTCTATAAGGGTAGCCTTTGCTAATAGCCTTACAATTTAGATGACAAAATTTCAGAATTACTCCTTAAAATGAGTAGGTGTAAGCTATAGGTTCAGGGTAGTTAGAACAGCTTTATAGCATACTCATATATATATATTTTTTTCTTATATAAATAGATGGTTGACAAGGAATAAATTATTAGTGCACTCTATATTAGGATAGCGGTCAGCTATAAGCCTAAATATAATAAAATATACAAAAAGTGCTAAGATTTATTCCGGTAGTTCAAGTACAACTTATATGCTAAAGTCTAGAATTTAGACAGCAGGGATAAGTTTTATGAACAAAAGTGTTATAAAAAAAAATTTAAAAAAAGGATTTTGGTGTAGCACATTGGTTTTTAAAAAAACATATATATGTATAACAATGGACAAGGCAAGTTATTTCAACATGATTGCACACAAAAATTATAAAAAAAAAAAAAAAAATACACAAATAAATAATTGAAGTAAAATTAAAATTTTCTCACCAAAGGCTTTCTGTATAGGGTGCAATTTTGGCCTACGGCTGGGTATGCACCAACACCAACAATATATTTGTAGAAAAATTATTCACAGATACATCAATATATAGTCATTACTTGGACATAAATTTCAGGATTCTTGGCTGAAAAAGGAATCGAAGAAAAAATTAAGTATGGTATAATTACTAGATGTTATGCTCAGAAACAATAAAATTAGTAATATTATATTGTAAAAAGCAGCATTTTGAGTTTTATTTAGGAAAACTTTTGATTTTTAGGTTTTACACATTTATGGAGTGTCTAGCTCAGTAACAATAGTTCCTAGATTTAATAAAAAAAAATAATAAATAAAAAATATAAGTTCGTGTTGTTTTCAAAATAAATAACAAAAGGTATAGCAATTAGCATTTACAGTTAAAATTTATGTAATTTTCAGCAAAATTAACATTAGACAAACATAGTTTATATTATATTTAACTTGATAAGCTAATTTACTTTTATTAACGGTATTCAATTAGAATTAAAGTAGGCTTAAATTCAAGTTAAATTAATTAATAACATTGTTGTAGTGTAAAATTTTATGTAAGACTATTATATTTTTATTGTATATATAAAAATATGCAAATTTAACAATTAATAAAATGTATTAGCAAAATTATTTAATATAAATATTAAATGACATCTTGCTGAAATCAGCTAGAAATTAGATTTTTTTTTTTTTTTAAATGAAATATTTTATAAATTTATGTTAGTTTAGAATTTAAGCATTTTTTTTTTCTCTTTACTTTCCCTTAGAATTAAATGCAATTCTAAATTTAACACATATAAATATACATAGTATTGATAAATTTGAGTGTGTGAGTTCATAATTTTTTTTTTTATATATATAATTTGGCCAATTTAACATAAGAAAGCAAAATAAATAAATAAATATATTTATATATATTGGCCTTAATTTTATTAAAATATGTAGTATGGCTTAATAAATTTATTTGCTTAATTTTTTTTATAGTATGTACAGTAATTATTTTAAAAACTTGATCTATAAAAAAAATTGGATGTGGTTGTTTGTGAGTATACAAAGATTTTTTCTGCTGGCAGAAGTTCTTTGGTCCGGCCGGGTACTCATAGATGGCTGCATACGATGTTACGTAGTAATTATCATTTACTTTTTTTTTTTTTTTTTAATTATACAAGTGTATTAAGTACATTTTTTTATAATTAAATAATAATTATTAATGTTTGATTAATAATAATAATTTATTATCTTTTATTTTTAAACATATCATTAAATTTTAGACAGTAGAATTCACATACGGAATGTTAATGATAAATAAAATTTTGAATAAATAAATTTTTATTTCATTCAGTAAAAAAATAAATAAATATGAAAATTTAACAATCTTTTAAGATAGAATTGTTGGCTAAATAAATAATAATTTAAGACAAAAAAATTGTTCTCTTCTTCGTCAATGGCATTCTCTGACAACACTATTTAATAGTATTAAATGAAGGTGCATTTTTAAGGTCAGCGTAATGCATATTTTGCATTTTTGAGAGGCCGTAGAAGTCATTTTTCCGTGTTGTTTACATTTTAATAGTAAACAATATCATGAATCAAAATTTGTGTTTGTTAAAAAGGTCTAAAAATATACAAGGTAATCAGTTAAAGAAAATTATATGCATTTTTTTTTTAATCCTGAAAGGCAATTTGGTTTAGATTTAAACCTGTATGCATAAAAAGCCACCCTCGCTTCAGTTCCAGTATGAGGCAGGAGAATGCAGATGCTAGAATCGCCATTTTTCCCCTGCAAAATAATAAAAAAAAAAGCAGAAGGTTTACATTAGATACGATACAAATACATACACTGTTTATGCATAGATTAGGTTTAAAATTACATACAGGCATGCACAGTGAGTTAAGAAGAAAGTATATCAAGAAATTATACTAATTAATAAGGTAATTACAAGCATGAAATGGTTTTAAATACTTACTTTTTGAAGTCGTAAAATTTTGTCACAGCACAATTCACCTCACAGAAAGCGATTAGTAGCTTGACCAACCCCTCGTTTCGAAAGAATCGGGGACGTTCAGAACTGGTTTTATTCAATCCTCCTTCTTCTTTTTTTTTTTTTTTTTTTCTCTCTTTCTCGTATCGGGTAAAGTTGGAAAGCATTGCGTAATGATATATTAAAGGAGATGAATTAGCTTGTACATTTTGACAGATCATACATGTTTGAAGTAACAAATAAATAAAATAATGTAACAAGTTTGTATACAATATTAAATATAATATATAAATAGTAAATATATATTTTAAAAAAATTGTTGTATTGTAAAATGAATGTATAACGTTGAATGGAGTTCGGATCTCAGACAACAACTAGCCAGACGCCATGGTGTCGTCTTATGACAAGCCAATGGAACGTGGTGTATAATTAGAAGTCGTAAAATCATAAAAACGTTGGAATCAATTTATGGCCTCAATAAAAGTGTTGGGATAAATTTATGACTTTTCAGACCACCCAAACTTTAAGGCAGATAATAATATTAAAGTATATGTTAGGGGCCATTTGCAGACTGCTAGCTAATAGGCCTATCGAAGTATAATAAAAAATCTTCTCACATCCAATAACAGTGGACTAGACAAAAATAGTTCCTCCCACTGCAGGAGCTGGTGTGCAAGAAGAATAAGTTTTGAAAAAGGATAGTCTGAAAAAAGATGTAGAGGACGCAAGAGCTCTCCTGAAAGCCCGTGCAATGAGTCCCGTAAGCCCTAGTAAAGCCCAGGCGAGATGGACCTATCGGAGCGAGCCTAATCGAGCCTAATCAAGCCTAATTGAGGATGTCTTCCTGAGGTACCTATCGGAGTGAGCCTAATCAAGCCAAAATTGAGGATGTCTTCCTGAGGTACCTATCGGAGTGAGCCTAATCAAGCCAAATTGAGGATGTCTTCCTGATGTACATATCGGAGTGATCCTAATCAAGCCAAATTGAGGATGCGTTCCTGATGATACTTTGCCATGATCCTAAGCAACGCATCTACTCGGAATTTGATGAATAAAGGCCACCATCCCGTATATTAAAAGAAGGTACTATTTTAAACATTTTCTTTTACCACTTAAGATCATATGAAAAACCTTAAAAATACTTTTCTGATATTTTACGGTAGAGAGTTATCTGAGATCCGACCAAACCAATAATTAAATAAGATTAAGGTAATTTTAAAAATGAAAGAGAGTATTTCTTTTAGCAAAAAGAAACAATTATAATAATTAGAGTACGTGAAAATATTGTCTTTTTTTTAAAAAAGATTAAACAGACTTAAAATAATGAGAAGCAAACAAAAGTGTTGCTTTCTATTTTTTGAATTAATATTATGTTTTTCTGTATATAGATATGTTCAATGTAAATAAAATATTTAATCAAGTTTTAAAAAGTTTCTGTAATTATTTAATTAATAATATTTAAAGTGTGTCAATTCTTTTTTTTACAGCTTAAATTTTAGTTTAATTCATAAGTGGAAGAGTTCGTCTAAATAATTCACAACGCAAACTCTTAATTTTATTCGTAATTATTCAAATTTAATAATTACTTTTTGACGCGAATTATAATTTAATTTTATTAATGCTTCGCGTTGCTCTTCTACTAGAATTTAGGTAAATACGATCACTTATATTATTTGAATTTATCTAAGGTATATAAAATTATATACCAATTTGCTATGAGGTTGCTTGGATGATTTGGACCAATTAACGATTTTGGATATAAATTAAATAGAAAATAAACAGGTGTAATTATCTGTCCAGCATCCCCCCTTCATTAAGTAAAAATTATCTGTCCAGCAACATTTTTTCAAATCTCTGAGCGATATGATATATGCTCAAAACTTTTTTATTGAACCCATGCTGTTATATATTTTTTTTTCGAATGGCAATTTTTTTTTCTCTAGGATTGCAAATGGTGCTTTATTTTTTTTCATTTTGCCTCAAATATTTTTTGTTACACATGTACATTAAGCCACTTATTAATAATCTCGAGTTTGAAAGTTTTTGCTACATGAGTCTTTACAGGGTTATCCAAAAGATATTCGTTCTTTTTCAATATGTTGACGGTCCCCTATGGGGTTTCGAGAAAAAATCTTCGCAGAAATATATGACATACTATACTGTTTACACACCTGCAGTTTCAGGTTAATTCCTCGTGTATTTTCCTAGATATTTGACAAAACGTCTAAAATTGCAAGTGACCGGTCACCTTTGGCCATATAGTATAGTTTGACCAATATAATCTAAATTACAAGAACAAGGAATAAAATAAACGCCCACACTGGTTCTCAAGAATAGGTTTTTGAATTTTTTTTTTCAACTGAAGGCGTCGATGTGATCAGAAATGAATTTAGATGTGTTTAGGTCACTTTGATTTCTTTGTATTTTAATGGATAATCGTAAATTCAGGAAGTGAGTTTTTCAAACAAATTCTTTTTAAAATGGTTAATATATATATTTTTTAAACAGATAGCAAATTTTGAAACGGAAATGAATGTAGATATGCCCTGGTATTTTTATTTTTTTACCTATCTTGATCAGAAGCGCCGCACAGTGGGACGTTTTGACGATCTAGGTGTACAAAATTATTTCGTTGAAGTTTAACTAGTTTTTGCTGTTTTCTTTTAAATACATCATTAATAAAATACTCAAACAGTGTTAAATATTTGGTTATTTAACAACGTCTTAAAATAAAAATACAGGGTGCCTACTAAAGTCTGTTCCCACCTATTAAATGCCGAACGACTGCATCTATATTCATAAACGCACTGTCTAGGTATAGAAAAGAGGCTATGCACTACTAGATGAGACCACTTGTACGGAGACATTCTGTGCAAAATCGCAGCATTATCGCTCCTATCGCGAAAATGGTTCCAAATATGGGATAAAATAGAAAAACAAATTTGTAGAGTATAATCGATTTGGCTCGAAAGGATACCTTGTGATCATGAATGCTAAATGAATCTCGTTCTGAGCATGAATCTAGTTTTCAAGATAGGATTAATAACTCAGCTCTTTTGCACCAGGTGACGATGGAAGTGGTGTCATCTGGTAGAACATGGCCACTTTACTATACCTAGACATCACTTTTATGAGTATAGCTGCAACCGTTCAGCAATTAAGAGCATGGGAAGGACTTTAGTGGGCACCCTGTATAATACATTACAAATAATGCGTTAAATATATTTATTTTACAATTGAGTAAAAAACAATATAATGCACACATGTAAATTAACATTCATTTCTTTTTTGTATTTTTGTCTACTCAGAATTTCTCGAGAAATTTGTGCAGTCATCCTGAAATATAAAATTTAAAAAATGAAATCATATTAAAAAAAAAAAAAACTTTAATGTTTTGTAGTTAAAACATATAAATGCTATCAAAATTATTTTCGGTTGAAAAAATGATGTTGTGGGAATAAATAACCTATATAAATTTTATTCAATTTGAAAAAAAAAAAAATCTGTATATAGACGGTAATGTTTTCGAATTTTTTATGTGTCCTTGTAAAATATATACAACTGCTACCCACTTTGTTTTCAATTTAAAAAATGCTATTGTGTATCTCAATATCCTACAGTAATTTTGTAGAAATTTAATTAAAATTTCTGCTTTTTAGCAACAATCTTTCCGCGATTTTTTTGTGTGGCCCTGTAAAAAATGCTTAATTTATACGTTCGTGAAATTATAATTTAATAGAATTGTCATCAGAAAACACATGTAGGCAAAGATTCAGCTCAATCAGATAATTGAAAGTGGTTTAAAATTTTCTTGCAAGATTCGAACTAATATTTTATGCCACTCTGTAAAAAAGCATAACTGCTATGTTCCATAAATTATAATAATATTGCATTGTCATCAGAATTACATACCCTGAGTTTCACTCAATCAGATTATTGAAATTGGTTTCACATTAACTTGCAAGTTTTAGTCTAAATTTTTGTGAAGCCCTGTAGAAACACGGCCTAAACAAACTGTTATGTTCTTTAAATTATAATAATAATGTATTGTCATTCAAATTACAAATGTATTAATTGTTTCGTCTTAATAGGATAATTAAAAGCGATTTAAATTTGACTTGCAAGATTTGAACTAAACTTACATACATGCACTAGAAGTTAATATGATGCTTGTTTATTAATAAAAACTTACTTATCTGCAGCTATCTGCAGGAGTTTGTTTAATTTTTCAATACTTTAGGAATGACACTTTGATTTAAAAAAAATGCTTATTGCTGAATAATGCTTAATAATTTATCAAAAGTCAAGATGAAATTTGTAAACAACACCAAGGATCTTCCAGAATTTCAGCCTTTGAAAAAAACGGTAAAGCGAGTTTAATATCGCTTATTTTTAAACAAAAATGGGTTAAATCTGACATTAACAATGCTGTGACATTAGATCAGCAAACTCGTGCTTTCAAATAAAACAGAATAATCACGACGTGCTTTCAAATTTAGAGGAAGGTAGTGCAACTTTTGAAATTCCCTCAAACCAACTGCGGAAATGGCTACTTTATGGGCACAATTAATCGACACATCTGATTTTTTACGCCAAAACTAGTATGGACTTAGAAAATACAGCGATGACCACCTCGGGAACTCAGCTTTCGCTTTAGAGTGTTAGTGCAATCCCGAGGGGTAGAACTTAGAAAATACAGACATTCAGCTACCAGTACACGCTGTTTTGTCAAATTGCGAGATAACCGGAAAAATGGATTTTGTCCACCTAAATCATCAAAACGTCCCACTGTGCGCCAATACGGAATTTTAAATATAAAGGTATTTTAGTCTATAAATTGGCAGAAAAATAGACACCTTTTTCAAACCGCATTCGGTGTCTAAAAATTATTGTACTGTTAAGTTTCTTGTAATGAAGCCTTTTATACCGATTTATGTATTGCATTACCGACGGGCCTACATGTCCCTGAGGAACCCCCCCCCCCCCTCTGGATAAAGTTTCCGGTCATCCATTTATATGTTAATATACTTCATGGATCTTTTCACACATACATTCCAATCATCAAAAAGACGTTCTAAGAGAAAAAAGCACAAGAATATTTCTTAGATTGACATGAAATTTTTACAATATAATCTTTAATTTTGAATAAAATTTAATTGAATTAAATATCTTAATCTTAGAGATAAAAACGATTTAAAATTATCAAAAAATAATATTTTATTTCTATTATTACATTTCGGAATCGCCTATGGTAAGTTTATAAAAATTAATTATGAGACATATTTATTTATTGCTCTTACATTAATTAAACAAACTAATATTTACAAAAAAATATGCAAGACTTTTGGGATTTTTGTTTTGTTTTTCAAACATTCCTTAACATAAAATTGTTTTTAAAAGTAATTTACTATATTCTTCTAATGATGTAAATATTAATATATCTGAAACCAGTTTTACTATTCAATGTTGAAATGTTTACTACTTCATGTTACATATTTGGCTAAATTGCATTACTTATAGGATTCACTCTAGTGAAATTTCATAAACTTTAGCCGCGTAAATTTAGATATGAGCCTGAATGAACACTCGTATAATTAATGTTATGAAACTAAATTATCTCGTTGAGATTTTCTAGTCATAATTATTAGTCAAAATCATATTAATGAATATGGAGTCGTTCTATTAATGCTCTAACGAAATTCTCTGTATTAGAGTTTAAATTATGAAGTATTTGCAGCATGTGTACTAAACGCAACAAACTATGTACGGTCAACAATGAGAAAATTCAGTATTAATTATAGACTTCATTTTTTTGTTGAATATTTTACGAATCATAACTGTCTGTATAGCGAATAACATAACCATAGAAATATTTTTTTCTAAATATAATACATTTTATTTTAAGAACATAAAAATATTTTTATTTTTTCAAAAGTAGTAAAAATTTGTGAACCAAGATGTGATCAAAATTATTGAGAATATTTAATATTTTGTCCGAGTATTATTAAATTTCTGACTCTAGAAATGTTTTTATAACTGGGAGTTTCAAAAAAGTTTGAGGACTATTTAAAAGCTCTATATCACCGGCTATATTGGGGAATATTTTAGATCAACACGAGTTTTGAATGGTAACTTCTGCTCTCGAAAAATGCCGTGTGATAAATGTTTGTGTATGAAGCATCTGTAAGTTTTACTTCTCTAGTTGCGAAAAGCTTCAGAGTTTGGCTAAGCCGACCAATAGAGTAACTCAGAGCTACAGTGTCTCCACGGAACATGCAGCCTTTGAACAACTCAGTTCATAGTATAAATTCTGAGTTGAAAAAAAAGGGCAGAAACAATCTTCGTATTCCTTAACTCGTAAGCACACGCGCTGGGATAAATCTCACCCCAATCACATTTTTTCTTGTTAAAAAAGGATAATTTTAGGACGCTTCTGACTACCTTCTACTTTTCTAGTTCAAGGAGGACTGAGCAAAGCAATGTCTTGTCGCTTTCTTCGCTAGGAAGGGTGAAATATACCTCTTGGGATTAAATAATCCCGCGCGTGTACAAACCTTTCATTTCTTACGGAATAACACACATTAAAATAATTTTAACGAAAGACTAACATAAAAGGTACTGGTATATATTGATGGAAGGGTATTAAATATAATTAATATAAATTTTGTGAAATAATTCATCGTTTGTGTAAAACAAACCTTTTGCATATTATCTAAAAAAAGCCGTGATTTTTATAGAAACTGCTACAAAATCTAAAAATAAATATGAAAAGCATGATTTTTTCCCTAAAATCAGTAGTGCTGATGTAGAGAGCAGTAAATTAGCCTTTAAAACGCATTTAGCCAAAAATATAATGGGATAGAAAATGGGGTATGATTTATCCCACGCGTGCAGTAGCATAATGGAAAGGGGCGCATGTGCTGATGGGTTAAATTTGCTTAATTAAATTTACGATCTAACAAATCTTCAACTTCCACTACCATCGCTCATTTTATTTCTCAACGAAAACTTTGCCTTAATAAATATTCAAGAAGCATAGCGATTTAATGATCGACGTCTTCTACTTCTTTTAAAGAGATGTTTCAAATCTTCGGTTCAAACTATGCCTAGACACCAAATTTCAAGTCATTTGAATGATAAGTTTTTGAATTAGAAACATTCAAAATTTTGTCCTTCTAATGTTAAACTACATTTTCATATTTTCATTAATATCTCCTGAAATTATAGTTCTAATGTGCTAATTTTTTGTGTAGCAATAATACTAAAATACCCAAATATAAGTACTTTGAATTTGCAATTTTTATAATTTTATGATATGAATTATAAATTATGAAATTAATATTCGAAAAAAAAATATGAATCGCAACCTGCAATTTTTCTGATGGATTTATATTTATTTAGTCGTGCTTTATGGAAATCCAAAATTTCACATTTTTCTTGAAGCAGCTTTCAAATTATGCTTAATAAACGGCAAAATGGTGGTTTAAAGGACCGTCTATGATAGAAGCGACTAGAAATTTTGAAAATCCTTATGCTACCTTGTAATTTAGCAGTCTTCAATGATTGTTTGAGTGACGCTTACGCTGCCTTGATCAAGACTTCGTTCAAAAATCGAGTACGGAACTTCAATTTAAATACAGCCCCCCCTAAAATACGTTTGTTTTAAAGTAATTAATTTCTAGGAAACTTATCGAACAAAAATTTGTTTTTAGGCTAATTGTAGGGTGTAGAGTTCATTTATTCTGTCAGAATTGTGTACCGCTATTGAAAAAGACAAAGTTATGGTTCTTTTTAATGTGTAGATGGCCCACTAAGTAAATTTTATATACATCATTTAAAAGTAGATTTTATTACCAATCGTGTGGTACCAGTAAATTTCTTCTACGATAATTTTTGCAGAGTTAGTGAGGGGTGTTTACTTTTTTTTTTCCACGACTGTACATATAATAGTACTAAAGATCAAAATTGTTAAATCAGGAAATTGAGTATTTATAAAAGTGCCTTTATCACATGAATAATCCCTATCAATATACACCGCTAGTTGACTGAAGGTCTTTATTAATGAGGCACATTTTTCCTGAAACAAATTTTTTGAATCGGTGAAGGTATTCACACTGAAACTATCGTTGTTTTAATATTTTTACAAAGAAAACCAGACCTTTTTTAATTGGAGGACAAACATTTTTTACTTTCGATCAAACGTTTGTAATAATTTCATTTATTTAAGCAGTTTTCAAAATGAAAAGGATCAGGGCCCATAAGCCGCATTTTTGGCCCATGAAATATGACTAAAATTCGATTATGTTATACTGACTTAATTATTTCACTTTTTAATATTAGAAGGTATATATTGTATGATTTTAATAATAGTTTTTGTATTTTGTTCGGATTTATATGACTTACACAACATCGAAGTTCGTATAATTCGTAGTTTCGATGCAGAATACGCAATTTCTGATATTCTTGCTATCAATTTACTCTCTATTTTTAATATTTTACTATCAGCGCAGCTTTGCAACACTTTTATTTTAACATATTCTGTATATTTTGATGTGTTTTATATATATGTCAAGAAGAAAGTGTTTCACGATTGCGCTCATATATTGAGGTAAAAATAGCAAAAATTGCGTATTTTTCATAAAAACTACGAATTATGCGGACTTTGAGCTTATGTAAGCCATATAAATCCGAATAAAATTAAAAAACTAATGTTAAAATCGTACAATATATACCTTCTAATATTAAAAAGTGAAACAATAAAGTCAGTATAACATAATCGAATTTTAGTCTGTTTCATTTGCCAAAAACACGTCTTATGGACCCTGATCCTTCATTGCCTAAAATTGATCTCAAATTTGAAATAGTCGCTATTTTATAAAATTTCCTTTTTTTGTTAAAGATGATTATGTAGAGCGCAGTTTACACTGATTTATTGTGCATACTATTCTTTTTTATGTACATTATTTAAAAAAATAAATCTTCTAAGTGCTCAAAAAACCAAGCTTTATCTAGGGCATCTCCTCTTAACTCATTGATTAAACATTGTGATAGACAAATTAGCACTTAAAAGAATTTCCAAACAAAAATATTTTCCACATAAATATATATAGAAACTATGATTAAGATTAATTTTTCAATAAATATAACTTACTTACATTTTCTAGTAATTAAAATTGTAGTAAATTATTTTGAATCATTGGATATTTAATTAAGTTATTCAGACCGTGTTTAGCACTGGTTTTGCCCTCTTACTGAATTTTCAAAGTTCTAAATTGATGCATACCAAATCATACGATGGAGATAATATGGTATCTCACTGGAGCATTTACTGCAAAATTAGATCATTTATCTCTTGTTTATAAGAATTCAGAAGTCCGTGAAGGATGGAATTTCATATATTAGATACTGACACTGTGTGTCTAGACATTAGCAAAGATAATTTGCAATATAGGTTTGAATAGAGTAATCAGAAGTGCAAGTAGAGGACGTCCAATGCTATTAGCTCCTTTCAAACACTTCAATATGTTGATGTAGTGTGTATTGTGTTTGAAATTTTGATACGTTAACTCAATAGAACTAACGAATGCATAGGTATAAATCTAAACAAATTTTCCATTATTCAAAATATTCATAAGTTTTAGGACACTTACGAAAAAAGTTCGGTTGGATATAATTTTATGGTTGGAAGCTAATTTCTGAGAATAAAATCTCATACTGAAAAGATGTTACGTAAATTTAGATCGGTTATGTCTCCCATATAATAATTTAAACGTCCCTGGTAAATAGAATTTGCAGTGTTAGATAATTCTCAAAATCTGACAATATCATTAGAGTTCAATCCAAAAAGATACACATGGATATACGTGGGAAAGGTTGGAATTTAATAGCTTTGCGTTGTGATGTCCGTACTGGATGGAGTTGGAGACATTCTGGGAAAAAGTTATTTGATATTTTTAACTTAAAATTTGATAAACAAACACACGTAGAAAATATAACTTGCTCAAGTAAAGGGAAGGGACGATTTGCGATGAGGTTGGTTTGGTATAAAAGGGACAATAATGGAAAATAAATTACAAAAACAATATTCGTAACTCTTGAAGTTCAATATCACCGCAAATACTCTTCCGTGATACTCTCGGACCTGTTTAATACCAGTTTTTGATTTTTCATAGTTCTAAATTAAATCAAGTCAGATGATGGGGATGATTTGCAATTCAAACAGGAATTTTACGAAACATTATGCCTGTTATCTCTCGCATACAACAATTCAAAAATCTGTGAAGGACAAAATTTGCACTTTAGATAATGGCCGTCTGCGGTTAAAAAGTTGAATAATTTCTAATTGAGTTATCAAATCGTTTCCATTAATTTATACCTTTGAAAAGTCAGTAAGAGAGACAAATTACCGGAATTAACACAGTCACAGAGTATAAGGGAGTCTTTACTGTAGAAACTAAGCCACAGGCATAATGAAAACGGTTTTGTGATTTATTTCCCATTATTGTCTATTTTATGGAAAACGACACTATCGCAGTGACTGGCTGTCAAAACAGTTCTTTCGCTAATAATTAGTATAAGCGCTCAGAACTTCAGTTTTGAATTTACAATTATTATCAATGCTTAATTGAAGACCTTAATGGAAGAAGATGTTATGTAACAAAAATTAGAATTTGAGAAAATTGAAGTAAATTTTTTTTGTTGTAAATTATTTATTTAATTCCTTCTTTGCAGCATATGTTTAAATGTTGATAGATCATACTATATTGTCCTGGGAAAGAATATTAACATTTAATTATTAAATATTAGAAATTATTTTCACCATTTAAATCATTAAATATTAAAAGATACTGTCTCATATCTTCAATACTAATTAGAATTTTAGTATTTTAGTTTTACAATATGATATAGTACCTCATATCGTTTACATCCATAAAATAAAACAATTTTTGAGGAAATGTATCATAGCATGTTCGTCAACTAAGTTTTTCAATTAACACTTTAGAAATTCCTCAATATGTTACGCTAATAACTATTTTTCATCCCGTCGTCAAAAGTTTTCTCGTCTGTCCTAGAGTAATTATTTTACATGTCTTTCTATGCGAATAAGTAACTAATTTTGATTTGCTGAAGCATTTTTTTACATATTTGCATAACGTAAACATACATTATATTACACGGACTATGCAGGCGCCTCAAAATATTTAGGTCAAACATTTAGGGATAACAGAACACACCTAAAAAAACAAAATTCACTACAAAATGCGTGGTCGTAACTCAAGTGATAAAGCGATAGTGGCTTTTCCTGATTGTACTAAAAGATGATTTTACGCCATAAATTGTAGGAAAAGTTTGAAAATTTTGTCTTGTATAATACTATTAGTAAAGAAAAAAATTAATAAAAAAATAAAATGCAAGAAATCACAAATGACACAATTGTTTTATTTTGGACTAATTAAAAAAGTTACTAATGAGTGAATAAAATTTTCGCATCGTATGAAATTTTTTGATAATTTGTATTCCTTTCTTTTCGAAAACACTTTTTTATAGGCTTGACATGCATTTAATGCATTTCTTCTTAACGTTGGTTTATAAGCTTTGCTTTAATAAATGCTGCTTTACATTTGCAAAAAATAAATTTTTTTCTGAGAATCTAAAAATAAAGAACGTTCTTTAGAATTGTAACTCGGAAGAGTTTAGAGTATATTTTCGTTCGTTGTTATATTATATTCCCAGATTAAGAAACATTTCTCTTTTTTTACAGTGTACTGTGGCACAAAAAATGCGCCACAAGTAAGCGCAAAAATTTTAAGCTAAATGCTAAAGGGACAAAAACATGTATAATGATCACTTATAAACAGATTAAGTACAATAATGCTATAAAAAGTGATAAAATACCTTTATTAAGATTGACGATCGTTTCGTCGCACCAACAGCGACATTTTCAAAATCATTCACGACAGAAAATATTTTTACATAATTTAAAAACAATAAACATAGTAAACAATGTCACGAGACATGATGCATAATGAAAAACATTGCAAACATAAAATTAAATTAAAATTAAATTAGTTATTTGTGAGCATGGATTAATTTTCATATAATTTAACAAAACAATAACATGGTAAATAATGTCACTAGACAACATGCATAATGAAAAACATTGCAAAACATAAAATAAAAATAAAATACTTCTTTCTAATACACAATGTTAAACATTTATGCTCAAATTCTCTATTAAGATTAGTAAAGTTATAATTAGCAAATTAATTTCTGTTCTTCAAAAATGACGGAATTACGTTCCGACTGCGACATAATTTAAGAAAATCCAAATTCAAAATTTCACGATGCAGACGTAGTCTTTCATATTTGAAACGCGAAAATATTTTCTTATCAAACTCTTCAAACATATTCATTCCAGCATCGAAGAAATGCACCAAAAACGCACTTTTTTAGAAAGGCGTATGCAAAGTTAAAAAAAAAAAAATTCTAATGTTAATAAACCCGTATCAGTTTCAAACTCTCCTAAGTCTAATTTGAATTTTTCCCTGATTTTTGTCTGTTTCATTTATAAATGTATTCATCTATAAAAAATGGGAATGTATAAAAAATGATAATTTATCAATTTTAAAAAGATGAGTCTTTTTAATTCGGTTTTGTAAAATTCAAATCATGCAATTCAGCGGAAAATGTACATTCTTTATGAATTATCTCATTTCCTCTGTCTTTTGAAAAATTAGAATTTTTAAACACATAAGTGTCTTTACTTCTCTCATTAGCAAACGAAAAAAAGGTACTAATTAGTATTTTGTAATATATCGAAATATAAAAAGAACAAACAAATAACAAGCAGTACAGAATTATGCAAATTTTATGGAAAATCTGTTTTTTTGTTTTCGTAAAATTCATTTGTAAACAGTTCTAACAAATAGTATTAAAAGAATCTTACGTTAATTTAAAAGAAATCAACACTGTAGCAAAAAAAAAAAAAAAAAAAAAAAAAAAATCGTCAAAAGAACGGAAAATGTACTGGTAGCAAAGTTACCTTCTGTTCTCCGTTTTTTTCACAAAAATACCGCATGGGTATTTCTCCGTTATTAAGATTATTATTTTCAGCTAGTCAAGACGAGAAATTTCTGAATTTAGAAATAAATATGAGCAATAGCGCAATGTAAAAGAAATCGCTATAATAAATATATATTCTGATATGCAGTTGCTATTTGTGTTGTATATTAACATACACTATTTTATCGCCTCGCCTTCCTCAAGATTCGAACCTCGGTACTCACCATTAGAGGATGAATCAGAGATCTGCAAGGGCCGGCCCGAGCCATACTTTTTCTGAAGGTTCGGGCCGTGCCCGGCCTGGCCTAACTTAATTTTTCTGTTCAGAGCGCGGACTGGTTTCATTCCTATTCTTCACGACCCAAAATTTTCAGTCCTAGTTTTCACCCAGCCTTTATCAAAATCATTATCTCAGCATGTTCTGGTCCGTTCAAAGGTCAGTAAACTTAGGCATGGCCCAAAAAGTTTTGCAAAAACGGCATGCATTTTTAAATCGCCATTATTCTACAATTAAACACTAAAATTTATTCTTTTTAAAGAATAGTCGATTTCAGTCCTTATTAAAATATAGTGAAACATATTAAAAAGAACCTGCCTATAACGGAATCCTGTTATAAATTGAAAAAAACATGCTGATATATGCAAAATTAATATACTGATACGTAAGAAAAGAATATATAATACATTTACACTTGCTAAGAAGGGAACTTGTATATAACTTTTTTTTCTTTCTCTTTTCTATACGAGTCCGTCCTAGAAAATTTTACTGTATAGCATTTTTCAGATTTTTAACACTTCAGTACATGGAATATGGATTAACAATATTAATGATAACTGAAACATTTACATACAATAAACAGAGATTCATTAAAAAAATAACTGTCGCGGCCTGCGTCACTTCTATAAAAATGAAGATTATAAACATGAAAAAAAGTTAAGATAAATATTTTTGCCCAGAACTTTTCGTACGAGCCAAATTTTTAAACAAATTCAAGTAAAAATCAATGTTTTGTAGAAATTCATTCGGGCCGGGCCGAGATTTTAACTTTTTTTCGGGCCGGGCTGAACTTTTAGCTGTTGTCTCTTAGTTGTCTGTCGGGCCGGTCTAATATTCTTTTTGCACGGACAGGACCGGGCTGAATTTTTTTTTCTATGAGTCGGGCCGGGCCCGGGCCTGGAAATTTCGACCCTTGCAGACCTCTAGGATGAATGTCCTGTTCGCTGAGCCAACTGCCAACATCCAACGACTTGGCTATTGACGAAAATTTAAGTAAATATTTTTTTAATTCAAGTGCAATTGTTAAAATGTTTTGCAAATAAACAAAATATTTCATTGCTATAAAAGTTATAAATCGGAAACTAAGCTCAAAGCGAAAAGATAATAACGCATAAACGGTGTTATCTGAACGTCACTAATACTAGAACTACATTATTATTCATTAATTAAATATCTAATATCTATCATATATTCAAGAGTATAAAGAAACTATCAAATGAGTTATTTAACTTTGCAAGTGCAAAAAAGGATTAACTGCAACACTAATATTATTATGCGATAAGTTTCAGTCGGTATTAATGTAATTTTTTAAGAGTATATTTTCCAAAATAAATAAATTATGAAACATAAATTTTTACTTTCATAAAAATGTACGTTACTTCTCATTATTATTCTACATTCAACCCCAAAACAATAAAAATGTCGTGATCATGATGTTTGTGGAACGTATTGGATATGTGCGAAAAATCCGACTTATCGCTTTCAAATACTTTACGCGACAATGAGCGTAACATTTCCGACTTAATAAGTAATTGAAAAGAATTCATACTTTATACTAAGAAAAGCGTTTCTTAGTATAAAGTTTTCTTCTTATAGACTGTAACGTTTCGGTCTTTTTTTTTTTTTTTCACAGCGTACAATCTCCACTTAAAACGAAAAATTTCCTTTAAATCAGGAGTTTCCCACCAGTCAGAAATTTCACATAAAATAAACTGTATAAATACGGGATTTTTTTTTTTTTACAGTGAAGATTAAATAAAACCTCTATGACATTGTCTAAAATATTTACAAACTACTATAAATACTATAAATATTTAATAAACATTTCCAATCATTTTTTTATACTTATTACTATAAGTGAATACATATTTTTAAAAATCAATTAAGATGTTATCTTATACAGGATATCTTATATATATATTATACTAGTTTTTATATAAATCAAAAGATAGATTTGTTTCTTTGGCGGCAAAGTTTAGTTGATTTGATTTTAACTACGCTTCACCTGCATTTAATGATTAAAGAAAGAAATGTTGGGCATTCTTAACGAAAGAAAAACCACAAGGCTAAAGCTAGCTGAGTAATTCTAATATTAGATGTGAAATCTGGTCCTAATATCTAAATCAATGCACTGATTGAAAGAAAAGAAAGGATGGTGTAAGCACTTGTTTGCCTCTATTTTCGAAGACTATTCTTCGGCGTGAATGGGTATGCATTCATCGATTCATCCAGTATTTGAAGTATTATTAGAATCCGATAGACAATACCGCACCTGTAGCATATCAAATACCGGGTATTCCAAAAATGACTGATGGATTTTAAAATTCAATAACTTCAAAACGATGACAGATATTAAAACATTCTTTCAGGAGGGTTATGTATGAGGTCAGGAGTTTTTGTACTATGATTCTTGATTTTAGTTCGAATTTCAAACAATAGATGGCGCTGAGAGCAATAGGCGCTCAGTCCAGACCCGATTTTTGGTACTTCGGGATCCATTCAATACATTTTAATCTCCTTTTTTTTGCGCATAGAAAAAGAGAGAGTCCGAAAATTTGAGCCTGGATTTAGCGGTTATTGCTTGTAGCGCCATCTATCGATGCTATTTCTAACTAAAACTGAGAATCGCAGCGTAAAAACTCCTGACATCTTACATTACCCTCCTGCAAGAATTTTTTAAATATCTGTCACCGTTTGCAAGTTATTGAATTTTAAAATCCATCAGTCATTTTTAGGGCACCCGGTAAATTAATAAACATGTAACAATTTATTAGTAATAAAAAACCCAAGTGCGAAAATTGACATATGGAATTCCACCAGTTACTTTAAATTGAACAAAAAGAAAACAAAACAAGAAAGATATATCATGCGTCAAGCGAAGATTATGAAACACTTTCTAACGCATTCAGAATACTTTAACAAAACTTCGCCGTTTAATATGTTTAGCGATTATGTCTAAGTAAACAATTTGAAATTATAACAAAACTTCATCAATTACAATCTATAGTCCGGAAAATGTACGGAATCTTTTGTACAGCCCTGTATATGCTCTATAATTGATTTGTTCATATACTACATAATATGCAAAAATTTGGCTCCTTTAAAAGCGCATAATATACACTGGTTATCAAAAATTAAGGAAAAGTCACAAAATGCCAATTTTTAAATACGGGAATACTCAAAAGGAAGTAATATAATTCGAATAATTACTATTCCTGCAGAACAGCTAGTCCATATAACATCTCATCAGTGGAGTCACATAAACGGAAATGAATGCTTTTGTGCAACACTGTATATAATCTATAGAAATTTTACGCAACAAGTAATACGCAAAGAATTTTTAAATTTTAAAACGCATACCACAACTGGAAATTCACTTCCAGAAAATAAATAATAATAAATCATAGACGGTAGGGTAAAGTAGCCCTATTTCGTCTCCCAGTCAGTAGGCCCTAAATGTTGTAATTTTCAGTGAAAACCTACAAAATTTGGATTTTTCATAGACTAACTACCCACGCACATAGACACATAGGCAAATATCGTACAAAAAATTTTTAACAATGCGAAAAATTATTTTTTTAAAAGTATCTAAAAAATGCAAAAGAAAAAATGGTCTCAATTTCGTCCCCCCAAAAAATCCAATACACCGAGTCTTTACAACTAAATGAAAATTTATTCTTAAATGAGTAAGTAATTTAATTTACATTAATGTAAGGCACAAAGAAATGTACTAATTATCAATGGAATAATAACATAACGAAACATTAGCCATCCAAACATGAATTAAAAAATTGAAAAAACTGCCATGAAAAAGCATTCCTAATTTCATCCTCGAGACGAAAATAAGAACTGCAAGGGGGACGAAATTGGAACCACGCTACTTCCCAATATGGCGGAGCTTCAGTTCCTGGAAAATGAACTGAGCGACCTAAAACTCACTGTATGCTACTGTCAGCATCTTACCTACGTAAAATAATGCAATGAATAAGGAATAAATACTTACAGTACAATAAATACGAACGTAATAAGAACTCAAATCTTCTAAAAATAGGAAATTAGGCGTCTTTAATTTATGTATGCGTCTTGGCGAACGAAACTTTCAATACTGACAATTTTACTTTCATCCCCTGTGCTTTACGTCATAAGTTGCGCCACTTTCACAGAAGCGAAGAAGATAAAGGAGACGAAATATGTGCACTATTTACCCTGCTAAAGTCAATTTCTTTTGTACGTCCCTGTAAATTAAAGGAAGGCCGTACACTGAGGAGACACAACAACATGTCGAACGTGTTACGAGAATAAACCTGTTTTTTCTCCTAACACGCACGATATGTTGCTTGAGTAGTCTCAGCGTGCGGCCGGACAAAGAGAAATGTTATGCACATCATAAGGTACACATAGCATCTTGTAGTGCTCTTCAGTGATGTATACGAATTTCAAAATGTTTGAAATAGAGTAACATCATTAAAATACACTTCAAACGATTTTACCGCCATAGACCATAATGTAACGGAATTCTTTTGAGTGTCCCTGTAAAAAAAATATAAATGATACACACTTCATTTTCAATATGGAACATGCCAAAGTAATTCTCAATAACATATAGCAATTACATGACAGTCCGATTATGCAAGTTAGAGCATATACCTCTGGACAAAGTAAATTTATAAACACTTTTAAACTAAGTTGGAAAATGTTAAAAAAGTACAAAGTTTTCCTTATTATGATTTAATAAAATTATTTAAATATACCTGAGAAGTAAAATAAAGGAACAAGTATAAAAACTTACGTAACTTCAATGATTTTGCAGCTAAAATCATGGGACTTGTGCAAGATCTTTTCTTTTTTGTCATGCCTGATACATCTTCAAAATGCATAATTTCCTATTTGTGCAAAAGATACATTTCAATAAGAACATGCGAAATGTGATATAAAGTGTAGTAAAAAGACGTTTATGGCATATTGTACAACTTTTTAAAGACATCCAGAAAGTTGTTATAAGCTGTGCAGGAACCCCTGACTTAAATGCAGTCTTTACAGATTTACACTGAAAAAATAATAATTCGTAAAACAAGCAATAATATAGTGGTAAGCAGACGGTTTAATTCATTTATAAGACGATATATTACTGTTTATTTTACGGTTAAAAACTGGCACCCCAGCTACCACTATTAAACAGTAAAATCAACACAGTGTACAACCTTACTGTCCTCTTCCAGTCTCCCAATTAAAAGATAATTCTCATAATCTGTCAAATTCCTTCGCAGCGATATGTTCCACTTAACACACGCGAAAGTTTTGTCGCGTTTTCATACTTGTCCGTATTTTATGGACTACGTATTTTATGAAGAGTCGGCAGCACAAAAACCGATGTTATCAAGCACAAGAGCGCTGTAAAAAAACCACTGTAAATTTGCCAGCACAAACTCGATCACAGTTGAATGTACTGTATCTCCGTTGGTTTCCTGACTATTTAAACATGAAAACTACAGTAGTTGCGTAACATTAACAGTACAATGTACTGGCAATTTGGACGCATTTGGACGACAGCACAAACTACTGGCGTCCAAATTGCCAGTACATTGTGCTGTTAATTTTACGCAACTACTGTATTTTCCATGTTTAAATAGTCAGGAAACCAAAGAAAGATACAGTACATTCAATTGTGATCGAGTTTGTGCGCGAGATGAACAGTACTTTGTACTGTAAAAATATCGTTTTTTTTTTAGAGTGAGGAAAACCTTTATTTTATGGAACAGTATAAGTATGGGAATCTAATGATCCATGTCTGCCGGAAGTGAAGTGGTGCATGAGCCAAAAATTAATACCACCACTGCTTGACTCGTAGGTTTATCATTGTGTTTTCCTGCTCCCGGTCCTCCATGTTTTCATATCTTTGTTTGCAAGACAAACACAATGATAAACCTGCGAATCAACCACTAGTGGTATTAATTTTTGGCTTATGCACCACTTCCTTTCCGGCAGACATGGATCATTAGATTCCTCTACTTCTACTCTTCCATAAATAAAAGGTTTTTTTTTTTGTGCTTCATAACAGAGGTTTTTTCGTAAACAACAGATACTTACACATATTTTTAACAAATCACGGCCCCTTTCAGGAACACTTATACAAAATTAACAAAAGAGACTCCCCACTATGCATTTGTGGCTTGCCGTCAACATCGTTACACTATGTATTATACTGTACATTAACATCGCATTATCGTATCAAAAAACACACAAGTATGAATTTAGCAAGTTGGTGGCGGGATGTAAAAGAGAAACCACAACTACTCAACAAGATCATACAATGCATGAGGTTTATAGAAACAAACGAGTACATCTTTTCAAATCCAGAGCCATTCTAGTCCGACTCCATCACTAGGGTGTAGCATGGAGGGAGAAACGGGTTATTAGCGGGTGTCAGAAACTTCTATCACTTTTGAATTTTTATCTTGTGCATCTCTCCAAACTCTTGTATGCGCAAATTTTAAATAGTAGGTGTGTTGTAATGTGTTTCTAATTGTGATGTTCAATATTGTGTGTTTAATGTACTGTGAAATCCTTGCAAATCCATGAAAAATGTAAATAATTATGCAATCACATTCAAATGATCCTCATGTAATCACTACATACAGTCATGTAAATAGTAGGTGTTTGATATTGTGTTGTAATGTGTTTCTAATTGTCATGTTAAATATTGTGTGTTAAATGTACTGTGACGTATATATACCCAAGAAAATTGTAAACAATTATGCAATCACATTAGGTGAAATGATCCTCATGTAATCACTACATACAGTCATATATCTCGATGTGAAATCTTCGGTTCGCCCAGAAAAATTGGGTAACCAATTGTGATTGTAATTGTAAATCTCACAGTAACCGAAATAAATCTCAGCAGCTTGATCAGGGACCCGACGCTCCCTCTCAGACTCTGGTTGAGAGTCGGGAGGAGTGGATGTGGTCTACCCCTCGGGATTGCACAAACACTCTAAAGCGAAAGCTGAGTTCCCGAGGTGGTCATCGCTGTCATCGCTGTCATCGCTGCCGGCTCTTGGACTATAACGTTGACTTTGAGTTTCCAACTTACTGCATTCTATTTGCTATCATTTAATGGAGTTAACATAAAGTAACTTTCTATAGTTGTTCCTTTATTTTCACGCCAGTGTAGTTAAAGCTGTACGATTACATGTTTCTTTTCCATATTTTTTTTATTTTTTTATTATTTATTTATTAATATTTTGGTATGATTGGCGATGAATGATTGTTAAACCTTCGTAGCTTCAATATATACTCTTTAATTGAATAATTATTTAGAAACGGTTTGGAGATATCCGCATAATTCAGGAAGCATAAGCTATATCATAGCTGCCAATACGCTTTTGCCTTAGCACTAAATTTTAATAGAAATCTTCCCCTTACTTGATACTAAAATTGAGCGATTAAATAAAGCAAACAATTCTTTAAAAAAAACAGTGATATGAAAAAAGCTTAAATGTTGGCAGCTATGATTTTATAACCTTTGACGCCTTTGACATTTTGGGAACACATACATAAAAAATCTATCTACCTGTTCTCATTTCATCAACGAATGAAGTATACTACATTGTACACGGTCAAAACAAATAACTTCTTTTTCTGCAAGCAATCGGTTAATAAGTAAAATAAAATATTACATACTTTACACATTTAAATACATACGCATTGCTACCAAACATTCCAATTTTTGAGTACCATTACTTCGGCATATAGTATATATATAAATCAACTTTATTCAGTGGAAGAAATATGCGGATAAATCAGATGCCAATTGCGATTCGCATAATATTGCCTCAGAGCAACAGTAAGACATCTAGTATAGTAATCGGAAGTGAGATGTCTGACTTACTGCTATGAAAAACTGTGTTTGCATCTGGTGGAACAGTAGAGATTTTTTTATAAATCACATCTCAGATATAGTATTAAACATAACTTGTGTTTCAGAAGTTCTTCCACTAGATGCAAACACAGTTTTTCATAGCAGTAAGTCAGACATCTCATTTTTAGGTAGATTTCGTATGAAATACTACCTATTGGCGTCGTTCCTATGTTGGAATTTCTGAAAAATTTTTGCAGATCTACACCGATCATGACCTCTAGAGCCCAAAACCACTCTCAGTAGAAATATTTATCTATCTATCTATCTATCTATACATCTATCTATATATATCACTTTCTTCTGGACACGATAACTTCCACAATTCTGCACCAATCTCTTCCAAACCGATGCAGAAAATCAAGGGGCATAAAATCTCAATTAAGTTCGTTAATGGGCAAAATCGGACCAAGGAGATGGAAATAGGGAGGGGTTTTGTGAAAACCGAAAAAACCCCATAACTTCTTAAATTTTGTACGTATCGAATCAGTTTAAAGTTTTTATTACTTCTAAAAATAGGGCCAAAAATTTATGTATCACAGATTTTTGATAAAGTTAAAAATGGGCTCAAGGGGCGCAAAAACAGGGTTTTTGGCAGAAAAAAATTCATAACTTCGTCAATTCTCAAGATATCAAATCAAATTAATTTTATCATGAATCTACTCAAAATTATCTACAACTTTTATTTTGACAAGTTTTTGATAGGACCAATTCGTACCGCAATAAAAAATTAAAAACGAAAACAAAAAGGGCGTTTGAAGAAGAAAATAATCCATAACTCCGTCAATTCAAACCATATAAAATCCCCATGAATTTATCATATATCTTCTTAATATTGTCTACAACATCTATATGGACAAGTTTTGGATAGGACCAATTCTTACAGCAAAAACAAATAATAGCTGTTGAAAAAAAAAATCATCTTAGTAAGGGTGTATTCAAATCCAAACTGCTTATTTTCTGACTCATTTTACAATTCATTTTTACTCTCAAAGGCTTCCAATTGGTACCTTTTCTTACTCAGAAACTATGTAATGCACTGTAATGGTCAATTTTTTGATAGAGGCAAAATATATTTTAAAACATGCTGTCAAAGTGGAACTTTTGAACGGAATTTCCCGAAGCGGATTGTGTTGGAAAAATCATTGTATAAAGGGAGTATTCAAATCCAAACTGCTAATTTTCTGACTCATTTATAAATTCATTTTTGCTCTCAAACGCATCCAATTGGTACATTCGCTTATTCAGAAACTATATAATGTACCGTAATGATCGATGTTTTGATAGAGGCAGAATATATTTCAAAAAATGATGTCAAAGTGGCCATTTTAAACGGAATTTCCCGAAGTGATTGTGTTAGAAACGAAAAATATTGTCTTACTGAGAAAATAATTGTTTATATATCAAGTTTTAATTAATTGAACGAAAATTAAAAACACAGGTCGCTTATAAATCTCTTCAAAAATCACGTCAACAAATTGAATATTTCCAACTGAGCGAAAAATGCCCAGGCTGGGAATCGAACCCAGATCCTTGGCTTACAAGGCCAATGCTTTTCCGTTTAAGCTAACTGGGCCGACAACCAGCCAGCATATTTCGCTCAGAAAACCTTATTGGTAATAACATCTGGTCTGTCATGTAGACAGCTCAACAGAATAAACCGCAGGTAAAGGAACTCCATATAAACGATGGATACGAAGATGAACTATTATTTTAACACAATCAAACTGATTGGTAAAGTTATCATACGAATTGAATATTTCCAACTGAGCGAAAAATGCCCAGGCTGGGAATCGAACCCAGATCCTTGGCTTACAAGGCCAATGCTTTTCCGTTTAAGCTAACTGGGCCAACAACCAGCCAGCATATTTCGCTCAGAAAACCTTATTGGTAATAACATCTGGTACATAACACATCCGTATGATAACTTTACCAATCAGTTTGATTGTGTTAAAATAATAGTTCATCTTCGTATCCATCGTTTATATGGAGTTCCTTTACCTGCGGTTTATTCTGTTGAGCTGTCTACATGACAGCCCAGATGTTATTACCAATAAGGTTTTCTGAGCGAAATATGCTGGCTGGTTGTCGGCCCAGTTAGCTTAAACGGAAAAGCATTGGCCTTGTAAGCCAAGGATCTGGGTTCGATTCCCAGCCTGGGCATTTTTCGCTCAGTTGGAAATATTCAATTCGTATGATAACTTTACCAATCAGTTTGATTGTGTTAAAATAATAGTTCATCTTCGTATCCATCGTTTATATGGAGTTCCTTTACCTGCGGTTTATTCTGTTGAGCTGTCTACATGACAGACCAGATGTTATTACCAATAAGGTTTTCTGAGCGAAATATGCTGGCTGGTTGTCGGCCCAGTTAGCTTAAACGGAAAAGCATTGGCCTTGTAAGCCAAGGATCTGGGTTCGATTCCCAGCCTGGGCATTTTTCGCTCAGTTGGAAATATTCAATTCGTATGATAACTTTACCAATCAGTTTGATTGTGTTAAAATAATAGTTCACGTCAACAAGTTTCATGTTTTTCCTATTAAAAATGAATCTGCAGTTATGCCAGAAAATCTCGAGTTGTTGAGTATGGAAAAGTATTTTAGGTAGATTTCGTATGAAATACTACCTACTGGAGTCGTTCCTATGTTGGAATTTCTGAAAACTTTTTGCAGATCTACACCGATCATGACCCTAGAGCCCAAAACCACCCTCAATAAAAAACTTTATCTATCTATCTATGTATCTATCTATATATATCACTTTCTTCTGGATACGATAACTTCCCCAATTCTGCACCAATCTCTTCCAAACTGATACATAAAATCAAGGGGCATAAAATCTCGGTCAAGTTCGTTATTGGGCAAAATCGGACCAAGGGGGTGGAAATAGGGAGGGGTTTTGTGAAAACCGAAAAATCCCCATAACTTCTTAAATTTTGTACATATCGAATCAGTTTAAAGTTTTTGTTACTTCTAAGAATAGGGCCAAAAATTTATGTATCACAGATTTTTGATAAAGTTAAAAATGGGCTCAAGGGGCTCAAAAATTTGGTTTTTGGGAGAAAAAAATTCATAACTTCGTCAATTCTCAAGATATCAAATCCAATTAATTTTATCATGAATCTCATTAACATTATCTACAACTTTTATATTCATAAGTTTTTGATAGGACCAATTCGTACCGCAAAACAAAATTAAAAATGAAAACAAAAAGGGCGTTTGAAGAAGAAAAAAATCCATAAATCCGTCAATTCAAAAGATATAAAATCCTCATGAATTTATCATATATCTTCTTAATATTATCTACAACATCTATATAGACAAATTTTGGATAGGACCAATTCTTACAGCAAAAACAAATTAAAAATACATAGCGGTTGAAGAAAAGAATAATCGTAAGGGTGTATTCAAATCCAAACTGCTTATTTTCTGACTCATTTTACAATCCATTTTTACTCTCAGAGGCTACCAATTGGTACCTTTTCTTACTCAGAAACTATATAATGCACTGTAATGGTCAATTTTTTGATAGAGGCAGAATATATTTTAAAACATGCTGTCAAAGTGGCCCTTTCGAACCGAATTTCCCGAAGCGGATTGTGTTAGAAAAATCATGGTATTAAGGGAGTATTCAAATCCAAACTGCTTATTTTCTGACTCATTTTTAAATTCCTTTTTGCTCTCAAATGCATCCAATTGGAAGATTCGCTTATTCAGAAACTATATAATGTACCGTAATGATCAATTTTTTGACAGAGGCAGAATATATTTCAAAAAATGATGTTAAAGTGGGCATTTTGAACGGAATTTCCCGAAGCAATTGCGTTTGAAACGAAAAATATTGTCTTACTGAGAAAATAATTGCTTATATATCAAGTTTTAATTTATTGAACGAAAATTAAAAACACAGGTCGCTTATAAATCTCTTCAAAAATCACGTCAACAAATTGAATATTTCCAACTGAGCGAAAAATGCCCAGGCTGGGAATCGAACCCAGATCCTTGGCTTACAAGGCCAATGCTTTTCCGTTTAAGCTAACTGGGCCGACAACCAGCCAGCATATTTCGCTCAGAAAACCTTATTGGTAATAACATCTGGTCTGTCATGTAGACAGCTCAAGAGAATAAACCGCAGGTAAAGGAACTCCATATAAACGATGGATACGAAGATGAACTATTATTTTAACACAATCAAACTGATTGGTAAAGTTATCATACGAACTGAATATTTCCAACTGAGCGAAAAATGCCCAGGCTGGGAATCGAACCCAGATCCTTGGCTTACAAGGCCAATGCTTTTCCGTTTAAGCTAACTGGGCCGACAACCAGCCAGCATATTTCGCTCAGAAAACCTTATTGGTAATAACATCTGGTCTGTCATGTAGACAGCTCAACAGAATAAACCGCAGGTAAAGGAACTCCATATAAACGATGGATACGAAGATGAACTATTATTTTAACACAATCAAACTGATTGGTAAAGTTATCATACGAATTGAACATTTCCAACTGAGCGAAAAATGCCCAGGCTGGGAATCGAACCCAGATCCTTGGCTTACAAGGCCAATGCTTTTCCGTTTAAGCTAACTGGGCCGACAACCAGCCAGCATATTTCGCTCAGAAAACCTTATTGGTAATAACATCTGGTCTGTCATGTAGACAGCTCAACAGAATAAACCGCAGGTAAAGGAACTCCATATAAACGATGGATACGAAGATGAACTATTATTTTAACACAATCAAACTGATTGGTAAAGTTATCATACGAATTGAATATTTCCATCTGAGCGAAAAATGCCCAGGCTGGGAATCGAACCCAGATCCTTGGCTTACAAGGCCAATGCTTTTCCGTTTAAGCTAACTGGGCCAACAACCAGCCAGCATATTTCGCTCAGAAAACCTTATTGGTAATAACATCTGGTACATAACACATTCGTATGATAACTTTACCAATCAGTTTGATTGTGTTAAAATAATAGTTCATCTTCGTATCCATCGTTTATATGGAGTTCCTTTACCTGCGGTTTATTCTGTTGAGCTGTCTACATGACAGCCCAGATGTTATTACCAATAAGGTTTTCTGAGCGAAATATGCTGGCTGGTTGTCGGCCCAGTTAGCTTAAACGGAAAAGCATTGGCCTTGTAAGCCAAGGATCTGGGTTCGATTCCCAGCCTGGGCATTTTTCGCTCAGTTGGAAATATTCAATTCGTATGATAACTTTACCAATCAGTTTGATTGTGTTAAAATAATAGTTCATCTTCGTATCCATCGTTTATATGGAGTTCCTTTACCTGCGGTTTATTCTGTTGAGCTGTCTACATGACAGACCAGATGTTATTACCAATAAGGTTTTCTGAGCGAAATATGCTGGCTGGTTGTCGGCCCAGTTAGCTTAAACGGAAAAGCATTGGCCTTGTAAGCCAAGGATCTGGGTTCGATTCCCAGCCTGGGCATTTTTCGCTCAGTTGGAAATATTCAATTCGTATGATAACTTTACCAATCAGTTTGATTGTGTTAAAATAATAGTTCACGTCAACAAGTTTCATGTTTTTCCTATTAAAAATGAATCTGCAGTTATGCCAGAAAATCTCGAGTTGTTGAGTATGGAAAAGTATTTTAGGTAGATTTCGTATGAAATACTACCTACTGGAGTCGTTCCTATGTTGGAATTTCTGAAAACTTTTTGCAGATCTACACCGATCATGACCCTAGAGCCCAAAACCACCCTCAATAAAAAACTTTATCTATCTATCTATGTATCTATCTATATATATCACTTTCTTCTGGATACGATAACTTCCACAATTCTGCACCAATCTCTTCCAAACTGATACATAAAATCAAGGGGCATAAAATCTCGGTCAAGTTCGTTATTGGGCAAAATCGGACCAAGGGGGTGGAAATAGGGAGGGGTTTTGTGAAAACCGAAAAATCCCCATAACTTCTTAAATTTTGTACATATCGAATCAGTTTAAAGTTTTTGTTACTTCTAAGAATAGGGCCAAAAATTTATGTATCACAGATTTTTGATAAAGTTAAAAATGGGCTCAAGGGGCTCAAAAATTTGGTTTTTGGGAGAAAAAAATTCATAACTTCGTCAATTCTCAAGATATCAAATCCAATTAATTTTATCATGAATCTCATTAACATTATCTACAACTTTTATATTCATAAGTTTTTGATAGGACCAATTCGTACCGCAAAACAAAATTAAAAATGAAAACAAAAAGGGCGTTTGAAGAAGAAAAAAATCCATAAATCCGTCAATTCAAAAGATATAAAATCCTCATGAATTTATCATATATCTTCTTAATATTATCTACAACATCTATATAGACAAATTTTGGATAGGACCAATTCTTACAGCAAAAACAAATTAAAAATACATAGCGGTTGAAGAAAAGAATAATCGTAAGGGTGTATTCAAATCCAAACTGCTTATTTTCTGACTCATTTTACAATCCATTTTTACTCTCAGAGGCTACCAATTGGTACCTTTTCTTACTCAGAAACTATATAATGCACTGTAATGGTCAATTTTTTGATAGAGGCAGAATATATTTTAAAACATGCTGTCAAAGTGGCCCTTTCGAACCGAATTTCCCGAAGCGGATTGTGTTAGAAAAATCATGGTATTAAGGGAGTATTCAAATCCAAACTGCTTATTTTCTGACTCATTTTTAAATTCCTTTTTGCTCTCAAATGCATCCAATTGGAAGATTCGCTTATTCAGAAACTATATAATGTACCGTAATGATCAATTTTTTGACAGAGGCAGAATATATTTCAAAAAATGATGTTAAAGTGGGCATTTTGAACGGAATTTCCCGAAGCAATTGCGTTTGAAACGAAAAATATTGTCTTACTGAGAAAATAATTGCTTATATATCAAGTTTTAATTTATTGAACGAAAATTAAAAACACAGGTCGCTTATAAATCTCTTCAAAAATCACGTCAACATGTTTCATGTTTTTCCTATTAAAAATGAATCTGGAGTTATGCCAGAAAATTTCGAGTTGTTGAGCATGGAAAAGTATTTTTTTTTAATACCGCCCTAACATGATTTTGATAAAACCAGTTATTATATAAAAATGGAATAAAAACTCGTCAAAATTGGCCAGATAAAATTGTTAAAGTGGGTTTATCTCTAATCATGGATTGGTTTTTGTTTGCGAAATTAGTATACTTAACTTCGAAATCTACCTCCGCCTGTAGGCCGGGCCGGCAAGGATTTTTTTATTATTACTAGAAGTCTTACTGTTGCTCTCAGGCGATGTTATATAAACACTGAAAACCCGCAGAAATAACAAACTTTCCAATTTTTAAGTACCATTATTTCCGTATATATGTATTCATAACCACTTTATTCAGTGGCAGAAATTTTTTATTAAATAAGATGCACATAACAATTCATATATAGAAGTACTTAAAATCGCATAGCTACAGTATTTTTTTAATACTATTATTTCCATACAGGGAAAGTAGTGATATTTGGACCGTCGCTTTAAATGAGCCGCTGCCATTCTGCCTCTAGTTACAGAAAGATACGCCATCTGCCTCTAAAGTCCTACTTATCAGAATGAATTCATTTATAATTAGAAGAAGCACCAGCCTTTCACGTCCTGTTTTCAGACAATTTTTGAAAACGTAAAATAGCTGTTTCGATCTAAGTTTTTCCTACCCAGTCCAGTGATACCTTAGGTATACATTAAATATACCTAAGATAATTAAGTAATTAGAGATATTACTTAGTAATATCTCTATAGTATTATAGTAATTATAGTAATTAGAGACCTTAAAGATTATTTATTAAAGATAATTAAGTGATTAGGTATACCTTAAATATACCTTAAATATACCTTAAATTAATCTTGAATGAATTTGTGTATTTTAACCCTTTCACCGTCCCAGGATTTTCCTGTATTTTTATAAGAATGCTTGTAAATTCCAGGATATATAGATTTATTAATCGCAGTTTGATGCTATAATATCTTTAATATCAATTCTTTCTATGTATGGTTCAAAATAAAATTCTGTTTAAAATATTTTTGTCTACAGCCATTTTAACATGATTTCTAGAAACGGAAAAATCCTCGCCAGCCGGAACAAAAATCTTTCCTAACGAACCGAATGTTGGCAGCCCCACTGCTTGTGGCAACGCCCTCGAATTTGCATGAGTTTATATTTTAAAATGAAAAGCTATCCAAACGACCTAAGTGTCCTGGTATAGTAATTGCCGATTTAATTTCTGATGTTTAGAGGTATGAAACTTTCAATTCTTGTGAAAAGTTCCTGGTGAAATCTGAATAATATACCACTCCCTCTTTTAAACTAAAAAATATATACCTCTTGTTAAAAAGGGAGGTTTCCCAGAGCATGTGCAGAAACGAAAATTTTCTAAAACAGTAAAACAAAGTATTGACAAATCGCGAAATGAGTTACAGAAATAAATTGTTTTATTTCGATATTTTTTAAACGGAAGACGTATTTTTAAACGTTACGCCAGTTAATTTATTTATTCGTATTATTATTTTGATATGCATAACTGACGCCGAACTTTAAACTTTAGAAAAAAAACGAAACACGCACAGTTGAGTTCCAGAATCGATTTTTTTATCAAGAGGGTAATATTATTATGTTTTTTTAAAACAGAAGATGTTATTTAAAAGGTAAACGTGCATTCTAATAGAGGGATTTTTTTTCATCTTCTGATTAAAAGCTTCCGAACGAGTTTTCGGCCACATCTCTGTGACTTTTCGCGAGCCTATTTGCGATGTTTTTTTCAATTTAATATTTTGTTTAATTAAAAAAAAAGCAAAAATCTGTTCATTCGGACCTGTCTTTGGACTATCCTTACTCAAATTTTCAGATCTCTAAGAGCGGTAGAATTCCTTAGCCATCGCAAACAGACAGACATACGGACAAACATCTTTGTTTTATTATTAAAAATAAAAATATTTTTAGTTAAAATATTTTTGTATATTTAACTATTTTCGAAATTATAAATCAGACTGACTGTTAAAGATTTCTTATCGGAAAACGTACATTTATTTTATGCACCGTGCAAAATCCTTCAATTTTTTCCTTACAGCAGTCTCAAGATAAGTAGTGTTCTTAAAATCAAATATCCGAAGCCTTTCACCAAATTACATAATACGAACATCTCTTTTGTCCTGATAAATTTCCTTACCGGGAAAAAAATTCCTCTTGAATTTTCTATAGAGAATTATTTAAACTAAATAAATGCCCGTAAAGACATCGGTGGAACGTTTGAAGTAGAATTGTTTATAATAATAGCATAAGCACTCTTTATAATTGAAAGAACTAAGGTTTTTTCAAGTGTGTCTTTTGAAAGAATTATCTACGTTTTTAGCCAGCCGCTGACTACGCAAATCTGTAGTAATATAAATTAACTAAAATCGTCTATTTACTGTACTTTCGTAGGAATCGATCCAATATATATATATTTTTAAATATACCCATATTTGATGAAAAGGATTTGGCTTAAAAATGAAAATTCAAAGTCTGTTTTTTTTTTAAATATCTCAGTGGTGGAAAATTGGCGCAGAGGTGGAGCCTATTGACACCACTAAATGTTTAAGGTATTATTCAGTTTAATAAAAACTCAGAATTTTGATCATTAGATAAGAGGCAAAATACTACTATAATTTAGTGGTGCCAATAGGCTCCACCTCTGCGCCAATTTTCCACCACTGAAATATCTATAACATCCTGAGGCCCAATAACATTTGAAGCACTTTGACTTTGTCTTTACTACTTTATTTTCATCAAAAGGGTAAAAAGTTATCATTTTGAAAGATTTTTAATTTTTTTTTTTTAAATTTGTTAAGGACCATATCCATTTTAATGGATGTTGAGGTATTAAGTATGATGAAAAGTAAACACAGTAAAATTCAACTTTTCATATGTAAAGGGCTACTGAAAAGCACTAAATTAAGAATAAATTGAAGCGTACGTATATTTATTATTAATTTAATGAACAACACCGACTTATTTTACACATATTTAATCCAAATAAAAATCTTTGAAACAATTTCTCTCACTGGTAATGCTCAAAAACATATTGCAACTTGGACCTCAATTTTTTTTCTTTTTGAATACATATTATTATCAATGTAATTTCTAAAATAATGATGTGTTTTAAATTTTACGCACGTTTGTGCTTCTTGTTCTATCTGTTGTGGTATATCAGTAGGATCTGGAATGTTTGAAGGGCTCACAACCATAGTATACCAAGTCCATTTTTCTCTATTGTGAATAATAAGGCTTTAAAGTTCATAATAAATAATCAATTCGGGTAAAGTGATTTATAATGATTATATATGTCAATATTTAACTTAAAGTATCACTTAAAGTATCCTATCTTTACAAATGACAAATTAATATTTCTATTGTAAATTTATACGTTTAAAAAAAAATGAGGACTTGGTCCATTATGGTTGTGAAATTTCCATGTGTAAATAAAGACTTTTTATTATAATTACAAAAAATCTTTAATTTGATTTATATTTACTTATTCTATTTTTTACTCTAAATTAAACAGAAAGAGTGAAACATATTACGAGTTGTTGTAAATCATTCTCTGTACACAATACTACCATCATGATATACTCAATAGGATGTAGCTTGGAGTCTGGTTTCGACCTCTACTGGAACATTCTTAAAGTATGTATGATGAATTCATGGAATGTATGGCAGAAGATCCATCATATCTTTATGTTCAATGAATTTTCTACGGCCCGCGTACAATGCATCTTGACTGACATTTGACAAAGAAAGAAACTTACGCCCACGAGCCTGTTTTTCTAAATTTATTTTCCGAAAAGGTTGATCTTTATTGACATTGAGGGTTTCTTTGAACATTAATATGAAGGGAGAACATCTCACAACAAGCAGCCATCTAATATCCATCCAACTTAAACAAATTCCCTCGGTATCTTTCTTTCTGTTTGTGATACTTTGTTCGAAAGCTGTAATAGATACAAAATCGGGATTCTAACTTCAACGACATCAAAGTTAGGACATTTCCTCTTTGCATTCATAATAGTTTCATCCCAGTCTCCAGGAACATAAATGTGTTGTTTCTTGCGACTTGCTGCTTCAATCATACCAAATTCTGCGTCAGTCGAAAGGAAAGAGTAGCCGGACACCATGAATATGTGGTCAATTGACTCTGTTGTTATGTTTGTTTTATTAACTACTTTCAACAGTGTAAGAAACATTTTGATGTTCCTATTTTGGTAACCACCAGGCGTCAGACTATTGAATAATTTTCTTATGTTTTAGATGCTTTCTAAGAAGTCTTGGAACAATACTAGAAAAGTCTTGTGAACCTCTTCCTCCCGCTATCCCATCCCAGATGTACATGCATTCCACATTATTATTAAAAAAGTGCATTCCAAAGTTATAAATATATAGATTACGTTTTTAATAAGCTATGGATGTTGAAAGTTTAGGAAAGTGAAGTGTTTTTTTTTGCAAGTCGAATGTACAGCAGTAAGTTTCATCTGAGTCTTTAATTTTATCAGATTGCATTTTCTCTCTAGCCTGTTTAGCTTTCCGCAAGTGAAGCTCTTGTTCGGTTTGAAGGTTTATTCTAGTGTTTTCATCATTTTCTGTCGAAAGCTTGATTGATGTGTCATCATATAATTTACTTGTATCGATACTTGGTAACTTGAAGTGTAAATTAAGCTTTGTGCTGAAGTATTTGTAATACAATTTCTCTTTCAAGAGGCTCTTATTATTTGTCATACATTTCTCTCTATGCCGAAGATCGAACTATGTTTCTGTTCCTTTATAATGATTTTTTAAAGAAAAATGCTGTCGGCATGTTTACTGTTTGTTTCCCGAGAGGAGGGGGAAGTGTCCATCAAAAGCAATATTACTTTCCATTCATAGTTTATCCATCTTATGATTCACAAACGTTTATTTTTCATCAGACGCTTAGAAATCGATACTCATTTAAACTACAACGTTTTTGATAGTAATGAGGCAAGATTTACACGAGAATGGACCACAGATGAAAGAGTGGTACACTGATGAATGAACTTGATTCAGTATGGCTGTGAAGGTTTCTTGTATTACTTCATCAACTCTGGACAGAGATGCAATCTATGAGAAAGTATGTGAACTAAAGACTTGATGCACTACGGCAGTTGATAAAACACATTTTATTGCACCTTCTACATGAACTATCTATTTTTTAAAGAGAACATGGTCTACTATGGTTGTGAGCCCCTCATTTGAGCAAACCTAAAAGGAAACATAATTAAAATCAGATTTCATGATACTTTTGAACAATATTGTTAATTGTATTAATTATTTTGTGTTTATATTTATGAATTTCTAACAAAAGAAAAAGTTAGCAGAAATAATTATCTTAATTTACATATTAAAAAAATCTTTGTATGGAGTAGGCTCATTTTGAGCTTCAGAAAAATCTTCATAAATTTCAATAATATTGAAATATTCATCACTAGAATCACTAAAATCAAGATTAGACTCATCCCAGTTTTCTATTATATCTAATGCTTCTAATGTTGTTAATCTTTGGTCTCAAATAAAATACACAAATATGTAATATTTGCTGTCTCTTTTTATAAAAAGTAAATACGACATTACACAGAGATTAAATAAACATAAAAAACTTGTAAATCTAGCATATGATTAAAACCAAAACTAATGCTAAAACTAATTATAACTTTACTCAAGTAAGACCCAGCATCCATTTTAACCCCTTCAGGACGAGCGTCGTTTACAGATGTTTTAATCTTTTATAACCGGTTTTTTCAAAACATAAAATTTTACCTAATTGAATCGGGAAAATGCTGGGATTAAATAAGACAAAATTTATAATAAAAATTTACTGGTGAGAATAATAGAGGATTCTGAGCATCATATGCGGCACGTATACCGGTAGCTTATCCCCAAGGGATTAATGGATGCTTTTAAATTGAGCTTTAAAGCAAAAAATATATCAAAATTATAGTTAAAAACAAGCTAGGGTATTACAAATACATTCAAATTAACATATGCACTCTAAAATGTGCTTAAAATTCAAAATGAGTAAAGAAAAGGTGGAACTTACTAGCACCTAGTCGAATACCACGTTGACTCACCCACTTCGCCATATCGTCGCTACCATGTCAAAGTATCCAATGTGAAAAAATGCATTTTTTTATTGTGTGCCATTTTGTTGTATTGTGCATGATACGTACTAATCAAAATCGTCGTCTCTAGATAGCTTAGAAACTTAGATAATGACTGTTTAAAAGTATCCAATATGCACTTTTTTCTAAAATTTAGAATGTTAAACTGTCCAGTATGGTATATTCGATCCTTTGCAGCAAATGTTTGGATATTTTTTTTTCCCGAAGCATCCTTACAATGTTAAAAATTTCTGTAAAAACACAGGGGAAAAAACGAGACTCAATGTAAATTTATACTTGTTCTCGGTTAAATGCATTCAATTGAGTTTCTCGGTCAAGAATCTCTGTAAATTCACACTAGTTCTCGGTTACAGGCATTTGATTGAGTTACTCGGTCAAGACTCTCTGTAAATTTACACTAGTTCTCGGTTAAATGCATTCGATTGAGTTTCTCGGTTATCGTTTTACAGACATTTCCCTTATCTTGTATCTAATTCCCTGTAGGGATTTCTATGTCTTTCAATCAAATTTAGATAGAGTAGAGAAATAGTCGAAGCTAAATATTTTCAAAAAGTGGTAATTTTCTTAATAATTTTCATAGTTATAATTTTTCCTTAAAAAAAAGTTACATGAAACATTTTCAACTGCAAAAGCCTTTCCATCTACAGAGAGGATCATAATACATTTAAATACACTGCTTTTATAAGAATTGTGATATAACCATAAAAGTATTTTTGGTTAATTTCATTAATCTGATTATTTTTGTAAATATTTTACAAAAAAATTTATAACTACCGACATAGTTAACCAGTTTTAATGAAAAAATTTACATAAATTTCACAGCATTATTATTTAAAAATTCCAGTATATTTCCAGATATTAAAGAAGATAATTATTGAGAAAAAGCAATTTCATTTCTTGCTAAGTAATTCCGTAAATAAAGGATTAAAAAAATATTAGGTATTATGTATTAGCCCAAACTGAATTAAAATAAACCGTATAAGAAAATTTCTAACGAATATATTTGCAGCGAAATATCTGAAAAGCACAAATACAATAATTCCCAGCTTCATTATAAAAGACATCCTTTGTACACAACAACAACAGCTCCTATGTCGCACACAGTAAGGTGTTTTTCTCCTACCCAGAGGTATCGGGTTCAAACCCCTAGGTCGGTTAGAAACAAATTGCCTAAAAAATTAAATGGTATGGCAGTTCAAATTTACTCGAGAAATTCTGATACTTCGAAGCTCTACATTTCACTAATTTAAAAAAACTATGTTAAATTATTTTCATTAAAAATCAATTGATTTACAGAGTCTTGTTTATTTTTAACGATGTTAATTTACGGATGTAAATTTATCGAATAAATTCCCTGTTATTTGACAGAATTTCTGTTTTTCTGATCTCCTTAATTTTACATAAGACTTAAGATAATGGATTACCAGTAGATTCTCTGTAATTTCACAGAATTTTTTTTTTACAGTGTACCATGTCAAACTATCCAATATGAAAGTAATCTTTTTTATCAGGAAAACAAAAACTGTTTAACTTATGGATTGAAATTTAACGCAAATAACACATGTTTTTGACGTTTACTATAGCATATGTTTTCTATTTTAATGGAATGTGAGAGTTTGTAGTTCATTTACAAGGACAGTCAAAAGAATCCCGTTACATATTACCCTCAATAGTGAAAATGAGCGGTGTATTTTAATGATGTTACGATATTTAAAACATAATGAAATTAATATAGATTAATAAAGTGTATTAAAACATGTTTTATGCAGAATATGGTGTGCAAGCCATTTATTATTATTTACAAGTTCATACAAAAGAATTTTGTTGTATAATGTTTTATAGAAAAAAAAATGTTTGAAGCATATTTTATTAATGTTAAAATAATCTAAAAAAAGTGAAATTGACATCCGTAATTGTTTTATAATAAAAGTTGCTTTCTGTAGAATATGACATGTATGGTAGTTATCGTTAATTTACAGGGACACACAAGAAAATTCTGTTACACTGCTGTCTATTAGCGATAGCTGTTTGAAGTGTGTTTTCAATTACAGCATGAGTTTTTAACTATTTGAGCATTACGTGGTGCGTATAAATTCTATATATCATATACAGGGCTATACAAAAGAATTTGTAAGCATTACTTTGTATGGCGTGAATTTCTTAATGTAGGTTTTAATTGAGTTATGCAATTTCGGTCTTTTATTTCTTTTTACTATATTAAAATATGTTAGTAGAAATTCCTAATATACAGTGCTACGCAAGGAACTGAGAACATTGTCGGATATGACTGGTAATTTCTGGAAGTGTATTTATAAAAATTTTTTGCGTGAATTAAATTATACCATATTGCGTAACATGTATAACAATCTGTAGATAATATACGGGGCTATACAATAAGTTCGAGTATATTTCCGTTAATTGGCGGAAATTGCTACAGGTTGAAAGTGCAAATTGCGTTACGCGTTTTCTAATTAAACTAATCTGTCGCATACTATCTAGATTATATTCAAATCCATCATTCATTTTACAGATCATTTACAGGGCTTCACAAACTGATTCGAGTACTTTATCTATCTATGGAGGGTAACTGTTTTTTAGTGAATTATTTAAGTGCATTCCAGTATGCGAGGTATAGAATTTATATACAACATGCAAAAAAATAGTTAAATATAAAGAGCATACCGAAATTCAAAAAAGCACTTCCAGCAATTGTAGACAGTTCTGTAACCCATTTCTTTTGTGTGTGATTGTAAATGAACGACAAATACTATGAATGCATGCAATATTCTCTCATACTTTTCTTGTTATGTAATTCAGTGATTTATATCAGTTTCAATACATTTGAAATAGCGTAATGTCATTATAATTCTCTCCAAACGATTTTCCCTATACAGTAATACCCCAACTTACGTCACCCCCAGGGATGAGAGCGCTAAGACCGAAATGGCCGATTACTACCACTAAATTGTAATAGTATTTCAAGCATTATTTACTGACAGAATTTCTGAGATTTAATAAAGCAAAGAATGCTATTAAAATTTTGTGGTAATAATCGGTCATTTGGGTCCGAACGCTCCCATGCCTGGGGGTGACGTAAGTCGGGGTATTACTGTATACCATAATATAATGGAAAGCTTTTGAGAGCCCCTGTAAATGAACTACTAATATTACACACGTCATATGTAATGCCGAACATGTCATTGTAAGTACCATTAGCATTTTTCAATTGCATGAAAATCCGAGTATATTTACGTGAGTTAGAGCATGGACAGACAAACCAAATTCATAAACGCTTTTCAACCTTGTTGGAAAATGTTAAAAAGTATAATGAGTTGAAAATTCACATTAGTAATCTCTATCAATAGACGAACATAACTGAATTCTTTTGTACAACCTTGCATATTACCTACAGATTCTTATACATGCCACTTAATAAGCTAAGAATTTAATGCAAGCTAAAAACCGCTTAAAACTACTAAAATGACACTTCCAGAAATTACCACCCGTAATTGTGCATGTTTCTAGTTCAACCTAATTTCAATCCCCAAATGGCACATTTGAACCAGAATATTGGAATGTAAAATTTCTTTTTATTAAATACATGAAAAAATGCTTTTCCCTACTTTGAAATTAATTTGCTTGTATATTCTGGTGTCATTCACTCATTAGAAATACTCAATAGAAGTACTAAGCACTTGAAAGGGTTAATCAAAGCACAGATTATCGTAATAAAAATGCACAAAAAAGGGCTAAACTATACTTTTTATACATAAGAGCGCAACTTACTACAGACTCACATCAAAAACCATTATTTTAACCCTTTATCTACTGACGGTACTTATACTTAACATTAAAATAACTTGTTATAAAATTCATTTAGTACATCGATTATTAGTAATACAGTTTAGAATGAGTTATAGATGCAGTACTTTATTTTGTTCCAAAAGCATTATTAGTTAAACAAAACAAAATTATTTTTAAAAGGATGATTTCTTTACCTTTGCATCTTTTCAACTTTCTTGGCGTTGGGAGGGGAGGGAATTCTCAATTCGGAAATATTTCTATATTTGTATTGTAAGAACATTATATTTGTACTTTTCTTAACCCTTCAAAATAATAAGAAAAATATTTAAAATAAAAGATTTGAGTGGGGTTATAAATATTGCACAAAATCCCTATAAATTCAAATTTAATTAATCCGTCTAAATCCTTCAATCCTTCTAAAACCCTTCTAAAATTTATTATATGATTATGTAAATCTTTTAATATAGTTTCAAAAATTCACGAAAAATGCTTTAGAAGGTAAAATTTTCATGAATTCATAATTCAGTACATAAAGGGTTAAAAGATAGGTCCGTTGTTTTTCTGTTTTTTTTTTTTATTATTATTACAATAAAATGTTAAAAGATGTAAGAGTTTTCCATAAACTGTTCTAATGAATGATATTACAAATGGGTAATGTAATAACAAGAATATATCCTCAAGATTTCATGATAAGTTCCAAAACTATTTTAATTCCATTAGAGACGTCAAGACACGGGAAAATTATGGAGAATCGATGCAAAAAGCGAGAACATCATATGTCGAAATTACTCTTAGGTCAATTTCAGAGCAGCCGTTTTAATGCTGATTCAATGCTTCCTCAAAATTGTATACTTATTTCTTTAATAAGAGAAATATGTATACTCAAAAAAATTTATTAATAATTTTTTGCTGGTTTGTTTTCTTTAATATAACTTTCTAAATTTTGTTAGAAAAGAATAATATGTAATTCCTTCTTATTTACTTACAAGCTTTTTTTATTTTAATAAAATTAAAATTTAATACTTTTTAATAAATTTCGCTTTACTGTTACGTTTTTACAGAAAATCAAATCAGACCTTTTTCGATCATTTACTTCCAGGTATTCTAAATCAAAAATCATTTTATTAATGAACACAATTTAGTCATAAAATGAGATTCAAAGAAAAACATTCTTACAAACTTGTGTTTTATTAATAATTCTTTCATTTCAATCTTGTACGTCATTTTTAAAATATAAATATGCGTTATTTTGTATATTACATGTACGCGGTGTTTTAAGGTATTTGCATACGTGAGGTATTTTTGAAATATTGTTTCCTAAATATGCTAAAAAAAAGAAATATTATTTAATTTTTTCACCGTCGTTAGAGATGAAATTTTTCAGATCTAATTCTTTAATTTCAGAATTTACCACATTTTCTTTACCCGGGAGAACGCGCGCATACCCAAGGTATGAATGGTTTTTATTTTGCCACCAATAAATACAAATTAAGATCATCACCTTATTTAATTGGAGATAATTTTTCGATAAAAGAATTTGAAGATTACTTTTATAAAGATAGTGATGACAATTGTAAAAACCGTACGTACTCCGGGTCTATCAGGCCCGGCGCGCGTCCTCGCGAGTTAAATATCAAATGAGAGATTTCATAAGTACTATGGGACCCAAACTTGACTTCCTGGGTTTCCGAACATTGGCGAAAAACATTTTGTTTCTAATTCTAACAGATTTTTCAATTTAATATTTTTTAGATTGCTTATTAATAACCCACAAAGCGTTATCATATCAAAAATATCAATGATATATTAAAAGAAAAAGCTTTGAAATTAACACTATGTCGTCCGCACGTGTAATCTAGATTCTTTCGTGTCACGCCTGTAGACCTGACTTACATCATTTCGCTTATCGCCGGCGGTTTATCGAGGTTCTTGGGAGACAATAAATCATCAAGTTTACTAATCTTATCGCCAGTTCCCATAAGTTCTCAATCATGTCCTTCTATTTTCAATCTATCATCTAGTTATCCAGTATCTATTACCTATCTATCTAGTATGTATCTAGCATCTATTATCTAGTATCTAACTGGTATCTAGTATCTAGTATCTACCTATCTAGCATCTATTATCTATTATCTAGTTATCTAGTATCTATTATCTAGTTATCTAGTACCTATCTGGTATCGATTATCTAGGATCTAGTATCTAGTATCTAGTATCTTTGTCTAGTATATATTATCTAATTATCTAATATCTATTATCTAGTTATCTATTACCTTGTTATCTAGTATTATCTAGTTATCTATTGTCAATTATCTAGTTCAATCTAATATCTAGTAGTATTTTATATCTATTATCTAGTTCTCAATCAACAGTTCTGAACACCACAATAGAATCACCGGCGGCGATTTGCCCGATAATTTCCATATGGCACAAACGTGGAGTCACCAGAACTTGCCCAATAATTTTCGCATGGCGCCAACGTGGAGCCACCGGCACTTGCTCGATAGTTTTCGCATAGCACCAACGTGGTACCACCTGAAGGCATAGTGCTAAAAGCGATACTTCTGTACACTACAAATCTTTGTACACCTTTCAGGACACTTTTTAGAACACTTATTTTGTCACCCTTTTTTAGAACTTTGAACACTTTGAAACGCACCTTTTGGAACAGTTTTTAGAATACTTCTGAGAACACTTGTTTGTTTTCTTTCAGCACACTTTTTCTAGAGCACTTTTTGAACAATTTAGGAACGCGTGATTTCACAAGTGTGCCTAAATGTATTCGCAATCTGTTTTCAAATATGTTCCCAAGTATACATTTCACAAATATCCTGAGCAGAACACTTCCAGAACACATATTCTGAACATATTTCAGTACATATTAAAGTAACTGGAACACTTGTTTGAATCAAAGTGTTACAAGTGTGTCCTCAATGTGTGCTGGAAATTTCCAGTGTTATAACCGATTCAGCTCTTTAAGACCGTAGTTCAATTACATGTCTGGAAATTTTGTGTTTTGTTTATGTTATATTATTTTATTTATTTATTTATGGATCAAGTTTTAATTTCATCCTGGAATAGAAACCGTAAATAAATTCTGAAGTATTTATATTTTTTTAAGAGCAAACGGATTTATCTTCCGTAATCGGTCTGCACGCAACAGAAATACATTTTAAATATTCCATGTTTAAAAATTATTTTACCAAAATATTTAATAGGTTCACATGATATATAAGTTGAGGCGACTCTTAGATAATTAAAATTCCGCAAGAAGATATATATAGGTAAATCTTTCCATGCGCAATCAGTAAATTAAGTTTTCAAACAAATTATAATTTAAACTACATTTTTTTCTGATTCGGCTGTGTAAAAATTTAAATTGTTCCATAACACAAGGGAGGCTTGACACACCCTTCAGGTTTCATATTTAAACGATTTTCAGAGTTTTGCCAATAGGTGTCAACCAGAGGCTACTGAAATGCTCAAACAATAGTCTTTGTTTCATGCAAATAATTGAAGCAGTTGTCGAAAAATCAATTGCAAAATGTTTTCAGCTTAAAAAGTGTATTTTTAGAAACATCTTGTAAGATTTTCTCAGATAAAACATTTCATACAAATTTCAGAAGGTAGGTTTTAAATAATGCAGAAATATTGAGCTTTCATTCTAGGCAAAATGATTCTACAGTAAATTAGCCTAAACATAACCAAGAGCTATACTTTAAAAAGTGCTTACGTAGAGAGGCTTGACCCAATCAATGTGGAAAGGATAGACCAGCTGGTCAAAGCTCCCTTAATTAATTGTTTTTGGAAATATTTTCATTTAACGCTGTACCTATATCTGTAATCCATAACCTATTTTCTTTAAGCTCTTTAAGTATCCTTTGGTATGCGAGGAATATTACTGCAAGTTATATCTCGATCCAAAAATTCAAAGACTTCAGTTTGTTTCCGTCTACCGGGAGCACTCATCTGAACTTGGAATTTATTGTACGACTTGTCTTCTGTTTGTGTATCACCAAATAATGTTTGTACAATAGCTTCAGATAAAACGGAATGTAAACCTAGTTCTTTTGTTGTACTTTTTAAAATATAGCACTTTTGTGACCCACAATCTAAAGTGCTCCCACTTTCTTTGTTTTTCTAAATTTAATAACTATTTCTAAAGTCGTAAGAGCTACTTCACCAGAACACTTATTATTAGCCAGGGGACTTTGGATGAATTATATGGCCTTAGCTATATTTTCTGGTTCTTTACGCATTGGAATTTCAGGGCACAATAACTCGGTATGGGTTTTACAACATACATGGCAACGAATAAAAACTTTGCAAACTTTAGCGTGGTGACCAAATCGAAGACACTTTAGGCAGCATATTTTATCCCGAATTTTAGTTTTCCGTTCTTGAAAGGAAAAAGATCTAGCCCTAACACAGTCCTTGCTATGTGATTTATCACAAAATAAACATAGGTGTTCTTTTGCGCTAAATAGCACCTGCTGCCGTAGACAATTTTTATTCTCCTTTTCTGATCTTTTCTTTAGGTTTGTCTTTAGAGACTAACAATACAAAACCCGATTTGGCTAATTTTAATCTTTCTTCTCCTTTAACCTCTTGTTTCAGGAATTCTATCAATGTTACTATATTTGATTTTGTTTACAATGAATTACTAGTGCTATCAACGCTTGATCAGTTCGAAATATTATACCATTGCGATGCTTTCATTACATTTTCTGACAAGCTAGATTCTATCATGGGATAGAGCCATGGGGAATTGCTTTCTGAACCCAAATCCATGGATTCTAAAGATCGTAAATATGCCTCGACTTTTGTGAATAGATCCGATAACGGAAGTTTAACTTTTCCGTATGCCTGTACATTAGCGACAAATAATTTTAAAAGTCCTCTGACATATACTTCTACCAATAAATCCTTATTCCAAAACCGCTCTTGAAAAGCCTGTACAGCTTTCGGGTTACTTACGGAAGTCGTTGGATATCTTTCTAATAAACGCCTGGCACTCGTTCCAGGTTCTACCAATTGGATAAGATAGTGAAATTTATCACTATTATCCAAATGCATGTTTCCATGATTTTTTTAAAATTGGGATAAAAACGAATGATAATTTGTTAACTGCAAATCGAACGTCTTGATATTAAGCTTAGGCAATTTAAGTCTTAAGTATAGAATAACCCTAATCATTGTGACTTCTATTATCATCTTGATTATGTTTATTTATTTTCAATACGTCACTAACATTATGCTTAATAGTAATAAATTCAACTGAGAAACTTTCAGTTTCCACTACTTCATTATTAATTGCTTCTTCATCGCATTTATCGTCATCTACCATGACCTTTATTAAGCTCCATTTATAGCTTTAATTTCTTTAATTAAGTTTCCTAATTTTGTAAAACCGTCTAAAATGTTACCCTTATGTAACGGATCTCCTTTAACTTCTTCTTTCAATGCATTTAAAGTTTTGGTAAATGACAAACGTACGGTGTACGTTTTTTCTTTAATTTATTCCTGTTACAGAATGTTAGTAGAAATGCACCCGATGAAAATATATACTATAAAAACAACTCAATAATTCAACATCGTTATGCAAGTGTCCCTGTTCCGGATGCCAGATGATTGCATGTTATCAAACAAAATGTAGGGTTCGAAATATTCTATAGATTAAACTTGTTTTGCTTGATCACGACATATATTTACATACTTAGAAAATAGTAGACATGGGACTTTCGAAGAGATGTTGAATTGACAATTATATACATATTTAAAAAATATAAATTAATTTTATCTTGAAGATGGACCATCAACCTCTATTTTACCAAAAGGTGAATCTAATATATATTTACTTTCTGTACTACCTTAATTTCCGCCATATTAATTTAGCAAATTTGACAAAAATTCTCCTAAAAAACTTTCATAGCCACAGACGATAAAACAAACATAAACACTAGAAAAGAATTTTTTTTTAACTGCTCAAATAAAAACAGATGTCAACTTTTATTTCCTAAATTTTAACCTCTTCTCGTGAGATAAAAAATGTAAAAGAAAGGAAAAGAAAAACCATAGCAACGAGCCGCATTTAAGAAATAAAATATCACAGCGGCTTTTGCCAAGAGCCGTAAACTAAATAAAATATCAGTTTACCAATTCCTAACAACACTATTAAGAAGGAAGTAATAATTTTCATTGTTACTGATTATGAACGCGGTCAAGATTAAAAAAAATGAATTCACCTGTAGCGAATTTGCCATATTTAACTTAAATTGAGGAAAATATCTGCCCAAATGTTTAGCTCCGAATATAAATTTTAACACTTTCATAAAAAAGCGATTTTTTTTATTTTTGGTGTAGGCATCATTACTTTTTTTAGAAAAGAAAAAAATTTCTGTCATTGCAATGTTAAATTATAAATTATTTCGTATTCAAGAAATAAGGAAGTTTCTACAATTGTCCCTTAAGTTCTTAAGCAAGCGAATACGCATACAAAAATTTCCTTAGATTCCTCACGATATATTTTCAATGAGATTACAGGGAGGAAATAAAGTAGACCACTAGAGAATTGTAATATTTTGATGGCCAGAACTGCTGTTTCGTTAACTTGGAAGTGGTGGTGGATGGATTGACTAGTTGGCGTACCGAATTTATCGTAAACGAGACAGAACAAATAAAACATTGAAAGGTCCTAAGTGATTTTCTAGAGTTCCCTGCTGAGTTGGTGTGTCTAAAAATATATTTGTTCTTTTTCTATACAAGTTGTTATTTTTCTAAAAAATTCCATTAGAGCCAAAGCCCCACTATAAAGCAATGACCAAATCTCCACCTTGCAGTATATTAAAATGAAAGAAATGACATTTTCAAAGACAGCGCCATTATTGCGAAAACCATCCTGGATCACCACGTTTCAATTTTGTTCATCGCTAAATATTCTCTAGAACATTCGTCAGTGTAAGAAATGTACGGTCATAATCATGTCATTCCTGCTTATTTAAGATACAATAGCAAACAATGTTTGAGACACATTGTTTTGTGTTTCAAATGAGGAATTTCTATAATTCAATATCCAGTATTGTTTCTGTGTAAACTCGCGTGGTTACTGAGTTTTAAATTCGTTTACTGTACGTCTTTAATTTGAACCCCGGATTCCAGGTCGATCTTACTACATCACTGGAGTTCTGGAGGATTTTGTTTCATATTCGTTCGATTCAGGAATAACACTCAATAAACCCTTCACTTTGAATGGTTTAATCGAAGAGAAATAAGATATTGAGAGCCAGAGTAGATTATCAGACAATTTTTATGAAAAATAAATTTGAAGTATGAAAGCATTTCATGTCATGTCAAATATTAGCTGTAAAATTATTTTTATTAATTTTGAAACTATTCAAGTGACATAGCCAGTTTAACAAATGGTCCAACGTACCTTGGATATCAAGTTGGATTAAGTAGCTTGGTCTACTCTGGCTCTGTCATCTTAATCGCCATGTGCACTTCAAAAAAAGGCGTCTTACATTCAGACATATAATATGTGACTGAAAAGGATTTTAGTGTCTGAATCTGAAAATTCAGCCATAATAGATGTCTTAATTTAAGATCAATAAATGTCTTACTATGATCATGGTATAAATGAACTGAGAAAAATGTCTGAATGATGAGGAAACGTCTTAATTTAAGACTCATTTTGATTTTTCCGTAGTAGCCACCAAGGACACTCTTTTACGTTGCTCATGCGTTTAGATTTCTTTCATTCGAACCTGATAACCGTTGTAATTATAATTGAATGTTTGTTTTTATGCACAAGTTCTTCGCGTAGATTTTACTTAATAATTTATTTTGTCTTTATTTATTTTTTGCGGAATGTGAAATTATGTGATTTAAATTTGTATTGACTCAGTGATAATTCGAATTAATTTATAACAATAATATAGTGTTATTCATATTCGTCTCGTCAAAGCCTGATAAACAAACAATCTGTCGCGTGGGTAATGTTTTGAGGATGAAAATGTTTCATCGTCTTGACATAACTAGCAGGATATATGAAAGGATTTTCTTTTTAAAAAGTGCAAGGCTTTCTCTATCTTATTCACCGTAAATATTTTTAAATGTCAAATCGGGGAATTTTTCCTACTGATTACGACAGCATTTCAAGTAGGTGTGATCGTTTCATTGACATTTTGTTTGTAGTAAGTACTTCATAAAATTTTGCACGAAATGCAATTTAGTTTTCAATCTGTCTTCGAAAAATAAAAACAATCATTCTCGAGTAGAAAAATAAACTGAAATTTTAAATAGGTATTAGTAAGATGGTACAATTCTTTATATTTACTTACATAACTAGATTTTTTACATAAAATTGTGGATTTTATAAGTTTATTTATATGCACTTATCTGAAAAATACAAAAAACGCACCCTTGTTTTATGGTCAAATATTTTTCCAGAACTCAACGGGGTCAAACATGGCTACGTATATTGCTTTAAAAAATTGAGCTGCGATTCAGATGTTTGAAGTGTCTGAAAAAAAAAGATATTTTAAAAAGCCCTAAAACTGAACACCCCGTTTCAGACACAGTGCGTGAATTTCAGATATTTCAGTTTTCAGTGTGGTTGCTGAACAAACTTCTTCCCCTCAGGTACTGTCAAAACTGGTCTAAAAGAGTTTAACAAAAATTTAAAAACGTTTTGGAAAACTTTTTTCTCGAAATTACAGCTGTCGAGGTTTGTCCACTCTGGTTCTTAACACCTCAAATGTCAAAAACGGATTTTCCTTAAGCTTACTTCCTGGAGGTTTTCTAAATCCCGTCATAGAAAAATTGTGTTTTCTTCGACTTCTTTCTAAGCATTCAAAATTACTTCGATCCTTATGTAACATCTTTAGAAAATACGATATGACCGGATGGTAGCGTAGTATTTTCATTTTTTTTAATAATTCGTACATGCCTCTGCATTTGTGTCTTAGAAATATCAACATTTGAATTTTATAAAAATTTGTTATCCCATCTTTAGAGGTATTCAAATTTTCATATTGGAAATTTACAGCAATTCTTCTGATTACTTATGCAAAATATCAGTGAATTTCAACAATATATTTTGACTATTTATAAACTTGGTAAAAAAAAAAAGTGTATTTTGTGTCTGTTTGAAATTTCATGTCCACTTACAACGATGCATTCATAAACCTTCAAAGAAAAATATCGCACTAGAAAACCTGACATTCTAAACTTACTTTATTGAACAGGCCCATGGTCTTAAATCCAGCGATCAAGAACGTCAGCGTATTTAAAATTTATTCTTTAACCCTTTACGTACTGATTTATAAATTCTTGAAAATGTTATTTTTTAAAGCATTTTTCGTGAATTTTTGAAACTTTATTACAAGATTTACATAATCATTAAATAAAATTTTAGAAGGATTGAAAGATTTAGAAGGATTAATTATATTTGAATTTATAGGGATTTTGTGCAATATTTATAATCCCACGCAAATATTTTATTATAAATATTTTCTTATTATTTTGTAAAATTAGGAAATGTGCAAATATGTTGTTCTTACAATAGAAATATAGAAATATTTACGAATTGAAAAAGACCTCCCCCCTCCACCCTCCAACGCCAAGAAAGCTGAAAAGATGCAAAGGTAAAAGGAATCATCCTTTTAAAAATATTTTTGTTTTGTGTAAACAATAATGGTTTTAGAACAAGATAAAGTAATGCATCTATAACACATTCTAAACTGTATTACTACTAATCGATGTATTAAATGAATTTTATAGAAGTTATTTTAATGGTACATATAAGTAACGTCAGTAAATAAAGTGTTAATAAAAGTATTGTTTAGTTTCACGTTAATTGTGATTCATTATTCCATATATTTAAATGACAAAATTTTCAACTTAAATTAGAATATTTTACTCTTTTTGTGACTATCCGGTACGTTTCATAATCTCCTCTCTTAACGTCAATTGATTTGGTTATTAGAGCGCTTCTTATTAAAATAGTTCTTGTAATTTTTTGTATGAAAATATCGTATTAAAAAAATAAATAAAAATTACTTTCTCTTTTATTATAATTTAATATTTCTTACACAAATCTTATATTTGCATAAAAATCTTACCTTCGACTATGACAAAAAAAAAAAAAAGGGAAATCTTTCGTATAACAACTTTATTTTCACAGTTATAATAGGCATCGAAGAAACTTGAAATTTATGGCTTCTTTTAAATTTATGACTGTAGTTGAACGCTTGAATTTATTACCTTAGAAAGTTTTTTAAGAAAATTGTACCTATAAATTCACGAATCTCCCATTTCATTAAATTGTATTTGAATGAAGAACTTTGTAGGGAAATATGAATCAGTTTCCCTATTATTCAATTGGCTCACATTCCGTATTCAGTTATTGAAATAAAAGTGCTGAAATGTAAAAAAAAAATTAATATGATAAAAGATAAATACAGCAATGACAAAATGTTCGTATAGGTACTTACATATGCACATTTTACTTCAGATATAAGAGTAAATCTTTTCCAGATATTTCGTATTTCCATATATGCATAATTTTATTTTCACCTTTGAAATATATACTACAGAACACATGTTTTTTCCAAAAACAGTTTCATTTAGAAACAGTAGAAACGTTCAAAAGTTTTGTAAAGTAGGTGATAAAAAAAATACTTTAAAATTACCACTTGGGATTATCCTTAAGTAAAGATAAATATACACAAATATAATTATCGTTAACTAATAGCTAATTATTAAAGCGATAGCTTATAGATAATTTAAATTATATAAAGCATTTAGCAATTATATATTAGTTAAATATTTAAGCAATAATTTAAATTAACACAAACAAATGTGACAAAGTTTGTGCAAAATATTATTCAAGAATGTAATTTACTATCTAAAATTGTCTATTCGTCTAATATAGCTATTTAATAGTCCATTTATTTTTGATGATAAATTTTCATGTAGCGTGAGGGGTTTTCATTAATATGCTACTCAAACACAATGCAAAAATATTAAAAAAAGAAGAAAACAGATTCCTGATTAGTTCTTTTTATAATCTATGAAAATTATTTCCATTTGACAAATTATGAAAGTTAAATAATGGTCATTTCAACGTGCTTCGGTTGGAAATAGAATCAATAAAGGATTTTATAAAGCATCAAATTGTATGTTATTCAGGTATTATTTTGGAGATTTGCGTGCAGGCTATAAACAGTATCGAAGGATAATTTTGTCGAAAATAACTGTAGTTTTTAATAATTCTAAATGTCTTGTTCAAAAAACGAATCTGCTCCGATGAAATAGAACGTTTTACGAGTGTTATTTGCTATACAGAAAGAATAACTGTCAAGGTAGGAAAGCAAATAATATTAACTTGAAACATTAACACATACTGGATCATAAAAAATTCAACAAAAAATTAAATATTTAAAAGGATTCTGTACCCTTTGAATTACTTCTTTTATTTAGAATCAATAAAGGATTTTATAAAACATCAAATTGTATGTTATTGAGATATTATTTTGGAGATTTGCGTGCAGGCTATAAACAGTATCGAACAATAATTTTGTCGAAAATAACTGTAGTTTTTAATCATTCTAAATGTCATGTTTAAAATATTAATCTGCTCCGGTGAAATAGAGTGTTTTACGAGTGTTATTTGCTATACAGAAAGAATAGCTGTTAAGGCAGTAAAGCAAATAATATTAACTTGAAACATTAACACATATTGGATCATAAAAAATTTCAACAAAAAATTTAAATATTTAAAAGGATTCTGTATCCTTTGAATTACTTCTTTTATTTAGAATCAATAAAGGATTTTATAAAACAACAAATTGTATGTCATTCAGATATTATTTTGGAGATTTGCGTGCAGGGTAGAAACAGTATCGAACGATAATTTTGTCAAAAATAACTGTAGTTTTTAATAATTCTAAACGTCTTGTTTAAAAAATTAATCTGCTCCGGTGAAATAGAGTGTTTTACGAATGTTATTTGCTATACAGAAATAATAAATGTCAAAGCAGTAAAGCAAATAATATTAACTTGAAACATTAACACATATTGGATCATAAAAAATTTCAACAAAAAAAATTAAATATTTAAAAGGATTCTGTATCCTTTGAATTACTTCTTTTATTTAGAATCAATAAAGGATTTTATAAAACATCAAATTGTATGTTATTGAGATATTATTTTGGAGATTTGCGTGCAGGCTAGAAACGGTATTGAACGATAATTTTGTCGATAATAACTGTATTTTTTAATAATTCTAAATGTCTTGTTTAAAAAATTAATCTGCTCCGGTGAAATAGAGTGTTTTACGAGTGTTATTTGCTGTACAGAAAGAATAACTGTCAAGACAGTAAAGCAAATAATATTAACTTGAAACATTAAGGGAAGAGTTCCCCTTCAACCGGTCATAAATGCTAGAAAACTGATTCAATTTCCGAAACTTTTCACAAACTAACTAATAAAGCAAATTCACTGAAATTTTTTGGACTGTTAAGTATAACTTCAATTGTTATAATAAATAAAACAGATTGATGAAAAATATTTAAATTAATTACGAAAACTTAATTAGGTAACCTACTGGTTTTTTTTTTCATAATTACTATATATCACTGCGTGCATGATATCTCGTGTTCATTTTAATTTATTAACTTTAAATAGATGTTAATTTAAAGATGATTCTTCGTTTAACATAATGAACTAAAATCTTTTAATTATCTTTATTTATAATATTTATAAAAATTAAAAAATGAAAATTTCTAAAATTTCTCGCATATTTTTGTAATAAAATTATTATTATTTGAGATAATTCTAAGATTTTAGTTCATTTTATGCAGAAGTGTAATATTAATGCACCCCAAAAATTTCCACCCATTATCTTTACTCGTTTTTGAGAAATCATATGCGCGCAATGATATATGGCAATTACGAAAACAAAAAAACAGTAGGTTACTTAATTAAGTTTTCCTAATTAATTTAAATACTTTTCATCAATCTTTTTTGTTTATTGTAACAAGTAATTCAAAAACTTTCATTGAATTTGCTTTATTAGTTACCCGTAAGACATGGTGACGTCACGGCGACGTCGTTGTGAAGTCACACTGTGATTTTGTGGCCGTCGATGTGACGTCACGTGACGTCGATGTGACGTCATAGTGACTAGAATGCGAGGTCGTTATGGCCGTTTTAGAGGTCGTTTGTGACGTCACATTGTGACCACTCTGTGAAGTCACGGTGTGACAAATTTGTGAAAAGTGAGTCATTTGTGACTATTTTGGCATTAACTTTGTGACGAACCTGTGACGAAATCGACAATGCTTTGAAGTCACACTGTGACCAATTTGTGAAATATGTGTCACTTGTGACGAACTTGTCATAAACACTGTGATTTCAAATGAAAATCAAATTTCAAATTAATTGCTTAAAAGACGCAAATAGTGATAAAGATTCCATGCTGGGACTCGAACCCGGGTCATCAGTACAGCGCACTGACATTCTACCGACTAAATCACATGGAACGATACCCAGGCTGGAAAATTTCTCACTATTACATGTTGGCAAGGCTACAAACGCAGCACAAGATGGAATATTTAGCGTGAGCCACCAACATGATGCAAACACGAAACTTAATTAAATCCAGCATCGATTGAAATTATATTAATACTTGGAAATTTTTCCATAGAGAGCCATTTGCCTTACATACAATATTTCAAATGAAAATCAAATTTCAAATTAATTGCTTAAAAGGAAATTTTAATTTGAAATGTTGTATGCAAGGCGAATGTTTCTCCCTGGAAAAATTTCCAATTATTTATATAGTTTCAATCGATGATGGGTTTAATTAAGTTTTGTGTTTACCCCATGTCGGTGGCTCACGATAAATATTCCATCTTGTGCTGCGTTTGTAGCCTTGCCAACATGTAATAATGAGAAATTTTACAGGCTGGGTATCGTTCCATGTGGTTTAGTCGGTAGAATGTCAGTGTGCTATACTGATGGCCCGGGTTCGAGTCCCGGCATGGAATCTTTTTCACTATGTTGGCCTTTGCGCCTTTTAAGGAATTAATTTGATATTTGATTTTCATTTGAAATATTGTATATAAGGCGAATGATTCTCTCTGGAAAAATTTCTAAGTATTAATACAGCGATGAATTTTAAAATAAACTTTTGCTGTAAATATAAAATCTTATCTTTTTACCGTATTTTTTAGTAAATATCGCTATTTTGGAGTCCTATTCTTCTAAAACATTTAAAATTTTTCCACTTAAAAAACAATTCTTATCAACTGACATATTTTTTTATTAGTTCTATGCTTGATATTGAGTTCAAGCTTGATATTTAGAATGTGTAAGTTTTTTAATTTGTTGTGATTTGTCATTGCTTTATTAAATACGAACATGGAGACTAACGGATATTAATAAAACTATTATTTATAGAGCGGCATGATAAGCGATATTTATTTAATTTTTTTTTCTCGTGTATATTGTATTTTGTGAATATGAGCTAAATAGATTTGATATGTTTTATAGGAAAAGACTGATCTGGGAAATATAAAAAAAACGAGTAAGAAAAATCATGCGTTAAGCATAGATTATAAAATACTTTCCAACACTTTCTGAATGCTTTAACAAGACATCGTAATTTAGGGAAATGACGTAAATAAGATAACTAAATAGACATTTTAGAAAACGCATAAAACATTTGAAAAACTGATTTAAGCAGTTACCGTCCATAGCCAAATATGTTTTCCAATTCTTTTGAACAGCCCTGTATTTGATCTGTAGGTTGATACACTGAAAAAAATGAAGTACTCAAAAATGAGTAAACCGACGTACTCATATCGAATTGAATATTTTTGGATCAAAAATGAACCTATGCTTTCTCTATTTTGAAACATCAGATGTTATCAAACCCAAACAAACGAATAGTTTTGTACCCTGTAGTAGTTCATTTCATTTATGGCGGCATAAATGATGTTTATTAATGTAAATATTAAATTATGCACAGTATTTTAAAAATAAATTAAAAGTGCTTGGAAATAATGCTCTTGTCATAAAAATATATAGCTGAGAAGTTTCAATACAATCTATCAAGCTGAACTGGTTGCAATTTCGGAGGCAATAGACTGGTGCCGTTCTACAGAGTTTAATAATTTCTACCTTTATACAGATAGCCTATCCTCATATAGTGCCATGCAGAGACTCTTTCCAACAGATGAGATATTATATAAAATTTTTACAAATATAAGACTTATGAATAACAACATGTTACATATTGGTTGGGTGAAGGCCCATGTGGGAATTACCGGAAATGAAAGAGCTGATTATTTAGCAAAATCAGTAATCCAGGATAACGTATACGACAAGGAAATAGAAATTTCAATACCGCAAAGTTATTTGAATTTGCATATTAAAAAGACCTTGATTAAAGAATGGCAAAGTTATTGGAACAAGAGTACTAAGGGGTGTGATACTTTTGCAATTATATCGAGAGTCAGCTTGGATTACCTGTGTGATTCACAAATCAGTGTATATTATATAACAGCCCATGGTTCTTTCCCAAGTTTTTTACATAAGATTGGCAGGAGGGAAAACGACAGGTGTAACTGTGGGAAGAGAGGCGACGTGAGGTATTTCTTGTTTGACAAATGTCCATTAATACCATACAGATTCTCATTTATTCGAAACCGATCAATAGAATGGAACATCAGAAATGTTGTTCTGGCAAACTCTAATTATGATAAACTCCGAAAGATTTATAATCAGCTTAACAAGTACTATTCATTTATAAGATACGTCTTTTAGGTGTGATTCTTGTTTGACGGAAACTTAATTAATTATTCAGTGTTATACAGTTATAATTCATCAGTCTTCATTTTTAACGAAGAACTGGTGTTTTAATAAAAACTATCTTAAAAACTTTTTTTTTAAACTTTTCAATTGACAATTTTATTAAGATAATTATTCAGCATTTTTTGGTTTTGTGGCATTGTCCTTACCATATGTGATTGTGGTATATATATAGGTGTGTGCATATATATATATCTATATATATATATATTTTGAATTTACAAGTTAAATAATCAATCACGAGTTTCTTACTCTGTAATTTTTCTTCGAGCTTCTACGTCACATTCGAATCTTTTGTTTAAAGGGACTTTTTTAACACTTTCATTGCTGACATTGTAAAGACTTTTCAGTTTCTTATAAACGGACTAACAAGTTGTGGCCAACTGAGGATTGTAATAGAATGTAACATCGGATATGTTGTTCTGGCAAATGCTAATTATATAAAACTTAATAAGAATTATGAACAGCCTAATAAGCAGTATTCATTTGTAAGACACGTCTTTTAGGCATGGTTCTTGTATGGTGGAAATTCAAGTAATTATTCAGTGCTTTACAGTAATGCGTTCATCAGTCTTCTTTTTAACAAGAACTGGTGTTTTAAAAACTATTTTAAAAACTTTCCAAATGACAATTTTATTAAGGTTATTCAGCATTATTGATTTTGTTGCATTGCTCTCAACCATGTGTGATTGTGGTATTTTTGAATTTACAAGTAGAATAATGATTTAAGTGTTTTCTAATTAAACAATCTTTCTTCAAGCTTCTACGTCACATTGGAATCCTTTGTTTACAGAGACATTTTGAACACTATCATTGCTGACATTGTAAAGACTTATCAGTTTCCTTATATACGGTCTACAAGTTTTGGCTAACTGAGGACTGTTGGATATTTGCTTTTCATGTATCATGTAGTGAACTATGATGTTCTGTATAGACTTATCCTCCGTTCAGGGACTATACCTGTTTAAAAATTTGTACATTAAGCATAGCTTTACAGAGTTTTGTCATGCACTAATTTTTTTTTTTTTTTTTTTTTTTTTTTTTTTTGAGTTAAGAGGCTTTGTTTAGAGAAACCTTTCAAGTTGTTTTTAGTTATCGTCACAGCGCAGGTATGTCTGTGCCATCTGTAAAATTTGTTTTGTAAATTTTGATTTCATATTTTCAGTGCCAAGTTGGCCCATGCACTTATTTTAAGGTTATCTTCAGCGAAATTCGCTGATTCTGTTGAAAAAATATTTTATTCATTGCCGCTGTTTTTCCGGCCCCGTTTCCTGAGCTGTGTGGTTGTGGATGGTAGAGGGGATTTTTCCTCCGGGGCATTGAGCCTATGCCAAATTTGGTGGGCGCCCCGGTTGGGTGATTCTGTCCTTCTGTCATAAAAATATTCGATTTGAGTATCTTGTTAAGAATTTTGCTATTTTTCTTAATAAATAATCAATTAAACATTTCTTGTTAAGAACTTTGAACGTGAAATAAATGTCAGTACATTTATACTTTAAAATTTAGGTTTTTTGTTTGTTTTTTTTCGGGGGGGGGGGGGGGCAGTACATAACGATTCATATTTCATCACAACCATGGAATAAAAAATGAGTACATGTGTTTCTCAACTTTGAGTACATTTGTATCGGAGCATTTTGAGTATGTGACGCATTTAAAATTGAGTACTTTTTACTCAATTTTGAGTACCCATTTTTTAAGTGTATATATACTATATAATGGGAAAATTTAGTTTAGCAAGTAAACGCCTAACAGGTTGAAATTCTTTTACAGCAATTTATACTAATGTATGGAAACATACTTGAATACTTTTGTACACCTCTGTAGTTTACCTAGAATCTTTATTACACGCCACTATTTAGTTAAAATTTAATTCAAACTAAGACACTCTTAAAACTGCTGAAATCACATCCAGAAATTATAATATATAGACGGCCATGTATCCAATTCTTTACGTGACTCTGTATATCATTTCATCTATATTCTACAAGCATTTCTTGGTAAATTAAATGCAGTTCAGCGAAAAAAAGCATAACTCATTTAAAAACCACCTTTAAGCAATTTGCGCCCATACCCAGTAATCCTTACGAATACTTTTGTGTAGCCTTGTATAAGAATTATAGCATTATATGCACCATATACTATGCATAAATATAGTGAATCATTAAAGCGCATATCATAATTAAACATACATTTCCAGCAATCATCGCTAATGAACTGTACTGCGAATTCAATATAGTATCTGAAATATTTTGTGTGTCCCTGTAAATGCTATATACGTATTATTCATATTATACATGAAATAATTTATAGTATGTAAACCCCAGCGACATACATCAATTTCATTATATATGAAATAGATTAACATAATTAAAGTATGCCGCAAACAATTCCCTCCACCCCTATATCATTATGTATTTGAATTCCTTTTTTAGCCTTGTAAATGAACAATAACTATTCTTTGCATCGCATAGTCAACAGAATGCATATTTTAGTGCACTGCATAAATGCATATAAATTTTATTCTGTTTGAAAGCGTGCGTAAAATCATTAAAAATCATTTGAAACGATTTTTTTCCATAGGCCGTAATGTTACGGAAAACTTTTGGCTGTCCCTGTAAATGAACAAAGCATGCTACAAACTTCATTACAAATAGATACGGTGCTATGGTAAACGTCAATAACATCCAAAAATTTCAGGACAATCCGAGTATATTTTCGAGAGTTAGAGTGCGGACAGACTGCTAGACGGACAGACGGAGAGACAAACAGAAGTCATAAGCACTTTTCAACTTGTGTCCTATATTATGTATCGTGTATTATATGAACTTTTAAAAAATATATACTAAAGCAGTTTAATCTATAACTTCCTATTAGGCATGAAAAACACTTTATTTCAATGCTTAAATATAATATTTTACTTTTTAGTGCCAATAATTACGAGTATCATAAACGTAGAAAATGAATTTAGAATAGAAAAAAAATTAATAACCGATTCAGAATGTCTATAATTAAATGTTTGAATAAAATCACAAACAGTAAAAATGCTTACATACAATTTAAAAAAAATAAATATACCAATTTGAAAAACACTAAAAATAATAATTAGAAATTATAATTGTACTATTAAACAACAACAAACTACAATAGATAAATTAAATGCATTATTAGATTTAACAATATCTCAAAAATATTTCCCTATGGTATAAGGAATTCCTATTATTTTATAATTTTGGCAAATGTTAAATCTGAAAACATTGGTTTGAAGATTTAGGATTTTAAAAGATAATTTAAAATATTATTAGCACTAAAAGAAAATTCTTTCAAATGTTTCACTACTGTAATATGTAGAAATACATTTTCTTAGTATAATGTTAATTTCTAATCTGAAACAGTTTCGTAATCTCATGATAATCGAACATCATATTTAACCCCAAAATAATAATAACTATAAGTGTTAGTAATCAAAAAATAGTAAGAAGCCGATAAAATAATTCCAAATCATTGTCGTTCCATACATTTTCAATCTCAAGTAAGAGTAAATTAATGTTTATATTAATTCCAGTATGAATGTAGGCATGAATCAATCTCTGCGCAGTTTTTTTTTTCAAGCGATGGCAGATTAAGATATTTTTCTTTTCAGTTATCGAATTGGAAAATATCGCTTCTGACAGTTAAAGATCAGTCTCTTGCAAATATAACATAAAACTATTAACTCATAATATACAAATCAGAATAAAATATTTAAATTAAATAAAACTTACATATACGTTCCATTAATATTCGTGTATCCTAAAATGGTCATTTCCTTATCTTAAAGTGTTGTAGACGTGGTGATGTTCTAAAAACAGTGAACTATTACCCGCGTCTTCTCATATTTATTTTTCTGTGGGCAGACGATTTTCAAGCAGATGGTCTGTTACAGATTATTTGTTTTTCTATACAAGAGATTTGGAACAAGAATGCGCAGTAATTTTCTGAAAGTATCGTTAATTAAAA